>OY978500.1:3956765-4556765 GCA_963854855.1 Nasturtium officinale
GTGGAACAAGTTAATGATAGATTGCACAAAGCAACAAATAATAATGATTATATAATTGCACATCAACAACACATAGGCCATATCTACATACATACAGACATATATATATATATATACATAAATGGACATGTAGTATGTGTGTAAGCAACTGACTTGCTAATCAGACTTTATGATGATAAAAAAAAAAATAACAAAATGCCTCTTGATAGCATACAAGAATCAGCATAGTTATTTTTTAAGAAATAAATTTTACCTTCTGGGTTTCCACGTGCATATCGTGTGATTAAATACACACACAAAAGAAGAAAATAAGTTCGAGAATTCCAAGCAAATTTTGTGATGGAAACTGGAAAGTATTGAAATGTTGGATGTTTGAGTATAATTAAAGGGTTGCGACGAAGAAATGGAAAAAAAAGGATTTTCAGAGGAAGTGGGTTTTTTCTTTTCTTTACTTAACAGAGAAAAAGGTTTTTTTTTTTCTTTTCTTGTGGGGTGTTTCTGTTTCATCGAATACTGAAGTCCAAATTTAAGATGTAAAATTAATTAATAAATAAAATACATTAAGAAATCCAAAAGAAGTAACCAAACAACTATCAATTCATAAAAGACAAGTGGACCAATCAATTCTAATGTCTTGTCGATCGGCAAGTAATGTGGATAACTTCGTTGATATCTTTTACTTTTTGAATATTTCTTTCTTTGGAATGATTAAAATATATAAGAGTGGTTTACTTTTGTTAATGGTTTTAATTATTTGTAAGTAGTAGACTAAAGAAAGGTATATTTGTAAGATGATTATTGATGGCCTTAATAAAAGATAGTTAATGACGTAAAAAGTACTAGTGGTCATTTGAAATTAAACCAAACATAATCTAAATAAATAAATTCAGTAAACGTCGGGTTTCATATATCTCCAAACCAAACAAAACGAATTAAAAATCAAATGGCAAATGCATCATTTTTTTAGATTTTAGATAAAAAAAAATTCATTTATCCACCAAAAAGTTATTCATTATATACAATATACAGGCTTGTTTTCAATAAATCAACTTATGTTAATGAGATATGTGTGCTATACGAGGATACGGGCGATTTAGAAACCAGCATGCGATTTGGATTCCTTATATAAACCACATAATGGTAAATGGTTGATAATTTTTTCGAATAAGAATGTTAGTATATACCTATTCTGAATTCATGATCCCCTGCACTAAGAGTTTCAATCAAGTTTGAATAAAATATTAGTGGTCCATGAGGAAAAGTTTAAGAAACTTGATTCAATTATATGTGCTATAAACAAACTGTATCGATTTTTTTGGTCAGAAGTTCAAGATTATTTACGTTGAAAAATCACACTTGTCAATAAGTCATACTAAGAATTTGAAAATCTACATATTGTAAGACGGTTAAAATCCACTAATAACTATTTTAAGTATTTATACAAGTTAGAGTAAAAGTCTTTCCGGATCATATATACGTTAATGATGGCATATCGAAAACCCCACAACAAGACACTTCAACACTTACATTATATGCCCCACTTTATCAGGAATCTTGGACTCTTTAATAACATACACCTTATATGATAAGGATAAAAATTATCTTTGGGTCCAACATTGAATTTTTTTTAATCCATTTAAAGAGTTTGAATCACGAAGGACCCAATTCACGAATAAAATGTACCCTTGTTTTTTTTTACATTTCTATATATTATTTATATAAAACCACTTGTAATAAAACTCTAATCATATGGGCTTATATTAGGTTTGCTAACATTTCATTAGGCTTGGTTTGAGATTCTAATATATATATTATTATTTTTTTTTTTTTTTTTTTTTAAATGGATAAAAGATGCATCTATTTGGTAAAGTTTTTCATATATGTATAAGAAAATTAGAAAACCTACAGCTTCTTTCATAAAAGAAGTTTTTATATATATATAACTGATTTTCTAATATAAGAATATTTATGCTGATTCAAACCATACCACCTCGTCGGTAACTGAAAAGTGAAAACTCCCCAGCAAATTTGGTATTCCATTTTCGGAATTTATAATGATTCACGCCTAAACGATTGAGGTCGCATGACAATGATCTTAACAGCTACTTTAATTCAACAATAGTATTTGTATGATTTTCGGCTATATCAGGTGAAAATAAGGCTATTATTCTATAACAAAATTTTAATCTATTTTGGATTGGTGGATCAATATCATATTATTTAGTTGGTCTAAGAGACAAATAAATTGAGGAGGGCTATAGCTAGTTTGCTACAAGTTTAGGTCCATAAAATACGAATTTTATATTTTTAGTTGTGCGAGACGAACATGACGACCATATCCCTTCAAATCTCCCAAAGTGATTGAATGTTTATGAGTTAAATAAAACTAAAAAAATGGTTCGTGTGTTATCTTTTCTTTTATTTTTCCTGTTAAAAATGTTTGTGTTAGTTGATTGCTGACTACTGTTATTTTCTATCTCAATTTGTGAAATATACGATCTAGAGACGAGATGATAGTAATCTAATGATTGTGTGTTGTTGATCTAATGATTGTGTATTGTTGCTCTAAGTCTAATAAGTTAATGAGAGAAATTGATACGTGTCACTCACTCACTCTATAAGTAGATGGAAGGAAAAAATTGATCCGTCGTTTGCAAAAACAAATGTCGAAACTTCCGCTAGTCAGCAATAACTTTACATATGTAAACATTTTTGAAGTTAACCATATAAACCCACATGTTTATATAAACATATATAGTGTGTTTTGGCTATCAAATTATATTTAGTATCATTATCGTTTAAACAGTTCAGTCAGCTATTTTTGGTAAGTTTCAAAATATAATTAAAATATGTGTGCCCAAAAATAACAATTAGTTTGGGTGAACTTCTGAAAGTGCTAAATAGGTTGGTCTTTTATTTTGTCTTGTCATCTGTTTCTAAAAATAATAGCCAAGTATAAGCTGGTTAGACCCATACTTAAGCGACTTCAATTAGCCCATCGATACAGACAATGATAGAAGTACAATTAAACGTTTTTTTTTTTATCTAAAGCCTGGTCTTGAAGAGGAGAGCCCATTAACGTCTCGAAAATTTTCATATAAATAGATTTGTGGTAAAAATGATATATTTAAACTAATTTGGAAATCCAGCTTTTCAAATTGTTGTTTGTTGGAAATAATACCCAGTTGAGGAATTGAAATGATAAGTGTGACGATACCTAGGAAAAAAAGAAACCTAGATGTTTAAAAAAAAAAAAAAACTTGTCTACTATAGAATGAGGTTATCGATTTACCTACAAGCCGTGAGTCAACAAATTATTTCGAGCATATTTTATAAGATAATCAAGGCTTAATGATCGGTTTCTTTCTAGTTACATACTTGGCCATGATTGTGGGTAGTGGTAAAGATATTTTTATTCTTGCGAATGCTATTGAGTTAATGAGTGGCGCAGAAAATACATAACCTTTTTGGGCTTTAATGTATTCAAAAAGTGTTAAACTTACTATTGTTTCAAATTGCAAGTGAATATTTGGCTTTAACAAAAGCATCTAAATTCGGCTTTTAGACAAGAATCGTAATCATTAATTAAGCCACTTGAAGACCAACTTAAACAACTATAAATAATTACATAATTAGTGTGTACAACCCTAAGAGCCTAAGACAAAGGATCCAATTCTCTTGTCCAATGAAAGGCCGAGATTAACCAAGAGGGCGACGCCCATGGATTTTTTTTCTTTCCAATTTTATATCATGATATTTCTGTTGAATGAAGATTTCTGAAAACTAACTAGTAATATATAAACTAGACTTTTAAGCTTTGGAAAAGAAAAATCTTTCATTTAGATACACTTATAGATGGTAAATTTGTTGGCAGATACCCCAAGGTGATTAGAACGTCTTTTAAATTGGGATTCAGATCATAAGGCTAAACCTTGCATATACCTCATCTCCATTTGTAGCCTTAGATTTTGAAAAAAAAATGATGCACATATTATGTTGTTTTTAACAAGGAAAATTCATATTTGTTCTGTCCTTCCGAAGTTAGCCTTCCATACTATATTTTTAGACGTAAACCGTCATTATTAAACGAGAATTCAGTTCAAAGATGTGAGGCTTAACTTCATCTGGAAAAACCTAGCTATGATCACTAACCGACCACTTACTTAATTATGATTTCTAGTTTTATTAGATCTTACGAGTGTGTGATTTTTTCTCTCTATCAATTCTAGGAAAAATATGTGGTATGCTTTACTCAAAGTAATTGAACAATAAAAATGACTCCCAAAGAAGTGTTTCTCATGAGACCGATCAGAATAATATGATTAAAAATAACTCGTTAAAATCTACATTATAGTAAAAAGAAAATCAAATACTTTCTTAAAATAATGAATCAGCCATCAAATGAAATTAAAATCCATGGATTGAAAGGGTTAGAAGATGTCAACTTAAACGAACATAAATGAATATTATATGGAAAGGCAAAACGATGAGTATTATTTTGCTGTAGTTCGTTTTTGTATATGTTCACTCACGAACAGCATTGTTTCAAATAATTTCTTGATATTACCTCAATATTGATCAAGCAAGCATGAAGCATCTAACGATTTAAGAAAGTATATACTAGCTAACTTAAAGAATTTTGCAAGGAAGCATATTTTAGTGACCACATAACTAATTGTCATTTTTAACTGATGTGTCGTAACATTCTCCTTTTTGCTCCAACCCGCCTGTGGTGGATCAATCATATCTACAATGAAATCATGTTAGAGAATAAGGAAATGATTTAAAAAGAAAGATGAAAGAAGGCAACTTGCAATTATTTTAGACGAATGAAAGTTCTTTTATTAAATCCTAAAAATGTATACCTTTTTTTTAGAAGATTTAATTTGCGCTTGTTTTCTCTAGTTTTAAAGAAATGCGAAGAAAAGGCGATAAACAATACCAAAATTATAGCTCTGTAACGGTACAAAAAGTTATATATACCTTCTCTTTTTTTGTCAAATAGATTTTAATTTGCACTTTTGATAAATTAATTGTTTTTATGTCCCATATCAAACTTCAATTATACATGCATGCCGCAGTTTAAATTCAATACCGCTAACTTCTAAACGTACGTAATGCTATTTTAAGGGGGGGAAATGCAGTAACACTTTTATCGAATGGTAATTCAATACATGTTCGAACCAACAATTTTTAAACATGTTCAACTAATTATGTATCGCTTTTATTTAACATCAAAGGCAGACATCTTTTTCTTTTCCGAAAGCATAAACCTGTAGCTACACTCTTATATATTATAAAACTTATGAATCGTTAGTTGAACGCTAAAAAATATTCTTAAACTTAATCTTTCTAATGATTTAAAAGATTATATGAATACGTCACTGCCCCTAGCATTCCAATTCCTTTATTTATATGTCAAAATGTATTTTATCTACATTGTAATTGGACTTGTTTTTCTAATGTTATTATACATGTACACGAAATTAAAAGAAGCATAAAACGTCTTTATCTTAGAAAACGCTTATATATTGGCATAGTAATTATGTACAATGTTTTATCAGAATGTATATATATATGTACAAATTTCTTTCTTAAAAATATTAAAAAGTTAGGGTTTCTTAAGGAGTTTTCCCATATTATAATTCTTCCATATATAATTTAGTTTGGAGTACACCGGAGTTGTTATTTGCACTTTGTATGAATATTTTGGTTTAAAAGTATGAATAGTTGATCAACGATGGATAGATTCATAAACAAAAAAAGAGGAACGTCGATGATACGATATTAAAGCAATGACTCATAAATTCTATCTAATCCATATATACAATAAACATTTCTGTTAATGAATATATATATATATTATGTAAACTTAAAATGGTGAAGAGTTCCTATCGGACAAACATTATTCTTAAAAGAAAAAACAAAGAGAGGAATAAATTGAATTACGAATGTTGTTCTTGACCTCTTTATCTATCATATTTTTTACTATGTCATTTTCAAGCATATTTTAAATTTAATTTTTTATATATGTGGTTAATAATCGGCCCCGTTAATAATCTGACAATTAACAAAAAACAAGAAAATTAATTATGTCGAAACCGTACATTCTGTGCGAAAGAGAGTCATATTACTCTTATACGTGTTATTTTTCTATATAAAATGATTTTTGGTACTCTATATCTTATCAGTACACTCAATTATTTTAATCTGATAGTAAATTTTAGTGGTTTATATAAGTAAATAATGAAGATAACATATTTTTTCGCAACTTTCAAATAGGAACTTTTGGATCATGTGGTAATGATGGATCAGCATCTGTAACAATAGAAAATCACTTGTTAATCGATCTCGTATACATTATATAATAGACTAATGTCCAATGATTTATTCACATGTTAGATATTTGGATCATGTTATAATCAGCATGTTAACATAAAAGTGATATATTCATCAATGATCAAATCATTAACAAAGTTTCCATTATCATGTTTTAAAAAGAACCAGATCACTACAAATTGCTAGCTGATGCACAAACTTAGCAATTTTATTATTTATTGTTTTGTAGATTGAAATAGCCAATACGATGGCTTACATTGACTAAGACAAAAGTTATATCGAAAACTTGCTCCCACCCAAAATAAGTTCAATGGTCTTGACAAAGCCCTAACTTCTTTCTAAACCATTATTAATTATTAATATAACCCATACTTAATTAAACAAGTGCCTCCACCACATGATCATGCGAAAACAACATTTCTTGAAAGAGCCTTGCACTTCAACGGCTTCTTCATCTCCATCGAAAGGTTAAGAACCTCCGTGAGCTCAACGTCACAGGTACCCTTGACCCATTTGTAATTTTGGACTAATTGAGCAATCCAAATATGTACCGTAGCTAGACCCATTGCTTTACCAGGGCAAACACGACGCCCCGACCCAAATGGAGCCAATCTAAGATCTGATCCCATGACGCTCACATCCTCACCACCAATGAACCTCTCAGGCTTAAATTCTTCAGGGTCAGACCAGATTTTGGCGTCGTGTGTGATGGACCACATGTTGACCATAGCTATGGTTCCAGCAGGGACAAGATTGGGACCTACGTGGACATCGTGAATCGCAAGACGAGCCCACGAGAGGAGTGGTCCAGGTGGGTGGAGCCTTAGGGTTTCTTTGACAATAGCTTGAAGATACGGCAGTTTTGGGATGTCGGCGTCAGACAAGGATCTAGTGTTGTTACTTGTAGCAGAAGCTATCTCTTCGTAGAGTTTTGCTTGGGTGTCTTGGTGCAAAACCAATCTTGCAACAACCCATTCCACTAGAATTGCTACCGTATCAGTCCCTCTAAAAATCATTTCCTAAAACAAAACGAAATGATAAAATTTTAGACACAAAATATTTTGATAAAACTCATATTCAAAAACAGAAAGCTTTATCCCCAAACGAATAGTAAAAGATCATACCCAAAGAACTGCAATCATGTCAGACTCAGATAGCTTTTCATCCTTCTGCAAACCAAGCAAGATATCGACGAAGTAATTTTCCTGTCCAAGGATATTACTGCTCCTCTTCGTCTTGTGTTTTTGAATTATTCCGCCGACATAAGTATTGACTTCAGAAACCAAAGCCCTACATCTCTTCCTCACTCCTTGGAAGTCAAACCAACGAAGAGCCCAAAAATGATCGCTCCAGTTAAATATCCCAAGCAACTCATAACCTTCACTCACCAGCCTTTCCAGAAACATTCCATCTCCGTTAACTTCATCAAAGTCGTAACTTTCACCGAACACAGTCGTCATTACATTATTCAAAGAACCAAAGTGAACAATTTTCTTCACTTCAACTTCACCACCAGCATCAGACATAACAACACTCTTAATCTTTTCCACCATCTTCATACCGATCCCAACCCTAACACCTTCGAAACTTGCGATTCTTTTCGGACTGAATAGATGCGTCGCGGAGATTCTCCTTAGGTTCCTCCAGTACTCACCATATGGTGCGAATCCCATGGCACGGTGGAACAGAAGCTCGTAAGCTGATTCCTTAACCGGGCGGTACGCAAAAGCAGAGCTGTTCAATATTTCTTTAGCCGTCTCGGGTTCACTAGATATGACGAAACGTGAAAACCCAACGGAAAACGCCATCAAAGGAGAGGCCTTGAAGCTTTTGGCGAGGGCGGCGAGAGCGCGGTGGGGATTAGAACCGGAGAAGACGGAAAGAGACCCAGATGGACCCGGAATAGAAAAACGGGTCTTGGATGACCTGGTCCAGGCCCATGCTAGCCCACCTGGCGAGAAAAAGAAAGCAACTGTGGCGAAGAGCAGAGAAACCCAAACGAAGACTTCGAAAGTCAGAAGATTGAAAGAGTTAGAGAACAAAACGCTAGCTTCTGGAGACATGTTAACGTCTTATGAAAGAGAGTGTTTGTGTGTGAGAGAGACAAGTGTTGAGTGCTTGAGAAGATATAAACTGATGTGCATGGGAAGGGTGTTTATATAGGTGGTGCTCTTTATACTAATTAAATTATTATTGTTATATGCCTTTTTTATTTTGCTGTTTCTTTGTTATTTACGAAATCTCTTGAAAATTGCCATCTAAAAATGGGTGGAGTTAATTAACCAAAACTTAACAAATATCGAAAAAGGAGAAACAATGCTCGAGAAGAGAATCCTTGCCACGCTCAGCTCTTAATTGCACCGATATTAATACATTTTAATGTACCTTGCGAAAAAATTTCTTCTATAGAAGCTTTTCTCTCAAATACAAAGACAAATTCTAACTTTGTTCTGTTAACCGTAAAATCAAAATTTTACCATCACAAAAACAAAAACCCAAAATATTTTGGTTATTATTTAAATAAGTTTTTTTTGGGTTTAGAGTTAAATAAAATTGTCTCAGTAATATATTCACTATTCCATTGAAATATTTGACGGCAAATATACTATTACGAATGAAATTTCGAACACCTACTTTAAAACGGAAACACTAAGTGAGTAGTACGTTCGTAAAGAAAAAAAAATACTGAGTAATACAGTAAGTTTAAATCGAATGGTGCAGTAAATACAACTGGCATTTTAATTCGAAGCTAGCGTGCTCACATGACGAACAGAACCAAAAAGATCTGATATTTTTATGTCTAAGCGTTGGGGGCATCTCAAATATTCGAGGCTTTTTATTTCAATATTCGATTTTGAATAGAAATGGTTGCACAACAAAAGAAGAAACGAAATAAAATTACAAGAAACTTGGAAAGAGTCAAATCAAGAGTAAAGTCAATAACAACATCATAATTGTAAAAGAAAATCTTTGCCGTGTGATCTTAACTTTAGAAGCCTCCCGTGGCCCTTGTAATTTTTGCGCAGTGCTCTTTAATTTTTCATTTCGTATTTGTACATTTACATTGCCAATTTTATTTGGTTTACAGGTTGCAGAAGAGAAAAAAATAAATTAATTAGAAGTTGTACTATGATTTATCTAGAGAGAACAAAAAAGATTTAAGGGGAGACAAAGCTGACGTTCTAGTGTAAAGCTCTGTGATCTAGTGGAGCTTAGGCCTGCTTCGTTCAGTAACTTTAATTTACTGTTTCCTATTTTATTATTTATTTGACAGTGAGACCCAATTCCCTTTCACATTTACTGTATCATCCATAGTAATTAGATGACTAAAACAACTGATTATTATTTCATTATTTTGCAGTTCGAGTTTTCTTTAAGTAGTTATAAACGTTGATTTATATTGACATATTAAGATTTTCTGCTTAAAAACTGTTTACCTATCTTTTGTATGAATTTAAAATTATATAATATCTTAAATTTTTTTACCAAATGGTGACCATTGATATAAATTGCAATTTCATCAGAATTATGGTTTAGTTTATAAAAAATGTCATTCCATAATATTTCAGTTTGATCAACTTTTTTTGTTTGTTAGTTGTATCACCTTTTTGGTCCGAATATTTTCTTTCATTCTTTACATTTGCAATTCCATAATATTACTAATTAAAACCCATGACCATCTTAACATAAAATTAGTTTTGAACAAATTTTTTTTTGTCACACAAGTTCTTCATTTTCATAACGAGGAAATTTGTTTACTAATTTTATACTTGATGTATTCAAAATTTCACACACATACACACATACATATTTCACACACATACAAACTAATTTTCATAACGAAGAAATATGTGTGTAGTTTTAATATTTATTAAATCACTATCTTATATAAATGCTCTATTTGCTCATGTTAAGATTGAGATGTTAAAATATTGTAGTTACTAAATAATTTAGTAATTTAATCATTATACACACTCACATGTAATTTTGTTTCAGTTATCTTTTCTATTTTTTTAGTTTCCCCATTTTTCATTAGAATTTTATAAGAATAATAGTACAAATTTTGTTTTGTGTTTATGGTTTATTGACAAAATCAAATCTGATAATATTTTTAACTACGTCAAATATTTCAAAATGTACTTACCTAAAAATAAAATTACAATATTTACTTGGAGACATAGCCTGAATATAAAGTCTGAGCAAAAAAAAACTATGTTTGTGTTTCTAATTGAAAATATACAATATAAAAAACATTACGAGCATATCTCTACAGTTTTGTTTTGTTTAACCATTTGAAAATCACATGTCAAATATTTTCTTTCATTATTTACATTACAAATTTAATAATATTAGTGTAACTATACAGATAATATATAATCACTCAACAATTTTTTTTATCATCTATCATTCTACATGTATAGTATTTAGACTATTTTGTTCTTAAAGTTTTTGATTATAAAAATTTGTATTCATATTTATTTTTCACCTAAAAACAAAAGTTCGATAGTTTTCTTAAAACTAGTTCAACTATTTGATGACTTTCACTAACAAATACTTGAATGCATATTAATGATATCATGACTATTTTAAAATAAGTCCGTCATGTAGTTTAATAGGTTTTTCAAAACTAGTTCAACTATCATGAATTCAATGATTTTCAAAAAAATGTTGAGTAATTCAACTATAATTTAGACAGATGGTGATGAGTTCATCGAAATCATAGGATGAAATAGCAAATAAATGTTAATATTTACTTGACACTTATGAAAAATGTTAGATAATTGTTTGAAACTAATTCAACTATTTAATCTATTTTGATGAACAAATACATTAATACAAAATGTAGTTAAGAATTCTCTTTTTCATAAACAAAAGCTTGAAGTTGTTTAAGCTACTAAATTAATGTAACATGAAAAAATTGAACAACTGCATGAAGTGTTCATATGTATTCTTATAACACAAATATTTAATCAACTACTAGTTTGAACAAGTGCATAAAGTTTTTTTGAACAAATACAGTTATGTAGCATAAAATTTTGATCATAATGTAAAATGGAGTAGAAAAAACTAGAATATGAAATAGCAAAAGCATAGTTTGAAATTTTGATATTTATTTGTCACTGATAAATTATTGTTTGATAATCATTTGAAACTAAATTAATTATCCAACATACTTTGATCAACAAATACATGGATTCAATGTTATCATATAACAAAGAAAACAATATGAATACATAGAAATACTATTAAGATTCTCTTTTGAAAACAAAATAGAAAAACAGTTGAAACAAATGTAGTTTCTTGGTCAAAAAACAAATGTAAGTTGATTATCTACATTTGTTATCTAGTGGTTACCATTATAACATGAATACCAATGTTATTGTTATAATCTTCTTCAAAACAAAAATGTTAATATTTCATAATTTAATTCTAGATATAATTATAATTATATTATGTTCACAACTCTATCAAGTTAATAGTTAAAACCTATAAAAATATGACATAAAGAAAAAATTATGACTGTCACTATTGACATTAATAGTTTTGGTTGCACTTTAACTATTGTTTATTTCTCACATTCAGAATGACTTAATATTACTAGCTAAAGAAAAAGAATTAGTTGACCAACACTTATATAAAACTTTGAAATGTGGATACCAATCAGAAAAACTGTGAAAATGTAAAGAAAAAACTTTGAAAGGTTTTGGGAACTCGGTTAAAAGTCTGGAATCTTTGGATTCATTGGAGTAGAATAGAAAGAAGTATGGAAAACTGTAGTCTAGGAACTGTAAAGTAGTAGGAAAGTAAAACAGAGTTAGCATCTGCTGCATTTATAAAGAACATGGGAAACTGATGAAATTAAACGGAGACTATAAACTATGACAACCCTAAACTAGGTGAACTGAAAAGGAGAACATGTTTCTCTTATTTTTTTAATTGATAAAATAGACATCAACCGAGACTATAAACTATGACAACCCTAAACTAGGTGAACTGAAAAGGAGAACATGTTTCTCTTATTTTTTTAATTGATAAAATAGACATCAAATATATTTACTTTTGACAGCCAGATGTAAGAACAAAGAAAAGAGGAAATGTAAAGTGGACACCAATCATGTCAGTGTCAGGACAATGAGATATCTTACAGTTATGCCCTAAACAAGTAAAATACTTCTAGTTTGGTTCAATCATAACCAAATTGATCTCATTCTCCTCTCATCATGTTTTGGTTCTCCTTCCCCTTGATTGACATGTGGTTCAAGATAAAGATAGAGCGATGATGAATTTGATATTTTTTTTAGAAACTATATTACGTTTACTTATAAAAACAATAATGGTAAAATTAAAATTTAAAATGACATTTCCTATGTTAGGGGATATTTAGGGGCTTTACAAACGGACGCCCATTCGTTAGTTGTTTATTGGGCTGATAATACATGCAGAGAGAAACCCACACTAAAACATCAAGATTCTTAAGAAAAATATATATATTTTAGGGCTTAATTTCATTTTTCTTTTTTTTTTTGGCTCAAAAGGGGATAATTTATTTTATTTCCCTAAATTCTACTAATGTAGACTTGTATAGCTCTTAATCTCTTATACATAACAGACGAGTTGATTTTGTTCAATGACTTCACTTGAGACATTCACAAATCCCTCGTGTGTTGCAGAGTCCACCTTTGCGTTTATTTTAAACATTTAAAATTGGAGTCAATATCTCTTTTGCAATGAAGAACACAATCCATTTTACACTTCGCTCCCACACAATATTTTTCATGATTATTGCTGTTTTTTTTCTTTATGAAATTCATCATCTGCGTTTGTTTCTCCATCCTCAATTCTTCTGACAAGATCTTGTCCTACAAGGCTACAACACCAAGTTCATAAAGTATATAGTATAATGAAACTTAATATCAATAAAGTTTTTTTAACATATTTTAAAAATTCCAAGGAAGGGTGAATGCACTTATTAAATAATTGATATTATTTTGTACCAGAGCAGAATATCAGAAAGCCTCCGTAGCATAGTGGTATTGCGTTCGCTTCGTAAGCGAGAGGCCGCGAGTTCGATCCTCGCCGGGGGCTTTTAATCCGTTATTTTTAAAAATGAGAGAAAATCTGAAGAAAAACTCATACAAAAATCCCAATTCTCGTAGGAGATTTCTAAGTAAAAACCCTAAAAGATGCCATATATATATAATTAATATAATTTTATTCATTCATCCCTCGTGTGTTCTATTCTCTGTGTCCCTCCTCTTTGCACTGATCTGAGATTTTGGTTCTGCTTCTCTTCTCATCTTCCAAGGTTTTGGTTTTGTTCGTTGTTCATTCACCATTTTTCTTATCGCTTTCGTTTTTATTTTTTAAATTATATAAATCATATTTCTATATCATGATTCATTTTGGGTTTAAGTCTTTTCCTTTGCTGGTGTAAAAGTTCGAGCTTTGTTTTCTTACAGTTCTTCAAAATCTAGCAGCTTTGTAGATCTATGGAGTCCTAATGAATAATATTTCACTCTGTTTTTTTTTTCTTATAACATTTCTGTCATTATTGAAACTTAATGTAGTAATCGCATGTCTTAGTACTCATTTTATTTAATGGGTTCACTTCTTACAAGTCTTAGGTTATGCAATTAAACTCTTGGTAAGCTTATAGGATGTATGTTAATTGTGAATGGCAATGTGGTATATTAAAAAAGTCTCTTGTTTGATTCATCAGTTATAATAAAATTCATTACTTGTGGTTCTTTTGAGTATGTTTTAGTTTTAATTTTGACAAAACTTGTTTGATTGTTTTTCTGATTCTTATGAACCTGTCGGAATAGGTAGAGATGGCTCTCGAATCAGATTCTCCATTGGTGGATCCACACATTATTGGCAATGCGTTTGTTCAGAAGTACTACAACCACTTGTATGAATCACCAGCAGAAGTGCATCGATTTTATCTGGAGGATAGTGTTTTAGGCCGCCCTGGTTCTGATGGGGAGATGGTTTCTGTCAAATCCTTAAAAGTATGCTACATTTTTCTATTGGATGAATCTTGTTTATTGTAATTTGGAACCAATGTTTTGATTTTTAGGAGTATCTTTAATCTTGTTTGCAGGCTATTAATGACCAGATAATGTGCTTTGATTATGAAAACTCAAAGATTCAGATTTTGACTGCTGATTCACAAGAATCCTACAAGAATGGAGTTGTTACTCTCGTTACGGGTTTACTGACCGTAAATGATGGAGAAAGAATGAGATTTTCTCAATCTTTTTTCCTTGTGCCTCAGAAAGGAAGCTACTTTGTGCTTAATGATGTCTTTAGATATGTCTCTGATGAGACTGTTGAACCAGAAGCTAACAAGAAAGAGGTCGAGGAGACTATTCCTCAAGTTGTCGAATCAACAGCCACTATCTTGGGTGAGTGTTGGCCATTGTTTGTTTTTCAATCAAAAATATCAGATTTACATTTGGGGTTGAATAAACGTATTAATTTTTGATGAGCAGAGCCGGCCAAAGAAGTTGCAGAGCCAGTTACTATCCCTACTCAACAAGAACCTTTGGTGAAACAGACAACTGAAAATACAGTGAAGAAACCAGAAAGATCTGTAGCAAATGGACATCACAAAACATGCGAGGAAATAGTTGTGAAAGATACCAGCAACCGTGTCGCCAAGAAGTCATTTGCAGTGATTGTGAGTTCTGTATATGTGTATTATTTCATTCTGATGACTCAATCTTGCTATAATCTAAAGCTTCACAACTTACACTTAGGTTCAATCCCCGGCTCCAAATGGAGCCACATTCAATGTCAGAGCTTCTCCTGTGAAGCCTAAGCCTGTTAAAAAGCCGAATGCTGTTCTTGAATCCAAAGCTTCTGCGCCGGTTCCTGAAAACTCTTCTGCTGAAACAATCAACCAATCAGGTTTTTATTCAATGTTTTAACATTTCAGGAAAACAGATTCCTTTCAGTTTCTTCAATGTCTAGATATGATTTTACCTTTTTCATCTATCAGCTGAACGTGGTACCATATTCGTTGCAAACTTGCCAATGGATGCGACACCTGAGCAACTCTATGAAGCATTCAAAGGTTTTGGAGTTATTAAAAAAAATGATATTCAAGTTAGAAGTTACAGGGTGAGTTATTATTGAATGGTCTTTAGAGGAAACATGATTTGCAGTGTTCCACGGTCGAAAATTTTGAACCTTAAGATGTTTTCATTTTTCAGCTAGAGAGAAACTGTTTCGGGTTTGTGCCATATGAATCTGCTGAAGCTGTGAAATTGGTCCTTCAGGTATTGTTAAACATTGAAAAATTTCTTAGAAATTTTGATTATAAATTGGTTTCTTCTTCTGATATCCTCATACACAACTCTAGGCTCACAAAGCATCAGCCATCAGAATCGGTAACCGAAGAGTTTCTATAGAAGAGAAACGAGGTAAGTTAAAGTAAAGTTTGGTACTTACTGTATAATTGTCTCCAAGATCATAACTTTAGGAAGTAATAACCAAAACTTTTGATTCTGCTCGCAGGCAACAACGAAAATGGCAGATCCTCAATGCGTAACGGAGGTTATAGGAGCGAGAACGGTCACAGGAATGATGGTTTTAGGCCTAGAGGCAATGGTTTTAGTGGAGGGCGAGGCTATGAAAGAAATGGATATGAGAGACGGGGAGAATCACGCAATGGTAATGGCAAAGTTGATCAGAATGGTACGATCAAAGCTGGGCGTGAAAATGCTCAATCCAGAGGCTAGAAAAGTTGAGTCCTTAAGAAGCTCTGTTGTGTTATTTAATCATTTTAAAACTGTGAATTTGAAGTTTTATAGGAAGAGAGACAGAGAGAGAGAGAGTTTTTTTGGAGTTAGGTTGATATCTTAGGCTATGATTCCTTGTTTCATTTGATATTTTGTTTGATAAATACTTTTTCTTTCTATACGATGAATCTGCAAGCTTTTCTTGGGTCGGAATGGTAACCAAATTATCTTAACCAAAGGTAAACCGGAAGTTCGTTATAAATTCAGGACCAAGCGGAATACTAATTTTTCATTTCATTCAATAAAAGATCTTAAAATACTCAAATCAGACAAACAAAAGAACTGAATTTTCCAAACCAAAATGGGCGACCCTTAACTTATGGGCTACAAGGAAAGTTGCAGGTGCACTTAATGCATGAACCAGCAGGTGAAAGACACGTTGCATTTTGGTTTTTAATGGTTAAAAGATATTATTGTCGGTCCCACTTCACTCAACAAAGACCCCATCAAGGATTCTATATATCTTCTTTGTAATTTATAGATTTCATTCTCCAACCTAACTAATCACTTAATCGACTAAAAAAATCGACTTTTTACTAAGTTAGCTCATTATGTTAATCTAACCCTTCTCCATCAAAATATTCGTTCATAATCAAACTTTACCTTAGTACTTAATATTAGTCTTTTAGTTTACTAGTTTATTGAACTTGCCTTTTGGAGTAATTTAATTACTCCTACTTTTTACACGGAGTGTTATTCTCCGTTTCACTTTTTCACAAGCAACTTGCTGCCTCATGGGTCCTACTCTCTAACCCACGTGAGTGACGTTGTCGAGTCGCTAGATTTATCATATTCAATTATGATGCAAAAAATTTACGAAAACAAATTTCATTAAGAAACTAAAATCAACGATACCATTAGTCTCAAGTCTTGTCCTTGTCGATTTCTTTTGCTTAGTTAATAGAAATACAGTAGAAATGGGGGAAAAAAATCAACAATACTAATCTAAAGGACGTTGCGTTTGGCTATGGAATCATTTTTTATTTTATTACTTGAGTTATTGTCCGATTTTTCGAGTTTGAATTTTGTTTTTTACTTTAGAAAAAGAAAAAGAGAAAACGGATATTTTTTACCTGGGAGACACGTGTCGTGACACTGGTTAACTCAGTCACTTTACGACACGTTTTCCTGAAGCAGCACTATAGAACGCCGACGTAATCCACCGCCCACGTGTCGTTCAGGCAGCCCCCTCGGCGGCCACTTGCCTCCTCTCAGTCAAGGCCTGTCTCTCTTTCTTCTCCTTCTCTTCAATCTCTCTCTTTTATCTCTCTAATGTCTAAAAGTGTTTTCTTCTTCTTCTCCGTCTCTCTCTCTGCTCTTCAATTTCTGTTAGCCTCTTCGTCTTCTTCTCCGTATCTGGTAATAACTCCGGCGAGTCTTTTTCATTCCATAAGTTAAAACTTTAATATAAATTATTGTAGTATCCCTTCCTCTTTTTTGAAATTCATGTTATCAGTTTTAGATTTTTGACCGGATGTGAAGAAATCCAGAGTTTTTCAATTTCTTCTTCATCGGAGAAACAAAAACTATCCTTTTTTATCTGTTGTATCGGAATCCATGGGCGAAGCAAGTAGACAACAAAGGGCATGGAACAGAGAAATGGTGGTGACTAAAAATCTTTCTCTAGACATAGATAAATACCCAAGAGATCTGTTACGAGGTTTCATGTCTGATAACGGAGGTGGTGGAAGAGCTATTCACGGTGGAGAACCAAACTGTGAAGATGACGAGACGGTAATTGAGCTGAATCTTGGTTTGTCTTTAGGAGGTAAATTCGGAGTAGATAAAACTCCGAGGAAGCTGAAACGATCTTCTTCTGTTTTGGATACTCTTCCGTTTAACGATTCAACGGTGACTGAAATGGAGGCTGAGCCGGAGAATTTCACTGTGGGTTTAGCGAGAACGACGTCGTTGCCTGCGGAGATGGAAGAGGAGTGGATGAAAAGGAAAGAGATGCAGTCACTGAGGAGAATGGAAGCTAAGAGAAGGAGATGTGACAAACAGAATTTCAAAGTTGGAAACTCTGATGATCAAACGGTGCCGTTTGAGACTGAGAGATGGGTTACTGCTAGTAAAAGTGGCTTTTTGCATAGACATTTGGTTTCTCCTAATAAACACGTCTGTGTTGATTCCGACGGAGGAAGAGCAGGAGGATGCAAAGGTAGCTCATCCAGCTTGTCTGAGCTAGACAACAAGAATCAACAAGGTAGATTTCAATTCATTATTGGTCTTAGACTTGGATTAGTAACATTTGTTTGTGGAAGAATGATCAGAAACTATGTGTTGCAGGATCATCTAACACCTGTAATGATGAAATAAGCCCGAAAATTGTGGCGGGATGTTCATCGAATAGCGGAAGCAATGGAACAGAGAAACCTATTGTGATTGGAGCCAACAAAGCAAGTGAGAATGAGAAAGAGAAAGGAGTGAGAAGAGAGGACTCAGTGGATAGGAAAGGTAAAGGGATGGCTACTGGTTTGTTTGACATGCCCTGTGTGTTCACGAAAGGGGACGGGCCAAACGGAAGACGTGTTGAAGGGATTCTATACAAGTATGGAAAAGGAGAAGATGTGAGGATTATGTGTATTTGTCACGGCAGTTTCTTTACACCAGCTGAGTTTGTTAAACATGGTGGCGGAGGAGATGTAGATCGTCCTCTTCAGCATATTGTTGTCAACACTTCTTCTTCCAACTTTTAAATCGAAGAATGGGTTCTGTTCTTCTTTGTTTTCATTTTCTTCTTGTTTTTATCTTTTGAATCTCTCTGGTTTTTGGCTATAAGAAATGAATGCCAAAATCTCAATCTTAGTAGTGTCTGAGGATTAGGATGAAGATCAAGATTCTCATGTCTTTTAGGTGTAATACTTGAGAACATCAAAGAATCATCAAATGAAATGATTCTTTGTTAAGAACTCGTATCTAAGACAAAGCATGCTGAATCTTGTGTTGCCATTATGTATAATTGAATTTGTAATATAGTGGCAACAGTTTAACAAATGGACTCAAAATTCATCAGAAAACACTCACAAAGATTCTTATGAAGCAAGTGTTGTTGCAGGGCAACTATCAACAGCACAAGCCAAGACATCTCTGTAATCTCTTGATATTGTGAAAGAATCATGAACTTGTCCGTCACTGCTCTTCTTGTACTCGAACAGAAGCTTAGAGTAATCAAACGCTGTAAGTTTAAGGAATCCGTAGTCGTAATCTCTGAAGAGACTCCAATTCGGTTGCAGGTCAGAGAATTCAGCAAGACCAGCTCCTCCACCTCCAGCAACAATGTGGATCGTCCCATTCAATGGACCCTTATAGTTGTTCTTCTCATGATTTGTGCATACACTCTACACATACAAAAAACCAAATATAACAATGGAATGATTCTGTTATTAAGATTCATTCTTTGATAAGTTCGAAGAGGATTTGGAGTACCTGGTAAACCGGGCATGTTCTCTCGTAGTTATGAGCATGGCCATAGATTGCAATATCGACTTTGTACTTCTGCCACAGCTTTTGAAGGCTGTCTCTTCCCATTGGTTCGCCAAAAGAGCCTTCTTCTGCGTAGAACAATGTGGAAGTATAACCGAGCACGCGGTGAGCTAGGAATATCAGCCAAGGCTGTTTTTTTCTGTCAACCGATGCTAAGCAGTGCTCAATGAAGTTGTATTGCTCAGTTCCTTCTCTCCAGTCATGTTCTGTATCAGCCACACAGAACCTAAACATTCCGTAGTCACTTGAGTACCAGAACTTAGCTCTGTTTTGAGCAGGAACATAGAACATTGTCTCAGCTGGTACACCACATTCTCCTCCAGAGTCTAAACCCTGGTAAAATGATCCTGAGTTGGGCCAGTCACGCTCATGGTTTCCGCTGCACAATGGATTACTCACAGTTACTTTAGATGAACAAGAAAGCTAAAAATTAATCAGAAAAGAGGTTAAAACCTTGCAATCATGTATGGAACAGTAGAAGCAATTGGCTCAATCTGAGCTGTGAATTGGTCCCACTGTGAAAGGTATCCATTTGCATAACAGATATCTCCAATGTGGAAAACTGCATCGGTCTTCTTTAGATCTCTAATAAGTTGCTTTGTGGTATTGAGAGAAGCACGCTGGAAATCATTGTATTCGTTTGAGCCATCGACCTCAGCCTGCAACATCATGGCACAAGAAAAGGTTACCAATACTGTTTCGAGACTACAACAGTAAACAATCTGATATGCTTTTAGACTCAAATGATCAAACCTTTCCCATGTCTCCAAAGATTACAACTTGTTGGAGAGAGTTTTGTCCTGGGAAAGGAGACGACTTGAATTGGTACTCTTCACTCCAGATGACTTCAACATCGGACAACCTATGTCCAACTCTGTAGCTATACCTATATAAAAAGAAATCAAAGCTCAGTGATTCATATACATCACATTCCGGCATGAAACTTAATTCATCTGTTCAGAAAAACATAGCACATACTTGGAGTTAGGCCATAACTCTTTAAGAAAAGCTGTGTGTATGTATCCAGGATCACGCCATCCCACCGTTCTTGCTGGAGCACCGCACATACTGTTTCTAGTGAATGTCAATGTCCCAGCTGGTGAGAGTTTACGCTCACTTCCTTTAATGCCCCACTCAACAATAGGTTCTGCTATGTCAGGGCTATAACCACTAGTCCATGTCACAGTCATCTGTTTTAAACAAGTTTTGAGAAAATTCATTTCTATTTCTTTTGAGTGAACTATCCAAGTTTTTTTTAGAATCTTACTTCATCCCATTCCTTTCCTAGCGCCAGTCGCGGGTAAACTGGTGCATTCGGGTTCTCAAAGACTACTTTGTTTGAGATTGCCACAAGCTTTGGCTACCAGACAAGTGAAAAGTAAAACAAAGGGATGGTTAATGATGAAGTTAAAAACTTGTAAAGCTAGAGAAGATGTGGGTAAATGAGTATTACATTCAACAAGCCGCCAGAAAATAGCGCGAAAGAGAAATCCGATCTCTGGTTGATCAGTTGAAGCTTCAAGGAACCGAGTCCAGTATTGTTGTATCTTGGATTACTAAAGTTGGCATATTGATACTGTAAAGAGAAAAAAAGGAGGAAAAGCTAAAGACTAGCTGCAGAGAAGAAAGGCAGAATCAATGGTGAATCATACAATAAGAAAACAAAAAGACCTTCACAGGTGCGGAACACAGTCGAGGTGATTCCACCATTTTACTATCTTCTGGACAAGTGGAAGCACTGCAGGAACAAAAAGAAATGTTAAAAATTCTTACTTTCAATCTCAGAACTAATTTGATAAGAAGGAATGTGTTAAACGACTTGAAATCTGCAGGAGAAAACACTCCAATCCAATCATCATCTGATGGTCTCGGAGAACTATATTCTACCAACACCATTTCACTATGTTGACCCTACAAAGCAAATAAAATTGCACTAAAGTTGAGCATTTTATTAAAAGCTATGGAAAGATCTGATAAAATAAGAGAATGGTGATTACCTTAGATCCAAGAAGTGTTGGGGAGGCTTTGACATAAGCTTTTTCATGGAGATGGAAGGTTGTTTTATGGATAACAATTCCTGATAAAGGTTGGTCTTTATGAGAGTCCACTTCTTGAATTGCTCCAAGAACTGATACTATAACAGTCAACAAGATTGCAATAACCGATTCTCTCATGTTCTTTAAAACTGAAACAGAAATGAAATCCACAGTAGCAAAAATTGATCACTTCTGGTAAATTCAAGTGGGCGTGGAAGAAAAAAAAACTAGGCAAAAAATCTGATAATTTGGATTAAAAAAAAAAACAGAATGAGAGCATTACCAGTAACTTCGCTTTGCTTTAAATCAATAGGAGAAAATGAAAGGTTGAAACTTTGAAGGAGTCTTTAATAAGAGCTTCTTCGGCTGAATTAACTAAGAATATCCAGTCTTGGGATTCCCACCACAAGGCCAAAAAAGTCGTACAAGACTTTGTTTGTCAATTATTTTGATGCCAGTGGAGAAGAGTGCACATCAACTTTTAAATTTGATTCCCTCTTTTCTGACTTGCAGATCTAAATTTGCTATAGTTTAGGCAAGTCCAGATATAGATTAGTGTCTGAAGATTATTTTTTGTTTTCCTTGTATTTCATAACGTTTTTAGGATTTAATCCGGTCTACTGATTTGATACTACATATTGATTAACAAGAAATTAATATAAGATTTTTATTTATTTTTTATCAACAGCTTATCTCTTCTTTCCAGTTTTTTTACTTCATTCCCTTGAATGATTTTTTTTGGTTTTACCTATGTTTAAATTTACAAGTCTCTAGAAGCTCATTTGTTCAATGGTTGACTAATGTCCTTTAAAACTTATACATCAGGATTTCTGGAATTCGAGCCCTACTATTGCGATTTATTAATAAATTTGCAGATTAATGGATGCAAGTTTACAGGAAATCTTCAATGATGTACAATTAACGCCGTTCGCCGTGATTCTATGTATAGCAGAAAGTAGTGTACGTCAAGAGCATGAAAAATAAAAATATTGTTTGCAGTGAATCTAATAAGGGTCGGAAAAAATTGTCCGTAAAAAAATTATCTTTGTAATGATTCTCATAATTTATAATAAAATTAATAAATCTAGACGACAAAAAAAAAACTTACAAGTCTAATGGTTCATGTGATGAAAACCAAAATACTTCGTTAAAAATTTCTCTTTTTGCAATTTGTGCGATCTTAATCCATCATGTTTACTAGTAATATGAAATAATCAAGACAATATATATATATATATCTATATCTCTATATATATCTATATATATATATATTTTACCGCTAACACATCAAAATTCTTGAGTTATTATTAATGTTATTCAACAAATATTGTTTTTTTATAAATAAAATATATACGCACCATTATCATTTTTATTTCAATGATGTGGTGGAGGTCCTCCTCCAGCACAACCTTTATGTTCTGGAATACAATGCTGATTCGAAGAACTGGCATTAATAGTATCCATCACACTACGAGTACGACACACACAAACTTTACGGTTCATATCACAAGAGTAAGCTCCGCCGCAAAACGGTTTACAGTCGTCGTCTCTATCACAATAATTTCCAACCGCAAGGTTTTGTCCTTAAGATATACCAAAAACATAAGATATTAATCTTAAAATAAAATTACCAAAGTAAAAGTTAATAGTTTAAATTGGTCTGATTCATTTTTTTCTGCTGGGTCCGTCCATTCTTTTGTAAAATGGTTGTTATCGACAAAGATTAGCTTTCATTATTGGTAAAATATATGTAAAATTCTTTTGGTTTGTTTGAAATGATATTGTTGATAAGGTAAGTATACTTACGGAAGACAACGAGTAAAAGAAAAACCAAAAACATAAACTTTAAGAAACTGCTCTTCATTCTCAAAGTAAAAATGTGTTCCTTTTGCTTTTCAATTTTGAAGTGTTTTCTGTTTGGTAAATCTTTCAACTGTGAAGTTGAAGCTGTTCTTCATCGCTTTTTATAGCTCAATTTAGGTGATGGTTTGACTAAACTTTATTGAAGCTTTTGTTTGTATATAAACATATTGTAGATTCCACAAACCAAAAATAGTTACTATCAATAGACACATATAGTGAAATTTTAATTAGTACTAGATTTTTTATTAATAAAAAATAATTAATATCAATAAACAAAAAAGTTAACTTTGTCTAAAGAGGAGCAATTGGGTGTTATTATTTCTTATTCAATTGCAAATTGAAACCCAACCCAAAGTCCAAACACTAATAAAGTCTAAACACATGGAAATGTCGACGTCATCTTTGTCACAAAGTAAGAAATCAAAATTCGTCGTCATGAGAGAAGAAGAAGAAACCTTTGATTGCGGATCAGTCACACTAGAAGAATGGAATGGTTCTTCTTCTACGAAACTTTTCAGAACAGCAACTATCACTGCCTCTTCTTCTTTCTCCATCCAAAGGTTCTTCCTTTGTTCCTCTCTCTCTGTTTCATCCAAATCTGATAGCTTCAGTGAAATTCACATCAAAATTGAGAAACTTTCTTAGTTCTTTTACTCCTGCTGGGGATTCTTAGGTCTGCCAATCGTTTTAATCATGTATTGAGACGAGTTCTTCAAGCATTTGTACCGGAGGCAAGTGATTTCTTCCTTTTTCCTCTTTTGAATCTCTCCTCCAGATTAGGGGATTTGGTCTGAATTGTACTTTTCTGATGCAGGGCTTTCCTGGTAGTGTAACTCCTGATTATGTTGGGTTTCAATTATGGGACACGTTACAGGTTTGTTAGATATACTTGTGTGTGTGCCTTGTGGCTACTGTAATTTTTGACTCATCTATCTGTTTTTTTTTTGCAGGGGCTGTCAACATATATAAAGATGATGCTTTCCACTCAGGTGAGCTTAAGTTTTTGAGCTTTTGAGTTCTTACAATAGTCTGCTGCAGCTTTTGTGATTTGGACTATTTTTCAGGCTCTTTTGAGTGCAATTGGGGTTGGTGAGAAATCCGCTACAGTTATAGGTGCTACATTTCAGGTGTTTTTTCTATTGCTGACAATAACATTCTCCTACTTTTGGAACTCATTGGCTCTCTCAGGTCTCAAGCAGTATTAATCGCAATGGATTAGTATGATTTATATCTTGTTTGTTATATGCAGTGGTTTCTAAGGGATTTTACTGGGATGCTTGGAGGCATACTGTTCACATTTTATCAGGTTTCCATATAGTAGTTTCTGAAAAACCAGTCAGCTATTGATTTATTTTGGTTACGTCTTTTTAAATGGGAAATGTCTGATTTTCTGTTCTTCAGGGCTCCAACCTGGATAGTAATGCAAAAATGTGGCGTCTAGTTGCTGATCTTATGAACGATATTGGTATGCTAGTAATAGTTTGTTTCCACATCCACCTGTATTTGATTCTCAGAGACTGAGACTTTGGATGACTACAAGGT
This sequence comes from Nasturtium officinale, assembly GCA_963854855.1. NCBI lineage: Eukaryota > Viridiplantae > Streptophyta > Magnoliopsida > Brassicales > Brassicaceae > Nasturtium > Nasturtium officinale. The sequence continues at coordinate 3,981,838 of OY978500.1, forward strand.
TTGTTGTTTTCATTGCAGGAATGCTAATGGATCTTCTTTCTCCTTTGTTTCCATCTGCCTTTATCATTGTGGTTTGCTTAGGGAGCCTCTCGAGATCATTTAGTGAGTTTCACTACTTGCATCAAACATTAAAGCTAAGACTTCTGCTTTGATTGATACTTTGGTTTTTAACTTTTTCGGTCTCCAATACTTGAATTAGCTGGTGTTGCAAGTGGAGCAACCAGAGCAGCTCTAACTCAGCACTTTGCTCTCCAAGAAAATGCAGCGGATATATCTGCTAAGGTGCTCTAACTTCTTTTCGTTGTGAACGATTTAGAAACTGTTAGGGTGAATTTTTTAGTGTCTATTTTAACTTTTAAAAAGGAAGGAAGCCAAGAGACTATGGCAACTATGGTGGGTATGTCATTGGGAATGTTGCTAGCTCGGTTTACCTCTGGAAACCCTTTGGCTATTTGGTTTTCGTTTCTCTCTCTCACCGTGTTTCATATGTATGGTAAGTTACAGATGCCGGTTAAAGCCGAGATCAAATAGAAACTTCTCTAACTGTTTTCTTTTCTTATTTATTCAGCAAACTATAGAGCTGTCCGGTGTCTTGTATTGAATTCATTAAATTTCGAAAGGTGTTCGATTCTTCTAACAAATTTCATGCAAACTGGCCAAGGTAATTTCAAAAAATTCGCCACTGATTCTTATAACGTTTCAATGACTTCACTTTGTTTGTAATTGGTTCCTCTTTATCATTGCATAATATGTCTGTAACTTTCTTTAATTAAACATGTCGCCAGTTCTCTCTCCCGAACAGGTTTCTTCAATGGAGGGTGTATTGCCCGTCTGGGCCACTTCATTGAGATCAACTGATTTGAAGCTATTGCACAGAAGGGTCCACTTGGGTGTAAGAGTTTCTTCCCTCCCTCGTCTAGAAATGTAAGCTCTATACTTTAATCACTACAAATCATGGTTATTTTAAAAAATCTACGATTATCTCAGCTTTAGGGAAATAACTTACGTGAGGTTGACAATATATGTGCAGGATGCAGCTGCTAAATGGTGTTGGAGCTTCTTCATACAAGAATGGTTTGATTGATTTCTTTCTCCATAATCTTTCGTGGATGTTTTTTCTCTGTCCATATTTGGCTTCAAATCGGTTCTTTTCTAATGCAGCTAAATACTTATTGGTTCATAGAGAGGGAAATGTTAGTGTGATATTGCATAAAGATTCAGCAGCTGCAGATGTGTTGAAATCATATATTCACGCCATTGTTTTGGCAAACCTTATGGAAAAGAGCACATCTTTTTATTCAGAAGGTGAAGCTTGGATGGATAAACACTATGACGAATTTCTCCACAAGGTAAATTAGATCACTAGGACCCATTTGAACCGTGTTTTCTGACATGAAAGCTGACTTTTTTTTTTAACTTTTGGTTATCGCTCTTGTTTTCCCATGTAGTTGAGATCAGGAGGTTGGAAAACAGAGCGTCTTCTTTCTCCTTCCATTACTTGGAGAGCAAATTGGATATCTCACACTTCGGATGCTAAGATCGACTGAGCTTTATCGCCTTTTAAGATGAAAATTGTTGGGTAAAGTACTGGCAAACACACACAAAATATGTTAGTTGTTGGTTTCCATAGTGTGTCATTTGGATCATATGCTTTTAAAGGATTGATATCTACTATCTATAGCATCAATGTGAGAGCTCTCAAGAAGTTTTGTTCAATATTTCTCCAACTACTTTTCTTGAACCACATGGACCACATTCAATGTTACATAGACTAAGTAACTAACAAAATCAACCAAAATCAAAGTTGTAAGTTTTCTAGAATAAGAACATAACCCTATAGAATTGAAGGAGCAAGACATGGCAAACTCTTGTTTCCGAAGAATTGTTCAACTCAAACTTCCAAATACTTGTTCACCCTTTAAACGATATGATGAATTCGCATCAACTAGAGAAGGTACTTGAAGGAAGCCCAGCAAAACACTTTTGAAACTGTGTGGATGATCGTGGCTTTATAGTCGAATAAACTAACTATATATGGTGGGCTTTGAGTTTTAGTCTTTACCTTCTTAATCTGTAGTCTAAAACATCCTCATTTTTTGGTCTGAAACAATCCTAAGCTTCTTAATTGTTGATGATTTTTTTTTTTTTTTTTTTTTTGGGGTCAACGCGTAACGTTATTTCTTATTAATGAAAAAAATAATAAAGGCAGCCGTTACTTCTAACGGCAAATGGAATCCATTCAAATAATCAAATACTAAACGCGACGTATCCTGAAAACAAAAACAAAAATTACACTAAAATGTTTATCAAAAAAAAAAAAAAAAAAAAAAAAAATCAAGTTAGTACTCCGGCGCCGAAAGGAATTCACGGTGAGTTCTTTAGAATCAAGACTCCTCTCTCGAGCCTTTCGTTTAATCGACTTGTACCATAAATTTTGGGATTAATTTATATTTTGTGTTACGCTTGGGGATATAATGTTTTGTAGATAGAAAGTGGCACACATATTTGAGATTGATGCTCCAGGATCAGAGTACATATATGAGTTTCTCAGATAAGACCAATTCGATAGAATTGTGGTAAAGAATCTGACTTCTTTGTTCATTGTTGATCTTGATATTACATTAATGTGTTGTCGAGTTTTGATCCGGAGGACTTATCGAAGAGAGATGGAATCCGTGACTAGGACAATATCCAGTGTAAGATATATATGATCATCTCTGTGGAAGCAATGAAGGTATTTGTTTATACAACAATTCTTGGTCTTTGTCTAATTGGATACTTCTCTCTAGCATCTTTTTTTTTTTGTTTCTTCTTGTTGCAGGCACTTGAGCTTTACTCTAAAGTCGGTTACTTTCTTAATAACTCACTAGTCCTCAAAAAACTCATTGTGAGTTTCATAGGGCCTGATCAAGAACCAGAAAAATATTCTCGATTGTTGTGGATTGGGATGATGCATAGCCATGAATGAGCCCATGGGCATCATGATTGAAGAGGTCTGTTTAATCATGACAGTTACAATTAAGCTTTAACATTGTTAATTCTTACTAGACCATTTTGTTTGCTTTTCTTACTTGTGGTTGGATTCCTTAATCATATACATATGATACAAGTTCTATTCTTAGAATGAGATTTTTTTGGGAGGTGACTCTTTAATGATATTGCATTGTCTTATAAAGTGTCGAAGAATGAATGTGATGGAAGCATTGGCAAATGAGTAGGAACGTTGAATATTACAGCTATGTGGGTCCCTTTCATATCTTGACCAATAGGTGCACGTGTATTTTTTCTAAAACTTAAGGTACCAAATTTCAAAATATATTAATTTACAGTATCTCAATTGTACCATATTATAGTCGATTTCGGTTTGATTAATTTGGTATGAGAAATGGTACGTATGCATCTGATTCAATCTCACATTGAAAACAGTTCGATTTGTGTTTTCTGATGAAGTTAAATTAATTCTGTATCTGTGACTGTTCCAGTAGCTGGCTATAAAAATCCAAAGCCACTCGAAGCTACAAACAAATAAACAAATTTCAATTTAATTTCGGTTCCGGTTTGGTTTGGTTAGGCTAAAGAACACGCGATATTTGTGTTATGTAGTCTTCTTCACTCTTTTCTTTCCAGTCACGGTTGACGCGTCTCTCCTCTCTCTCTCTCCCACCTGCTCGGAGAAGCCTCGTCGCCATTATCGTTGCTCATCAAAGGTTCGTATCATCTTCCTCCTCTCCACTCGAGCTTGTTTTCATTACATTTTGTTTAATTTGCATTTTACAGACATTTTTACGATTTTTTCTGAAACTGTTTCCAACGATTTATCATTTTCTCCGTTTTGTGTCTATCTTCTTCGGAGTTTGTGTTGTGGAGAGACTCACTTTTCATAATCGTCTCATTTTCTCTTTTGGTTTTCCGAAATTCCCGTTGGATTGAGTTAGGGTTTTGTTCTGATCTTCGTTTGACGGAATTGTGGGTCACTGGTTCAGTTTATAGGGTTTATGATTTGTATTCTTCTAATCATCTTCATTTGGATTTAACTATGGAGCTTTAGGTTGCAATGTATTCAAGAACAGAGATGCTGGATATGGAGGATAGATACTACAATGACATGAAATATGGTTCCAGGAAGATCAAAATCTCTGAGTCTCTCTTTAGATGCCCCTTTTGCTACAGAGATCGAAAGCGTGATTACGACTTTGATCAGTTGCTTCGTCATGCTTCTGCTATTGGTCGTAGTTCCCACACTAAGGATGGCCGAGAAATTGCTAGACATCTTGCACTTGAGAGATATATGAACAAGTATCTCCGCCCTCGGGATAGAATTCATCATACTTCTACACCACATATCCCTTCTCGTCCTGAAGAGGAGTTTACTGGAAAGTGGATTTCTAGTTTATCAACTACTGCTCTAGGAGAACTGAAAAGCATTGGAAATTCTACTTCATTATGTGTTGCAAAAGTTGAATCAAAGTCTGTCTCACTCTCAGGATATGATCCTGAGCGAATTGGCCAAGAAAGACCAAAGTTTTCTGATAAACCCAACTCTTCTTTGAGCTTGCCTCCTGCCAAAAGAGCTTGCCTCAATGCTGGTGCTAAATTGGGAGAAGAACCTGTCCAACAAATTGTTAGGTTTGCTCCAAACTATCCTCAGAGGCTAGATTTGTTGGCTGCTGGTGATGGGGATCAGATGTTTGTTCATCCCTGGAAAGGTATCTTGGCAAACATCGAAAGAACTTTTAAAGAAGGGAGGTATGCTGGTGAGAGTGGAAGCAAGTTAAAGGAAGAATTGGCCAGCAAAGGTTTTAATCCTCACAAAATCACGCCACTGTGGAAAGGAAGACTTGGTTTTACTGGTTTTGCTATAGTTGACTTTGGTAAAGAGTGGGAAGGATTCAGAAATGCGACCATGTTTGAGAAGCATTTTGAAGTCAATCTGTGTGGGAAGAGAGACTATGATGCCTCACGTGGTCGTGGTGATAAAATCTATGGTTGGGTTGCAAAAGACGACGATTACTATTCCAAAACTGTTATTGGTGACCACCTTAGGAAGCAAGGGGACTTGAAAAGTGTTTCCGGTAAAGTGGCAGAAGATCAAAGAAAGAACTTGACGCTTGTGTCAAACTTGGAAAACACGCTGGAGACCAAAAGCAGTAGCCTTCAACAAATGGAGAGCATATACAAAGAAACCAGTTCGAAGCTTGAGAAAAGAATGAGAGAGAAGGATGAAATGATCAACACGCACAATGAAAGTAAGTTCTCTTACGATGAAATGAATTATGCTCTGATTGAGGTGCTTGTACTCGTTTTTGGAAACTTATTGGTTTACTTCTGAATGATTAGAAATGAGTAGTATGCAGCAAAAGGCGCGTGATTATTTGGCCAGTGTTCACCAAGAACATGAAAAGGCCTCTCAGTATCTGGAATCTCAAAGGAGAGAATATGAAGAGCTGGAGAAATATCTTGATAAGTGTCAAGCACAGACTAAGACTGAGCGAAGGAGGCTTCAATGGCAAAAACAGAAGGTAATATTCACATCCTTTTCACAACTTCGCCCATTAAACAATCTTGATAATAGCAATGATTCGTTGAATCTTTCAATTTCTGTCAGAACTTAATGGCTACCCAAGAGCAACACAAAGCTGATGAAGACATGATGAGATTGGCAGAACAGCAACAGGTAGGCTTAATTATATGAACATTATTCTACACTTTCAAAGCTACTTTTCAAGTTTCTGTTGGTTTGATTTTTGGTCATAGTTATAAAGCTGGCTGTTGTTTAACAGAGAGAGAGAGATGAATTACGTAAGCAAGTCCGAGAACTTGAGCAAAAACTTGACGCTGAGCAGGCATTAGAACTGGAGATAGAGCGTATGAGGGGTGACCTTCAGGTCATGGGACACATGCAAGAAGGTGAAGATCCAGATATGAAGGAGAAGATAGAAACGACTGAGAAAGAACTGAAAGAGAAAGAAGAGGAGTGGGAATACCAAGAATCGATCTATAATGCTCTTGTTGTAAAACATGGCTATACTAATGATGAGTTACAGGATGCACGCAAGGCTTTGATTAAGGTAAGCAGTTCTCAGCTTCTATCTACCTTCGATGGTTTGTTCTTTTGATGTTCTGCTTGATCTAGTGAGACTGCACTATTGCAGCATGGCTTATCCTGGAAGTTCGTGATACTCAACACTAAGATGATAGTGGAAGTGATTTGCCATTTTATTATGTTCTAATGATTGCTTCCAACCATGTTTTAAATACGTGCAGTCATTGCAAATGTTGACCGTACGTGGTCAGATTGGTGTGAAGAGAATGGGAGCATTGGATGAAAAACCATTCCAAGAACTAGCTAAAGAGAAATATCCAGCAAAAGAAGCTAATAAAAAAGCCGAAGAGCTCTGTTCCTTATGGGAAGGCCACTTGGGAGACTCAGCTTGGCATCCAATTAAGGTCGTTGTAAAAGACGGAATTCCCAAGGTAACAACAATACATACACCTTTTTACCTCTTTACACAAATGGTATCTTAGCTCTCACAGTGCTTGTATGATTTTGCAGGAAGAACTGAATGAAGAAGATGAGAAGCTACAAGAACTAAGAAAAGAGTTGGGTGAGGAAGTGTATAAAGCTGTGACACAAGCCCTTAAAGAAAGGAACGAGTATAATGGAAGTGGAAGGTACATAGTGCCTGAGCTGTGGCATTTCAAAGAAGGAAGAAAAGCGACTCTCAAGGAAGGAGTGATTTATCTGCTCAACTTGTGGAAACTGAAGAAACCCAAGCCCAAGCGCAGATGAAGATAGAAGCTTTGCTGGTTGGGGTAAGATGACAACAAGGCCTAGAAGACAAACATGTCCTTTAACTGTAACTGCAAGTTAGCAACGTTCATGCTAATGATGTTGGACTTTCGGAATAAGAGTAACCATGAGATTCTTGGTGTACGATTCTTTTCTAAACGTTTGTGATAGATATACTTGTTTTTTTAAGCTTGGTGAATTTCATGAAGATATTAATTTCATGATACCTTGACTTGTTACAAATACAATCAGTAAGACTTCCTCTTAGTTCGTACTTGGAAGTGTCATGAAGATACAGTAAGAGAGAAAATGCACGTTCCTCATCTCTTTTTCTGATAAGTTTAACAACAAAAGGATCCAACTTCTCATCCAAACTCCAACCACAAACGATTCTGTTCACAATTGCACAAACTTGGGCACTAGGCAAAGCCCCATTTACTTTAGTTTGTTTCAGAAACGAAAAAAGCAAGATAAGGATCATCCTTCATTCTAGTTAAATCCCGAAGAACCCCAATTTCGTTTAACTCCAATGCTTTACAATTAAAGTTACCTTCTTTCACTTTCTCAGAGTGTGGGAAACTTGTAGGGTTCTTCCAGGCAAGTGCAGGAACCAAAGTAGAACCTCGAAGAGGATGCTCTTAGAATCAATACTGTGACATATGAGAGTAATGGAATCGGAAACAGCGGCATGAGTTTTCCGATCCTGTGGAAGCCGGAAAAACAGTTGACAGAGACTAATTGGGAAGAGATGGATGATTTTCCGACACTGACTAGGAGCTTCTACTTGTAGCTAGCTAGCTTCATAGATTTTTCTCAGGGTTTTAGTTCTAGTCTGGACTCTGGAGAAGGAGAGACATCAATTGAATCGAACCGAACCGATTTCAAACCAGAACTGTTTTCCAATTTTACTGAACCAAAAAAGAGACATTGCAATACGTGTCTATTAATAAAGTCGATTTCCAAACGGAAAGTAAATATAAGATTAAACCGAGTAACCGATGTAAACTTGTTTTCACTGGTACGTCCGAAGTTTCTGACCCATCAAATTTGGGCCACCAACGCCCATTCGTTATTACTTATTACAGAACCACATCCTTAAAACCCTTTTAAGTTTTTTTTTTTTGGTTTCTTTTGATAAAAATAAAACCCTTAACAATTACGCGTAGAAACAAGCTCTATCTATTCACCGCCGGTGTACCGTTGCCGATATGCTTCGTCGTATCTTTCACAAACGCGCACGGTCAATCTCTATCTCTGTCTGATTATGTTATCTAGTTCAGAGTTTTCTAAGAGACATCGCATGAAACTGTGGTTCAATTTTGATTATTTTTTGTGTTCGTAATTATCTATGCCCAAATCAAAGTAATAATATTTGGGGGAAAGATAACTTTTTGATTATTTTCTCTTACCATTGTGTCGATTTTTCTTGACAGTGATGATTTAGCATACTGTCATCGCTTGTTGCATATTCCGTATAACGAACCAGAGCCTGACTCAAAGGTAATTTCTGAAATCATTGGTATAGTTTCAAACAAAGAACAAGCATCAGTTACGGAATTAACTCAACATTGGCGTAAGAATTGGCAAGACTTGAGAGAGAATAGATTAACAGCTAGTAATTTTTCACGTGCTATTGGGTTTTGGCCTGAAGGTAGACGAAACCTTTGGTTAGAGAAAATAGGAGCAACGAAACAATTCTCTGGAAACAAAGCTACGTTTTGGGATACTAATAATGAGAATGAAGCACTCAAAAGGTACAACGATTTAACGGGAAATGAAATCCTCTTGCCCGAATTCGTAGTGTATAAGAAAGGTGAAAACATTGAAGAAAATTGGCTAGGAGCTTCTCCTGATGGATTGATCAATGTAGTTAAAGATGGAGTAACTTCTAATGGTGTGTTAGAAGTTAAATGTCCGTTTTATAACGGGGATACCTCGGAAATGTATCCGTGGAAGAAGGTTCCTTGGATTTGTGTTCCGCAACTTCAAGGGTTAATGGAGATTGTGGATACAGATTGGTTAGATTTGTATTGTTGGACTCCCAATGGAAGTAGTCTCTTCAGAGTTTGGCGAGATACCAAGTTTTGGGAAGATATGAAACCGGCTCTTGTTGATTTTTGGGAGAAGCATGTTTTACCTGCAAGAGAGATTTACAATAACATTGATATAAAAGATCCTCAAGTGAAGATGAGAGAGTTTATGCCGAGTCATTGGCATGAAGATTGCAAGAAGATTATGCGTGGTTCTGAGAGAATCTGCGAAAACTCTAACCGTTTGTTCTATGAAATTGATGGGAAACTTGTGGATTGAATGTTGTTTTGCTTGATTTTGGAGTTTAGAATTACGAAATGAAGCTCTTGCAATGAGCTAAAGTACTTAATCATATAATTGTATTCTCTGTTTCTTGTTGTCGTATCAGCTTTTGTTAACGTCAGAATGTTTATTGTTCACTTTTGAGATGCTTCGCAAGTCTTCTGGTTTGGCCATTAATTTTTCTTTAGTTCTTCTCTCAACAGAAATCAGAATTTGCAAATTTTGAACGGTTGGATCAGGCTCAATTAGCCGTATAATATGTGGCTGTGATTCGTTTTTAAATTTTTATGCCACGTCGGATGAACTTTCAACGAACGACAGCGTTTTAACTCCTCTTTTTGATCAATGGTTCTTTTATTTGCCAAGTGTCATATCTACTCAATCAAGTACCAAACCGCCAAGTCCGAAGTGAAACAGAGTTACAGAGAATCTCGTTGTCTTCTACGATGCTCTCCACGGCGACGGTGACGGCGGTTTCTTGGCCGATTTTGAAGGTAGGATGTAAAATGAAACGGCCGTTCAAAGTGACGGCGGAGAAATTTCCGACTTTTCTTCCGAGTGATGTCGAGAGAATCAAAGACAAGTTTGCTCTAAAGCTAGCCGCCCGAATCGAGAGGCTTCCCGTACAAGTAAATTTTCTTCTTCCACGTTTATTTCGAAAATTTCAATTCTTTTTGTGAAAAGTATGATCCTTTCATGATAATTGAGAATGTGAGTTTCTGACAGTTAAGTGCATGATGAAATTAGCTGAGTGCATTGATTTTAAACTCAAGAACCTCTAGATCTTACTTATGGGATAATTACTCTTACTTTCTAGTTAGTATAAAGTATAAACATTTTTAAAGCACTGTAAGAATCAAGAACCTCTAGATTTTTTTATCATTGTCTTGTAATGTGAAATTGCATAGGTAAGCTTCGCAGAATATAGTATTATGAGCAGTTGTGCGACACCATTGATGCGGAACGAAAAAACTCCTGTTGTGCTTCTGCACGGATTTGATAGGTACCAATCAAATGTTTTGGTTTCTTGAGTTAGTATATTGAGCTTAAAACTCTTGTAAACAGTTCTTGTTTAGAGTGGAGATACACTTATCCATTACTAGAAGAAGATGGTTTAGAAACATGGGCATTTGATATCCTTGGTTGGGGTTTTTCTGATTTAGGTTCTTACCTCTCTTATCTTTTACTTCCTTTCCCTTATTCCTTTTCTTTTATTCGACCAATTTTCCAACGTTTTCGCCTGTAAAGACTCATTTTTTCATGCTTCTCTTTAGGGAAACTTCCACCGTGTGATGTAGCGTCTAAAAGAGAGCATTTTTACAAGGTTTGTAGTCGTTTTCTTTACTTTTGTGCTTGGTTTAGTTAAGGAGAATTGATATGGCTCTCTTGTATGTGTATGATTCATAGTTTTGGAAGTCTCATATTAAGAGGCCTGTGGTTTTGGTTGGACCTAGCCTCGGTGCTGCTGTAGCAATTGATATTGCGGTCAACCATCCAGAAATGGTACTTATAAAAACATCACGGAGCTTTCATTATTTCCCAGAAGGAAGTTTATTAGTAAACATGTTCAGTGGAGATTGACTATGAGAAGAAATATGAATATTCAGGTTGAGTCCTTGGTTTTAATGGACGCAAGCGTTTACGCAGAAGGTACAGGAGACTTAGCAACATTACCGAAAGCAGCAGCTTATTCTGGGGTTAGTTCCCATCAAATTGTATACATAAAAAAATCAAAAATCCCCTGATTGGTGCTGGAGTAAAACTTTTCACAATCGTTTTAACTTTATGTTTTTTTCTTTGGGATCTCAGGTATATCTACTGAAGAGTATTCCGTTGCGTTTATATGTAAACTTCATTTGTTTCAATGGTATCACATTGGAAACTAGTTGGGATTGGACAAAGGTAAACAAGCCTTTCTTAATTCTTAGAAGTTTATTTATAAACTAGCTCTCAATCTGATGTTTATCTCTGGTGTAAAAAAAATAAAAAAAAATCTGATGTTTCTCTTTAAGCTCAAATATAGATTGGTCGCTTGCATTGTTTATATCCTTGGTGGGAAGATGCAACAGTGAGTTTCATGACAAGCGGAGGATACAATGTAACTCCTCTTATAAAAAAGGTACTATCTTTAGATCACTACTATTCATTTAGATTTCGGAAGATGAAACCAAGAAGAGAAACTGTGCATTCTTGTTCAACGTTTGTTTTTTTATTCTTTTCCTTCTTTTTCTACTCTTCATCTTCTGTGTTTCAAGCTACTTCACAGATTATGTCTGCAGGTTTCACAGAAGACATTGATACTGTGGGGAGAGGATGACCAAATCATTAGCAACAAGCTCGCGTGGGTTAGATTTTGTTTCTCTATCACCATATCTCAAATGGTCTCTCTAGTCCTAAGTCATCTCTCCTTCAATGCAGAGACTACATGGAGAGTTATCAAACGCACGTGTTGAACAAATATCAAACTGTGGACATCTTCCCCACGTCGAAAAACCAGCATCTGTCGCTAAACTGATCACAGAGTTTGTTAGAGAGACTAGCCGGCGTAAAGAGATTGAAAGTATATCTTAGAAGCTCTAAGTTAAAGCCTTAAGGCCATTATTGAAGGTGTATTTTTGGTGCCAAAATCTTGTCTCTTAAATTGTATAGATCATACTTCACTTCATCCATTGTTGGTTGGTCTTTTTTGAATAAATAAAACAAATCTTTCACACCAAACTCCTCCATTTTATAGTCTGTGACTGATCAATAGAAATTTAATGTAAAAGGTAACCAACGAGTTGGTAAGGTTGTTGAGAAGTCTTCCTCATAAACTCACAACTTCCCAATTTGTTTGTTTCCATTCTCATAATTGAGTGGATGTTCTGTTTTTTTTTCTTTACCAAAGATTCGATTAGAGCAACCTTTACATAGACGAAAACCCAACAAACGCCTAAACTTCTTGTTTCACCCAAAAGAGAATCAAAGACGAACACAAGTAGATGTTTTTAGTCTCTACACGTGGCAAAATCCCAACTTTACATCAGAAACCAATAGAAATGCTAGTGATGAGAAACAGAGTGTGAAAACAGAGGAAATGATCAAACTGGAAGCACCATTGCCTGGGTTAAAGACACCAGTTGGACCAAACACAGGAGGAGTTCCTGGAAATGGAGTAGTTCCGTTTGTCGGAGTTGTTCCCGTTGGTGGTGTTGTTGATGGAGGCGACCTTGTAGAGCTGTTACAAAACAGAAAACAAAGTAAAGTTCACATTTTTGATGTTAATGAGACAGATTTAGGTTAATGAAGTGATCATTACATACCTAGGGCTTGAAGGATAGATGCAACTACTAACCAAATCTGCACACACAAAAAAAAAAAAAAAAAAAGATCATCAAGATCACAACTTTTATGATCAAAATCATTTTAGACTATTAGAGCTAATAGACTTTACTGGAAGGTGGGTTTTGACTGATAGTAGCAGTGCCGGAAAAATTGCAGCTTCCGGGGGCTTGAACTGCGTTTTGGAAGTAGCTATTAACAGCCCAATCACAGTGGCTTTTGATCGTATTGGGTTGAAAACATGAACCCTTATCCTTTATGGGAATACAATCTGCTAAGGTTCCACATGCATAGTCTACTGATGTTTGAAGCTCTTTTTCTCCTATCCCATCATTGCATAGACAGTAAATTGCACCTAGAAAGAGAGATAGGTTTAGATTGAAAAGATCATTACTTTGTATAAAGCTTGATTTAAGGAAATTCAGAATTAATCAGAAAGGGGAGAAGAAAGATTTACTTGAAGATGTAGTCAAGGCCAAGAGAAGCAAGAGACCTAGAAGCACTCTCATCTTGATTAGTCCGTAAGAGAAGCACAAAAAAGACTTTGACCTTTAGACACAGAACAACGCACACACCAAAACCAAGATGATGGCTTTAGAGAGAGAGAAGATGTAGAGAAATGAAGAGAACATGAAAATGAAAAATGATTTAATAGATATTAACAAAAAAAAAACATTGCTTTTATTTTATTGACCGAACTGAAATAAAATAAACATTATTATTTGAAAATTTTAAATAGCTCGATTTATAACGTACGTATAATAGTAAAAGGAAGAGTTTGAAATAGACACATTGACGAACTTGGAGATACGCGGGGCCCACCTCTTAGTTGTTGCATAATGCAACTTTTGTGATTATGTATTTGACGCATTTCTGTTTGATATTTTAAATTGTTATTGCTAATTTTACCTTTTTCAAAATCATAACGCTTCAGTCGTTTTTATGTGTATTATTTTCATCCATAGATTTCTATGTTGTTCTATATAATTAATTTCTTAGATATCAGTCATCTTAACGTGTAAAATAAAACTGTATCTAAATTTACATCTTGATTCGTCACATATTATTATAAATTGTATATTCGTCACATCTTGATGAAACATTTCTAAAATTAATAATACAATACTACTATCTTTAAAAGTGGTACGTACGTACTTGTGGTGCATTGTGTACATGTACACGACTGAAACGGTAATAACTTACCAAAATGTTGGGTTGAACTTAATTAACAATGGGGTTGACTAGTTTAATTAGTGCCAGTGGAAGTCTTTATTTAATTAATGCATTACTTTACTTAAATATATGAGCAAACTTATTAGATGTTACAGCTGAGTTTAAAACATATTTCATTTTTGTAAGCGGAACGAGTTATTGTCTTTATTGTCATTAGTTGTTCAAATTAAATCTCATATATCCCTAATTAATGAATTTTCGAAATTTATTAACGGTAAATTTGTTATTATTTATAATGGATATTTGAGAACATAATTTCATATTTATGGGCTTTTGAGACTGGTTCAAGCGGAACTGGAGGATATATAACTAGACTTCTTCATATCATCGTAGATTTGATGTTATAATAGATTTTTCATATAAGCTAGAGGACTCCGATTATATAGTTCCAGTTTATTTTAATTGAAATTTGTTCATTAGTATTTCCTTTTATTTTTTTCTAAAACGAATATATTTATATAATTATATTTGGAGTGATTCAGAAGGAAAGCTCAAAATTTAATTTTACTGCGGTATCAATCAAAGCAATTGGGGTTGTAGCTCAAATGGTAGAGCGCTCGCTTTGCATGCGAGAGGCACGGGGTTCGATCCCCCGCAACTCCATTTGTGTTTTTCATATTTTCTTTTTTTAATTATCATTTTTATTTTTGTAAAGGTCCTACACATCCAAAACGTTATCGAGCCTTCAGATATAATTACGAAGCTAATTATTATAAAAAAAAATGGAAATGATAGACAATGGATGAAGGAAAGTAAATATATAACTGTAGTTCTGTTTCCAAACAGAAGAAGAAATAATTTTGTTTTTTGTAAAGAATGTAGTAATCTGATAAGTCTTCCGCCATTACAAAATCGCAATCCTAGTTTCATCTTCTTAAAGACATTGTTGATGTTTCTCCAGAATTTGCAAGCATCATTTGGATCTCTGAAGCAAAGTGAAAGATCAAAAATTTTGTTGGTTCTTGAAGTTTTTAAAGCTCTGAGATTTGTTCAAGTGCAGAGAGAGAGAGATTACCAGCAAAAAAGGACTGTATCTTAGTGTTGATACTTCAGAGAAGCAAAATTTTTGACAGTTTGCTAATTTTGCTTCTTTGAGTTACTTTTTCAGGAAAGGTTTTTGACAAACAAGGAGCCGTTGATCACTACCGTCTTGAATATCGATGACTCGTGCTTCCCAACGTACACGAGCAGCAAGTGTACGCGCCATCTCTATCACTCCTAGCTTATCACTTAGAACAACCCATCCCTATCAATCAATCATTCAGAAAATGTTAAGTTTCTCTTAGCTTATGACTTCCTAAATAGGATCTTATGCAGGATGGTGGGAATGTAGAAAAGTACCTCAGGGCGAAGAATCCTGTCCATCTCCAAAAACAACTCCATTAGGCTGCAACGTTCTGTGCTAAGATGTGTTAGAAGTTCATTGGCATGAAGCATGTCATATGTTCGCGGATAAGTAGGGAATGGTTCACACCTGCGCAACAATAAATGACAAAGAAACAGTTGTTGTTTCGAAGTTAATGTTTTATGCGAAAAGGAGATACATGTGATGAACAATACTCTCCAGTCTTATATGGAAACATACTCACCAGTCATGTAGAACGCCTGCAAAACCTCGATCAAGTATAATAGGAAGAGTATTACGTGCATTGACTGGGACAACATTCATCACCCAAACTGATTTTCCTTGGTTAAGTAAGGCAAGATTCAGATTCCCATAACGAGCATTCATGTCCATAGCATTGCGTATCATGTAAAAAGGTGGCATAGGATCTTCATCGCCAGGTCTTTTTGGGTGGTCTGAGAAAATCAAAGGTGTAAGCAAGGACCAATAGTTTTTAAGGGCTGATCTCCATACTTGTATATCCTCGACGAATTCTTCAGGTTTTATACCTGTTTGAAGAACCGATATTAGAGAAGAACATTGATCATCGGAAAAGTATGAGCAATGGAAACAGAAAATCACACCACAATCATTACCATGAATTTCAAGCTCAGACGAGCTTGTTCCCAAAGCTGTAGACCTATTCTGTGTAGGAATCCAGCGTTTACTTGTGGTACCACTTATACATGGAACAAGGGGTTGGTAATAGGGAACATTATCACCATCTTTGCAAAGAGGTATAGAAGCTTCCGAGCTACAACAAGCAAGATAAAGAAAGAATGACATCAGTGTGGCTGTGAGTAAAAAAAAAAACAAATCTTCAGGACTCTTGTTCTTATACTCACCCAGATGAATAGCAATTTGGATCTGCTGTTTTCTGCCAAAGAAACGTCTCATCTTGCTGAGCTGTGAGACTCCAGCAGATTTTCTTAGATAACTCATCCACTCGTGTCGAGATACTTGTTTTCTGTGCTTTGCTTGTAGGCGAAGTTAAAACAAAATATCCTCCAGGCTTGAGAACCCGATCCACTTCCAAGAGTAGCATTGCATCTGCTTAAGGTAAAAAAATTGAAAGCATAACACTGTCATTATATAGAAGTTCCATTTCAATGCCCCAAAATCTTAACCAAAATAAGTGAAGGACTATGAACCATTACCAAATAAATACCTTTTATATCCCAAGTAATCCCACATTGAGCACAGTGGACCATGTCAAATGATAAAGCTGGATATGGAAGCTGTTTTGAAAAGAAATTTCCAATCATTGCAGGAAGGCCTCTTTCTAGAGCTAACTGGACTTGGCTACCACTTGCCTCATACTCTGCTATACATATAGGCATCAGCTTCAAAGACATTAGATGTGCACCAAAGCTACCATAACCGCAACCAATGTCTAACACAGTCCGTATCTGCAAAAAATGGAAATCAATTTAAAGAGTGTTCCAGTGAAAATAGAACTAAAATAACGATCAATGACAAGAGGAACTAGAAAAATAATAAAGGACAACTTACACCAGCTTGGAGAAACTCAGTATCACTTCCTAATCCAATCATCTCAGCAATTTGAAAAGAGTAATCTTTGACCCCATCAAATATCAAGCCATCTTCTGAGTGAAACGTAATTTGATTCTCTTCAAGCAACATTAGCCTAATGATAAATATGAAAATAGATTAAGATGGTATAATACTAGCTGAAACTGCGTAGCAAAATTTGCCTGACTCTTAACCTTTGGTGATCTCAATACCTTTTAGTTATAGTTCCTGATGAAAGAAACTGATCTTTGGTAATCTTCACATTCCCTGTCCATATAATATCTCTACCAACCGGCCACCGAAGTGGTATTTTATAATCCCTTGGAGGACGAACAACACATCTTTCCTCTTCTCTAGCAAACTCACAATTTCGATCAGCAAGTATCTTCCCTGTTACGTTATAACAAGGAACATAGTTCTCTCTTTCTTTACCACATAAAGGAAACTCTTTTAACCGATTAACCCCTAAAGAGAAAGACCTTAGATCAAGATAATCAACAGCTGCTTGTTCCTTAATCCTCCGATAGTTATTATAAATGTTGTTTGGCCGCACTCGCGTTGTTAAAGCTGTAGAAGAATCATCTGAATCTGATGTTGAAGGTACTAAAATGGTAATTAGAGCAACAACACCAAGGATTAAGAAAAGTAACCCGCTGATCCGTGGTCTCAGACCAAAAACTGAGGCAAGCTTCATGTCACAGGATCGAAACAACAAGGTCTCTTTTAAACAAATCTACACTCTTTCTGTCCCTATAAGTTATCTCATCAGATTAGCCTCACCTCGTCCCCAAAAAACTCCAAACTGACATTACCTAATCAAGCCATTTATAGGCAACATTTGATTGAAATATCCAAATCAGGAAAGAACATCAGTCACTGAATGCCAAATATAGAAGCAATAACATACGAGTCTTGGTTCAATCCAGATGCAACCAATTAAACATAAGTCAGCAAATCAACAACCTGCAACCAAATTTCTCAGATCAAAAATCAAAACTTCCTTAAAAAGAGAGAAACTTTTACCCTTTTTAGTAATTTAAATATTGAAATGCAAAGAAATTTCCTTTTCTGGACGTAAATGTATAGTTCTGGTAAGCGAAAGGAGACAAGAAAGAACCTCGTGATTCAATGGGCAAACTCAATCTCAAATTCCTATGATGAGATCTCGAAAATGGCGAAGAGGATCGGAGATCAGCTCAAAAGAAAAGCATGAATCTTTAATCGACGAAGGAAACAAATATCAATGAGTGTTTAAAGAAGAAGTAATGTGTTGTCGAGAAGGAGAAGAAGGATTTAGATTTCGATCAACAATGGCGAAATGGAGCTCCACTGTGGTCTGAAAGCACTGTCATCTTTTTCTGATCTATTTGGTTTATGGTTTTTATATGGATAATTAAATAATTAAATATAAGCCGCATTATTAAATGTATGTCGACAAAACTAAAAGCCTTACAAAACTTTAACCATTTTTGTTTACATTACTTTTCTTAATTAATTAAGCTGAGCGAACAGTTATTATAACTGTAGTTTTTTTACTGTGATTTAAATAAAAATAGAAAGAAAATCCTTGTAATATGGCTCTTTTGTATCGCTTTTATTTACTATGAGAAAAATTAGATAATCATTTTAGCTTCAATCTCCCCCAAGTTGTGTAACTACGTACATTTAAAATGGAGTTGATGTCGTATTGAAAGATGGAATTTATTCTGCCGACAAACATATATATTTGTTTTATAATTAATAATCGAGAAAAAGATGAATCCAAACGTCAAATGGGTCGTTGTCCTTTGAATTTTCAATGGTTACATAAACAAGACAAAGGGCTTAAAGTATTGAAAAGAGATATCTTTGTTACTTTCACTTTCTCACTAAGCAAACATTATTACGAAAAAACTGCACTGGTTAACTTGATAAATAAGTATCATATGTGTTTGCATAAAAAAAAAGCACAACAATTTATTCCCCAAAGTTTCATTGAAGAACAAAAAGGGATCAAACATGACTTGAGTTAAGAAAATGAAAACCAAACTGTATAATGTTTTTTTTCACCCCCTCAAGCGTTATTAACTCCAAACTCTCTATTCAAGTAATCAACAAAACGTCTCTTTGCGCTCTCTGCGTCAGTTGGTAATGGTGGCCCGCTCAGACTCGATTGACCCATCAATTTTACAAATGTTCTTCGAAGCCTCCTTAGTTCCGGTAGTCCAATCGGTCTGCAGATTTCGACTGGAGGTAGTTCATTGCCAAGAGTAACTCTGCTTATAGCCCCACCAAGTGTTTGTTGTTCCACAATCGCATTGATAATTTCTTGTGTTGCTCTGTCCAACTCATAAAGAGAATTCGCTTCTGAGAATCTAGCAGCCTGAGTTGCTATACTCGGTTGGAGAATTCTCACATCTTGGGTTTTGGAATCAACAGTCTTGGTTAGATAAGTCACAGCCTCTGAAATCACAGGAGAGGATTTGTCTATTACTTCACGAGAAGGATATAGCTCAAAGAGAGGTGAATCCCATCGGTTCCTTCTCTCAGGTTTCTCGAATCTTCTCACCAGATCTTCGAATATACCATCATCATATGAAGCCTCGCCTCTATCACTACGCTCCTTATTCCATTGCCTGCAGTGAGCTTCATCCACATCACAGTAAAGAACACAATACCTAATCCCGGCAGCACGAGCAATACACCATAGCTCATATCTGTAACCTTTGATACTGTTCAAGGAATCTACAATAACAATATCGCCTCTCGAAACTGATCTATCAACATCTGACCTGAGCTTTCCTCTCAGGTTCTTCTCTGCAGGCATGTTGGCATAGTTTTGATTGCGCTCTAGATGAAACGAATCCTCATCAATGATTCTGACATTCTGTTTTGTTTCAGATTCTTTCAGTGATTCGGCTAAGGTTACTGCAGCTATTGATTTCCCACTGCAAGGTTGCCCACAAATCACAACTAGCGCCATTGGTTTTAATTGCCAGTGAATATTGAACTCAAACACACTGCCTACAAAATGGAATCAGTATAGAGCTTAAGATTCAAACTTTGGTATAAAAACAACCACCCAAACAGCATAAGAACATTAGCAGATAACAAAACAATTGGATTCCATCGCTAGAACAAGCTAAAGCAACCAGCTTTTTAGTAGCTACTCCACAATTAGAAAAAAAAAATCAAGCTAATAAAACATAAACAGAGCAAAATCCCACGAAAACTAACTACAACATGAATCAATAGAGCTAAGCTTTATACCTACTCAGACCACGAGCATATTCAGCAAAGATTAAAATATGAACGCCACGATGATCTGTACATCTCCTGAATCCAAAAAGATGCAGAGAAGGAATCTACTAAGCGATATAGGAAGCAAAAATCGAGAGTGTTGTCGACTTGTTGAAGAAAGTGACAGAGATTAAAAAAATGGTTGCGTAAGAAACTGATTTGGGAATTTCTTCAGTTTAGGGCTTCTGAGAATTACAATATAACCGGTCCAATTCGCTTTTCGCGGTTTGAATGAATACCAATTAATGTCGACGTAAATCAATTTGTTCCGGTTTATAAAAGATACGATCATACGAGCCGGATATACCAACGCAAGTTGCTAGGCACGTTGATGGTCAAAACGGCGAGGGTGATTTTGTAATTTTATGCCATTCAAAAAAATTATTAAGGTACAGCTCATTCGCTGTTGTCTCGGTATCCGAATTTAATCCGGGTTTCAAAATCGGGTATTTCCCCTAATCGAAAAGCACGAATTTTCAACCCTAGCCGCGTTCGAAATTCCCCCAATTTTTTTTTCCTACAAAATTTTTGTTCGAATTCTTTTTCAGATCCCTTCCGTCTTCCAGATCGATCTTCAAATCTATTGTAATCTTCTTTTTCCTCTTGATTTGATCTTTCTATTGATACCTGTTTTGTTGCCATCCCTTCGTTTTGGTCAGATCTAGGGTTTGACTAATCGAATTCCTAGATCCAGATCTCTAAACACCAGATCTGATCAATCTTGTATTTTGATGTTAATTTCCTATGATATACTAACCGGATTTGTTGTTAATTTCAGTTTCCCCCAATTTTTTCAATCCGATGTCCTAGGGCTTGTCAGATCTGTCAATTAATTGAGGGCCTTAATCTATTTTCCTGATTGTTAACCGATTATTTGATATCCGATTCTTGATTTGATGATTTAATCCGTAAATTGAAAACTAGGGTTAGGGTTTCTTCAAATTTGGGGATTTTTTTAATTTACTCAAATTAAAATTAAAAGGGTAATTATTTTTTCATAATAGTAATTAAATTACCCCCAGTATTTACTGTGATGTTTAAATAGACTTATAGTTGTCACGTGTCTGTGTTGGTCTGTGGATGTGATTATACCTTACAGATAACCTTCACGTTAAGTAACTAAATGGCTGTGGTTGTCATTTTACAGGTTGAAGTATGGGTTTTAAGCGCACTTTTGACGCTGAGGATGTGCATGAGCGCAACGTTAATCATGCAAGACAGATTAGTTATTGCAATAAGCTGGTCAAGCTCGATGAAGGAACTCCATATCGTGTTTCACTGGAGAAGTCAGGTGCCATAGGTAATAATAACAAGATGTTTCTTGCAGAGGACGTTACGTGATAAACTCAAGCAGCTCGCTTAATTGTTATTTGTCTTATTATTAGCAGGAGATGATATAAGTGATCTCTGCGGGTTTAAACGTGAGGATATTGACAAGGGGTTTAAGACCAATGTGACATTCTCTTGGATCTCGACTGGTTTGTCTGATGAAGATAATCAGTCTGGAGCTACGACTCAGTCTTCTCTTTCTCATGAATCCCCCGAGTTGGATTCCCCTTGGAGACCAGTTTCTCCGCAAGAAGATGTTTATTGGTGTCCGGTTTCTCCTAGGAAACCAGTACCAGTCGGGCCGGATTACCAAGCTGATATTCCTGAATGTGTCAAGGTAGAGGCCCAGGATCAGTTGGGTCATGCTATTGGTTATGACGATAGACAACTGATGGGGAAGTGCGTAATTTCAATGCCTGACTGTGAAACTGAGGTTTGCAAAGCTGGTAAAGGAAGAGAAGAATGCATTTGCCTGGATAAAGGGTCCATCAGATGTGTGCAGCAGCATATCATGGAAAACAGGGAAGACTTGTTTGAAACCATTGGTTATGACAAATGTCTGAATTTAGGTCTCTTTGAAATGGGGGAAGAAGTTGCTGGTAAACTAACTGAAGACGAGGAAGATCTTTTTCACGAGATTGTTTACTCCAATCCTGCTTCACTGGATCGGGATTTCTGGAAACAGCTAAAGTCTGCGTTTCCTTCACGAACCATGAAGGAGATTGTGAGCTATTATTTCAATGTCTTTATCCTGCGGAGAAGAGCTATCCAGAATCGTTCCAAAAGCCTGGATGTTGATAGTGATGATGACGAGTGGCAAATAGAGTATGACAACACCTTTTGTGGTGCTGAAACTCCATCAGATGAAAAAGCTGAAAAAAGCCCTTCAAGAGACGAAGAAGAAGAGGTTAATGCTAATGAAGATTCGTCCACGTCCTTTGAGTCTCAGTCCAATGTGATCTACTCTCGATGCCCAGTTAGAAACAGAGAAGAATCTGACATTGGGAATTACTGGCGCCACTGCAATGATCTCTTGGATCATTCTTATTCATTTGATCCTTGTGGTTCAATACTATCAGATCATTGTTGGGATAAGAACATTGATCTTCTTCCAACTTCAAACATCATCGACGAGATCTTTGGTCAAGACCCATGGGATGATTTCTCTAAAGGAAAGTAAATGAAGAATGGTTCTCCAATCTTCAATCTTACTCTGCTCTAGTTCTGAATCTTTTCTATGTAAATGCTTCATCTCAAAGTTGGAAAGCATTCAGGGAATCCTGTATAGTTTATGCCCTGGAACTGGAAGCTTTGTGTTTTTTTGATAAATTAGGTTTTATTTATATTACCTTTGTAAATCAGAATTAGATTTTGTTGTAAGAAGATGAAGAAAAAATCTTCAAAACTGTTTAATAAACTAACTTTTTGTCATATCTTTAGTACAGAATTGCCAAATTTTAGATCTCACTTCCTACATCTAAAGAACAATCCGTAAGATTTTGAGTATATCAGAAAGAAACTTTCTTTGTAAAACAGAGTGTGTGGTGATATCAAAACAGAGGACGTGACGTGGCGGTTGAACACTTGTCCTTCCCCGACGCAAATCCCTTCATCTATAAATCCCTTGAATGGTACAAAAACAGAGAGAGAATCAAAACCTCAAACACAATTCTCTTGATCCGTTCTTGCAATACATATCTCTCTATCACAGCTTTCTATTTTTGGATAACCATTTTCCTTTTCCTTTCTCTTCATTCCTCTTAATCAGAATCTTTTCTCTGAGAAGTTTTAAAGGTAAACCCATCAGATTTTATTTCCTTGATCTACAAGTTATCAATCTTTTTCATAATAAGTTGCTGAGTTTTTTTCTTGATAAATCATAATTCTCATTGTTAAAATAGATGTTTGGGTTTTTCAAATCTCCGGGGAACAACAAAGGAGGAACTATCAATGCAGGAAGAAGAACATCTTCAGAACCAATTCTGATAACGCCTGACTTCGACGATGAGATATCGTCACAAGACAAGTACAAGAACGGTTTCTCTACTCCAGGTGGTTTACAGAACCAGACAACAGAAGAGTTAGAGAACTATGCGGTTTATAAAGCTGAAGAAACAACGAAAGGTGTGAATAATTGTCTTAAGATCGCTGAAGATATAAGATCTGATGCTACAAGAACGCTCGAGATGTTGCATCAGCAAGGTGAACAGATTAACAGGACTCATGAAATGGCTGTTGATATGGATAAAGATCTCAGTCGGGTAAAAGCTTTTTATAATAATACTTTCTTTGTTCCGAAATGGTGAAATTTATCTGTTTAGTTTTTTCTATGGGGTGTATATAATAATAATGTTTTTGAGATCAGGGAGAAAAACTCTTGAACAACTTAGGAGGAATGTTTTCAAAGCCATGGAAACCCAAGAAGACTAAAGAGATCTCTGGACCTATGATTACACCAGGTTTTAATTCTTCTTAACTAATCCGTAGAGGCTAGATTCCACAAAATTCTTATTTTCTAGCTTTTAAGATTAGAGATAAAAACAATCTTTATAGTTTGAACGGCTTCCAAGCTCTTGATTCTTTTTTTTTTTTGATAATTCTTGAATGGATGAACTTATTTGTATGATGATCATGTTTTCAGTTTGAGGTATTGGAGAATAACTGGTCCGCACCTCATACATAACTCATATGATCTCAATCTTTATTGTTTAATGGTGATCATGTTTAATGTTTTTTTTGTTAAACCTTTAGATAAACCGTCAAAAAAGAGCGGGAATAACAAGGAAGAGCGAGAGAAACTTGGTTTGGGTGGGAAAGGAAGATCAAGCAGCCAACCACAACTACAACAACCAACAAACGCATTGCAGAAAGTTGAGGTTTGTGTTCTTTTTATTAACTTTGCAGAAATTTTTAATCTTAATTAAAAGAAATGCTTAATTAAGGTAAGTTGTTAATAATGCAGCAAGAGAAGGCAAAGCAAGATGACGGACTCTCTGATTTGAGCGACATTTTGGGTGATCTTAAGAGCATGGCCGTTGATATGGGATCTGAGATCGACAAGTCAGATAACACTTACTACATACATTTGTCTTTAAACATTTTTATGCATAGAATACTAATTACATTGCGTGGGAAATTGCAGGCAAAACAAGGCTCTTGATCATCTCGGAGATGATGTTGATGAGCTTAACTCTCGTGTTAAAGGTGCTAATCAACGAGCACGTCACTTGCTTTCCAAATAAACACCTTCCACAATAACATTACTATTCATTTACGTATATTACACGTGTCTTCTCCATCTTTTCGTACTATCGTACAGTTGAAATTTGTCTTCTTTATTCATTTTTTGCTATACAATTGTGAATATAAACGCATTTGATTCAATTATTTTTTAAAAAAATATGTATAATTTTCCAGACAATATTGTAGGAGTATATTAAGTTGAATAGATACAAATTAAATCAAACTGATTCAAATATAAATTAAACTTTAAATAAAAATAAACTACACTTGGCTTCATTTTGGTCACAAATGTGCTTTGAACAAAAAGACTAAACCGAAACCTGGTTTTTCACAATCAGCACTTCAATAATCCGATTAAAATAGCCTCTGCAATTCTAAACTGTTGAGTATATATCAATAAATGCATACACTCATACAAAAAAAGCCCTTCTATCTGTAATATCGTAAAGATTTATCAGATACAAACAAACTCTTCAGATATATATACATAAGCACAAGTAGACATTACATATTAAGAATCATTATTATTACAGTGTACAAAAAAAAAACTTACGTTTTCTTCCCAACCAAAGTTGTAAAGAAACATGGTTCTTACCGTGGGAAAAAGGATACTATACAAATCGAAATTGTTGCCTCTAAATAGATAGACTCATTTCAATATTATTTCTCCTCGTTCTTGACTGGGATCCAACGGTTATCAGCCGACGGTTTCTTTCTCCTGGTAAAAAACCCGATAATGAATCCTAAAAACACACCCATAACCATCAAGCCTGCTCCTTTGACATACCAAGATACATTAGATTCGGGTTTTCCCATAAGTTTAGAAGAAGCAGCAACAGTTTTAAGAGTTTCGGTTTTAGTACTCTCTTTGCTCCCACTGATTACTTCCCCAGTTACTAACATTTCAACAGTATCGTGTACTTCACCATCGTGGTTACCCACAAATGAAACAGTGAGTTTTTCTTTGTTTGCGACTAAACGAGTGTATCCAAACTCACCCGTACGATACATTGATTGTTCAGGCTGAGGGAATATGGGAAGACCTGGATGGTTTGGTCTCGGCTGCCAAATCGGTTGCCAATCTTGACCAGCCATACCAATCACAAGATGAACCGGGTTTCCATACCACTGTTTCCCGCAAGTGTTGTTGCTTATGGGACAAAACCTTTCATATCTATGAACATGTCCCCATAGAGCAAGTGTGACATTGTTTTCCACAAACAGAGGTTCCAAATGCTCAACCATCTTTTGCCTAATCATAGTATCTCTAACCTCGTTGCTCGTAGTGTACATCGGTCTGTGTCCTTGGACAACAACAAAAGGCGTTTTCTTCCTATTTACAGACTCTAAATCTCGTTTTATGAATTCATATTGACTACCTCCTTTAACGAAATTCGTCTCTGTGGAGATATAAACGAAATGAACCGTTCCCATATCATAAGAATAATATAGGTTCCTTGTCGGAGGAGCTTTCATTCCCGTAGGTTCTGATGAATTTCCAGGCATGTTGAACCTCAAACTATACGGCACACCACATTCACCACCACCATCATTTCCATAAATAGAAGCTGCCCAATCGGGTTTCCAAGGCTGAGTAGGGAAATCATACTCATGATTACCAATGCAGACATGGTAAGGAACTTTGGAAGCAATAGGCTCAATCTGAGCAAAGAACTCATCCCATACCCACGAGTAACCACGAGCATAACTTATATCTCCAATGTGTGAAACAAGAGCTGGTTTATCACCAAGAGCTTCAATGTCACGAAGGATCCACTTCACTGTAGATATACTCTCATCTTGAGTGCGAATAAATGTTGTATAAGGTGTAGCACAACCCATATCTCCAAACATGAAAGCATAAGTTTCTTCAGAGTAATCATCTCGAGCAATAAAGCTGTAGATCTCACTCCATCCTTTAGAATCACTCCCAACCTAAATTCATGATAAAATTAACTGATTTAAGCAAAAAGCTTTAAAATTGAGTTTAAGTGAAGCTAATTAGATTCAGATTTTATATACCTGATAATAACACCTAACGCCTCCATTCAAATTCTTCATAACGTAATCAAAAATCCAACCGGGATCTCTCCATCCGATGGTGGAATTCGCCGGAGAATTACACATGTGTTCTCTCTCGTATCTCATCCCACGCGCCGCCGCAGTGTTTCCTAACAAATCCTTGGATTCGCCGTATCTAACAAAGCGTTCTTCCCCATCTCCAGCTACAAATACAACACGCATCGTGTTAACCTTATTCGTGTACGCCAAATGGATCTGTTCCGGCATGCCAACGCCGGATCCGAAAGTAAGCTGCTCCGATTCAGCTAAAAGATGTTTAGTTCCTGGTAAAGGATTCTGGTCATGATCCTTGTGTTTCGGATCGATCTCGGATTGGCTCCATCGGAAGATCCGGAAGGTATAATTTGATCGGAGATTCGTCAGAGGAAATGAAATCGAACCGAAACCGGATTTCCACGTGGACGAAACATTGAGGAATTTGTAACCAATGAAGTAATCATGAGGAGATTCCGGTGGTGCGTAGATGCCTAACCAATCGAGATCGGATGGAGAATCGACGCCGGACCATTGAATGACGACGGGATCGCCAGATCGATTTAGAGCTTTGGGGGAGATGGAGATTGTCGCCTTGGAATTAGCAGATAAAACGAATACGGAGAGGAAGAGGAGGAGGAAGAAAGAGAAATTGACGATCATGGCGACGGAGGAATTTGAGAAGAATTGTTGCCGGAGCGCCGGAGATGAAGATATTAAATACACAGTTATTAATACGACATCGTTTTACTATTCGCTAGGGTTTATTTTTAACTTATAAAGCTATTTTTAGAACCAAACATTGATTTAAGACGTATCAACCTCTAAGTATGGGCCTATTTTAGCCCAACAATATGGGCCTTTAATTGGCCTATATAAAAAATAATTTTGGGGGAAAAAAAAAGTTTTGAGGAATTTGAACCGTTTTAATTCATGCCGGGTTCGTTTTGTTTCCACTGAGAGCTTGCTTTCCATGGCGATGATAAATAATTCTTCTTTCTCCCACACCATTTCACATTCCCAGTTTACAAAATTGAAAATTTGATTCTTCTCTTCTTCTTAACCCACGAAAATTTTATGATTCGGTAGCTCTACGGATCTTCTGCAACATAATCTATGGGGCATTTAAGCTTGAGCTTGTCTCTGATCTTCCGGATTTACGTTCTTCTGCTGCTTATCAATGTCTCCCTCGCTAAAACACTTAAACGAGACAGTAAGCTCTTTAAATTTCGATATTTCCATTTATGGCTGATTCTGTTGGTTCAAGAATTGTAATTTGGCGAGAGATTTTTGTTTGTTTGTTGCAGTGAAAGCGTTGAATGAGATAAAGGGATTGGTTGGGTGGAGAATAGTGTACACTTGGGTTGGAGATGATCCTTGTGGCGGTGGAGATTTGCCTCCGTGGTCTGGAGTCACTTGCTCTACATCTGGCAATTACCGTGTCGTCACCAAGCTGTAATCTTTGGACTCACAATCTCTGAAAGTTTTGAGCTTTTTGAGTGTCTTTACTTCAAATGTTTTGGTTATAACTTTGCAGAGAAGTGTTTTCAATGTCGATTGTGGGGACTTTTCCAACGGCTATTACGAGTCTCCTTGATCTCACTCTTCTGTAAGTATCTTTTTTTCTCTTTTAGCCGGTTTTGTGAAAGATATTGTTAATAATTTGATAGCTTTGTGTTCTTGTTTGCTCTGATTCTACCCAATTTTGTGGAAACAAAACCATTGGATTTTGAATTTTGGCAGGGATCTGCATAACAACAAATTGACAGGACCTATTCCTCCAGAAATCGGGAGGCTTAAGCGTCTTAAGACACTGTAATGTTCTTCTTCACACTATTTCTCTCAGTTCCACAATTATTTCTAACATTATATTAAGGGGTTGAGCTATGGCTGCTAGCTTTGTCTTGATCTTGAATTGTGTATTTGCAAACAGGAATTTGAGGTGGAATAAACTTCAACATGCCCTGCCTCCTGAGCTTGGTGGATTGAAGAGTCTAACTTTTCTGTGAGTTATCCTAGCTCATGTGATTCTTGAACGATGGTTTTGTTAGAGTTATGTAACATGCTCTTGTTATTTCAGGTACCTGAGCTTTAACAATTTCAAAGGAGAAATCCCCAAAGAACTTGCGAAGCTCCATGAACTCCAATACCTACATTTTCAGGAGAATCATTTCACAGGGCGAATCCCGGCGGAGCTGGGAACATTAAAAAAACTTCGCCATTTGTAATCTCTGACATTCAACGCTCTTTTCTGTAGATAAAGCTACAGACTTTACATATACAGTACTTAGTATCTTTGTCATGATCTGCTTGTCTGTAGGGATGCTGGCAGTAATCAACTAGTGGGGAGTATAAGAGATCTTATACGCATAGAAGGATGCTTTCCAGCTCTTAGAAACCTGTACGTGAGTTTGAGAACTGAGAGTTAAGCTATCAAAAGTAAATGTTTGCTAAGTTAATTTGGCTGTAGGTTTCTCAACAATAACTACCTCACTGGAGGACTTCCAAACAAGCTTGCGAATCTAACAAACCTGGAGATCTTGTGAGTACTTGATCACATCTTTTAATTTATGAGCACTTCCTTATTTTCTCTCTCCCTAGCTTATCCTTTTAAGTTTAGGTACTTATCTTACAACAAAATGACTGGAGAAATACCCTCTAAACTTGCCACTATTCCAAGGCTAACTAACTTGTAGGCCTTTCTCCTCTTTTAAATTCATCACTAAAAATTGATGTGAAAGAACCATATACTCTCCTGCATCCTTGAGCATGTTTTGATTTAACTTCAGGCATTTGGACCACAACCTATTCAGTGGGAAAATCCCTGAAGCCCTGTACAAGCATCCGAACCTAAAAGATATGTAGGTTTATCATCTCTCTAATGTCTCTTTGTTAAGACAAAATCTAGCACCCATGTTACAATTCAATTCTTGTGGGTGTATGTTGTAGGTACATAGAAGGGAATGCGTTCAAATTAGATGCAAAGGCAATTGGGGCATATAAGGTCCTCGAACTTTCAGACACAGACTTACTTGTGTAGTAATGCATATTACAACTCTCTTAGTATTGTAATCAATCTGGTTATTAATATTATTTTTCTATGTTAAAGTGAGATTGTAATTGATGTGTTTTCTGAATGTAAATGATTCCTTATCCATATATGAAAGTTGAATAGAAACGAATCCGGTTTGTTCTTTTCACTGTCGTTTTGAGAAAGCAAAGAACCAAAAAGCTAAAGAGGGAAAAGAAAAGAAAAAGTGTTCTTTGTTTAACGTACACACCTTTATGATCCAAATATGAAACTTGCATGCAAAGCAATAATCTCATAACCCCTTCAAAAACCAAAACCCTCAAATATATCTAACCAAACTTTCTCAAGTCCTCCCACCATATTTTAGTTTGAAATGGATAGCTTGATCAAGCAGACAAGGTAAATCTCCTAATTCATCTTTTTCTATTCAATCATACAGACATATATATTCATATATTGATGTAATATGTTGACATCTTTGTCTCAGGAGGAAGCATACAGCTTCCCAAGAGAAAAATACAGAGAAAAAAGTGCCAGCAAGGAAGTCCGTATCATTCAAAGAAGGTTTCATAAAATTCTGCTTTGTTGTTCTTGACAGCTTAACTAACTTTGATGCTTGATTAATTTCACCTTAGGGCTTATCATATTCTGTGTGTTGGTAGATAAGAAGAAGTCCCCAAGCTGGTTGCAGAAGCAGTTCTCAAGAGAAATGAGCGGCCAAAGTTCTGACCCGATCAGCAACATGGATTATGCAGCTGCAGTTGCAGCCACAGCTTATGCCATAACCACTTCTGAAGAAAATTGGCAACAAAGTTATCATGTAAAGGATCTAAAAAGATGTTTTGTCATGGTTAATTGGTATGAATTTTCTTGTAGTTAAGAGTTTGAAATTTTTAACAAAACAGAGTGGTGGCCTTGAACTTGGAGCTTCTTCGTCAAGGAACAAGAGTAGAAGAAGAGAAGATGAGTTGCTTTTAGAGGAACCCAGAAGCTTATCAAGAAGATTCTCAGGTGACAGTTACATAACAACTCAAGATTGTCGTTAAACTGAAAATGTTTACTTGATGTTAGAAATTAGTTTACATATTTTTGACGATACAGGACAATTTCCATTTATAGAATCAGAGATGAAAGATCGTAAACTTCCCACGCAAAAGTCTCCAGTGAGAAAGTCATCGTCGGTCAAAAAGACTCCAACTTTCGACATGAACTTGAGTGGAGATCACACCAAACAGAGTGAATATTCAGTGGAGAAACATGAAAGACAAAGAAAACCAGTTTCTGAACCGCTTCGGATACAACCACCGGTTAGGACACGATCAGAACGTCGTGCTCCACCACTACTTCCTCTTCCTCCATCACCTCCGCCTCTGTGGCTTCCACCTAGCGAAATCAAAAGGCAGAGTTCTGGGCCTACTAGTCGAAAAGATGATTCTACAGCTGATACTTGGGAAAAAGCTGAACTAGCTAAGATCAAAGCAAGGTAAGTCTCAATACAAGAAAACTTATATATGTAGGCAGTGGGTTACTACATTACTTCTCACCATATATATTACACAAGCAGGTACGAGAAGTTAAACAGAAAGATTGATTTGTGGGAAGCGAAGAAGAGGGACAAAGCTCGAAGGAAGCTGGACAACTCTGAGGTTGATAATATAATGACTCTGTATAATCTTAATCTAATTTCATCATTATGTTTTTTCTTCTCTAACTGGTTGGTAAATGAACAGCAGAGTGAACTAGAACAGAGGAGGAAGAGAGGATTGCAGAAATTTAGAGAAGACACAGAATATATCGAACACATTGCTACTGGAGCCAGAGCTCAGGCAGAGAAACAGAGACAGAGTGAAGAGTTCAAGGTGAAGGAGAAAGCCGACGTTGTCCGTAGTACCGGTAAAGTCCCTGGAAAAACATGTCTCTGTTTCTGACTAAAACAGAGGCCTTACATGATAACTGTAGTTATGCATCTCTGTGTGGAATGATAACCTACTTTGATATTCTCTAAAATTAGAGATAATTTGGGGAGCAGAATGTAAATATTACTTTTCTCAATCGTAAACTTTCATCTCTTTAACGATAAAAGTATCAGAGCCTTAATGGTTAACGATCGTTCACCATTGAAAGCCAAAGTATAGCTATATATGTTTCTATGTGCATGAGAGATGATAAAAATAGTGATATGATTTCATAAGAGGAGAGATGTATCCACTCCGTAATCAAAAAAAAAAAAAAAAAGTCTACAATATTACTTTCATAAGCTCCTTTGATATTATCTGAAACACCCAGAAACTACTTGAAACCCATAATCACCATTGAAAGGCAAAGTGTATACAACGAAGGTACATTTTAATACAAAACAACGCAACACTCAAAATACAAATTATACCACCTATATTCATATTCTTGAATGCAAAGCAACAATCTCAAACTCAGCTAATCAAATACCTCTCAAGTATCCAGACAATTTTGTCTAGAATATTTGTCTTAAAACTAACTACACATCTTAAGCGGTTTAAACTGCAATTTATCTCGGTTTCTTGTAATGATAATAATCTAGAAATTTTATGTATATTTTCATTTATCATTTATAACCACTATCTTTTGAAATTACAATAATCAAAAATAAAATTTCAAGACACAAACTAAATAGTTTTGAAGAAAAAAAAAATTGATACATAATGGCAGCGTAGGTTTCATTCACCCGTATGTTTTCCTTGAATAAACCAAAAAAAGCTTGTAATTTACACCACCGACAAAATAAAGTATATTCAGCCCGCATCAAAGTTTCGACCGACAGTCTTCAATTTTATTTTATTTATCTTCAGTCTTCAATTAAACACAAAAAAAAAATTCATAGATATTATGTGATATCTCGTATTTATTATAAATACCACATACGGAAAAATTTGTGAACGAGAAGAGAACAGCACATTGACCACTGTAAAATAATAACTGATCGCTAAATGTCTTTTTCGGCCACGACAAATAATGATATGGTTTTAGCGAATCATCAACGAACAAAAATATATCTTTTTGACATCGAACAATATTATCAATAAATAGTAGGAGTATTAAACTCGACAGACTAAAGTGATTATTTTTTTTTAACTATTAATTGTGAATACATTTTTTTCCTTTATCTAGATAATTTTGCATTTATGTTGTTTAATTTAAAACGCATAGTGGATATATATCCACTTCCTGCCTATAAATAGTAAATACACATATCCACCACCTCTTTACTCTGACATCCAACACAAAATTTGGTTTATCGTCTCATAATATTCTATCTTCAGAAAAGAAAGAAAAAAATGAATTTTCTCTCCGATCAGGTAAAAAAGTTCTCCGACTCGAAACCGGAGGAGCCGGAGCACAACAAGCCCGTGGAAGGAACCGAAACAACCAATAGACCAGCTTCCAACGCCGAGCTCATGGCGAGTGCTAAGGTTGTAGCCGAAGCTGCTCAGGCCGCAGCTCGTAACGAGTCGGAAAAACTCGACAAGGGTAAAGTCGCCGGAGCCACCGCTGACATCTTAGACGCTGCCGAGAAATACGGTAAGCTTGATGAGAAGAGCGGTGCTGGTCAGTATCTCGAGAAGGCTGAGAAGTATCTCAACGAGTACGAGTCATCACACTCCTCCGGCGCCGGTGGTCCTCCTCCGGCTGAAAAGAAAGACGATGAAGCGTCTGGCGGTGGGCTTGGAGGCTATGTGAAGATGGCTCAAGGTTTTATGAAGTGATTTGATCTTTAATTGTTGTTTTATCCTCGTAATGATTAAAATAAACATCTCAGTCTCGTTAGTAACTATGTGGCATCGTTTATATTAGTATGTTGAGTGAGTGTAAGAACTTCATCATGTGATCATTAATCTAATTTATCTTTGTTGGGATTATGCTTAACTTATTTGTTTGCCTCAACAAAACTTAGCATTAATCAAATTTCAGTACACTGAGGATTTATCAACCTGTAGAAGATACTTTGCCTAATTTGGCACCGAAGAGTAAAGTTTAGGTCATTTCTTTTTTTTGTCGGCCATATTGTATTCTTGCTATAAGTTTATGTATATAATTCTCTCTCTCTTTCTTTTTTCTTTTTTACTTTTCGCTACATAATTCGATAACGAAAGAGATTAGTTTCTATATCATTATTAGATTTATTATTTTAAATTTAAATGGTTTTTGCAATAAAACTAACGATAGATGTTTTAAAATTTGTATATAAATGACTTTCTCATTTCACAATTCACTCATACCAACTAAAATTTAATAGATCATAATTTACATTTAATAATAAAAATAGAGAGGTAATGCATTATATCAATTTGCAACTAGTTTTCTCAAAATGTGTCAAAATCTAAATCGTACAACTTCAAGAAACTGAGAAAAATAATATCATTAATCGATGAACAAACTAAAATGCATGAAAAGCAAAATTAGTTACAATTGCAACTTGCACGACATGTTTTCATATTCAATCTTGAATCTATTAACTTCATTCAACTCTTCACAATTCTCTCAGTCCCACGCAAAATCATATTACACCGTTTGTGTCTAGATTCAGGCATAAAATCACTCAGTTAGTCAGTTGCACTAAAGGATCTCTCTCCCAGGTACATGTTTCTCCCAAAAATCAACAAGTTTACTTTAATATCATACCAAAACAAAGATTCTCTATGAATCCTAAACAAACTACTCCCATTAACAGTCCAACAATACAAATCCAACCTATCTCTATCCATAATCTCTATCAAACCCTGAGCTTGTGGAACATAATACCAAGGAATCTTCTTCCATGGATAAGCCTGTGTTTTTATCTCGGTAGTAAAATAGACATTTGACTTCAAGCACACCACTTGAACATAACCCATCTTTAACCAATCTTCTTCTTCTTTTAAGGCTATTACGAACTCTGGTCAGAGAAAATCATGTCCTGTTAATTCGTGGTATCTATTGAATGCTTCAAACTCTTTGATCAATTAGATTTAAGTTTCATTTTGATTTGCTTTCAACTCAATTCTTTTGCATATTAAGAACAAATCAAGAACTTGATTCTATATTCATTCATCGGTATGGAAGACCACTATAAGTAAACAACAAAATTTGGTTATACGAATAAAATCTTCATGTATTCACCAAGCTTAAAAAAAATAAGTCGATGAAAATATCTATCACAAACGGTCTCTTATATAAAGTATTAAATCTCTCTTCATAAGGCAACATTTTGAAAAGAATCGTACTCGTACATTAAGAATCTCATGGTCACTCTCATTCACAAAGTTCACAACATCATGGTCACGTGAAAGGCGCGTGAGGTGATGAACGTTGGTTACTTGCAGTTACAGTTGAAGGACATCGTTGTCTTCTAGGCCTTCTTGTCATCTTACCCCATCCTGCAAAGCTTCTATCTTCTAAACCCATTTCAACTTCACCATTGTTGCATTGATTGCTCACATGTTGTTGAACCGCAGGGGAAGGAGCTGGGGCTGGAGCCTGAACCGGGCAATAGACTGGTTCAGGAATTGTTATGACTCGTCTCGGTCTTCCTCTTGAACCGGTTTTCTTCCTAGCTAGACCGGTTGGAACCCAGGAGCTTCCTGTTGCTCTCATAAACCCATCAAACATATGAATGTCTTCTGTTACTTCGTGTTTCGAAAGAGACAGAAGTCCCGGGAGAATGTCTCTTTGAAAGTCTCGTCTCTGTTTTCCTTTTCTCGCATTCCCTCTTCTCGGTCTTTGACTCGTGACCACCACGGTTCCTGACGTATCCTCTAATTTGAGGTCTTCAGGGACCAATGGCTTAGGCATGTACTCTTTTTCTGATATCTCACATAGTTGCAGGGTCATTGACTCGAAGTAATCAATCTCTTCGATAGAACGCACTTGATTCTTGGAGAGAGTATCAAGCTTTTTGCCTAGATTCTCTCCATGAGTATTTACTGTCTCTGCAAACCAGTGAAGGATAATGGTTTCGGGAGCTTCTGCTGGAGCAACAACTCCAGCCTCTTTATCTAAGCAAGCTGAAGCGATGGCAACTATTGTTTCAGCTGCTATTTTTTCAAACTCGGGCGGTTTCTCAACAGTTTTTCCCACAACTGGGGTTTCTTCTGATGGTTTTTCCCTAGAGATATCATCATTTTCTTCTTCATCATCAGACTCAGGAACAGCAGGAGCTTCCAAGTCTATCATGGTTGCCATTGAATTCAGTCTTGAACTGATAGGAACAGACCAATTTTCGTGTTCATCATCACTTACAGACATGTTCAAATCAATCAGACACCTATTACTACCCGAAACCTTTGTCCCAGTCTGTCCCTCCGTTTGCTGATCTTCATCAGAAAGAGGATCACACGGTTCGTTCATGTCTAGCATCCTAACGTTATGGACTTTACCTTTTTCTGCATTGGATTGATCTCTACAAGTAAATCCAGGAATTGCCATGCTACCATTGATCTTCTCAGTCTCGGATTTATTGGAACAAGAACCAGACTTTACACTCTCTAGCCACACAAGATTATGAACATTGTTTCTTGCTTCAGCTTTGATATCCAATGGTTTCAGAGAACTCAGAACGGCATCATTACTCTTCAGATTCCATTTTCCATCAGCCATCTCAGAGTTACAAACAGACTTGGATTTATCAAGCCATGGTAAAGTAGACTTGGGTTTATCAAGACATGGTAAAGTAGCCAGGTTTTCTTCATCCTTTCTGACTTCAACAACAGAAGTGTTCGAAGGTGTCACATTTAAGTTCAAATCTCTCACAGACTTCATCTCCAAGCCATTTAAATCCATAAATGGATTTTCTGAGCTGTAATCATTTCTTCCTCCGTTAGGATAATTATAGCCAGTGCCAGAGAATTTTGATTTTGATGAAGAGGAACACTCATTGTAAAACATGTGGTGGTTTAACGGACTGCTATTTCCGCACCCCGAGTCAAATCTAGAATTGCTTACATACTGTAATCTGTCTCCAAGAAACCCTTGTTTCTGAGCAATACCACTCAGTGTGTCAGACAGGTTTAGAACAGGGTATCTCTGCGCTGAAGCAACTTTCTGAGGGAATCCAAAGCTAGGATTTTGCCAAGAAGAGTGCAAATGGTTCCGCGAGACTGTAGAATCTGAAGGGTTATACGGATATAAATGGTGCTGTTGTTGAG
The DNA here is from genome assembly GCA_963854855.1 of Nasturtium officinale. Lineage (NCBI taxonomy): Eukaryota > Viridiplantae > Streptophyta > Magnoliopsida > Brassicales > Brassicaceae > Nasturtium > Nasturtium officinale. Next base: position 4,018,506 of record OY978500.1, read on the forward strand.
AAGCTAAACTTGACTCCAAGTGATTTTGACGAACGACGACTTCATGACTACTATTAGTATAAGTATCAGCCTCTAGGTCAATAAACGTTCTTTCTTTCCAGAAGCCTGCCTTACTAGATGGACCAGAATTAGGTAAACTCATAATTCTTCGTGAACTGTTCATCGAAACTTCCATATGCTGAGAAGAGGAATCCAGTGGCTTGGCCGGTTGAAGAAATGGAACAGCAGACTTGTGTGTGCCAGTATAATGATCTGCAAATGGTGAATTTAATAAGAAAACATTGGAAAAGAAGAGAAACATGCGTGAAGGAAGAAGCAAATCCAACAATGGCATTTACAACTTAAAAGATCCAACTTACCAATTCTTGATGGTTGATATTGCCAAACTTTTGGTTTACCGTTCTCATCTGGAGGCAGAGATGTAACAGGAACATGCTCCCTAACCCAGCCCGAGTTCAGAGATTTTCCACTGTCACGAATATGGCCTTGAAACTCACCATTAGGCAAGTTCCGGGGTTGACCATAAGCAAAGTCGTTTGTTTCTTGAGCACTGACTGGTTCATTTAAGTCAGCCAAACCATTGCTTCTATTCAACCCATATCCAATTCTCAAACCATCTCCGCGAGATTCAGTCTTCCCATCTCCATTAGGAAGCTGACTCGATGTACCGCATATCCTGAGATCTTTAATCTCGACAACTTCTTCATTGTCATCAATGTACTCATCAGCTGGAAGACAAAGATCTATCATCTTTCTTCTGATTTTTGTCGGTCTAATTTCCGACATCTCAACATTTTTGGAACTAGCTCCATTTTGCCATGAAACCGGGCCAACAACAACCCCTTGAGAATTGCTTCCTTTGATGGGAGAATGACCATTATCCTCAACCACCGACATGGATGGTCTATCGTAAACTGAATTTGTCAAAGGGAAACTAGGGATTTTCCATTTACGAACATCGTCATTAGTAGCTTGAGATGAAAATGATGCATCTATTGGAACCCATTCTTTATTCAACTGTTTCCTTTTCAGTTCATCCATCATATCTTTCTGTATCCTGTATACCCGGTGAAGTTCCAAGACCTAGTTCAAAGATAAAAAATTTCACAAACTATAATCAAACAAAAGCCAGAGAAGAGAGAAAGATCACAGAGAAAGTCTTCAACTAAGTAACCTGTGTCTTAAAAACAGCTTCGTGTTCAAGCATTGTCCTTCTCACCACATCTTCTTCATTCCCAAATGTAGTCTGCGACGGGAAACCATTGTAGCATTGATCATTTGCTGCAGAAGGTTTATTATCACCACAGAACAATGGCCATCTACAACCGTTAGAATCTTTGTTGAGATCTCTCATAGAGTGATGATATCCACTAAATAAGCTTTCACAGTGCACCTTTGTTCCCATTCCTGCTCATCAAAATCTAAAACCTCAGTCTTGACTAGAGATGAACAAATCTGATCCAAAACATTGAAACTGTTCATAAATCCTAATAAAAACACGACAAGCTTTAATCACATTTCTTCAAAAACAAGAACTTTACAACTCATTGAACTCAATGAGCTCTATCTAACTCAATCTCAGTAAACCCATTTCTGATTCCTCAAAAAGTCAAACATTAGCCAGAAGAAATCATAAATTATATAAATGAGGGTTTTGACTCGGTGATAACTAAACGTCGTCTTCAAACAGATGAGTTCTAACGCAGACGAGTCAAAATAGGATCTTGAGAAAAAATATATATATTAATCAAATCGAAATCTAAAGTTAGATTAAAAAGAATCTGCAAAAAAAATTAGGACAAGATTGAACCAAATTGAATAGAGAAAATAAATGCTTTAATCTAGTGAACCTAAAAGAGAATTAAGCAGATGAAAATTGAAATCCCCAAATCATCCATCAGACAAACAAACAAATAAAACAAAAATAATCAAAATATCATAGTTTAGAAATAAAAATGGGTTTTTTTTTTACCTCAAACCCACATCCTCTTATCGCCAAACTTGCCTCAGAAGATGAAATGAAGAGAGTGAAAATTATATTTTTTTATAAAAAAATCTCTGAATGAAAAGGTTAATATAAGAAAAAATAATCGAATCTCTCTAGTCTCTATCTACTATGGGAAGATTGAAAACAAAAATAAAGAAAGGGTATAATAGTTATAGCGTAAACACCATTAATAGAAAAATTAAGATCGTCATCTTCGATCTACTGGGCCAGTGCTCTTCTCTCTCATCAAACCAAACAGGAAAAGAAAAGAAAATCTGCTTTTATGGTTTGGTTGTTCTTTGTGTATGTGAGAAGAATAGATAAAGAAGATTTGTGTTTATAGAAGAAGAAGAAGAAGAAAGATCCGAAAAAAAAAACCATAAAAACAAAGGAAGCTTGTAGTTGTATTTGTAATTTTTCAACAGTGACATGAAATTATTTGTCAACATCCGGTCTTCTCTTCCCTTTTATTCTCTGCTTTTTCTTCTACCTTTTTTGTTTTTTTTTTTTAATTTCCTTTTTAACTCACTTTGGTTTATGTAAATATTAATTATTCTTGTCATTTAATATAATTGATAAATTTTACTATGTTAAAGGGGAAAAATCAGGATGAATTGTTTGACTGGTAATTTTACTGTGATCAAATTTAATTTTGAAAAGAAAAAAATGATAAAGTTACATTGTGTAGTATAAGGAAAATAATTGTTGAAAATGTGAAATGGGTATCTTCTAGCTTCTCTCCATCTTCTTTGTTGCTTTTCAATGCTTTAAATAGATAACATATAATTAGGTTTAGAATTAGTAGAAAGACAGACTTTTGCTGATGTGTGATTATCTTAAATGAAAATAATGTTAATACATGATTTGTTTAATCATATATTAAAATAAATTGAATGTATGATACATCTTAAATGTTGGAACGTGTTAGTTATTGTAAATTGTAGTTGAGTATTTTTGGAAAGGGAATTACAGATTAGTTGATATCTAATAAAATTGTATAAGATTGACTGTTCTAGTGGGATTCAAATTTTGGAAAAAAATATATGTACTATATTATATATGAAGTAATTAATGATATGAGCTAAAATATTGTTTACGGAGTAATTACTCCGACTCACTCTGTATATAGTAAATCCAAAACGAACATGTCGTCAAGGATAAATAATTAAATAACGTAAATCCTTGGCCCATTAGTTACGCATTCTTTGTTTAACACATTTGAATAAAGCAGTAATTAATAACTATTGACAGCATACAAAGTTTGGGGCCCGCCTAAATCTTCTTTTTTCCTCTAGCTCTATGCCTCTATCTTGTTGCTTGCCGTCGAATAATTTTTTTTTTGTTTGACAAATACGGTCGAGTGATTTTTTTGTTTATACTCCTGTAAAAAAATTATATAAAAGTATAAAACTATAGTTTTTTTATAAGATTTTAAATCCTGTAAATGTTTGTTTGGGCTAGTCACTTTCGACAATTAAAAAATAATGGGAGAGTTCGGATATTTATACGTTCCATGAGCCATAAGCTTTGAAACTCTAACGAGCCATTATATAATAATCACTTAAAAATTTAAAAAATACAATATATATTTGTTCATACACAAATCATGAAGTCTATAGTAAATATTGATATTTTCAGTGTGTTGTACCACACTGAATGCCCCCAAATATTGCGAGGTTTTATATATTATATTGAATATTTAAGCATATATTTATAAAGCTAATGTTTTTAATTCAAAGATGTATAGATTCCAAATGTGGTTCCAGTTCTGTTACCAGCACGCAAAAATTATATAAATAAAAAGCCTTTTACCAATATATATATATATATATATTATATAAATAATAATGTGAAAATGGCCCCAAAACTCCAAAAGGAGTAACAAAATAATTATAGCTTTTTCGATCGACAGGACCCGACCTCTTAATAAAACATATTCACTATACTGTACTTTAATCCCTTACAAATTTTAATCACGCAAACTTTATTATTCGAAAATATCTTGTTTCAGTAAATTTTGGTTTTAGACGTTAAGAGAACAGTTTGGTATTCCGTAAAAAACATAACATACGCTCTTCGGCTGTTGTGTGGCATTATTTTGTTTTGTCCCTTATTTCACAGTCTTGGTTAATTCCGTATTTCTCTTTTTTAGGTAACATCTGGAAATTTATGACCCTGCTCATATTTCACTTTTAGAATCCACGAATAATACTTATAACAGTAATTTAAAGAAAACCTACAAAAACAAAAAAATATACAAAAATATATCTCCATGTTGGATTCAAAACTTCGACACCACGATATAACATCTTTAGTTAATACAAAGTTTTTTGTTAAGGATCTTTAACACAAAGTTTTCAGGTATAACAATTGACCAAAATAACTCGAAGACTTAAATAATACATCGAAGGCCCTGTTTATTATAATACATGTACAATACTTCTAAATTTATAATTCTTTTATTGAGTTCAAGATAAGTTGGGAATAGGCCTTAAAAGTGGTCCAAAGTATACTTTCGGAAATGTCACTCTCATCAGAAAAATAATAATCAAGATTTATAAACTGAGTATTGGTCAAGGGTCCTATCATAGTTCCAATGGTGTGTCCCACCAAATTGATTTCATTGAGAATCAGAGAAAAATATATATATTTATAAATATACATATACACATGCAAGTATGCAACTATCAATTTTCTTCAGTATTCCTATTTATCCAAATTATACTATATTTCCAGTCACAATAAAACTCGTATTTTTAAAATATAAATCAATAAATGTTATTGAAAAGAACTATATAATTATGAAATAAATTTTGTTTACTCTCTCATAAGCCATTGTACATATTATCAAGCGAAAATCATTTGATCACTTAACATTAAAAGAAATATATTTTTTTTAACAAAAGAAAAGAAAGATTGAAAAGGTAAATTATTGCCACTCGTCTCCCACTAGCTCTCCTCCATTTTCCTTTTACCAAAAAAATTATTTTAAAATCCCCTCTCGTCTGCAACGTCCATTTATTAATCAATACTTATTTTGGTAAATACGACTTAATTGATTTTTCAGGTACATAAAGATAGTCCCTTTTGAAAAGTTCGCATTTTTGAAAAGCATGAAGAAGTAGACAAACCACGCTTGTCCACACAAACTCAAGTTAACGAATATTTTATAAGTTTTTAATGGTTTTAGTATTTTATATTTATATCTATTGATTTTAGATTTTGTATTAGTTTTTTTTGAAAAAACAAAAATCATCATAAATATGGAGATTTTTCTATATTTTAAAAAATACATTTTCTCCAAAATTATGAATGAAAATAAATGATTTTTAGAAAATCTAAACCCAAAAACCAGTTTCAAAACTATTGTCATTGAAGGCCTAAATTATTGTAATATAGCCTCAAAAAGTAGTTTCCAAACAAATCTATAGCTAATCAAGATTTGAAACATTCCTTTGTTTGTTTGTTTTTATACCGAGCAACGATGAACCACATGCTACGTACATATTTTAGAGAAAATCAAACGTATGTATATCAGAAGGGGTTGTGCAATTTATAGAACCAGTATTCATGAAACTTCAGATTTACGCCGGATAAATTGATTCCAACTACATAAAATCATATATTTTGGACTCTATGTTCAATCATGTGTTTTCGATCAAACTATTTATCTAATGAAGGGTTTTAACAATATTACATTAAAATAATTGATCACTTTAAGAAATTTAATCAAATGGTATGTGAATTATATATTTTAGGTAGGTGGTGATAATAAGAAATATACACATAATAAGTTAAACTAACTGACCAATTCATAATTATCCAGGGGTTTAAATGTGTTATCCTACGAATTAAACCCCAAAGTTTTCTATGATTTAAAAGTCTGAGATATTTATAGATATAAGAAATAGTAAATTATCATATATTTCCATTCAGAATTTAGTATTAGATAATATAATATATTAAACCAACTAGCTTAGACAATGAAAATCATTCGAGCGCTAACGGGGAAGTGCGCCTTAAATTCGGTCCGAATCCATTTGAAATGTAACTGAGTGAGTGATTAGGTGTGTGTATGATTGATTATTTAATTATCTGTAAAATTTTAAGCGTAGAACGATAACCACATCATTTTGTGTTTATTTCCTGTATTATTGCATTTTGACTTTAAATAAGACAGAAGCCCATCACAGAATACTAAATTTGGGCTTAAATTACCCCAAAAAAAAAAAAAAAAACAAGAACTCCATTGCCCTTGCAGCTTTCAAACTTTCAAACTTCCAAACATGGGCATTTGTTCAACTTAAGGCTAACTTTTTTTTAATAATGAATTACTAACTAAACCATAGACAATAATTTTATTTTCGATCATTTTAGAAAATAAATTATCTAGCTAAAATTTGATAGTCACTAAACATTTATCTATAGTCACTGTGTTAATGTTTATTCTGTCAAAAATCAATTAGTTTATACTGTATTCTATCGTTTTCACAGGTATGTATACCGCAGATTCCTGATGCTATATTATTTGGAATCTGAAAGGGCCAATCACCGAATTTGTCGACAAAGACGAGAGAAAAAAGGAGGGGGGAATGATGCTCTCTTTCTCTCACTTACCATACTAATCTGTAAGGGTAATTTCGTAAATTAACAAATGGCAGATTTTGTAATAAACATGTAAGTGTGTGGTTGATTTTGTCTTGAAGATTGAAAGTTGGAAACGAAATCCTAGATTCGTGGACACAGATCATCATGGGAATTAGAGAGAGAGAAACAAATGTTTTATTTCTGTCTCGACCAACAGTTGTTTCTCCTTTTTACCCTTGTTTACCGAGTTAATGGACTATATAATTTAATTATGAAAAAGTTTAAACAGAAGTTATGTTCTTTTGCTTTTATTTTGATTTAATTTTAGTAAACCAAATTAAATAAATACTTAAGCTTGATTTTCGAATGGATATGAATTTTCACATAATCCTGGTGTATTTTCAGCACTCATGGACAAATAATGTTGTCGGCTTATAGATTTTTTTTATGTGCTACGAAATAAAATTCTTCTATAGGCTCTTTCTTTTTACTAGCCTGACCTATGATGCTTTCTGTTTGCCTGGATCCTATAAAAGTCCAGTATGTATGGAAAACTTGTATAATTTTTTTCTGTGTATAATGATTATTTTGAACCATGTATAATTTAAAATACAGGTGTTTTATATACAATAAATTATAGCGAATTGCAAAGTTAGCTACATAAATTAATTCAAATTTTTTTTTAACTAACTCAAAGCAATTATAAAAGTATTATTTTCAAGCTAACGTTGTTATGTAAAGGGTATGTAAATGATCCACTGTCAAATAAAGGCTATGTATAGGAGAACTCAAGTTTTTTTTTGTTAGAAGTTATGAATCATTGATAGATATGATCCTATGATGTGATTGATGAAAAATGGACGTATAAGTTGGTTTGTAATATATATATTTCCGGTCATTTTCTGATACATGTCCGCCGCTCCCATCATATTCTATGGCGATGTAGGTAGACGCCACCCAAAGTTCAAAGTTCCTTTTTTCAACAATCTATCTTTTCGTTTTTTTTTTTTTGTTTGTTACGCTCGTTAAAAAATACTAATTGTTTGAGAGTTTTAGATGTTGTTGAAGAAAAAAAAACCACAGTCCTAAATTCAGACCCAAAATAAAAATCCAAATGATACTAGAACAAAATTACAACACGTAGTTTTTTTTTTCAATTATCATCGGATAAACAGCTCTATTTCATAAATATCATTTAATACATGTTTTGTTTGTTTGTCACATACACACACGTTGCAGGAATCAAACAAATAATTATCAGAAAGCTTTGATGATCAACAATCAGAATCTTTCTTGTCAACAAATTCATCAAAACTATATAACTCTTAAATTTGTTTATATTCATATTGTGAAGTTCCAAATAATGTTGAAATCAATAAAAAAGAAAAAGAAATTATTGAGACTACTAAAATCTCAAGTTTCCGGTGTGTGTGTTTGTGAAAGACCCTACAAAGATGGGAATCCACAAGTATCAAGTGGGTCCATAAAAGTGTCGACCACCAATCACCTGTGACCGCTCGCATGCTTAGTATGATATTAACGGCGCGTATCATCTTGATCTTATCATAGGACTAGGAGAGCACTCACGCTCATGGGCTCCACTTTTTGCTAGCATCAGTCCAGAAAATTAAGCTATACGCAAGAAAAAGGTAAGAAACAGATACTGTGACTGACCCACCCGTGAGCTGATTTTCAAAGTCAGGTCCATTGGGCCTAATCTGCTATATCACACATGTTTCGTAGGCATTAACAATAGTGTTTATTGTAGGTGGTTAATACCGAAACCGAAACAAAAACCGAATGATCGGACTGGTCGATTCAATTGGAAATCGATCACTTAACCAAATCCAAATTGAGTCAAAATTCAAATACTAAACCAGTAAAACTGGCCAAAGGAAATGTTCAAATAAACTAATAAAAAAGAACCCTAGAAAAAGGCTTTGGTATAAAAGCCCATTGCGGTTTTCTCCGATCGTCGTCACCATCTCGGATCCGTTTCTTCTGTTACCAGAAAAATCCTAATCGCAAAATCCTCATCGAAACTCTCAGCTGCAACCATGTCAGACGAGGAGCATCATTTTGAATCTAGCGACGCCGGAGCATCCAAGACCTATCCGCAACAAGCTGGAACCATCCGTAAGAATGGTTACATCGTCATCAAGGGTCGTCCCTGCAAGGTTCCTTTCTTCCCAATAGTTTCTCCATTCACTAGCTCTGATCGATTATTAGGATCCCTCTGATTTATGTTATTGTATATCCACTCGCCGATTCGATTGGATTTGTCTTGTGATCCATTTGTTTAATATCCATATGATTGCACCTTCGTTTTTGTTAAATTATCAGCTCGTATAGCTTCAATTTCGTTAGATTAGATTAGGCTTATGGTAAGCTGATTATTATAAATAGATTTGGCAAGAACGATTTCTGTAGATCCCGTTGATCTGAATGGTTTTAGGATTCGTGCATGCTAATCTAATGGTGGTTTGTAATTGTGATCTAGATTTTTCGATCTGTGATTCCTAAACAAGAGAAGGAGATTGATAAAATGAATTGTTGATGTTGCAGGTTGTTGAGGTTTCAACTTCAAAGACTGGGAAGCATGGTCATGCTAAATGTCACTTTGTTGCTATTGATATCTTCACTAGCAAGAAACTTGAAGATATTGTTCCTTCTTCCCACAATTGTGATGTATGTGAAAAAACTTTCTTTTATTTCCTGCTTCTTCTTTTTCGATTGATTTGTTGAGTTGGGTTTCAGGTTCCTCATGTCAACCGTACCGATTATCAGCTGATTGACATTTCTGAAGATGGATATGTATGTGTTTTTCTTCTCAAAGAGCTTTTGTCTCTTTTGTAATCCTTTGTTTTATATTGTTCAGTAAATTGTTTGTAATGTCATGGCGCAGGTGAGTTTGTTGACTGACAATGGTAGCACCAAGGATGACCTTAAGCTCCCTACTGATGACTCTCTGCTCCAACAGGTTAAGTTTTGCATGTTCATCACATTAACAAAGAATGTTACTGTTAGAGTTAACATGAAAGATAAAGTCATCATTTCTGTATTGATTTCTGAAAATGGAAGTGAAAGGACAGAGTAATGAGTGACCTGGTTGTGTAAATGAAACAGATCAAAAGTGGATTTGAGGATGGAAAAGATCTAGTGGTTAGTGTGATGTCAGCCATGGGAGAGGAACAGATCAATGCTCTTAAGGACATTGGTCCCAAGTGAAATTACTACTCCCTCCTCTCACTCTTTCTTTTTTGATTGAAGATTTTATTCTTTGTCGTCGTGTTATCTGTTCTTTAGGCCTCCATTACTCATCGGAGATTATCTTGTTTTTGGGTTTGTCTACTTTGAATTTTCAAACTTTTGTTATTAATGTCATCGTCTTCTACCTTTTTCCATTTAGATGTTTACTTTTCATCCAATTGTTTGTTTTTCTACTTTCGCTATCCAAATGTGAACGTGTTCCATCCATGATTCTAACCTTTATGCGGTAAGTCTTTACTCGTGCATTTAGGTAGAAACTTAGAAGCAATATCATACCATGATAGTTAATTGAAATATACGAACAGAACTCAAACGTTAAGCGTTACTAAAGAAACGAGAGAAATCAATCTTAGACTTGATTTACAGTTGACTGAAATATGAAAACAAGTCTGAATCTATAGTCCCTAAACTAAATTGTGGATTAGTAGCCAAGCAAAAGGTGTGCTTAGCGGAATTCGAGATTGTTGTATATTTGGATTTTTCATAAGCCCGTAAATTTTAAAATATCATGGGATATGGAATGGGATAATCCAATAATTAAAAAGTGATTTGATTATATCATTGTGTATCAATCACATTTCTTCTTTTAATAAATGAAAGGATTTTAACCCCCTACAGCCGAACGTGTGTCCCACATAACTATAAGAATATTTATATTATCTCTCACTCTTGCAAAGTCAAATGTTTCTTCAAAAGTCGTCATGTTACTAGTTTGCTTTATTTCCTTTACCTCACGATTCCTCCTATTACAAATATACACCCAAAAAGTCCACTAAAACAAAATGATATACTATTAAAATTTTAAAACCCATTGCTTTCACGTAAAAAATATATATATTACAGGGATACTTATGTAAGCATTTATTTATACATTTAATGTATAATAATCATAAGGTATTTAATGTTTGTATATGATCTCACGCTAACACATAGGCATCCTCGTTTTCTCGACGAACATCTCTCATGAAATAGTTAGGCAGCCCATTAAATCGTTAAATGGGCCTTGAAAACGGAATGCCAGTTGTAATCTTTTATTCGTAAAACGTGGAGTAGCTGTGGCCTTGTCCCTTGCCTCTTCAGTCTTCAATCTAGGCTCATCGTACAATACAAGACCGACGCTTTTGTAAAGGTGAAAACCTAAATTGATTCATTAGGTACAATTTTGTCTTGATCGAGGTTCAGATTTTTTTTTTCACTTTATATACTTTTATTTTATATCAAGGATTTTAAAATTAATAATTCAGAGTCAATTTAGTTGACAGTGTAACCTAATTGTATGTATGTAGAATTTATGATCAAAATGTATAAAATATTATTTATTTAAAATTATATTAATGGTAATTGATATATCATTGCATTCTTAGAAAATTTTCAATTAAAAAATACTTTTGAGTGATAATTGTTCTATTAAATAACATTATCTTTAAATGGTATACAACATAATTCACGGAAAAAACTGAACATTTAATTCAGTGTACAAAACGACACAGAAAACGGATAATCTCCCAATATCTATTGTTTTAAAACATTTGTTCCAATATTTTCTAACGCTTACTCAAATAGTATTACATTTGGAAACGTGTTTCATTCATTATCTGAACATAACTCAAATAAATTAACTAAAGTTCCACTAATCACATTTTAAAAGAGAAACTAGTTTTTGAAAAAACAAAATAAGTACTTTATTCAAGTAAATGGAGGAGAGAGGAAAGAGAAAGAGCTTCTTTTTCATATCTGCAGCGTGGACTTTCTCTACTGCTAACCCAAAAAGTTTTAATCTTTTATGTTTCCAGATCCGTTTTAAAGCACAGAAGCAAAAAAAAAAAAACTGGAACTCTCCATTAAAAGATCTATAGATATTAAAAACAAACAAAACGGCAAAAAAGCTAAGTGAAACACGACACGGATTCACATATGTACAAAAAGGATTTAGATTGAAAACCAAAACATAAAAATAAAAGTTTCTTTTTTTGTTATTTTCGATTATTGGGTTGTTGGTTTTATTTTATTTTCTTTCCCTTTTTCCTCTGTTTGTTAATTTTGGGGATCGATGTCGGGAAAGGAAGAACTTCTGTCGACATCGAAGTCTACCGGAGCTCCGTCACGACCAACTTTATCTCTTCCGCCACGGCCGTTTAGTGAGGTGTTCTTTAATGGCGGGGTTGGATTTAGTCCTGGTCCCATGACTCTGGTCTCAAATATGTTCTCCGATCCCGATGAGTTTAAATCTTTCTCTCAGCTCCTTGCCGGAGCTATGGTTTCTCCGGCGGCTGCAGCTACTGCAGCCTCTAGTGATTATCAGATTCAGAGAGGTGTGAGTTCCGGTGAAGGGACTAGTGATGATGTTGACCCGAGATTCAAGCAAAACAGACCCACTGGTTTGATGATTACTCAAACGCCGTCGATGTTCACCGTACCGCCTGGTTTAAGTCCGGCGATGTTGTTGGATTCACCAAGCTTTTTGGGTCTTTTCTCTCCTGTTCAGGTTTAAGATTCATCAACAAATTTTATTTTATTTTTATTTTGTTTTAAGTTTGAAAATCTATTTATGGAAACTGAAAGTTTATGTCTTTCTCTATTGAGCTGTTTCTTGTTTTTTTTTTTTTGGTTGGCTGCTGAGGAAAAAAACACGTTTTTGTTAGCAAATCTAGGTATTTATTCCAACAAATTATTGATTTGTATACCCATTTTGCTGGGAAATAGGATAAAGATAGAAAACATTCATATCTTCTTCATTTTTGAAGTCAAAATTGGAGATATCAGATTAGAATTGAATTAGGGCTTATTAGAGATTTGGAGATTTCTCCTAAAGGAAGGAACTTTACAACTCAACTGTATTAAAAAAAAGGTAGCTTGTTTATCAAATTCTCATCAAGATTTAGGCTTTGCTCAAGTTTTAGATATTAATCATCAGGAAGATTTATTGGTGCCACATCTGAAATAATCCTCTTCTCATGACCTGATGATATGTTTGATTCTCCAACTATGTCTTCTCTTTGAATAGGGTGGTTTCGTTTCACTGGCTCTCCTATGTCTTGATTCTGAATCTGTCTACCTTTTCCAATGTGTGGTCAGATTTGTTTGTTCTAACCCGAAATGTAACATGTGCAGGGATCATATGGAATGACGCATCAGCAAGCTCTAGCTCAAGTCACTGCTCAAGCAAATGCTACTATGCAACCTCAAACGGAGTACCCTCCTTCCTCTCAAGTTCAATCATTTTCATCAGGTCAACCTCAGATTCCGACCTTAGCTCCGAATGCTGCAGTATTAGCTCAAAGAGAAACCTCAGATGTAACCATAATTGAGCATAGGTCACAACAGCCTCTAAATGTTGACAAACCAGCTGATGATGGCTATAACTGGCGAAAATATGGGCAAAAGCAAGTTAAAGGCAGCGAGTTTCCTCGAAGCTATTACAAGTGTACGAATCCAGGATGTCCTGTCAAGAAGAAAGTTGAGAGATCTCTTGATGGACAAGTAACGGAAATCATCTACAAAGGTCAGCACAATCATGAACCTCCTCAAAACAAGAGAGGAAACAAAGATAGCTCCGGGAATCTAAATGGGAGTTCAATAAATAATAATCGTGGGAGTTCTGAATTGGCCACGTCACAGTTTCAAACTAGTAGCTCCAACAAGACTAAGAGAGAGCAACAGGAAGCAGCAAGTCAAGCTACGACAACAGAACACATGTCTGAGGCAAGTGACAGTGAAGAAGTTGGTAATGGGGAAACTGGTGTGAGAGATAAAGATGAAAACGAGCCTGATCCCAAGAGAAGGTAAAGTTATAAGCTTTGTTGATAATGAATAATCCATATTTTCGGTTTCTAATTGGGAAAAATCATTGAATGTACAGAAGTATTGAAGTTCGAGTTTCGGAACCAGCTGCTGCTGCTTCACATAGAACCGTGACAGAGCCTAGAATTATTGTCCAAACGACGAGTGAAGTTGATCTATTAGATGATGGATATAGGTGGCGCAAATATGGACAGAAAGTTGTCAAAGGGAATCCTTATCCAAGGTAATACACGAAAAATCATCGATTAGTCTAGCTATTACACTCTTTTAATGGCAGAATATGGTGATAAATATAGCTTTTTGTCTTATTACATTCTTGTTAATGTTTTAGGAGCTACTACAAGTGCACAACACAGGGATGTGGAGTGAGGAAACATGTAGAGAGAGCAGCAACAGACCCAAAAGCTGTAGTAACAACATATGAAGGAAAACATAACCATGACCTTCCAGTAGCTAAATCAAGTAGCCATGCCGCAGCAGCAGCACAGTTAAGGCCAGAAAATCGACATGGCGGTTTGGCTAACTTAAATCAGCAGCAGCAGCCTGCTGCGCGTCTAAGGCTGAAAGAAGAGCAAATAACTTGAGAAAAGAAGAAGAAATCTCTGTACATCTCTATCATCTGAAATTCCACTCTGACCATTTTCATGATAAAGCTTTCAGCTTTGTTGAAGTTGAGAACATTTGTTGGCCACAGGTTTCTATATACACTTGTCTGAGAAATCTAGCAGTTTACAGGAAAGAAAAAGAGCTTCAGAAGGGATTCTTCTATGTTCTGGCTGGTGTAAAACTTGAAAAAGTTGTTTTAGGTTTACAGATTTCTGTTTACTAATGTGAATTCTTTTGTACATGGGGGAAAAAATTACAGGGTTTGGCATATTTTGTGTTGTATCTTTTGTGTTATTGTTTCAGAAAATTATAGGTCTTTACATTTTGTGTATGAAATTATCTGTTGTAATACCAAATTGTGTTTTCTTTTGTTTATTAGTATATTTTTTTCATAACAGCTGTGACCCATATTTGCTTGCTACTGTTCATCTCTCATAGTCATAGATAATCATTTGCTTGTTGAAATTTACAGATCCCGCAATTGTTGTTTAAGAGGTTTTAAATAATGGAGTAAGTACTAATGACGTCGTACAAATTATTATCTTTTCATGAGATTAATAAATTTCGGTGCAGATTTGCTTTTCCAAAATAGACATTGATTTCGTTTCTTCTTCTTTTGTCTCTACAATACAAATATGTGAAAATGTGTTTTGGTTTTCTCTCTTTGCTCTCCCATTAATTGATTGATTGATCCTTCTCTCTTGTGTTATTTTGTAGTGAATCAGATACTTTCACCCATCATTGTTTGTTAGTTAGAAGCGTTGGAATCTGTCCGTGATTCGTGAAATCAATCTTGTTCAACCTGACACAACATAGTACTTGCTCTGGAAGTTCTTCTGGTGATTGAGCCTGTGTTAATTACAAAGAACAAAAAGTTTACTTGAGAAACACTCTAACAAAACAAACCTGCCAGTCAAAAATTTGGGAGATTAATGTTCCATGTACCTGAATGGTTAACCCCAGATCAAGAATCCCATTCTTGATTCTATCCCTGAATGATTCAAGTCCTTTTCTCGATATGTAACTGAATCTGTGTATATCCAAATCAATCTCAAAGTAGTTTGGTCCCTGTCCAAATCACCAACACACACACACACACATATAACATTAACCACGGCTCTGGAAATGAAATCTCAGATAATAGCTATTGAAAATTAGAGAAAGAGCTGTAATCTAACCCGAAAGAAATCATGTTGTGGACGAGAAAGAACTGGTTTATCGTTGTAAGCTGTGATAAGTTTTCTCTCAGTAGAACTTAGCTGAAGATCCTCAGGATTCACCAACCCTGCCATGATCTTTAACCTCTCTCTGAATGGAACTGTTGATTCTCTTGTGAATCCTTTTACTTTCTCCATTTCATCATCCATAAATCTCTGCAAAAACCAAATCTCTATAAATCTCTCTTTACAGAAACATATTAAGGGATAGGATTCATCATCATCAGCATACCTTGATGGTTTCTTGAAAGTGAGATGAGATTTCTTTGTGATAATTCTCATTCAGTTTGAAGTATAAGACTAAGCTAAGTCCTTCACCATCATAGTCACCAAACATAGAGGTTGGATACATTGGAAGCTGAATGTTCACAATCAATAGATTGGGGATATCACAGACTTGTGATGACGCCAGTTTCAAATTAGGGAGCTCAATGTGCTGAGCAATGTGGTTGATCTTCTTAGGACATGCGAAAATATCGATTCCAATTGGTGTGTAAGGACTACAGTTTGGTGCAGGACTCTTTTGTTTATCTCTGCAAATTATTTAAATAAATATACACTCAAAGTGATTACAAAAACAAGTGTTTGTCTTGCTTTTTTGATCTGAAATTTTAATCCTAACCTGAAGAAACTCAATCCACGGAGCTTAAAACTCGAGGGAGAAACTTCTGACCAGCTTCCTTGACTGGTCAGCTTCTCTCCTAGAGAACGTTGAATCACAGAGCCAGCTTTTGGACGGTACAAGAGCTTCTCAGCTGAAGCTGATACACATTTTGAGACAAAAATCATCAGAAAGAAAGTTAAAAAGATTCAAACTTTAAAGAATTTGATCATTTCTTCTTCTTACAGAATTCAGATGCAGTGGATTTGCTGCTATCAATAGATGTTCTTCGCACAGAAACCATAACAACTTTTGATGATTTCTTCCTGTGATCTTGATGATCTTCACAAGTAGTAGTCGTGAAGGTTTCATGATGAGATTCATCAGCCACTTGGTTTCTCTTTATGCTAACTTCATTCTTGCTTGAGTATGTCTCACCTTTGTTTCCATCTATTTTCAGATAACTTTCGTAGAATTCTTCATACTGGAACACTTGTCCCATTGCAGAAGGATTTGCATCTGCAAATTAAACAAGTTCATGTTTTTCAGACACAGTCACAAACCAATGTTTCTAATCTTATCGAGCAAAACTTTGTACCTTCAAAGACACTACCATTTGATCCATCATCAGAATCAGAATCAATGTAACTAAACGAATCATACCAAGCTTCCTCATGTGATATTCCTAAATATAGATAAAAACACTAATCAGATTCAAGAAAGACACAATTCTTGAAAAACAACACACAGAATCAAGATCTTGAGAATGTTTCTTATTACGGTTTCCATCGATTTGGCTGCAGTTCCATTGAAGCTGAGTTAAATGGAAGTTAGCATTAGACATTTCAGCTCTCTTACACATCATCTTGGCTGCGTTTTTTTCGAAATCAAGATGAACAAATTCGCTCACAGCAAAATCTCTAACACTTGCATTGCTCATGCGTTTCATAGGAACATCAGGCATGGAAGCTGAGATTTTGGACCGACATTTGCCAGATTTGCCACGTTTGTGCTTCTTCTCTTGAAGCTTGTTGCTTAGTTTTCTCTGGGAAGAAACGCACCCACCCATTTTTTTTGAAGAATATCTACTTCAACATCCACCAGCTAAGCTCAAACAAAGCAAGTTTTTGTAAGGAACCTGTTGAAACAATCAAAGACATATCAGAGAGAGTAATAAGACATCACGCCAAAATATATGATTCGTGTCTGAAATTAAAAATCAGTTGCCAAAAAAAGACTTGAATCTTAATTATTACCTTTTATCTTTCAGAGAGGTCACTTGTAAGAAATCATGTTAACATAAGAGAGTGCATCAACATTCATAACAATGGGATGTTGATTCATGTATCTTCAAGACCTTCATAAAATAAGTTTAAATCGTATCAAAGGTTTCTCCCTTTTTCTTAAATATGTTGCTTACGTGGTCTGAAAATTTTGAGATTTCTTTTTTTTTAATCTTATTGTTTAGCAACCATCGATGACTTAACAGATACAACATTTGTTTGAAACGTGAAAGATAAGAAAATCTTGAAAACCCAGTTAAGCATTGTTTTAGGAGATTAACCAAAACATATAAAAATATATTGCGTATAAAATGACGAAAACAAACCAGAAGAAGAAGAAGAAGATTGAGGAAGGGGGGAAGAAAAGGAGGAAAAAGAGGATCTTTGAAAATCCTCTGTTCGTCTTTCTCTTCTCTGCCTCTCGTCTCTGTGTTTCTCTGTCTTTTTTTATTGATGTCAAATAAAAAAAGTGAGATTAAAAATAAGATAGAAAGAGAGATGTTAAGAGAAAATTAAGAAGCGCACCACTGTTTCTTAAGTAATCCGTTTTCTTCGGATCCCTTCCCAGGTCTTCTTCCCCGTTTAAATCTCTCTCTCTCTCTTTCTCTTTTTGTCCATTTTAATGATTAAATATTACTATTACAGAGAAAGTAATTTTGTTTTTGTATTGACCCATGAATTTCGCGGGCAATAAGCATCGTTTTTATTACAGAACAGATGAGTTATTTACAGCTCGTGTCGCCATTTATGGAAATTGTTTTCCTTAATTTCTTAACCTCTTTTAATACTCTGTCTTCGATCTCATCGATGTTAATACATCCATTCATTTACGGACTTTTTCGCAAACTTCAATACAAATTTGTTTCTTTATTTCAAAATTTTGATTACGTAATTTAGTTTGACAAAAGAAGGCTTTTTAACTGGTAAAAGGAGTTAAATATTTTCCCCCATCAAATTTAGAGTTTAAAAGATAAACTATAGTATTATTTCATTAAATTAGAGTTTAAATGGTAACAATATTTATAACAAATACATGGTGTCTTATTAAGGTCATCGGGATACTTAATCAATATATTTTAAGAAAAGAGATTCGTGTATGAAGTTCTCGAGGGTCACATGCTTAATATATAAGTTACATCTTAAGATTTGTGAAAAAAATGTTAAACGATATTATAACAAAGCGTAAGAAACTAAACACTAGAATATGTCGTTTGGCAATATGTGTTAATATCATTCATCGATGTGTCACGTATCACCCGAATTCAAACCCACATATTGCATAAAATATTTCTAACAAACCCACATCGCTTCATGGAAGAAAACTTGTTGGAAACAATTAGGCCTCAGTTTGCTCACCCACACGATACATAATTAGGTAACATCTGGAGTGCATTTTTTCTAAGCAAAACAGATCTAACTTAACCATAGAGTCATAGTAAACGTTTACACAAATGTAAAATAATAGTAGCTAGCTTTTTCATAAGGATTAAAACGATTATTTGACAATTAAATTTTGGATATATATACATATATATATATATATATATATCAAAATTACTATATTTGTAATCTAGCATTTTCGAAAAAGTTTTTATTCATTTAATTATTTTAAGTTATATGCTTTCTAATAGAAAATAGGCTTTCAAAATGATTTTAAACTTTTAAAACAATAAAAATCAAATATATAAAAACAATAAATATTATTTTAAATTTGATAATTTGTTTGTTGAAGTGCTTATTACGATCTATTAAATTATCTTTGGCTTTACGAAATGAGACTGAACTGATCTCATATCTTCATCTGATTCAATTGGCTCATCGGAAAGGATTCTACCAGATTATTTGCCTTTGAATAACTTAGTTGAACAAATAGCACTATTTAACCAGGGACTAGTATACTGAGTGTTTCAAAAAATTCGACAACCGCTTATAGTCCAACTTACCATATAATTTGCAAAGTTTTGACAATGTATTGTTTATATGTCGTTTGACAAAAAAAAAGAGAGTAGTTTATATTTTCTGTCAGGGTCGTTGAGACCCAGATAACATGACTACGAAATATATATGTGGGAACTATACACAATGTACATACATTTATTTACCAATTACCTGTTTATCTATCTATATTTAAATATAGCTAATTGCATTTTAACATTAAAATTTACCGAGGGAACTCTTTTGCCATAAATAATGTTTACGAAGAGGAAGATCAAATATGAGAAATTAGTTGAAAGCTTTGAAGTCCAATTAAAGAGGCTTAAGCAGTGGTAAATGTAGTTGACTTATTGATACTTACTTACATGATGATACCGTATTTAAATTTCTTTCTATAATTTTCTCTTTTATCGAGTTGCAGTCGTAATGTCTACTAAGAAGTAAGAACCACGGGAATAAAAACTTCATTTGAAAAATTCAAATCAATAATAAATTCGACGACAACTCGAATTATACCAAACGAGTTTTGTTTGTTTGTTTGGTTTGTTATTTTAAAAGTATATGCAGAAAAAGAACCAAAATCCGAATAACACTTTACATTTTAATTATTAAATACGCTTTAAAACTTCAATTATATTATCATAGTAGGGGAGAAAACTATAAAGCTCGACTATTATTTGTTTTATCAACTATTTTAAATAATTTTTAATACATGAACCGGTGTAGTTACGTTACGTGGATACCAAATATATCACAACATTTAAAATAAATTCAAGAGGCAGATACATTCCAAACAAATACTTGAACGTGTGCTAGACCTTAGGTAACATTGCCAACTGGCAACTCTGTATTATTCCAAAATCTATATATCTATAAATCTAGGGCTGTCTATATAATGAATATTTGTTTGATATTAAATGTTATTTTCATACATCAAATACCTGATGTATGCCAACTACTGTAGAAAAAACTCTTAATATGAAATTTATATACATCTGAAACATAGCATGTCTAATTGTTGACAGACTGAACAATAATATCTGAAAAAGAAAACCAAAACTTCTTTAGAAAATAGTGTCATTTTTAACGTAATCACCTGTGCTGATCATACCTATACGATTGTCGTCCACAACTAACACATTGCCATCCATTTAGATATTTATATTGTGATTTGTGCATATGATTGATCATAGACTGGTAACATATTTATTATTAGTTTATATTTAAATGGTTGTTCAGTTTCTTTTGACACTAACTAAACATGAAAGAGACATGTCCTTCGGGTGTAAGAATACCTAAACAGACAAAGCAAGAACTCATAATATCTTATGAATATAAATGTGGAGAACTGTAGATATAAAAATGCTTATTGCATACTAATTCCTTATGTAGTTTATGTTAGACAAGAATATATTAAATAAGTTTTAATTATGTTTCGGTTATAAAACTCTAAAAAGTATTGTCTCCCACTATCCGGAGGGGCAAAGGCAACCACCTCAACAACATCAAAGAAAAAGAATTATTCAACTGTTTTACAAAATTTATTATAGGAAACTAGTACTGTACAGTTGTCTATAACATACACTTTTTAGAAAAATAATTCAAAATATCTTGATTTACCAGTTTTTGAAAATGACAAATTGTTATGATTTGTATTTATTAATAAAAAGCATTAGAGAGAGAAAAAAAAAACGAAACATGTACTATATACATAGTGAGGTCTATAAAACAAATATAAGCCGTGATTTATGTTGACCAATTAAGACTTCATATATAAATAAAATCGGTTATAACGACAGATGCGGTTCGAATCACTGGGCCCATATCTTCTTGTAACTAGAGGCCCATTTATAATATATTAGAGTCCCGATTCATAAGGTAGAGATTCAGAAATTCGAGGGTCTTAAAAGTATTAATATATTGAATTACAGACCCTTTCGACCTGGAAATATGAGTATTGTACATATTTGGGTCATACAGGGGTATTTCGGTAAATTACTCCTTTATTTTTATTTTTGCTTTCTTCGCCATTGCTCCTTCCCCGAGATTTTCCGATCGTGCTTTCCTCAAAAGCATTTTCGTTTCTCCGACGACAGATCTCAGTATCGCTGGAGAAACTGTAAGTAAAATTCCACAGATCTTCTTCTTCGAACTTCTTCTTCGTATACTATTGTTTGTATCGTTCTCTCAGCGTGCATTGAACTCCGTAATTAATGCTAGAAATAGAATCAAAGTCAGAAGTCACCTCTCTTTGTTATTCACTTCCTGAAATAGATTTCATTCTTGCGTCGAACGAGTTTTGTTCGTTTTTTTTATTCACATTGCTGATATTTTTGCCTACGTTCTGAGATTTAGTGAGACTTGTTTCGAATTTTATCGTCTTGATGTGATTTTGCTCATCTGAAGAACTGATATAGTTTCGGAAGTTTTGTATGGTTTCATGATACTGTCACTGGTCTGCTGAATCATGGTTTAGCTTATTCCATCGGAATTAGTGAATCTTAACTTTATAAGCCGGTGATGTTGTAGATGGGTATATCAGGTTCATTGATGATGTAACGAAGTGGTTATGAACTTTTCTATTCAGGGATTTTTTGGAAGTAGTTTTGATTTGGGCTCAATTTTTAGGTTTTAGTTTATAATCATAACACTTTTGATCGGATTTGTTTTTTTTTTTTTTGTTGCCAGAAATGATTGAGTTTGGCGGCCTCTATCTGTGAAGGGTATATGATCTGGCTGTATCCACTTTATACTCTGCGAGGAAGATTGTGAGCTTCGAAGTGCCTTGGGCTCTGCCTGAAGATTAGAGCAGATTAGATGGGTCGCCTAAAGTTGCATTCTGGAATCAAAGCCATTGAGGAAGAGCCTGAGGAATTTGAGAATACTGATTCAAGCAATACAACCACTTTAGCATGCATGATTGATACGGAAATTGCTGCTGTTTTAGCAGTTATGAGAAGAAATGTAAGATGGGGAGGTCGATACATGTCTGGCGATGATCAACTAGAACACTCGTTGATTCAGTCACTTAAAGCTCTTAGAAAACAGGTGTTCTCATGGAACCAGCCTTGGCATACAATTATTCCCATCTTGTATCTTCAGCCCTTCCTAGATGTGATACGGTCGGATGAAACTGGAGCACCGATAACCAGCATTGCTTTGTCATCAGTTTACAAGATCTTAAGTCTGAATGTAATTGATCAAGATACTGCAAATATTGAAGACGCTATGCACTTGGTAGTTGATTCTGTGACAAGCTGTCGATTTGAGGTGACAGATCCTGCATCAGAAGAGGTTGTGCTAATGAAGATACTGCAGGTTCTTCTTGCTTGCATGAAAAATAAAGCGTCAGTTATGCTAAGCAATCAGCATGTATGCACTGTCGTCAACACTTGTTTTCGTGTTGTCCACCAAGCAGGAATGAAAGGTGAGTTATTGCAGCGTGTAGCTCGCCACACAATGCATGAATTAGTGAGGTGTATCTTCTCGCATCTCCCAGATGTTGATAGAACAGAAACTACCCTTGTCAACAGAGCTGGAAGCATCAAACAAGAGGTACGATATTGGGGTCATTGTTATTTCCTTTCTGGCTGATTAAAGAATACCATGATGATACAGTTGTTAGGTTTCCTTTGATAATGAAGAACTTCCCCATCAAAGAGTTCTACTAACATAACAAGACCAGTAATTCTGCAGCTAGTTAATAATTAATTTGATACGGAAAAACTTCCCCAACAGATGCTAGATTATATGCTTTTTTCTTTTGATTGTATAGTAAATAAGTGGTGCTGTTTTGCATGGTTGCAGAAAGGTGGAATAGACAGTGATTATGCCATTGTGAGTAGATCACTCGAGGATGGAAATGCTAATTCTGAGTATGATACCGAAAATTCTGTGGCAACTTTTACATCTGGCGCTCAAAGTTTAATGGATGATGGACCAGCTGGGCCTGGAAGCAGAAAGCCGGATTCTCCATATGATATGCATATAATGACAGAGCCATACGGAGTCCCAAGTATGGTGGAAATATTTCACTTTTTATGCTCTTTGTTAAATGTGGTTGAACATGTTGGGATGGGCTCCCGATCAAACACCATAGCATTTGACGAAGATGTGCCTCTGTTTGCGTTGAACTTGATCAACTCAGCCATTGAACTGGGTGGATCGTCCATCCGCCATCACCCAAGATTGTTAAGCCTAATTCAAGATGAGTTATTTCGTAACTTGATGCAATTCGGCTTGTCGATGAGTCCCCTTATTCTTTCGATGGTTTGCAGCATTGTGCTCAATTTGTATCAACATCTGCGTACTGAACTCAAACTGCAGCTCGAGGCATTCTTTTCCTGCGTGATTCTAAGGCTTGCTCAAGGAAAATATGGGCCATCATATCAGCAGCAAGAGGTTGCAATGGAGGCTCTTGTGAATTTATGTAGGCAGAAGAGTTTTATGGTGGAGATGTATGCCAATCTCGATTGTGATATAACTTGCAGCAACGTGTTTGAGGAGCTGTCTAATCTTCTGTCGAAAAGCACATTCCCTGTGAACTGTCCTTTGTCCGCAATGCACATTCTTGCTCTGGATGGTCTAATCGCTGTTATCCAGGGAATGGCTGAGAGGATAAGTAATGGATTGACTGGTTTGGACTTAGGTCCTGTCCATCTTGATGAGTATACGCCTTTCTGGATGGTTAAATGTGACAACTACAGTGATCCAAATCACTGGGTTTCATTTGTTCGCAGGAGAAAATATATCAAGAGAAGGTTAATGATTGGAGCAGATCATTTTAACAGGGATCCAAAGAAAGGGCTAGAGTTTCTCCAAGGGACACATCTTCTGCCTGACAAACTGGATCCCCAAAGTGTAGCTTGCTTTTTCAGATATACTGCTGGGCTTGATAAGAACCTTGTTGGAGACTTTCTTGGAAATCATGACGAATTCTGTGTTCAGGTTCTCAATGAGTTTGCTGGGACTTTCGATTTCCAGTACATGAATCTGGATACTGCACTCCGACTCTTCTTGGAAACATTCAGGTTGCCCGGAGAATCTCAGAAAATACAGAGAGTGCTGGAAGCGTTCTCTGAAAGATACTATATGCAGTCTCCTGAGATTCTCGCGAACAAGGATGCTGCTCTTGTGTTATCATACTCTATTATTATGCTCAACACTGATCAACACAACGTTCAAGTGAAGAAAAAGATGACAGAAGAGGATTTTATTCGGAATAATAGGCATATCAATGGAGGAAATGATCTCCCTCGAGAATTTTTGTCTGAACTTTATCACTCTATCTGCAACAATGAGATCAGGACTACTCCAGAACAAGGTTCAGGCTTTCCGGAAATGACTCCCAGCCGTTGGATCGATTTGATGCATAAGTCTAAGAAAACTGCTCCATATATTATGGCTGATTCAAGGGCTTATCTTGACCATGATATGTTTGCTATCATGTCTGGTCCAACCATTGCTGCCATATCAGTCGTATTTGACCATGCAGAACATGAAGAAGTTTACCAAACATGCATCGATGGATTCTTGGCGATTGCTAAAATTTCTGCCTGTCATCATCTTGAAGATGTGCTTGATGATCTGGTTGTGTCTCTCTGCAAATTTACGACTCTGTTAAATCCATCATCTGTTGAGGAACCGGTTCTTGCATTTGGTGATGACGCAAAAGCAAGGATGGCAACTATCACTATTTTTACCATTGCAAACAAATATGGAGATTATATCCGAACGGGTTGGAGGAACATATTAGACTGTATCTTACGGCTACATAAACTTGGACTTCTGCCAGCTCGTGTAGCCAGTGATGCAGCTGATGAATCTGAACTTTCATCTGAGCAAGGACAAGGAAAGCCTCTCGCGAATTCCCTATCTTCAGCTCATCTACAATCAATGGGAACTCCGAGGAGATCTTCCGGATTGATGGGAAGGTTTAGTCAGCTTCTTTCACTTGATACAGAAGAGCCAAGATCACAGCCTACTGAGCAACAGCTTGCGGCTCATCAACGAACACTTCAAACAATTCAGAAATGTCACATTGACAGCATATTTACTGAAAGCAAGTTTCTGCAAGCTGAATCTTTGCTGCAGCTTGCGCGTGCTCTCATTTGGGCTGCAGGTAGGCCTCAGAAAGGAAACAGTTCTCCAGAGGATGAGGATACTGCAGTTTTCTGCCTGGAACTGCTTATTGCAATCACTCTTAACAACAGAGACAGGATCGTTCTCCTATGGCAAGGAGTCTATGAACACATCGCTTCTATTGCTCAGTCAACGGTGATGCCCTGCAACTTAGTGGATAAAGCTATTTTTGGACTACTTCGGATCTGCCAGAGACTACTTCCTTATAAAGAAAGCCTAGCTGATGAGCTTTTGAGATCTCTTCAGCTTGTGCTGAAACTGGACGCACGTGTTGCAGATGCCTATTGTGAGCAAATTGCAGCTGAAGTCAGCCGTCTTGTGAAAGCCAATGCTAATCACATCAGGTCTCAGGCGGGATGGAGAACAATCACATCGTTACTCTCCATCACAGCGCGGCACCCTGAAGCTTCTGAAGCAGGATTTAATGCAGTGTCCTTTGTTATGTCTGAAGGAACTCACCTGGTTCCAGCCAATTATGTACTCTGTGTCGATGCTGCAAGACAGTTTGCCGAATCCCGCGTGGGACAATCTGAAAGGTCTATCCGTGCACTTGATCTAATGGGAGATTCGCTAGAATATTTGGGGAAATGGGCTCGCTCAGCTAAGGAAAACATGGGAGAAGAAGATTTCAGGAAGATGTCACAAGATATTGGGGAGATGTGGTTAAGGCTTGTTCAAGGACTAAGAAAAGTGTGTTTAGACCAGAGAGAGGATGTCCGAAATCACGCATTACAGTCATTGCAAAAGTGTTTAGGCGGAGTAGACGGGATCAATCTGGCCCATAGCATGTGGTCTCAGTGCTTTGACAAAGTAATCTTCACGGTTCTAGATGACTTGCTTGAGATTGCTTGTGGGTCACAGAAAGACTATCGAAACATGGAAGGCACATTGCTTCTGGCAATCAAACTTCTCTCCAAAGTGTTTCTCGAGCTAATCCAAGAGCTGTCTCAGTTATCAACGTTCTGTAAGCTATGGCTCGGTGTTCTGACAGGAATGGAGAAATACATGAAAGTGAAAGTAAGGGGCAAAAAAAGCGACAAGCTGCAAGAATCCGTGCCAGATCTTCTCAAGAACATATTGCTAGTGATGAAGACGAGAGGCGTGCTTTTGCAAAGAAGTGCTGTTGGTGGAGATAGCTTATGGGAACTAACATGGCTTCATGTGAATAACATTGATCCTTGTATGCGACTGGAGCTATTCCCTGATCAAGAATCCACACAGCTTGGTGGTGATGAAACCTTATCAAATGGCTTATCTTCTCCTGAAGCTGGAGTAAACATAAGTGGTTCATGACCTCCATATAAATGTGATCATAAGGTGAGTTTCTAAAAGCTTTTTATTGTCAACATGTATATGACTGTAATCTCCCTACGTTTTTGTAATATATACGTGTTCCTAATTCAGAGACTCGAATCAATTAATCCCACCCACTTATTTACTTTTTTTTTTTTTTTTTTTTTTCTCGTCAAGCCGTTTACGTTACGTATAGAATTTCTCAAGCTGATTTTCCCGAGAAATTTTTTTTTTAAAAAAACTTCCCTAAGAAAAAAAAAATCGTGGATTGAAGTAGAAAGAAAAGAAGGTTGAATGGATTCGCTAACGTATGTATCTCCTTCCATAATACTCCCTCCGACCACCACTACTACGATCTCCGTTTCAACTTCACGATCCGTATTGATTCGTCTTCCTTCTCCCCGTTCTTCTTCCTTTTCCGGCTTGTCCAGCTCCCATAGACGAAATTCGATTTCTAGAAAAAGACTCTTCGTTAGCTGTAAATCGATCGGCGGCGGAGGAGAATCAGATAAGCTGAGTGGCGACGAAGACGAGAGCGAGGAAGTTGAGAGGGCGCTTAACATGGACGGTACAATCCCTGGGACTCCCGATGAATTCATAAGGCAAGTATCGTCGCGTGCTTACGACATGCGTCGGAAACTTGAGCAGACGTTTGATTCCACCAGCTATGATGGTATAATTTGGTGGCAATTTGAACTGAGATTTCTATTGCTCTGTTTTTGTCTGTGTGTGTTTATGCTCTTATTAGTTTCTGCATTTATTTTGATTAATACTTCCGTTGTTGCATATTTCACCCTTTAAGTTTTGCCATTGCGTCTAACCTAAACACTCTCTCATTGTGTCTTTGTCTACAATCTCAGTGTTGGAGTCCAACCCATGGAGAGAAGACTCGAAGCCTGTCTATGTACTTACACAGAGAGAAAACCAGATATGCACCATGGAGACTAGAACAAACCACAGGTTCCAACTCTGTTCCACTCTACCTTCTTTTTATAGTTTATTTTTAGATTCTCTCGCTTCCTTGCATGACATTAGCTATCCTTTTTTTATAACAGTGAAGTAGAGAAAGAGCTTGGACTGTTGTTCTCTAGTAGGATCACCAACCAGAAAAAAACAGCCTAGAGCTGAAACTAAATTTGATATGCTCGTAGAAGACATCCGAAATGGAGTGCTGGTAAGTATTCTCAATGAATCATCACCTACATACTTCCAAGACCCTATGAAACTCATAAAATCACCTATTTCTTTTTCTATCTCCAAGGTTTTTGAAGATGTGAATGAGGCTGTTCGATACTGTGACCTATTACAAGGTGGAGGAAAAGGGTGTGAAGGCGTCGCTGAGACTGAGGCCTCATCTGTAAGATTATGCTTATGCAAACAAAGATATCATCTTAGTCTAGGATTGCCATTTGAAATTTTCTTTATTTGCTTGTTTCTTTTGGGCTGTATAGGTTTTTGATCTTTGCCGGAAAACAAGGTCCCTGGCTGTGCTCTTCCGCCGTGGAAGAACACCACCCACACCTCAGACGTTGGAGCGTAATTTGGGATCCCGTAAACGTTCTCTTGAGGACTTGGGGGATGATAAATAGATTCAGAAACCATATGTAAAAATAGTTTTAAATACTTTGTATTAATTAAACTGTAATTAACCGTGTATATATGTATACGTATTTATTCTTGTGTTCCGTATTTTTCTCTTCAAGTTGCTCCCTTTACTCGAACATTTTTGAGGTTAATATTTTATGCCCGCTTTTTAATAAAAAAAATACAGTCTAGTGTATCATTAAATGCATTTTAAAAATTAGATAACGTCTTAGAATTTTTTCGATATAATTATATTGATTAAAAATAATGTTTTTACATTTACTAAAACGATAGTAATTTTTAGTTCGTTTTGGATCTCTGCTATTTTTGATTAGTCTTGGTCACAAATAATATCTTGATCACTACAGAAATGTGATTTTTGATCAAGATATTAGTATTACTGATTGAATTTTGATTGTTTTTCTTTTGGTTCCACTTTTTTTTTTGATAACTTAGGGATAGGGGTAGATCCTGTGTTTGGGAAGCCCAGACTAATACTTTGGAGAAGGTCTGCGCTTAGCGAGAATAAATCTCTGACCTACACCAACAAGACGATTCCTTGCCAAACATTAAGAGAAATTGGTTCACTAAAATATTTTTCAAAAGTAGTTGTTTCGTTTAAATGAAAATTCTGAACTGGCATACAATTTTCTTTAAATGTCTCCCTGAAATGAGTCTACATGTCATTCTTCTACTGTACCGCCAGTTTGCGAAAAAAGACAATAAAAACTTTGTCGTAAGAGCATGTTGATGGTATGAGTTCGCACTGGTATAGGTATTTAGTTATTTACTCACGCGTATGCTAACTTGGCCAAAGAATATGGAGTGATATAGTTGGTCAAATATGTTTAGTTGACAAATAAGACTAATATATTGATCATTGAAAACTGTAAAAATTGTAATTTTTTTTGTTTCACATAAAAATAGATGCTAAAGGCATATGCGTGTGTATTTATAGCAGTCATGTGATAGATGTGATGCCATGTTATCCGGATCGTTGACTTAGTACCCTTTCATAAGGACCATAACGTATATTACATGACTCATGTAGTTTTATTTCTTTATATATTTATGAATGATAGATATGAATAAACGTACCGCTTCGTTTACTTGTTTTTCCAAAACTCAAGAAAAAGTGACTAATTCTTCATTGCAACTTAAAAAGAATGTGACAAAATAGAATATTGTAAGAATTTACATCATATCTTTACTTTGATTTCAAATTAACCAAACGTAATAAGTTAACAAAATTCTGAATTTTTCCAAGTACAAATCCAACATGATCCCAATCCATTAGAGAGATGAAATCATGGCCTTCCAAGTCGGTTACTTAAATGAGAAAGCCTGAGATAACGGTAAACAGAGTTAAAACTCACTAAAATAGACGGAGGAAAAAGTCACAACTTGACGGCTAAGTTAACGGCGATGATCTACGTTCACACACGCAAGACAAAGGAAGAAACAAAGCATCAGCGTCACCTCTCTCTGTTTTCACAGTAAAGAATTGATTCCTCAATCACACAACGAAGCAAATTCCAAAGTATCACTAATAATCACATAGCTCGATCGATTAAATCGAAACCCTCATACCAAAATCTCATCTTTTCCCATTTTTTTAAATCTCAATTACGTGAATCAGCTTGAGATGAGCTCCGATTCGCCGGCATCTGGAGACGGTGGCGAACAAGCCGCTGCAGGAACGAGCGTGCCTTCACCATCCTACGACAAACAAAAGGAGAAGGCACGTGTGAGTAGAACATCTCTGATTCTTTGGCACGCGCACCAAAACGACGCAGCTGCAGTTAGGAAACTCCTAGAGGAAGATCCGTCTCTGGTTCACGCTAGAGACTATGACAAACGAACACCTCTCCACGTGGCATCGCTTCATGGATGGATCGATGTTGTTAAATGTTTGCTTGAGTTTGGTGCTGACGTCAACGCTCAGGATAGGTGGAAGAACACGGTAAAGGACCATTCTTGAAATATCTTAACTTTGTTATGATTCTTTATCTTTATTTTATTTTTTTAATCTTTGATCTGAAACTCTGTGTTTGGTTCTGTGTATTTGAAGCCTCTAGCTGATGCAGAAGGAGCTAGGAAGCAGAAAATGATAGAACTGCTGAAATCTCATGGTGGTTTATCTTATGTGAGTTTTTGAATTTCTTTCTGATCTTGTTTAGCTGTTCAGTTTGTTTCATTCTTTAAGGTAGATACTGATTGCTATTGAATGTGGATTTTTTTTTTCTTATTTTGCAAAATTTAGGAACTTTCATGTTTTCTTTGACTAGACTTATCTCTCTGAAGTGGCTGCTAAATGCAGTATTGTTTGTTATACATGTTTTTTATAGATTCAAAGAGACACTTAGGTGTTTTGACTACTTGTCTTTTTTTTTTGTTTCTTGTGTAGATCGCTTAGTCTTTGTATCTGGCTGTGTAAATTCTCTATGCAGGGTCAAAACGGAAGTCACTTTGAACCAAAGCCTGTGCCACCACCAATTCCAAAGAAATGTGACTGGGAAATTGAACCTGCTGAGCTGGATTTCTCAAATGCTGCGATGATTGGAAAGGTTTGTGTTTTGTTCTTAAGTTCAGCATTCTCTGTGTTTAGCTCAATACGATGTAGTTTGTGCAGTGGGTTTCTTTTGGCTAATTGGAGGTTGCTCACATTCTTTCAGGGTTCTTTTGGTGAGATTGTGAAAGCCTATTGGAGAGGAACACCAGTAGCTGTGAAACGTATTCTTCCGTCTCTTTCAGATGATAGACTAGTTATGTAAGTTTTTCATCTCTCTCTTCTGTTTCAATTGCCAATTCGCCACTATCCAAGTTGTTTCCTTGACAAATCTTTTTTTGCTGATATATTGGTATCAGTCTATGCTAAGATTATTGTGTTTCTTAAGTTCCATACTTGTTGTGATGCAGTCAGGACTTCAGGCATGAGGTTGAGTTGCTAGTTAAGCTTCGCCATCCGAATATAGTGCAATTCTTAGGAGCTGTAACTGAAAGAAAGCCCCTTATGCTAATCACGGAGTACTTACGCGGGGTAGGTTTTCACTATTCGTTGTCTTTGATCTCTGCGTGTTTTCGTCTTGGCTAACTAAATGATTCATCATTTTCACAGGGAGATCTTCATCAATACCTCAAGGAAAAAGGCGGTCTTACTCCAGGAACTGCTGTCAACTTTGCATTGGATATCGCAAGGTACTTGAAGCTTAACATTTTTAAAATTATACAAAATTTTGTTCATTATATGTGGCCTCAGTGTTTTTTTAATTTGTTGCTAACAGAGGAATGACATATCTTCACAATGAACCAAATGTTATCATTCACCGAGATCTTAAACCAAGGTAATTATAATTGCTTCGTAGCTCCTCAGTTTTTGACTTCAAAGCCGCTGTTCGTAACCCACTTCTTGCATTTTACATTTCAGGAACGTTCTTCTGGTTAATTCCAGTGCAGACCATTTGAAAGTTGGGGACTTTGGGCTTAGTAAGCTCATAAAGGTTCAAAACTCTCATGATGTCTACAAAATGACTGGCGAAACCGGAAGCTGTAAGTGTCTTTAGTAAAACCGGAAGTCTTCTTCTTCTTTTGTTTGTTCTTTTGGGTTTCTAACTTCGCCTCCTTTGTTTCTCTTCTTTGTGCAACAAAATCAGACCGGTATATGGCTCCTGAAGTATTCAAACATAGAAGATATGACAAGAAAGTTGATGTCTTCTCCTTTGCAATGATACTTTACGAGGTACTAAGACCTTTAAGTATAGAAATATGTCTCTACAATAAACAGGACCAAAGCTGATGGAGTATAACCTCAATTTAATTCCACACATGTATTCCAGATGCTTGAAGGAGAGCCACCTTTTGCAAACCACGAGCCATATGAAGCAGCCAAACATGTATCTGATGGACACAGACCTACGTTCCGTTCCAAAGGATGCACACCAGATCTAAGAGAGTAAGCCAAACCCGAGGCCATATGCACCGATATTACTCTACCAGTTAACTAACTGAGTTTCCCGTTTATAGGTTAATCGTTAAATGCTGGGAGGCGGACATGAACCAGAGACCATCGTTTCTAGACATCCTTAAGAGACTTGAAAAGATCAAGGAAACTCTACCATCGGATCACCATTGGGGCTTATTCACTTCATAAAACACCAAATGCGTATTTAAAAACAAAACAGGCTGAGTAACATTCTGTTTGCTTATTATTCTCTATTTCTTGTCTTTTGTAAAGATTGTTTCTTTTTTTCATCTTTTCATTTGTTTTACAGTAAAAACGTCATGAAAGAGTGTGGTATGAAAGCTTTTGTTATTCCATGGATTTGATTGAATTTGTAGACATGTCAAGATCATATCAGACAGTATAAATGTGTTACTGCAAAATCCAGTAACAAAATTAATTGCTCAACATAAATGAATTCATTTGTATGTAAAACTACAGTCTTAAGAGATTTCGATACAATCTCTGTCATCGATAAATAGAAATGGTATTTAGATGAGCTTCTTTTTCTGGAAGAAAGTTTTCAAGTGCCAAAACTGAAGAGCTGCGACAGATGAACACACTGCGAGCGATACAAAACTCAACCATGCCATCTTTGAATTTATTGATCTGTTCAGTTCGTGCATTTCTTCTTCCCTGCAACACACCAGAAGAAGATGGGTTGAGTTGTGAGTTACTCCCTTGCTCAGATTGACTTGAAGGGAAGACAGTTATTGTTGTAAAATTACCTGTCGCGGAGATAGAACATCTCATTGTGGATGGAACTAACGGTTTCAAATAACTTCTTAACCTCAAACTCCATCATCTGGCCAGTAATCCAACCGTGACAATGTTAACAAAACATTTCTTTTAAGCTCTGCAATATCTTTAAGGAGATATAAAGTCACCATTTTAAGCTAGTCTAGCTCAGTTTCTCTTTAAGAACCTAGTCTCATCAATCTTCACTATGAAGTAGATCAACTAGTTAAAGGGCAATAGGGTTTAAAGTAAAACTAATATTTTCATAAGCAGTGTGAAGACTCAAAATTTATAGCATTGTTCTAACCAAACCAATGCACCAACATACTCTAGAAATCAGAGCATTTCTGAATCCAGTTTCCAGAAGTATGTCTTGGTCTAAATTAACTATAAATTTCTCAGCACAATGCTCAACTCTTCATGTCATAGAATCATCAATCGTTTGACTAAGTGTAAGACTTAAACCAGAAAACTTACTTCAACTTGGCTCTTCTTGGCCACATTTGACCAGTCTCTTGTATGAATACCGGTCCTCCAATCAAAGTCAATGATCAACATGGTCTCCGGTTTGTGATCAACGGCGGAGAAGCAAGTAATGTAAACCCCTGTTTCTATGGCTGTGAACGAGAACTGCCCTGAATCTACTCCGTCCGCTTCGTGATAAGCCGTCCCTTGCGGCGATGTAACCTATACATTCAACACATTGCATAACTACACACTAAAATTACCAGAAAAAGAAAAAGAAATTGAAACAAAATGAGAATAAGATTGGAAGATTTTTACTCTGACGGTGATTTTATGGGAAGTAGGAAGAGGATGATCTTCATTAGCATTTACGATGCTGTATTTGCCGACGGACATGGCGTTTGCGTGAATCTCCTCGGAGATACATTTTGTGTGCCCAGAAGATAGCTCGTATCGCATGGAGAGCGTCGCGGGAGATAAAATGGAAATGATCAATAGTACAACTAAACTCCGGTGAAGATCCATGGCGGCTCCGATATAGAGATAAATCGATCTGACGGGTTTTATAGTTTCAACTTTTAAGTTATTTTCTGGCTAAAGGAAAGGAGACAATGAGAGTCAGTTCAGTACGTACATTACACACGTGTAAGTGTTTCATTCGTCAGAACACGTGGACTATTTGTTAAGTAACACCTCTGGTTCGTTTATTGGGCTTTAAAATTAAGGGCCCAATAGAGTATTGGACTTCTCTTCTAAAAATTGAGTAAATGAATGAATATTGAGGGAATGTGTCATGATTTCGTTTTAGTTCATTCTTAGTATCTGGTTTCTCTGTGTTGTTATTTAATTAAGCTTAAGAATCGTGATTAGTGCACTAAATATATGATGATAATTAATAAAGTACGGGAGAACAATTAGGTGAATTGGTTAACGAATGACAGCGACTATTAGAAAAAAGCAAAATGAGTCATCATTCTTTCTATATTATATATAAGATATTTCCCGAGTTGAATATCCTGGCAATATATAAAGACTACTATAATTATTTTCCCTAAGATTTTCTATTTTAATAAGATGATCAAAGAATTCTGATAAAATCAGTTAGGTGTATTCAAGTATTCAGAATTAGGAAATATATGTATGCAACAAACGGGAAATTTCTTCACAGTAAGGAAGAAAATAAAATAAATAGATACGATACATTCTCGGTAAAACAATAAATAGAAAGACCTTGACATTTATTAATAACTTATTCCTTCCTCTCACCGTTACCACCTCTTTTTTTTTTTTTCGTCTCGTGATTTTTTTAAATATAATTTCGAATTTAGTCGGAAAAAAACACCTCGAGATTCAAACCTTTGACAAGGAGAGAATAAGGTGTGTGTGTGTTTTTTTTTTGTGTGGAGCATTTCATTTCGCGTTTGTCATCTAATTTAATTGAAGAAACAATATTCCGCGTAGATTTTTTTTTTTTTTTTGACATCTCAGAAGATTGCGAAATTTAGGTTTGACAGTTTAATCTCATGAAGCGGCGACGAAGATCGTCGTCGGAGGGAGATGGAAGTTAGATCAGAGAGTATTACTCAGGCGCGAAGCGATAAGCTTCCGCCTCTGACAGTTCCGAAACCTCGTCTACAAGTATGGTTCGTTAGAGTATGCTCCAGCATTTTGGTTTGGACGTGTTTGGTTCAGCTTTTCGCCGCCGGTGAGCTTTGGCATTCCCGGATCTTCACTGGTTTTACCAATCAGATTTCTAGATTTTCAGCTCCTGTCGAGTCTCTTCCATTGCCACCTCCTCTTCCTCCTCCCAGTCAGTTTTTTTTCTTCTTTCTTTCGTTCTGGTTTCTTATTTTGGGTTCTATTTCGTCAGAGTGTAACGATATGATCGAAAATTTGCAGGAAATTATACAAGTAATGGTATATTACTTGTATCCTGTAATGGTGGATTGAATCAAATGCGATCCGCGGTTAGTCACTTGCTTTATTTGATCTTTTTTTTTTATTCAGATTACATGTGTTCGTAATTCTGATGAATTTTGTTGTGTTTGTTTCAGATTTGTGATATGGTGACTGTTGCTCGGCTATTAAACCTCACTCTTGTTGTGCCAGAGCTTGACAAAACATCTTTCTGGGCTGATCCAAGGTACTCTATCTTTATAGGATCTTTTATATTTGATATTTTTTTCTAACATCTTTACCTCTTTAGGAAGCTAAAGCATCTTAGGTTTCGTTTGCAGTGGTTTTGAGGATATTTTTGATGTGAGACATTTCATTAATTCATTAAGAGATGAAGTTCGGATTTTGAGGAGGCTTCCAAGACGGTATAGCAACAAGTATGGATATCAAATGTTCGAAATGCCTCCTGTCAGCTGGTCTGATGAAAAATACTACTTGAAGCAGGTTTGTGCTGTTCATGAGTAGTGTTTTGTTTTGGTTCCTCCACTATATTTATTCTTATCGCAACAGATAGCAAGCATTTGAAATGTCTTCATTTCTTGTTGTGTGTGTCTGGATGATTTCTTTCTTTATTTGACGAATATGCACTCCTACGAGCTGCATATGTAATTGGTTGAATTTCTTGTTCAGATATTGCCTCTTTTCAGCAAACATAAAGTTGTACACTTCAATAGGACCGACACCCGTCTGGCTAACAATGGTCTTCCGCTCACACTCCAGAGGCTCAGGTGCAGGGTGAACTTCCAGGGACTAAAGTTCACTCCACAGCTTGAGGCTTTGGGATCTAAGTTAGTTCGAATTCTACAACAAAGAGGTCCATTTGTGGCTTTGCATCTGAGATATGAGATGGATATGTTAGCTTTTTCTGGCTGCACTCATGGTTGCACCGAGGAAGAAGCAGAAGAATTAAAAAAGATGAGGTTTCTCTTCAAAAATTATGTCCTGAATTGGTGCTTCGGTTACAGGTCTTTTGTTATTAATGCATGGGTCTGTTCTGTGTTCTTTAGGTACACATATCCCTGGTGGAGAGAGAAAGAGATAGTCTCAGAGGAGAGGAGAGCGCAAGGCCTCTGTCCTCTAACTCCAGAGGAGGTAGCATTGGTTCTTAAAGCTTTGGGATTTGAGAAAAATACACAGATATACATTGCAGCTGGTGAGATTTATGGGAGTGAGCATAGACTATCCGTTCTAAGGGAAGAATTCCCGAGAATTGTGAGTTTTACTAGTCCCTGTTTCTCCTTTCTTGTTACAACGAGTGGTCAGCTGCATCTGCATTATATAATCACTTTTTCTTATTAGTTTTTCTCACATGTGGTTATAGGTGAAGAAGGAAATGCTATTGGAATCAGCGGAGCTGCAGCAGTTCCAGAACCACTCATCTCAAATGGCTGCTCTAGATTTCATGGTATCTGTGGCCAGCAACACTTTTATTCCCACGTATGATGGAAACATGGCAAAAGTTGTGGAAGGTCATCGGAGGTAGTTATTTTTGGTATCAAATGCTAAGAAAACCATACATGTATTTCTACATAACCACAATCGGTCTGTCTAATTTGAATTTGCAGATACCTTGGATTTAAGAAAACAATCCTGCTTGACCGTAAGAGACTCGTGGAGCTACTAGACTTACATCACAACAAGTCCCTCACATGGGATCAGTTTGCAGTAGCTGTCAAGGAAGCCCATGAGAGACGAACAGGAGCACCTACACATCGAAGAGTCATCTCTGACAAACCTAAAGAGGAAGATTACTTCTACGCAAACCCTCAGGAATGTCTATGTGAAGGTACAAATTGCCACGACCTGTTTGGCCATAGAAATTCCAGTTTAACAAATTGAAGTCCTTGTTTTAGCATATTATCTCACTGCTTCTGCAAGAAGACGGCATGCCAAACACTTGAGCGGGAGCTGCCTAGTTAGTTCCTTCCCTTAATCTTTTCAATTTTGTTTGTAATTTTTTTCAGTTTTCCTGCATAGTTGCTTATCTTGATGTATTAGTTTTACGTAAGTTAAGATGTAACTAAAAGAAAATGCTGTCTCATATTATAGAATTTTCAAAAAAGGTTGTTTTTGGCAATAGCCTAACATGCAAATTGTGGTCTCGCTTCTCTTCTGTCTCGAGGTTGGTTAAAACTCTATGCGGTCTGAAACCAAACCAGTAAAAATAATATTTTTTGGCCGTGAGTTTGTTCTGATGGGTGATCTATAAAAGCTAAGTTTATTCTCATTTAGTTTCCCAGAAGATGATATCCCCTTGCTCACTAACCAAACCAAGATCTTTGAGCCTTCTCTCTTGGTAATACTCTAAAACATCAAGTTCAAGCTCTCTATCCTTGAAGGTTTGGTCGATCTGCTGAAGCACCTTTTTCTCACCAATCCTTATCTTGATAGCCATTTCCAACCTAGGATCAAGCTTTTCTTCTTCCAGAAACTTTTCATCCTGAAAAAGACAATGAAGAGAGAAAATGGGTGCTGAATAGCTGCAAAGACAGTGCAAGTAAGAGATCGAACATATATACCTCTTCAATGGTGGTGCTAAAACCAGACATAGCAGATTTGCAGGCGTCTCTGACAACACGGCATATAAGTTCCTCGTTTGAACGACTTACAGGCAATTCAAGATGTCCCCATATGGCGTTTCTGAAGATAGATTCTAGTAAGAAAGCATCTGATCCGCCAAGAGCCACAAGTCGAAGGTATTGAAGCATGCCAGCGGGAAGAGTCTGCCCCTCTACTATGTCAAAGTACCCAGTCTCAGCCATCCCGTTAGTCTCAGCTATATCCAACTTATCCCCTAAGAAAGGATCTGATTCTGGTATGTCCATAGTTAATGTATATGAGTTCCGGTTAGGGTTTGATTCCACAAAACCATAGTCCAGAGCAAGTTCTGCATTGCTTTTGTTCAGATCGTACTGAATGTATACCTAAGGAAGAGATCATCCACAGAGCATTAAAAGGCTGCTTCTTACACTCTTGAGGGGTAAAACTAAAGTGCAGCGTTAGAATCTTACCTGCTCACCTGCTTTAACATAAACAGGTGATTTCAAGGAAAATAAGAGATCCCTAGAGAAAAGGCCAGCTCCTTTGATCTCGTATGCATAGTCTTCTGTTGTTATCGCGGGGTTATGGTTTATCTGTCCAAAATCAAACACTATAGTCAGAGATTATTCCAAGCATCAATGGATGAAGATTCTTTGCTCAATTTTTAACTAAAACAAGAAGATAAAGTCCAAGGCCAAGAAGGTCTGCTCCTGTTCTACATTTGGTGGATAGTTTACAAGAGCTTACCAAATCTGCTAGAGGAATCAAGACAAGGTTTTGGCCTCGGAGGCGAGAAAAAGCTCTGGACTTGAGAATCCCAAATGCCCAAATGAAGTCATCAAGTGTTATGCGGGATGAGAAGAGATGTTTGTTAGGCAGTAATATCTCTTG
Organism: Nasturtium officinale; assembly: GCA_963854855.1. Lineage (NCBI taxonomy): Eukaryota > Viridiplantae > Streptophyta > Magnoliopsida > Brassicales > Brassicaceae > Nasturtium > Nasturtium officinale. Next base: position 4,057,402 of record OY978500.1, read on the forward strand.
GTCCAGTTTCAAGAATTCACTCTCCACATACTCTTTCACACCCAATGTGGTGCTCAACAGTTGAGTTCCTGAGCCAGACAACAGAAACCACAAGCTAAATGTTTTGCTTAATTTTACCCTTGGTTCATCAGCAGCTGCTACTACTCAAACCAATTGGTATAAATCTAAAACAATGATCTAACAAAAAAAGGGTAAAAGAATTAACCTTTGAGCTCAGCAAGCTCCTCTTCTGACCTGTACTGGAGACATTTCACGAAGAATATATCTCATCAGCTAAGTTTTCAACTAAAATTCAAACACATAGAGAAGCTCTTAGGACAAAACCCACCAGAAGACAGTAGATTCAGGAAGAATGTCAAAATAAACTCTCCATGTAGAATCTTCTTCATACTTCTCTCTGATTAAGAAGAGAGCAACTGAAACCCACGGCTTCAATCCACCGCATAAAGGTCCAATTTTGGAAGCCGTTACCGTCTCTGGATTGATCCACAATCTCTTGGGAATCTCTAATACGACCTCGTTTCTTCCAATATCACGTCTGGCTACAAGTCCCAAACCTTCTGGTACCACCGCAGGTTCTGCCACAGATTTTCCGGAGACGAATCCTTGATCTCCGAGCCATTTCCAGAAACTCCGAACATTTTCCGGCAATTCAGAGCTTGAAGCGGAAATGGGTCTCACCAAAGATTTCTTAGATCGAGAAAATAGAAAGGAGGAGTATTTAGACTTTTGCATTGAAGGAAGACGGAAGAAACCCGTAACGTCGGCGACGGATACGGCGGAGGCTGTCATGGAGGTTTATCGTTGGCGGGTAGTATCAGTGAAGAGTGTGGATAATATAATTATCACCAGACATCGTTTTCTTTTTTAATTACAGAAAAAAACTATTTTTTTAATAGTGAAGAATATATCCGTATTTGGTATTCAGTCGGTTCGGTATTTTTATCAAAATCTGTTTGGTTAGTCGGTTAACCAAAATTATTCAAAACACGATTTATTTTTTCTAACATTTATTTTTTAAGTAATTTAATATACAATATTTGATATCCTTTGTAACCCTAGTCATCCAAATTAAATAAAAATTATCTCTATTTTTAATCTCTACTAGAAAAATCATTTCTATATCACTTTATAATATATATATTTTTATGTCTCTTTGTTTTATTTTAGGATTCATATTGATAGTTTTATGTTTTTTATATTATATGATGTTGAGTTTTTAATCAGATTCAATAAATGCATAATTACAAAATTATATGAAAATTCAAAACGTGATGTTTTTTTTTAATTTCAGGCTTTTCAGCACACGGTTAAATCGGAACTACTTAAACACTACGATTATTCAAAAAAAAGTTGTCATTGGCTAATATGCATTGTCTATTCACTCGTAATCACATGGACGACATTTTCAAGATATACATTATAAGTGGCTCCAATTGATTTTGTATTTAAATGATTTTAATTTGATTGTGTGTTTGACTGTTGTAGTTTAATTTAGTTATGTGCGGAAATGCTTATAAAAATTATTGAATGTTCAAAAATACAAAGATCATTGCCCAAAAAAACCGTAATGTAATATATTGTTGTGTCAAAAAAATCAACGCAAAAATATTTATTTTATTTTTAAAAAACTTAGATAGTTTCGTCGTAAAATCAAAGTGATAGTGACAACGGTTGTCAAAGCAGCGATACTCGCTCTGTGTAACTCAGTAATCGCTCTCAAATACAATCATCATATTGTCGATATTGCCTAAAATTAATCGAATGAATAATAAAATGAAAGGAAAAGAGAACGTGGGAGACTTACAAATAAATATAGGATTCCGTGGAAAATTGGATGTGTAAGGCCAAAGATTTTTCGGTTATATATGCAGCTTTTAAAATATTTATTTAAAGCATGATTGTTTAGTTTTGGATCTGTGGAAATAATATATGGATGTCACAGCTTCTACAGAAGCTTCAAATCAGAAGCCCTTTATCAAATAATGAGAAAATACTTTTCACGAAAACTCAACCAGTCAATAAAGTATTGGTCGATGGGATCAGCTTCATTCAGGTATTGGTCAAACAAAGTCATCCTTTAAAATATATTTTCTAAGATCATTTTTTCCCTAACTTTTCTTAGTTCCTTCCTTGTCAAACAGTAACTTCGTTTTTTCAAAACTCTTCTTAAATTACGCTGCCTTCGGTTAATCTTTTTTTTTTTTTTGGTTAATCTTTCTAACTAAATGTAATTTGTTTCATAACTAGATCATGCCAATATATTAAAGAGTACTTAAAAGTTAAAACGTAAATGGCCTCTCTTGCTTCTTTTTAGCTTCGATTTTTTTTGGTTGATCAATATTTAGTCTTCTTTTATGGGATGCTTCTTTTTTTTCCTTTGTTCTATATAGATATTCAAATTAGTAATATTACCAATAACTGAATTTTGGGGATCTTAAAACGGTTTTTTTTTTTTATAATAATTCAAAACATCATTTTAACCTCTTCTGATATTTTTTGTCGTTAGTGTTTTAAAATATTATGTCCAGAATAAATTAAATCCTACACTAAGTTTGAGTTTCCATTAGTATGGAAGAGATAGTATAATCTTTATTAAGTACAACCAACGCTGGTTCCAACCGAGATTTAGCGTGGACCTAAAGTCCAAGATGTCTTTATTGATATATTAGGATCTTTATTCTGTTTTGTTTGCTACGTGTTGTTTTTACTTATTGTGTTTATGTTTACGTTCACATTTAATTTATTAATATATGATCTTCTCACTGAAAAATATATGGTATTCATTTTTTAAAGAATACAAACAATGGGTTTTGTGATTTCAGAGAGAGACCACTCGCTCTCTCTGATATGGTATTCTATACTACAATTCTATAACTAGGTGAAAACGCTAGCCTTGGATTATCTACGTGAAACGCTATCCTTGAATTAGTACTATTATATGATTAATTAGTGTCTCGAGAAGGTCAAAGTGGATGGCTAATTTATCTATAAACCGTATTTGCCTAACATTCAATATAACTCAGAGACCTGATCAACTACTAATTGTTGTCCGATTAATCTTTTAGTATATTTTTTTCTTTAATTGGTATGTAAACAAGACCAAGCTTTTTGAAGAAAATATACCTTAAATAGTACTCCGTCGTAGATATATATATTTTTGTTTCAAGAAACTCAGCAGAAAAGTTATTTAAGGGCATTTCCATATCATGAGCTTTTCTAGTTTCTTTTAAATGATATTCTTAATGTTTACACTTATACGACAGGAATTGAAGTGGATTATAGATCCATGCAACGTGATTTACGTCAACAAAATAATTGAGATATAATGCCCACTATGATAACATATACACATAATAATAATAAAAACATATAAACATATATTGGCATGTAAAATCCTTGCCATCAACTACTTAAACAAAGATAATCACTTTTTCGTTACTTTTGTTTTGCGAAATGACATAAGTACCACCGAAACTTGGGCCGCCAAAAGGGTCTGAGATGCCTGCGACTACGGTCGTCCACTACGAACGAACAGTAAATTTCTTGAAAGACATTGATTAAATTATAAGTCAATAGACTCAATAGTCAACAACTTTTTGTCGTCACTTTTTCAACATTTTAGACAAACTGTCTGAATACCCAAAATTTATACGAGGGATACAGTATCAGTCACAAACTCGCAAGAACTATTAAAATAACACTCTTCCTGAAAACTGAATTTTGTATTTTTTACAAATTAAAATTACAAAAATGTATTAAGGATTTCTATATTTGAAACATATTTTTCTACACGCGCTAATTTAGTTGCCCTCTCTGAATAGACACGGTGAAAAGAATTCAATAAAGATGATAAAGGTTATAAAGTTAAGCTATAAAGTTAAACACTTTTAATTAAAATGAATTATTCTAATCACAGTTTTCACATTTTATACAAACTTTAAAATTGTTTACGTCAACTTTTCTCTCTTTCTCTCTCTCTCTCTCCGTTGATGTATTTATAGGAACTTCTACGTTCATCAAACACAACACAAACACAAACACAAACACAAACACAAAACCAAAAGAGGAAAAAAAAAAACAAAACACACATAAAGCAGAGAGAACCAAGAAAGATAGATTCCTAACGAGAACCGAAATGAAGTTCGGGAAAGAGTTCTCATCTCAAATGGTGCCAGAATGGCATCAGGCTTACATGGATTACCGTTATCTCAAAACTCTCCTCAAAGAGATCATCAAATTCAAACACAGAACCAACAACGCACATCATCGTGGTGGCTCCAAGAACGACGACCAAGGACTTAACCGGAAATTGTCTCTGCACCGCGCGTTTAGCGGTTTACTCTCAACGCCGAGAAGGCTAAGACGCGGTACTTCTCATGATGTCGAGGAAGGTTTACAATTGACCAAGTCAACGTCGACGACGGGACCAATTCTGGTGAACCCTAACTCTATTCGCGGTTGCGAGACGACGTTTCTGATGGCGGCAGAAGCAGGAGGAGAGTACGAACTAGTTTTTTTCCGGCGACTTGATGACGAGTTCAATAAGGTTCAGAAGTTTTATAAAGAGAAAGTTGAGGAAGTGATGGAAGGAGCGGCGACACTAAACAAACAGATGGATGCTTTGATAGCATTTCGTGTCAAAGTTGAGAATCCAGATGGCTGGCCATTTGAGGAACGGACGGTGGAGATTACTAGATTGGCTTCTGATATCGCTTCTTCCACGGCGACTCTCTCTGCTTCTACTCCCGCCGGAGCTAAATCCAGTAAGTAATCATTAACACCTATTATTATCTATAGACTCTTCACCTAACTTGCATACTTTATGGATAGAAAAAAAAAACAGTAACTAAACATTGTAGATAGGTCTACTTATTTTATTTTTATTTTTTATCAAATTTGTACTACTACCAATCAGATTTTTTTTAAAAATATTGATAGTCGCATAACCGGATTTAATTTGGTTTAAAACTTTAAAATTTCTTTTTGGATTCTTTCAAATAAAATCTCACTAACAAGTGAACTTGTGATATTCAAATGAATTTTGTTTTTGTTTTTTCCGTTCTTATCAACTTGAATTTAAGTATTCCATATGAACTGTGTTTTTCTCATGCTTTTGAATTTAGTGGATTCTCATTCACTTAAGTCTCTTGTTTCATTTAAATATCGATTGTTTAGTCCTATCTTTCATAGTTAGTATTTTTTTTATGTCTACTTGAGTTATTTGATATTCATGTATGAGATTGCTCTTATACACATATGACACATTAATATCTTCACCACGTATGTTTTTACTGAAACTATATATTAAAATTAAAATGAAGTAAAAAAAAAAGATATTAAGAATTCCGTTGTCGAGCTTCTAATCGACCTAAGGTAATTTTAACCAAAACTGGAATAGAATTGTAGTTAAAAACTATTTTCGGTTTTACTTGAATCGTACGAATAACCGTGGTTAACCAAACCGATATATTAAATTTGTTCTGAAAGTTCGAAGTCAAGAGCATATGGAAGCAATACAGGAAGGAGGCTCGAGCAAAGCTGGGCGAATGGAAGATGATGAAGACGAAGAAGTCGATAACGGAATCTCGGTGGAATCTACCGGAGAGATAGATGATGTGTATACGAGGCGGATGAGAGGAGCTAGACCAGCTCCAATAGATGTTCTTGATCGAGTCAAGATCAACAACACAAAAGAGACACCTCGTTCCACCCTTAAAGGAGTTCTTAAAGTATCGAAGCAGACCGAGCTAAAATTCAGCAGAGATAATCTGATGAGAGTCGAGGAGAGGCTTAGACGCGCTTTTATAGAGTTTTATCAGAAGCTTCGGCTTCTCAAGAGCTATAGGTGCGTATGGGTTGTAATTTTTTTTGTCGACTTATATATATATATATATAATTGATGGATTTTAATTTGAAACATGTTTATGCAGTTTTTTGAATGTATTGGCGTTCTCAAAGATATTGAAGAAGTATGATAAGGTAAGCTTTGAGATAAGGGAAATAAAGTATTATTCAGAAGAAAAAAAAGATTTGAGATATTGATTTTAAGGTTTTTGTATGTTTTAGAATGACTGAAATGTGTTAATGTCTTTATAGATAACTTTGAGGGAAGCAACAAAGCCTTACATGAAAGTGGTTGATAGTTCATATTTGGGAAGCTCTGATGAGGTATGAGATTTTTTTTTTTTTTTTTTATTCTATCCAATTCCTCTGCTTTTTTTTCTTTTGAAATCTCATTTTGGTTTTCTCTGTTATGACAGGTTGTGAGACTCATGGAGCGTGTTGAAGTTACATTTGTCAAGCATTTTGCAAACGCTAATCGTGCAAAAGGAATGAACATTTTACGACCTAAAGCCAAACGAGAGAGACATAGAATTACATTCACCACTGGTAAAATAATACTAACATTCATAAATTATTGGGTATTTAACTTCAAACTTTGTGGTGCTTATGAGTAAATTGGTTTCAGGTTTCTCTGCTGGATGCGTTTTCTCTCTTATAGTGGCTCTTGCTGCGATCATTCGCACCCGGCATCTCTTGGAGAAGAAAGGCCAGGATGATTACATGAATACTATGTTCCCTCTTTATAGGTAACTTGGCCGGCATTCTAAGAATTTATACTGAGCATTCGAGTTTCAATGTGTTGTTTATATGTTGTCTTCCTTTCTGTTTCTTGCAGTTTGTTCGGTTTTATCGTTCTTCACATCATCACTTATGCTGCTAATATATACTACTGGAGGCGATACCGAGTAAACTATTCCTTCATATTTGGGTTCAAGCAAGGAACTGAACTTGGATACAGACAAGTCCTCTTTGTCGGTTTCAGCATCGGAGCCTTTGCATTGCTCTGTGTTCTTGCCAATCTTGACATGGAGGCAAATCCCAAAACGCAAGACTATCAAGCAAAAACCGAACTTCTTCCTCTTGCGCTACTTTGTGTAAGTCCCACAATCTGTAAATTGGAGCTTTTACTTCAAAAATAGCATAATAACTCTGTACTCTTTGTTTTTTTGTTTTTCTTTTTACTTTTGCAGGCTCTGTTCATGATACTAGTTCTGCCATTCAACTTCTTCTACCGCTCGAGTCGCTTTTTCTTCCTCACTTGTCTGTTTCATTGCCTTGCCGCTCCTCTTTACAAGGTAAAGAAGAGATGGAATATGCTCATCGACTGAAGAGAATGTTGTAAATTCCTATTCCAGTACGTATTGAACCGTCCATTTATTTTTTTTGGCCGTTTCCGTTGCAGGTTACATTGCCTGATTTCTTCTTGGGAGATCAATTAACCAGCCAGGTTCAAGCGCTTAGAAGCATAGAGTTCTACATATGTTACTATGGTTGGGGAGACTACAGACACAGAAAGAACACTTGTAATGATTCTGGTGTCTACAAAACCTTCCTCTTCATTGTTGCTGTCATCCCTTATGTCTCTCGCCTCCTTCAGGTACATAGTTTCTCCTCTCCAAAAGAAAAATCTAACATATATAGCATTCAATAACGAATTTTTTTACCTGTACAGTGTCTGCGAAGGCTATTTGAGGAGAAAAATCCAGAACAAGGGTACAATGGAATCAAGTACTTCTTGACTATAGTGGCGGTTTGCCTGAGAACAGCTTATAGTCTCCAAAAAGGCCAAGTTGCTTGGAGAGTTTTGGCCGCTATTTTCTCAGTTGTAGCTGCTATATTCTCTACCTACTGGGATTTTATCCATGACTGGGGTCTTCTTAACCGGAAATCCAAAAACCGATGGCTTCGAGATAAACTCCTCATTCCACAAAAGAATGTATACTTCATCGCAATGGTAAGTCTCAAAAACACACAAAAATTCCATCAAATCAAAGATGTTTTACAGCAACTAATCTTAGAACATGTATCAGATTTTGAATGTTCTGCTGAGATTTGCGTGGATCCAGACGGTTCTTGATTTCAACTTCTCCTTCATGCATAGACAGACGATGGTTACCGTTGTCGCTAGTCTTGAGATCATTCGACGTGGTATATGGAATTTCTTCAGGTGAAATTTTTTTTTTTTACAAAACTCACAGTACATGACTTCTCCACAAGCTGTGTTGCGTTAATAATATTCAGTAAGTAACTCTCTGCTTTTGTTTTGGTTGGTTGAAAACAGATTAGAGAATGAGCATTTGAACAACGTGGGGAAATACAGAGCCTTCAAGTCAGTTCCATTACCGTTCAATTACGACGAAGATGACGATAAAGACGATTAGCAGTTTCAGTAGACCCGTGAATACAGTACTCTTCATCTACCATTTTCCGTCAAACTGTTTACACTGTCACTTTTTGTTGTTGTTGTTGTCAGATGAGAAATGTAGAGATGCATATAACAGAAAGTTCGATACATAGTAATTATTATTATTTGTGTAAGAAAAAACATACACTAGTCTTCATACTCATTTCACTTAATGTGATTCTTTCTATATATTCAACTTCATACCTAATTTGAATCGACTCTGATGTCTGATACTAGTTTGCAATCAAACACAAGGTGAATCAGAATAGTTATATTCACTGTTCTCATCAGTGGCATCTCTTTTGCTCACCATATTTGTTTATTGGCCCATTAGCTTATTGATTTGTTTTTGGGGTCCAAAGCTTATTGTTGCGTCGACTTATTATCATTGGTGTATATTCTTTTAAACCGTTTGCCGTGCTAAGATTTACGCGGTAATCGCTTTCGATTTTGAATAAAAATCGCATACTCAGAAGTCTGAACTTCTCATCAAAATCGCAAAATCCACTTGACAAGAGATAGGTCAACAAATTCATATTCTAAAAAAAAAATCATTTCCACATCATCCCTTTAATTTTTTAGTTCTTTGCCAAATAAATATGTTTCCTATTTTTCATCTTTTCCTAACTCTCATGGTAACATCGCGTTCAATTAAACAAACTATCGCCATATTTTAAATATTTTATCATTAATAATTAGGTGAAAGGTTATATAGATTTTCGTTTTCTTCCTTCTATGTAAGCTATTTGGTTTGATTAACGATTTAGTATTTTTGTGAGGTTTGATTCATAGACAATGCATTTTTGGACTATTCATCTTAGGTTCTACCGCATTTATGTTAAAGTATTTTTTCATAACTTTTGTGTTATGACATAATTGTTCACCTGGAGGATTCAAATGCAAAATTTTGTAGATTAGTGCTTTCATCTGGTATTCTGTATACTTACAAATCACACTTTCCAGTGGTTAAAAACTCAGGCTATTTGACCAATTGATTTAACTGTTTTTATATAAAATATTCTTAATCATAATTATAAGTACTATTTGCAATATTGTATTTCCTATTATCAATTTTTCACGCACATGCTTAAATTAACGTTGATTACATACATCCACGCAATGTAATTTACGTTCATAAAATAATGAGAGATAATTTCAAAAGAAATACTTTATATCACATGCATAGTGTAAATAATTTGTTTTGTCGTCACATATATTAAATCATTTTCATCAAGTGCATTGTGGAATGACGATATTACCAAATTTGCCATTAACCTAGGCCGCCGTATGAGTCTGATACACCGCATCTAGAGTGGTCCACTGCGACGAATATAAAATTTATCGTGACGACGCTGTTTGATCGTTTTTAAATAGACTAGAAAAGGTCAATATTATACTAATCTTTATGAATCTTTGGTGGCGGACTAATTAACTCATATTTTTAAAAAAAATAATTTGTACCTATTTTTCTTCAATGGTTGAATCAGCACTGCTATAGAACCAAACTACGATGAAATCTGAAGTAATTAGAGTGTGGTTAAAATAATATCGAAATTGGTTTACAGATTGTGAAAATAAAATTATTAATAACTGATACAGCACTTGGCCGCTTACAAATATATAAGAAAAAAAGATTTCGAATCTACATTTGAACATACCATCCTTCGGTCCTACTGGCTTAACATTTTCAGAAGTCCTAGGCAAAAAAAAAAAAATTTGGACCTTTAAATTTGGTTTGTTAAGCTTTCTACTAAATTTTTTTTTAAAGTAATTTTTGTAGTTTATAATTTATATATATATATATAATATTTTGGGACTATCTTTTATCTAATTTTTCTTAAAACTTCTTTAAGTTTTTTACTTCAATTCTTTTTTTAAAAAATTGAACCCCTTAATTATTAGGTGTCAAGACGATAAGAAATTGGATCTGGTACGAACGCCCAGTCTACGCTCTAAGCCGGCCCTGGTTTCTTTGACCTCTCTGAGTCACTTTTAAGAGAATTCAACTAAGATGTTGACCAAATAAAATAAAAAAATAAAGATGTTGAAAAGCTAGAAAGTTTTGACCCAAAGGAAACAAAACCCTAGAAATTTTCTTATTTTTAGTTATAATCTTTATAAAATTGTTTTTTAAAAATCATTATATGGTCTCTCACTCTCTATATATATGAACACAGATTTCTTTTTCAGACACAAACATAAACAACAAAGTTTGATTAGAAAAAAAATCATAAAACAGAGAGATTAATCAAGAAAGATAGATCATAGATTCGAGACATGAAGTTCGGGAAAGAGTTCTCGTCCCAGATGGTGCCAGAGTGGCAACAAGCTTACATGGATTACGAGTTTCTCAAAACTCTCCTCAAAGAAATCCTCCGATTTAAACGCAGAACCAACAATGCAGCTCCTCATGGTGGCGCCAAGGACGCCGGTGGATTAAACCGGAAAATGACTCTGTACCGCAAGTTTAGCGGTTTAGTCTCGGCTCCGAGAGGACACAAACGCGGTAGTAACACTCACGACGTCGAAGAAGGTGTACAATTAACGGAGAAGACGCCCACTACAGGGCCTATTCTGGTGAATACATCCTCGAGTGGCAGTTGCGAGACGACGTTTCTGATGACGGCAGAAGAAGGAGGAGAGTACGAACTGGTATTTTTCCGGCGACTAGATGATGAGTTCAATAAAGTTCAGAAGTTTTATAAAGACAAAGTTGATGAAGTGATGAAAGAAGCGGCGATGCTAAACAAACAGATGGATGCTTTGATAGCGTTTCGTGTCAAAGTTGAGAATCCAGATGGTTGGCACTGGGAAGAACGGACGGTGGAGATGACTAGATTAGCTTCCGGTATCGCTACTTCCGCGGCGGCTCTCTCTACTTCTACTCCTGCCGGAGCTAAATCCAGTAAGCAATCATTAACACATATCTACTCTTTCACCTAACTCATCCACTTTGTTTAAAGAAATATAAAACAGGAATTAATTATTGGGCCAATCAGTTTTATCAAGTTGATAGGTTCAGTTTGATCAAATTGATGGTACCAACCAAAAATAAATTGATAGGAACAAATCATACGGTAACATAACAAATTGTGAACAGGATTTAAGTTAGTTAATTTTCGAAGCAAAATCAGATTTCTAAATTATTAAACGAAATTAAAATTATAATTAACAAAAAATATAATAAAGTTAGTTAATTTCCTTCATGGCTTGAACAATAAACAAAGTAAGTTTTGTACCTTTTTAGAGTGGCTACATTGCTAGTGTTAAATATTTTATCTAACAAGTGAGTGTAATTTTCAATAAAAATTTATTTGTTTGATCAACTTGAATTCAAGTATTCCATATGCTTCCGATTGAATTTTAATGCTTACTTACATTACATGTTATATAAAAAGAAAAGAATTATCATTCTTGTATGGACTGTTAAGTATTACATTTCAAACTTCAAGTTAAAAATTTGAGTGGTTGGCATTTTTTTATTTCCTCTTGAATTATATTATATTCATGCATTAGTTTGTGCTTTTTTACAAACTTTATTTAATTCAAATTACATCTTAAGATGTAAATGATTGGAATGGATAAAACTGTAACAGAATAAAAATAATACTTTCGGTTTACTTAAATCGTAGGCGTAACCGTAGTTAACTAAACCGACATTTTGAATTGGTAGTGAAAGTTAGAAGTCGAGAGCCTATGGAAGCAATACAGGAAGGAGGGTCGAGCAGAGCTGGGCGACTGGAAGATGATGAAGACGAAGAAGACAATAATGGAATCTCGGTGGTGTCTACCGGAGCGATCAATGATGTGAATACGAGCAGGATGAGAGGAGGGAGGCCAGCTCCGATCGATGTTCTTGATCGAGTCAAGATCAACAACACAAAAGAGACGCCTCGTTCCACTATTAAAAGAGTTCTTAAAGTATCAAAGGAGACTGAGTTAAAATTCAGCAGAGATAATCTGAAAAAAGTCGAGGAGAGGCTTAAGTGTGCTTTCATCGAGTTTTATCATAAGCTTCGGCTTCTCAAGAGCTATAGGTACGTGTTAGTTTAGAGTTCTATGGATTTTTTGATGATTGGTGGGTTTTGATTTGAAACTCGATTATGTTTTTTTGCAGTTTTTTGAATGTTTTGGCATTCTCGAAGATATTGAAGAAGTATGATAAGGTAAGATTTGAGACTTCGATTTTGGGGTCTTTTTTTATGTTTTAGAATGACTAAAATATGTTCCACTAAATGTAGATAACTTCGAGGAATGCCATGAAGACTTACATGAAAGTGGTTGATAGTTCATATTTCGGCAACTCTGATGAGGTTTATGAGATTTTTTTTCTTATTTTGATCCAGTTCCTCTGTTTTAATTTTATGAAATCTCGTATTGATTTTCTCTGTTATGACAGGTTATGAGACTCATGGATCGTGTTGAAGCTACATTTGTAAAGCATTTTGCAAACGCTAACAGAGCAAAAGCAATGAACTTGTTACGACCTACAGCTAAACGACAGAGACATAGAACTACATTCTCTACCGGTAAAAAATCAGTAACTTGCATGGATAGGGTTTTTAGTTTCAGTTTTTTTTTTGGTTCTTATGAGATAAATGGTCTCAGGTTTCTCGGCTGGATGTGTTTTCTCTCTTATTGTGGCTCTTGTCGCGATCATCCGCACCCGAAATCTCTTGCAGGATAGAGGCCAGATTAATTACATGAATACTATGTTCCCTCTATATAGGTAACTTGGCCGGCTTTCTAGGAATTTATATTGAGCATTCGAGTTGGAATGTTTTGTTTAGATGTTTTATTTCTTGCAGCTTGTTCGGTTTTATAGTGCTGCACATCATCATGTTTGCTGCTAATGTATACTACTGGAGGCGATACCGAGTTAACTATTCCTTCATATTTGGGTTCAAGCAAGGAACTGAACTTGGATACACACAATTCCTGCTAGTGGGTTTCAGCATCGGAGTCTTTGCGTTGCTCTGTGTTCTTGCCAATCTTGACATGCAGATAGATCCCGTTACTAAAGACTTTAAAGCGTTCACTGAACTTCTTCCTCTTCTCCTACTTATCGTAAGTTCCAAAACCCTCGAAAATTGGAGTTTTGTACTCAAAACCAGCCATTAAATCAATAGCATAATAACTCCGTGCTGCTTTTTAAAAAAAAAAATTTGCAGGCTATGTTCACGGTTCTAGTCATGCCATTCAACTTATTTTACCGCGCAAATCGCTTTTTCTTCCTCACTTGTCTGTTTCATTGCCTTGCCGCTCCTCTTTACAAGGTAAATAAGATATGGAATATGATCATCGACTGAAGAGAATGTTGTAAATTCCTATTCCAGTACATATTGAACCGTCCATTTATTTTGTGCCTTTTCCGTTGCAGGTTACATTGCCTGATTTCTTCTTGGGAGATCAATTAACAAGCCAGGTTCAAGCGCTTAGAAGCATAGAGTTCTACATATGTTACTATGGTTGGGGAGACTACAGACACAGAAAGAACACTTGTAATGAATCTGGTGTCTACAAAACTTTCTTCTTCATTGTTGCTGTCATCCCTTATGTCTCTCGCCTCCTTCAGGTACATAGTTTCTCCCCTCCAAAAGTAAAGTCCAACATATATCATTCAATAACGAAATTTGTTACTCGTACAGTGTCTGCGACGGCTATTTGAGGAGAAAAATCCGGAACAAGGGTACAATGGATTCAAGTACTTCTTGACTATAGTGGCGGTTTGCCTTAGAACAGCTTATAGTCTCCAAAAAAGCCAAGTTGCTTGGAGAGTTTTGGCCGCTATTTTCTCAGTTGCAGCTGCAATATTCTCTACTTACTGGGACTTTATCCATGATTGGGGTCTTCTAAACCGGAAATCCAAAAACCGATGGCTTCGAGATAAACTCCTCGTTCCTCAAAAGAAAGTATACTTCATTGCCATGGTGAGTCTAAAAAAAAAAAAAATCCAGTAAATCAAATATTTTTTACTGCTACTAATCTTAGAACATGTATCAGATTTTGAATGTCCTGTTGAGATTTGCATGGATTCAGACGGTTCTGGATTTCCACTTCTCGTTCATGCATAGACAGACGATGGTTGCCATTGTCGCTAGTCTTGAGATCATTCGACGTGGTATATGGAATTTCTTCAGGTGAAACCCCGCTTCAAAACTCACATTAAATGTCTCCACAAGCTGTATTGCGTTAATATTAAGTTAGTAACTCTCTTTTTTTTGTTTGGTTTGTGGAAAACAGATTAGAGAATGAGCATTTGAACAACGTGGGGAAATACAGAGCCTTCAAGTCTGTTCCACTCCCGTTCAATTACGATGAAGATGACGATAAAGACGATTAGCAGTTTCAGTAGACCATGACTACTCTTTGGCTACTAATGTTCATTAAGCTGTTCACAATGTCTCTTTTTCTGTAAGATAAGAAATGTAGGGATGCTTCAAATGAATATACCATAAGGTTCAATCTTTCTCTAGTGGTAAATCGTGTAAAGAACATACAATACAATTCATTTAAGTTTATATGATTTTTTCTACCAAATTTGAATCGACAAGTCCAACTAAAATAGTTGGAAAATGTGTAGAAAATGAATATCACTCCGATCATATATTCTTCAAAAACATACTAACAAGATAAAACTTGAGATACATCTAACCAGAAAATAATGCACATACAATACTGGCCGTTAAAAAATCGGATAAACCCCCAACAAGACACCAACTAAGGTAATATATAAACAGCATTAAAATGAAGTTGTATGTAATGTTTAATTCTTGTGACTCATGAATCAGATCTTCTCTCTCGATCCTCTCTCATGACAGGTTATTAGTCTCATGGAGTGCTAATAGAACAAAAGAATAGCCAAGCAAGGAACTGAACTTGGATACAGACAATCCTGATCATTGGAGCCTTTTGCACTACTCTGTTTTCTTGCCAATCTTGACATAGAGGTAGATCCCAAAATGTAAAAACTATCGCATAAAACTCTATCGTGTTATAGGGATGTATCAATACATATCGCACAAAGTTCCTTCTAAAGAGTGGTAACTCGTATACAAATCATACTTTCAAATTGTTGGTTTCAATTAATATGATTCTTTCTATTCAACTTGGCACCTAATTTCTTTGATCCTAGCTTGCAATCAAACACACATTGAATGAACAAGAATGCCAGACACGTATCGTAATTTTCATAACATGGTAACGAAAAACAAAAATCCAACTAGTAAATTATGCAGAGACAATACTATGCTGGTCTTTGAATGACAAATTCAAAGCAAACAAACTTGTGATAAAACCAATAAATGACAATTAAAAATAAAAAAGAAAGATATAAATTTTCTAAACTATCATTAAAAAGCCAAGAAAAACCCACAGATATGGATATGAATCATGGCTCAGGTTGATTTGGAAAAAAAAGCTTGGAGTTCCTTTCCCATATGTTCTTCACCAGATTTCACTAGTTGGAAATATGGCTGATAGGAATCAGGATGAGCATCCATACACTTGCTCAACATCTGAGAGGTTCTCGCACATTTAATTATAGAATCTTCATGGTTCTTCTCAGCTTCCTCAGTGCAATCTAACCAAGCCCTCAATGATTCTTTGCAATTATCTCCTTGTAAGAACTCTTCAAACCTTTTTTCAATCTCGTCCTTTTCATCATCGGAAACTCGGAAATCCATTGACGGCATAACTGTATTCGTTAACATTTCTATAGTAGCTTTCATTGCCACGAAACAAGGCTGATGATAATCAGAATGAGACTCCATACACTTTCCCAATGCCGGAAAACATTTAGAGGTACTTTCTTCGTTCTTCTCAGCTTCTTCTACGCAATCTTGAAAAGCCATAAAACTTTCTTTGCATGGACCTTGTTTCATGAACACGTGCAATTGATCTTGCCAATCATTTAACGGATCTCCCAGTTTCTCTGATGGGAAACGGTTGTTTTGAGATCTGGGATTGGAATGAACATGTTTAAGAACCGTCGATGACATAATCCCCATATTTTTCAACCGTGAGAGAGATCAGATCTTATGGAAATGGCGATTCAGGCGGTGAGTAAAATCGAGTAAGAAACCTTAGAACACACGTATAATATTCTTTTTGAGTTACAGGAAAAGAGGCTCTTTCGGGAATAAGAAGAACCCTACTCACGTTAAAGACTCTCACGAGAAGAGGCTCTCCAATGTGTGGACTTGTTAACAAAAAAAAAATCAAGCAGACTTTAGCCTATAATCAGCTCAGCCCATTTATTTATCTTCAATTACTCGTACTTATTATTATTATTGTTATTTTTATTTATTTTATAAAACTCATATTTATTTTATTTGTTTATTTATTAGTTTATGAACTTAAATTACGTACCTGAGTTTTTATCAAAAAAGAATTAGTTAGAAAATACAATAAAATTGGCAAATTTTTCTGATAATTTGTCAAGTACCACTATTAGCATATCATTTTCTAAAAATACCACTCTTTTTTTGTTATTTTCAAAAATACGAGTCATATCATTTGAAAAAATAATCTTACTACATATAATGATTAATAATTTTGATAAAAATTTACATAATTAATTTTTAGTAGGAAACTATATAATACAAATTTAGCAGGAAAATTATAGATAATTTGGATGGGAGAATTACTATATACATTTTTGGCAGAAAAACTGAATTTTTACTTTTTAGCAGCAAAAATACAGATTTATATTTTATAAAAATACAAAATCTATTTTTTGGCAGGAGAACTAATTTATAAAACTCTTAGTAATCCCTCATAAAACTATTATAATTTTTTTTACAACATTATATTTTTATAAAAACTTTATACACACTTTATACAATCCTTAGATTTTATAAGAAACATTATAAAATATAATAAATCTTTATAAAATGTTTTTAAGGTTTTTTATAAATTTAATAAGGTTTATAAGTGGTTTTAAAAAAAGATTTATAAAAGGTTTTATAAAGGGTTTATAAAGATTTTTATAAATGGTTTA
The DNA here is from genome assembly GCA_963854855.1 of Nasturtium officinale. Lineage (NCBI taxonomy): Eukaryota > Viridiplantae > Streptophyta > Magnoliopsida > Brassicales > Brassicaceae > Nasturtium > Nasturtium officinale. Next base: position 4,074,654 of record OY978500.1, read on the forward strand.
TAAGAGTTTCATAAAGAGTTTATAAATCTTTTATTACGTAATTTTCGCCAAAAATTTAACTATTATTTATTATATTTACTCTGTTATAAAGTCTTTAAAACTATCATATTTCGAAAAAATCTTTGAGTTTTGACCCCAAATTTTATTATTATTTTAATGGTGCAATTTCTTATTTTTATTATATTTGATCTGCACTACGGCATAAATACAAGATTTTAATATTATAAATTTGTGATTTTTGTTTTTACCAAATTTATTTATAGTGTTACATAAATATAATTATGTTTTTTTTGTAGAATGAAAATAGAATTAGACTATTATATATTTTCATGCCATTAGACATAGTTTTTGTTTCTTATTTATAAATTAACTATTATGTATTTATTGTTCATTTTTTGTTTTAATGAATTTATTGTCTGTTGATTATGATGGTAAATGATATAATAATTTACCGGGAGATTTGGGACTTTAGCCAGACGTGATATTGGAAGAAACGAGGTCGTATTAGTAGATTGTGGATAAACCCATTCCAAAATCGGACCTTTATGCGGCGGATTGAAGCCGTGGGTTACATTTTAATCAAAGACAAGTATGAAGAAAAGTCTTCATGGAGAGTTTATTTTGACATTCTTCCTTAATTTGCTAATTCTACTGTCTTCTGGTGGGCCTTTGTCCTTCTCTGATCATCTATACAAATGTGGAGCTTCTCTGTGTGCTCAAGTTTTAGTTGATGACATGATCGATACTTAGCTGTTAACATGTATTATTCATGAAATGTCTCCGGTTCAGTTCAGAAGAGGAGCTTGCTGAGCTCAAAGGTCATTCTTTTTACCCTTTTCTTAGATCATTGCTTAATACCAATTGGTTCTGAGCTTTTCAAAGAAGTTGCTTATTCCTATAGCATTTTTCCTGATGCAGAAAAGTGAAGGCAATCTGAGATTTGAGATTTGAGATTTGTTTCTTATTGTTCTTCATAGGCGTCAATAGGAATAGAGTTGTCTCTCACTTCATGCTTCCCAAATAAGTGTGTATGTTCATAAGTAGCTTCTTGTTAAAATCATCCAAGAAGAGAACATCAACTATTATGCCTTGTATGTTTTTGATAATGAATGCTTAGTGTCCATTATTCAGTACTATCCATCTCTCACCACATATTCGGGCAGCTTCAATAAGAGTTGATATATGATATTAGGCCATTTATGCTAATGGGATGGACATATAAATTTACTTGTCGAAAGACAGGAACTGTAAATGCTAAGTTTGCTGCGTTATGCAGGTGCAATTTTTTACCTTTTTCTTACTTCTCTTCAGAAATCAATCCACTATATTAAACTTCTGTTCATCTTAAAAATATCATCATTCAGCAAATTAGGTGTGCCTATCAATACTACGTTATGGATGGAACTGTTACACTAGTGGGAAGGTGTGAAAAAGTTCTGACTTTCTTCGTACATAATCTCCTTGTGTATCTTCGTACATGTTCAGGTGTACAGAATGGATTTACCTGTCAATGCGGTATGCAAGTTCATAGCCCTTTCCTTCCATAATTAGCTGACATCTTAGAATATGTTTTAGGTATTAAAGCAATCAAATTGTGCAGTTAGCTGTAGCCAAGCATCCTGACTGTGAGGTTTCAGAACTGAAATGATATTTGCTGTTATGGTATGAAATAAGTTGTCACAAAGATTTGGTTAGTGATTATTATCCTAATTCTAGGCTGCATCATGATTAGATCGTATTATAGCTTATCTGCAGAGAAATCTAAGGGACAGACCTCAAGCCAAAAAAGACCGATCATGTACAAAAAGGGAATCCTGATATGTATATGATATATTTTCGTTACATCATAGTGTAATACATGATATTGTTGTTGAAATATGTGATCTCTATGATAGAAGAATTCAAACATAAGAGAAGAAGGGAAAGAAAACCTAGTTCACAAGTAACTAGAAGAAGTCTTGGTTAGAATGTAACTAGAAGAATGGAAGCTGTTACATACTAACTAGAAGACTAACTAAGTGGAAAAGAGGAAGCAAAGGAGAGCATGGAGCGCCAGAGAGGGGCATGGAAAGCAGCATGGAGGTGTCAGCAGCAGGGTATGGGCGCAGCATGAACAGGAGGCAAACAGTGAGCTGCTCCCTTCTCTCCTCTTGGCGCCAATTTCTTTCTTCTCTCCTTTATTCTTCACGCTTCTTCTTCCTTCTTCTCTTGTTGTTTGTAACCTCTTCTCTATAAATATCTATGTAAACTTAATGTAAAGATAAGTTGTGAATAAGAGAATAAGAAGATTAAAAGAGTAAAATGAAGCTTAAAGGAAGCTTTGCTTATCTCCCTAAAGGCGCCGGTGGAGCCTTAGCTCTCCGGCGCCATGTTTCTCCTTAGTTCATCTTATTTCATCAACTATTATCATTCTCATTCTCATCATCATTCTTCTCATCATTCTCAAACAATAATCCCTCATTACATCAATACTCATGCCACCATCATCATCCTAAACATTCTCTAAATATCCAAACCTCAAACTCCTTATTATTCTCATGCCACAACTATCACTCTCTCAACAATCCCTAAGCCTCCATACTCTTAATTTCAACAATTGTCAACCTACTGATTGTGAATGAGAGAGAATACTGTAGTTTGAATGAGACAGATCTAGTTGATATGTTGCTTGTTAATAAAAGCCCTATGCTGTTTGACAAACTTTTCGCCGATGGTGGAGCAGTTGGTAGGAAAACATTGAGCAATGCGCTCATGAATAGATTCCTTTGTCTTATCATCCTCCTCATTTTGTGGCAATACGACTTTGACACCCTTAAATGGCTCGTGTTTAAATGTTCTTCGTGGCCAGCGAGCATCTTTGGGTGTGGTCTGGATTTTTGATAAAATCTCCAAGAAAATCCTTTTACTGGCAGAACGAAAAGTACTCATCCACGAAAATCCAAGAGACATTGCCAAAATACAATCACAAATCAGCATTTAATCCTTACAGTATCACAAATGTAGTCATCAGAAAATTGTAAATCGTAAATCACAAACCACGATCAACGTTTTTGTATTTTTGCTCATACAAACAACGCAAGATCAGCAAAATAAGTCGATCGAAATCCATAAATGTCACTATTACAGTTTCCATAGCACAATAAATCTGATAAGTATCCAAACAAACGCAAATCAAAGATTCAAAAAGGCATTCTTGTAGAGTCAATCATCAATACGATCGCATGATCACGAAGATCATCAACATGATCAAGTTAACTAAAAATCTACACTCTGGTTCGCAAGATCGTATATGAGATGAAATGCTTACCATCTCCGGCGAGCATCGTCAGTAATCTCAGCTTAACTCTGTCGATCAAGCCCGGAGAGTTACTCGAGTTTTCGCTCGCCATCGCCGCTTCACGTTAAAGATTCTGTTATCGATTTCGTTTTCTAACTTATAAGGGAAGATTCTGTTAGTTAGTTATGTAGAATCAGAGGCCAAGTGATTGAGAGTCCCTTTATATAGTCTTTAGAGGGAATTTTTTTTTATGTAATGTAGAATTTTGAGAGGGAAAATGTGGTTTCTTTCCCAACAAGTTACCAACACGAAAAAGAAAATTATAAGATGCATTTTTTTTATTACTATTATTATGACCCCATGCATAAGCACGGGCTTTACAGTTTACATTCTCTCAGAAAGGCTCAATTTTTGATGAACATAAGCTAAGGTATTAGGAAATTATATAAAAATAAGTGGTGTACTATTTAGCCGTTCTAACAAATAAAACAATGCACCGGAAAGGTCTTTTATTCTACAATTTGAGTCGTTCATTACGTTTATTATTTATTATTATTGAATAATATATATTTCTTTTAAAGTAAAACATTATATATGAAAAAATTATGCTATGTTTGATCCTAGAATATAGTTGAATTATTTATAGTTTATATGTTAATAATAAATTGCACATTTTGCAATGCAACTTGAATAGTAAAAGGTAATCGCATTTTGACATGCAAATTAGGAATAAAAAATAAAAAATAAAAAAGAAATTCTTACGATGTTACCAAAATTACGTTGCATCACAAAATAATGATAATACGAATCTATACGAAATACAGCCAAGATCTAGCACCAAAAATTACATTAGAGGATTTGTTATGTTGCGTTCCTATTCGTAGTTATATGAATCTTCTTCTTCTTTTTGTTACCATCATCAGTCTCCTTCAGCTTTACTCTTCTTTTTTCCTCTGTTCCTAAACGAACAACATTATCCCCAAACTCCAATATTTTAATATTCCCATAAACAATAAACCATGAAAATTCACCTAAATCTTGAAAAGCCATAAACTTTTCTTTGCATGGACCTTGTTTTCGAACACACTTATAATATTCTCTTTGTGTTACGAATGAGAGTAGGGAACAGACGAATAAGACTAGGTTTTTGATAAAAACAATATATATATATTTTGTTGTAAATGCTCCGTATTTGACGTAAACGACTCCATGTTTTTGTTTAGCTAAAATTTATAAATTAAATGAGCATAAGTTCACTAAGTTTTACAAAGATAGCCCATAAAAAAGCCCATTATAGTTACAACCCAATAACCCAACCATTTTGAGCCTAATAGAAAGGAGAAAAGGTTAGACTCCATGTTGAACATACGAATAGTATCACTTGTTCATTTTAGTTTAAATGATTCTTTCTATTCAAGATTACTCTTCTTACCTACAAGTTTGCAACCAAACGTACGTTGAATAAGAATAATTGGACTCACACCGATCATATCTTTTCAAAATATATTAACATGTTAAAATTTAAGATTCATCTATTCAAACCAGAAAATTATGCAGAGATAATGCTGGCCTTTGAATTGTCATTCAAAACAAATAAACTTCCGATGAAACCCAATACATAATCATTAAACATGATTGTTGTGGAAGCATAATTAATATATAAACATGATGGTTAAAAAATGTTTCATAGTTCCTACAAAAGCTAGCTATTATAGTAAACAAAGTAATTAGCTTTAGATCAAAATTTATCTCCAATGAGTATTTATATTAAGAATGAACCGTTCACATAAAAAGGATTGATCTCAATCAATCGAATTATTCGCACACAACATGACGAATTAATTAGAGAAGAAACCTCAATAATATTTTTATCAGTTATGAATCTTACAACCAAATACGAAACTTTCTCTGTGACTAAACCAAGGACATAATTCCAAAAATTTTGATATTCCCAAACACAAGAAACCATGAAAACTCACCTAAATCATTCACAATCATCCTTGAGCTTGTTTCATCGCAGCTACTTCCTCCTCAGAAATCTCCTCTTTATCCTTGTCGTTCTCAGCTTCAAGCTCCTTCTTGACCTCTGCTTCAGCAGCTTTCTCGGCGGCGAGAATTGGCTGATAATAATCAGAATGTTCATCCATACACTTCTTCAGCATCGAAGTGACTTCCATACACTTAGTAACGATATCTTCACCCTTATTCTCAGCTTCTTCAACACAATCTTCCCAAGCGGTAAACGAATCTTTGCAACCTCCACCTTTCATGAACAAGCAAAACCCACACTCTCCTTCCTCTTCACCTTCTGCATCTCCTCCTTCTTTTGATTCATTCGAATCTTCTTCTGGATCTCGCCAAACTTTTGACGTATCTCCAAGTTTCTCCGACGGAGACGTATGTTCCCCCGATGGAGACGAATCTCTTAGTTTCTCTGATGGGGCTTGGTTGCTTCGAGAATTGGGCTCGGTAGTCTCCGTGTTCGGATCTGTAGATGATATGATTCCCATCCTTCTACAGCCGTGGGAGAGAGAGATAGAGAGAGAGATAGAGATCGGATCTTGTGGAGAGAATCGATCAATTTGGGGTTTAGGCTTTCTCGGTGTCGCCGCCGACTCTTTCAGCTGCTTAATTATCACAACTTCTTTCTTAAAACCCCTCAAAAACCCTTGTGCTTTTTTTAGTTTATAAATATATTTTTTCATTTAATTCGAATGATTTAATTTATAAGTTTCTATTCAAAAAAAAAACTAATAGTTTATATATTTTTTAGGTCAAATAAAATGTGTTGAATAAACCTAAGGAAAACCCCCGTTTTTAAAAAAAAATATTCTAAATCAATTATAGTTTTATGAGACTATTGATAAATATGTGTGTAGTGTCCATTATTAAAAAAAAAAAAAATGAAAATGTGTGTGTCTTAGTCTAGGTGTGACTTTTTTGATAAAGTTTTTTTCATTACTGTGGGGGATTTCTTAATATTTAATAATAAATTCTTTTGTTTTATTCTCACCAAAATCCATCAACTTGCTCAAGAGGGCTGCGGCTTTTGTATGATACATCGCCTAAAAATGTCAAAAGGATTTCCACTACCGGATTTAAGTAACTAACCGACCCGAAACCTTGTTGAATTGCGTTAAAACTATACATTATTTAGATAAAGCCTAATTGAATATCATTTATCCATATAAAAATTCAAAACTGCTACATCACAAATACTGTATTGTTTGGATTTCAATGTTATAATGTTTGTTGTTAATTAGACACAACTCTCTTATTTGCCATTCTTGGTTAACTTAATAACTTGATTGTTTCATATAAAACGAATACAAACACCAACATCAATTATTTTATATTTTACTAAAGGAAAATAAATATATGAAGTAAATTAAATATTTAAGTCACTTTCAGAGTACGTCAAATTTCAGAATACTTTTAAGGATTATAAATGTATAAATTTCTTTGACTTGGTCACTATAAGAGTTGTAAACCCTTTGATAACTCAAAACAATAATTGAAACTATAAGTGGCTGTGTCTACCGTCAACTATCTCAAATCTACGGTCAAGCTTTTCTGGGCAATTAATATGAAGACGAAGCTAATTATAACAATCTTCACTTGCTTACTCCTTTGGTCGATGATGTTACTATCATTTACCAACATCTTCAAACACCAGCCTCTAGGTGCTGCAATCTACTACTATAAAGTCATTCATTTTTTAGGTTTATTATTCAGAAATGCCCCCTTTTGACTTAATATCTCATTTTCTTGTAATAGGTTCCAAGTATATCGTAGATTCGAGGGATAAACTGTTAGGAGGGCTTTTAACAGCTGATTTTGATGAAGGTTCTTGCTTGAGTAGGTATCAGTCTTCCTTGTATCGCAAGCCTTCACCTTACAAGATTTCTGAATATCTTGTCTCTAAGCTTAGAAACTATGAGATGCTTCACAAGCGCTGTGGTCCAGGTACAGATTCTTACAAGAGAGTTGCAGAGCAGATTGGTCATGATCATGAGAACGGAAACAGAACTGTTGGTGAATGCAAATATGTTGTGTGGGTGGCTGTTTATGGGCTTGGAAACAGAATACTCACTCTTGCCTCTGTGTTCCTCTATGCTCTCTTGACAGAGAGAATCATTCTTGTTGACCAGCGGAAAGATATTAGTGATCTCTTCTGTGAGCCTTTTCCGGGTACTTCATGGTTACTTCCTCTTAATTTCCCATTGATGGATCAGATAGATAGCTTCAACCGGGAATATCCGAGTTGTTACGGGACAATGTTGAAGAATCATACCATTAACTCGACAACAATCCCATCTCATCTTTATCTTCATCTTATTCATGATTACAGGGATCAGGACAAGATGTTCTTCTGCCAAAAGAATCAATCTTTAATCAACAAAGTCCCTTGGCTTGTTGTCAAGTCCAACCTTTACTTTATCCCATCTCTATGGCTGAACCCCTGTTTCCAAACTGAACTAATCAAGCTATTCCCGCAGAAAGACACCGTCTTCTACCACCTGGCTAGCTATCTTTTTCACCCAACAAACCAAGTTTGGGGCATGGTCACTAGATCCTACAATGCTTACTTATCAAGAGCTGACGAAATACTCGGGATCCAAGTAAGGGTTTTCATTAGACAAACTAAATATTTCCAGCATGTAATGGATCAGATTGTATCATGTACACAAAGAGAGAAACTGTTACCTGAAGCAGCTGCTGCACAAGAAGATTCACAAGTCATGAATATATCGAAAACCCCTAAACTTAAAGCTGTTCTAGTCACATCTCTGAATCCAGACTACTCTAATAACCTAAAGAACTTGTATTGGGAACGCCGAACTTCAACAGGAGAGATAATTGAAGTTTATCAGCCAAGTGGAGAAAGGATTCAACAAACAGACAAGAAGCTTCACGACCAAAAGGCCCTTGCAGAGATGTACCTTCTAAGCTTAACTGATAAACTTGTCACAAGTGCTGGGTCTACATTTGGATATGTTGCTCAAGGTCTTGGAGGATTAAAGCCATGGATACTCTACAGACCAAAGAAGTTCAAAACTCCTGATCCACCATGTGGTCGAGGTGTGTCCATGGAGCCTTGTTTCCATAACCCTCCGGCTCATGGATGTGAAGCCAAACAGAGAATTAGCACTGCCAAAATCGTTCCTTTTTTGAGACATTGTGATGATATTAGGAACTATGGGCTTAAGCTAGTTGATGATACAAAAGATGAGTTATAGAGTGTCATTTGAAACATAGAATATTCGATGAATTTCGATTGTATCTAAAGGCAAAAGTATTAAAAATTTAAACTTGAAATAATCAAACCATTAATGTATTGTGGATTACTTGCTTATTTACTTACTCGATTAAGACGGTATTGTCCGAAAATGGCTACTGCAATGTTAACCAAACAAGACCTTGACATTTTCACTTATTACCTGAAGACAAAAAGTCAAAAAGAAATTGTATTCTATACAACTCATAAACCTTCATCTTTTGGTCATGAGATATATATTTTGGAATTGAATCAAAATTGATTTGTTAGAAATATTATTATCCAAATTTCAGAATTAGAAATTAATTAGAATATACTTTAAAATCATGTTTAGATTTTTTTCCAATTTTAATTAGTATTATCCATCGGGCTTTCTTATTACTATATACATATATTATTTTTGACCACATACATTGCATCTACATGTACTACAGAAATGGAAATAATCTTATAATCATGTTCCTATAAAATACTCAATAGTATTACTCTACCTACGAAAATCTGAATGCATATCACATTTCACAATAACAAAAATGCATATCACAGAATTAAATGGAAAATATTGTTTCCCCGACATAAATTTGAACCATTATGCTTTCTATGGAAAGAAAGCCAAATAATATATAATAATTACTATTGGCCTAAATATATTACCAAAAATATTGGAATAGTCATAGAGGCATAATCATATTACGATTTTTCAAGAATATTAGTCAATATTATGTTACCAAAAAATAAAGTGATTTTTATTTGTGCAGATTGAGATCTCAATCTCATTAAGTTATATATATGATCGGTTACTATTAAGTTCTCTTTGTTCAAAAAAAAAAAAATCATCTGTTCTTCTCTTTTGTCTTTTTTTTTTCTTTTTTCTTTTTCATTTCTTGGTTGTCTTGAACCAAAAAAAATGGGGGGTTTTTCTTTGGTGTTCATAAATGTGTCTTAAGTTATATGTGTTTTCAGTAAAAATATTTCTGGGTTTATAGTTTGATAAACATTATGGAAACCAAAAAGCCATCCGATTCTTGTGTTAGAGAACAAACATATTGTCAAAGATCAATAAAACCACTAACATCTCAATGCATAAAGGTACGTTATGAATTTTGTAAATTTATATGTGTTTTCTGTTAATATAGTACACATTCAAAATGTCATGATATAAAATAATAATGTCAGGTTAGAGTCTTAATCTTATAATTTCATTAGAGATCTTAATATATATTGGAAGCGATTCTGATGAAGGTAGTTTGAGTTTGTTATTTTCATTAGGATTTATTGGTCTACCAATTAGATAAAACCAAATCGATTTTGTGTACTTTCTTTGTTCAGAGTCAACGACGCTAACTTTGGATCTGAGCAAGATTATTTTTAATATAAAATGATATGATTTGTCAATTGAAAAATAATACATGACATGTGATGTATTGTTTAGATTCCAAGGTCTCAGTATAATGTCCCTTCATGCTAATCCCAATCAACTCCCTAGCTGGCCATTTCTTGGTTAAAAATATAAATGAAAAGATTTGATGATTGGCATAAATCGAAGATCAAGACTATGTAGATTAAACAAAAGTATATTCACGCTCGGAGTTCGTTGATAATCACAACTTAACAGTGACCCATTAGAATATTGTATTCAAGAGTTGTATTTTTTATCGTTTTGCGCAACCATTCAAGAGTTGTATAAATAACGTTTCTTCGCCTTTAAATCACAATAAGAGTTGTATTCACGCTAGATATTTTTGAACATCTCCTAATTATAACTGATCAAACTAAAGTCAACATGTATCACATATTTCAGATCTCTGGTGAAGCTTTCAGGGCTTTGGGTTTGAAGATGAAGATTCTGATAACAGTCATCATCAGTTGCTTATTAATTTGCTCTGTAATATTAATATCGAATTCAAACAACTTCAACAATCAACTTCTTGATGCTACAATCAACGGTAAAAAAAAAGATCATCCACTTTTGTGTTTTTATATTCCTAACTCAGAGAATTGCTCCTTTTGACTTTATGTTTTCATTTTCTTGTAACAGAATCAAAGGAATCCGAAACGCCGAGGGATAAACTTATAGGAGGGCTTCTAACTGCAGATTTCGATGAAAGTTCTTGCTTGAGTAGGTATCATCAATCTTTGTTGTATCGCAAAGCTTCACCATACAAGCCTTCTGAGTATCTTGTCTCTAAGCTAAGAAGCTATGAGAAGCTTCACAAGCGTTGCGGTCCTGGCACGGATGCTTACAAGAAAGCAACAAAGAACCTTGGTGATGATAGAGAGAATTATGCCAGCAAATATGTTGGTGAATGCAAATACATAGTTTGGGTTGCGGTTTACGGGCTTGGAAACAGAATACTTACTCTTAGTTCTGTCTTCCTCTACGCTCTCTTGACAGAAAGAGTCGTTCTTGTTGACCAAAGCAAAGATATAAGTGATCTCTTCTGCGAGCCATTTCCAGGTACTTCATGGTTACTTCCTCTTGACTTCCCATTGATGAAACAGATTGATGGCTACAACATGGGATATTCTCGTTGTTACGGAACAATGTTGAACAATCATGCGATCAACTCAACTTTAATCCCACCACATCTTTATCTTCACATTCTCCATGATTCAAGAGATAACGATAAGATGTTCTTCTGCCAAAAGGATCAAACTTTAGTCGACAAAGTCCCATGGTTGATAGTCAAAGCCAACGTTTACTTTGTTCCATCACTATGGTTGAATCCAACGTTCCAAACCGAACTAATGAAGCTATTCCCGCAGAAAGAAGCAGTCTTTCACCATTTGGCTCGGTATCTTTTTCATCCGACGAATCAAGTTTGGGGCTTGATCACAAGATCCTACAATGCTTACTTATCAAGAGCAGACGAGACGCTCGGGATTCAAATACGTGTTTTCAGCGATAGAGCTGGATATTTCCAACACGTAATGGATCAGATCGTTTCTTGTACACGAAGAGAGAAGCTTTTACCTGAACCAGCTGCGCAAGAAGAACCAAAAGTCAATACATCGGCAAGACAGAAACTGAAGGCTGTTCTGGTCACATCTCTGTATCCAGAGTACTCTGATAACTTGAAGAACATGTTTTGGGAAAGACCAACTTCGACAGGTGAGATAATCGAAGTTTATCAGCCAAGTGGGGAAAGAGTACAACAAACAGACAAGAAGCTTCACGACCAAAAGGCACTTGCCGAGATGTATCTTCTAAGTTTAACTGATAACATAGTCACAAGCGCAAGGTCTACATTTGGATATGTTGCTCATAGTCTTGGAGGGTTAAAGCCATGGTTACTTTATCAGCCAAAGGATGCTAATGCTCCTGATCCACCATGTGTTCGATCAACGTCCATGGACCCTTGTCACCTTACTCCTCCGTCTCATGGATGTGAACCTGAATGGGGAACCGACTCCGGGAAGGTTGTTCCTTTTGTAAGGCACTGTGAGGATCGTGAAAACGATGGACTTAAGCTATTTGATGAGTTATAGGTCTTATTTGTTATAGTATATCATTGGATTACTGAGTTATTCAAACAGAGAATCATTTGATGAATTCTGATTGAATGTTAACAATCTTATTGTTTTCTCTTTTATTTTCGTCTATAATAATCATATTACTAATCCAGGTTCGGCTTTTTGGTTAAATACAAAAGAGAGTATGTTTGTATGCTTAATGGAATATCTTACAGTTAACTGTTAACAATTCCATCCTCTAGAATATGTTAATGCAATAAACAATTAGTTTTCTTATAACATTAACAGGGCTTGTTTAGTTTAAAATAATAACACTTTACATTTACTTACACAAAAAAAATCAACAAGGCTCTGTGTCAGTTCATATCCTTGTGAGGTTTTGTGGAGATTACTTCCTGTGTCATGTAAACACAAAAGTAGGAATTTGCAGAGTTCACATCAGAGTTTTGAAAAATCCTCTGTTTCAGAACTTCTGAATCCCAACAGTTCTTACCTGAATTCCTGCAACAGTAGTATTGTGAATTAGGCGAGTTTATCGCAAATCTTTTCACTAAGTAACGAATCATAAACATCATTTGCTAAATGGAAGCATAAAACCAGTTAATTCTTTAAAAACTAGATGATCTGTGATAAGCAAATTTTATACCTTTATGGCTCCTCTGTTCTCAAGCTCCATAAGAAACGCTGCAGTGCCATATTCATATTCTTGCGATATCCCTTCATTAGCCTGAGTAAACATGCACATCTGGATCAATCCCACAATTCTCCATGCCAAGAACAACCCTTTCAGCAGCATCTACTTTCATCTCATTACATAAACTCCGGACCATAATGGCATAACTATGTGAATCTGCATCCAACCCTAACCGCTCCATTTGCAGGAAAAAAGCCACCACCGTATCAGTTCATCAAAAAAATTCATTGCCTTTATATTAGGAGCACATCCCAGGGAATAAGCCTGGAAGAAAATATCAATAGCTTCGTCAAACATTTAAAGATTAGCATAAGATTTAACAAAGGCCCTGAAGAGCCTGCTCAACAACAGTAATGACCCTTTTCCATCCTCTTCAGGTTCTACAATGGCCTCTAACAAATCCATGACGCTAAAAACACGTTCCTCATCTCCTTTCTTGATAAGTTTCAAAAGCAACAGATCCAATTTCTTATCCAAACCCCAACCTAAAACGATTCAGATAACATTTGCATAAAGCTTTGACAATAGGCAAAACCTGATTTCCTTCAATTTGTTTCAGAAACGAAAAAGCAAGATAAGGATCTTCCTTTATACTAGTTTAAACTCCCAAGAATCCCAACTTTGTTTAACTCCAATGCTTTACAATTAAAGTTACCTTCTTTCACTTTCTCAGAGTGTGAGCTTGTAGGGTTCGTCCAGGCAAGTCAAGGAACAACGTAGAATCTCGAAGAGGATGCTGTTCGAATCAATCCTCTCACATGTGAGAGTAACTGAATCGGGAGCCCCCGCATGAAACATTTCCGCCGGCGAAAAGTAAGAACTAGCAGAGATTAACCGAACCGATTCCAAACCAAATATTTTTTCATAAAAATTCAAATCGAACCGAAACCAGTTCACCCGGCCATACCACTAATTATGTACCGCAAATAACCGATTGTTTTGTTTATGTGTGAAATTACAGGTCGAGTACCGCCGGTACAACTCTTTTAATTATGCTCGTATATCTTTGGTTTGCTCCTTTGAAACTCTCTATTTGATTTACAAAAAGGTTAAAGTTTGACAAAGATAATTGTTCATAGTAGGTAAAGAATTTTGGGGTTTGGTCAAATATAAATTCTACAAATGCTCAATTACTTATAAATGGGAGATAAGGCGGTCGTGGTTTAGGTACTATTTTTAGAGGACGAAGCAGGTCCCTTCCACCATGTGAAATATCAGATAGTACATACAAAGAGACAGGAAGCTTTCACCATCAATCATCAATGTAGTCCATCAACCTAACGTCACAGCACAACACATTTATCATATTTTCATAAAGTACCAAGATTCTTTAACCAAAATGAGAATAAGTGTTCTACTCACACTTTAACTCTTTGATAACACTTAATAATAACTGTTTCAGACTAGCAATTTCCTGTGCAGTTTTCTGAGCTTTGGGTTTGATGATGAAGCTCATGATAACGGTCCTCACTTTCTTATTACTTTGGTCAGTGATGGTCAACACCATATTCAGACTCCAACTTCTTGGTGCTACAATCTACGGTAAAATCACTCTAATTTTGGGTATTGTTATTCAAGAATACTCCTTTGAATCAATGTGTTATTTTTTTTATATAGGTTCAAAGGATTCCGGAAACTGGAAGGATAAACTGTTAGGAGGGCTTTTAACAGCTGATTTTGATGAAGACTCTTGCTTGAGTAGGCATCAGTCTTCCTTGTATCGGAAGCCTTCACCATACAAACCATCTGGATATCTCATCTCTAAGCTTAGAAGCTATGAGTTACTTCACAAGCGCTGCGGTCCAGGTACAAAAGCTTACAAGAAAGCAACGGAGAAGATAGGTCATGATGATGATAAGAATGTTGGAAACAGATTTGCTGGTGAATGCAGATACATTGTGTGGATTGCTGTTTATGGACTTGGAAACAAAATACTTACTCTTGCTTCTTTGTTCCTCTATGCTCTCTTGACTGACAGAATCATTCTTCTTGACCAACGCAAGGACATAAGTGATCTCTTCTGTGAGCCTTTTCCGGGTACTTCCTGGTTACTTCCTTTGGATTTTCCACTGTATGATCAGTTTGATAGCTTCAACAGGGAATATTCGCGTTGTTACGGAACAATGTTGAAGAATCATGCCTTTAACTCGACTACAACAGAAAGCATCATCCCTTCATACCTCTGTTTTTATCTTATCCACGATTACGAGGATCATGACAAGATGTTCTTCTGTGAAGAAGATCAAAATCACATCAACCAAATCCCTTGGTTGGTCTTCAACTCAAACCTTTACTTTATTCCATCTCTATGGTTGATCCCTAGTTTCCAAACCGAACTAAGAAAGCTATTCCCACAGAAAGATACAGTCTTTCATCATCTGGCTTGGTATCTTTTTCACCCGACAAACCAAGTTTGGGGTATGATCACAAGATCTTATGAAGCTTACTTATCAAGAGCTGACGAGAGACTCGGGATTCAAGTACGAGTTTTTAGCAAGCCCGCTGGATATTTCCAGCATGTCATGGACCAAATCCTAGCCTGTGCACAAAGAGAGAAACTATTACCTCTAGTGTCTGCTGCAGAATCACAAGTCACTAATAATACATCAAGAAGCTCGAAACTCAAAGCTGTTCTTGTCACATCTTTGTACACAGAGTACTCAGAGAATCTAAGGAATATGTATTGGGAAGGGCCGAGTTCGACAGGAGAGATGATACAAGTTTACCAACCAAGCCAAGAAATGTATCAGCAAACAGACAATAAGCTACATGATCAAAAGGCACTCGCTGAAATCTACCTTCTAAGTTTAACCGACAACATTGTCACTAGCGACTCTTCTACTTTCGGATACGTTGCTCAAGGTCTTGGGGGAGTAAAGCCATGGATACTTTATAAGCCAAAGAACAACACAGCTCCTGACCCACCATGTATTCGAGCCATGTCAATGGAACCATGTTTTCTTAGAGCTCCTCTCTATGGTTGTCAAGCTAAGAAACTAAAGATCACTCCTTTTGTTAGGCCTTGTGAGGATCGGATCACGGGCCTTAAGCTAGTTGGTTCCGCAAATGGATTTTGATTGAAAACATTCATCTTCTTTTATGCGCATCATTGTTGCCTAAAAGCTGGAAATAAGCACCAAGTTTGTTTACCAAAGCTGAAGATGAAATTTTAATTCTCATCTAATTTATATAAATTATATTTAATTTTAAAAATTCACTGGAAACAAAATTGTATATTATATTCCAGAAATATATAATAACTTTAAAAATTAATAATTAAGAGTAGTATATAGTAGACAATCATTTTCAATAAGTAATATGGAAACATATCATATTACATCATAAATTGTGATATCTTCCATAAAATCTAAAGATAATGATTGATACAAACCTGCAGTTTTTGTTTCCTTCACCTATTGATGGTCACAATCTGACATTACATTTCCCATTTCTTTCATCCTGAGACCAGAATCAATAACATCATACAAGCAACAAAGTAGAAGACATCTCCAATATGATGAAGCTCACGATAACAATTGCCACTTGCTTAGTAATTTGCACGGTGCTATTTTTACCATCCTTTAACATCTTCTTCACCGGTAACAAAACCCTTCATCTTTTTGAGTTAATTTATATCAAAAGAAAACAGACATATTCACTTCTTTTATCTTCTTAAAAGGTTCAAATGATTCTGAAAAACCAAGGGAGAAACTGTTAGGAGGGCTTCTTACTACAGAGTTTGATAAGGAATCTTGCATAAGTAGGTATGATCAGTCAATGCGCAAGCCTTCACCATACAAACCATCTGAATATCTCATCTCTAAGCTTAGAAGCTATGAGTTGCTTCACAAGCATTGCGGTCCAGGCACAGATGCTTACAAGAGAGCAACAGAGAAGCTTGGTCATCATGGTGTAAGAAGCTCTGGTGATGAGTGCCGATATATAGTGTGGATGCCAATGTTTGGGCTGGGAAACAGAATACTTTCTCTGGTCTCTATCTTCCTCTATGCGCTCTTGACAGAGAGAGTCATGCTTGTTGACCAACGAAGTGATATAACTGATCTCTTTTGCGAGCCTTTTCCAGATACATCCTGGTTACTTCCTCTTGATTTTCCATTGACGGATCAGTTAGATAGCTTCAACCAGAAACACCCCCACTGTTACGGAACAATGATAAAGAACCATTCCATTAACTCAACTACAATACCATCGCATCTGTATCTTGATATTTTCCATGATTCCAGAGCTCAAGATAAGATGTTCTTCTGTGAAGGAGATCAAGCTATTATTGGTAAAGTCCCTTGGCTAGTAGCCAAATCCAACCTTTACTTTGTTCCATCTCTATGGATGATCCCTAGTTTCCAAACCGAACTCCTCAAGCTATTCCCACAGAAAGATACCGCCTTCCACCATATGAGTAGGTATCTTTTTCACCCGACAAACCAAGTTTGGAATATGGTCACAAGATCCTACAATGGTTACTTATCAAGAGCTGACGAGATTCTCGGGATTCAAGTACGAGTGTTTAGCAGGCCCGCTGGATATTTCCAGCACGTCATGGACCAGATCCTATCCTGTACACAAAGAGAGAAACTGTTGCCTGAATTAGTTTCATCAGAATCACAAGTCAATAACACATCAAGAATCCCCAAACTTAAAGCTGTTCTGGTCACATCTCTGCATCCAGAATACTCTGATAAACTAAAAAACATGTTTTGGGAACGACCTACTTCAACAGGAGAGATACTTGAAATTTATCAGCCAAGTGGAGAAAGGATTCAACAAACAGACAAGAAGCTTCACGACCAAAAGGCCCTAGCTGAGATCTACCTCCTAAGCTTAACTGATAAACTTGTAACAAGCACAAGGTCTACCTTTGGATACGTAGCACAAGGTATTGGAGGATTAAAGCCATGGATACTCTATGAGCCAAGGAACCGCAAAGCTCCTGATCCACCATGTGTTAAGGCCATGTCAATAGAGCCTTGTTTTCTTAGAGCCCCACTCCATGGTTGTCAAGCCAAGACAATCAAAATCACTCCTTTTGTTAAGTATTGTGAGGATTGGTTCTCAGGGCTTAAGATTGTTGATGTCTCCGATGAACTTTGATTTGTAAGACTTCATCTTCTTCTATGTTTAGCATTGTTGTTGCTTAACAAATTCCTAAAAAGCTTGAAATAATTAAGCAAAGTTTGTGGATTTTTGTCAGAGTGATTCAGTTTCCAAACAATAGGTGAAATGCAGGGACTAAACTGTAAAACCTTCTTCGAATTCGCCGATTAATCTTCTCGAATGCCAATATTGTAAACTCTTTATGCGCAGATAAGAGAGATTTGCTGAATTTGACAAAACAAAGTCTTTTGGGCTGTTCACTGTTGGCCCATTTATCTTTTCTAAATTCCAAATCTCAATATCCAAAATCAGTCTGGTTTGACATGGTTCACCACACGTGTGCGTGCAGTTTCAGATTTTCCTCTTCACTTCTAAACTGAGACGTTTGATCGTATCAAAATTTCAAACTTTATAAGTTGACCACTTTGAACTTCTATTTCTTATTTAAATAATTAAAAAAAAAAAAAATTCTAATACATTAATCAGACCATTTTAATAAACCTACTAATCTGAAAATCCTATGGAGAAATGGTCAAAACTAGTGTGTCAAAAATAAGTTATAACAGAGAATGGAAATAGATGTGTTGATGATGAATGCAAATACATCGTTTGGGTTTCTGCGTATGGGTTTAAAAACAGAGATCTTATCATTGGAGAAAGTGATAAGAAGGTGCAGAACCTAAAGGCGCTTGCTGAGATGTGTTGTGTACGACTGATAAAATTTGTGGCCAGACATTTGGATGTGTGGCATTTTTATCAGGATCCTGACACACCATGTGTTAGGGCCATGCCGATGGACCCTTGTTTCTATTCTCATCAGACTAATCTTAATAGGCCTTTCAATTTTTTTTTATTACATTTTTGCTTTGATAAAGGTTGATTCAGATTTAAATAAAACGCATAACAACTATGATCCTAGAGTCATACAGCAAGTGTTTTAATTAAGTGGACATAGACTACTAGCAAGTATAATCTTACTTTTTGCAAAACTTAAGAGAATATAGAAGTGTAGTGAGATTTTTTGCAACAAGATTGAAGCTCACTATGAGTGATGGGGTTGATTAATTAGCCTGGTCCACGTCCTGTTGTGAATGACGACACTTTATCCTCTCGTGAATCACAACGCTTTATCCTGGTCAATTATTTATTACATTTAGTTATATAATTCACACATATTTTTATGTTTAATACATTTTGTTTACTTATGTAGTCATGGGTGCCTGCTTTTATTATTAAAGGAACTATTATGCATGTATTTCAAGCGGGATGACTAGAATATAAAACAGGATACGTACTCTACTATAAGCATCATAAAATTGATAACATGTTCGTTTAACAGCCGCATTAATCAATATTTGGGACGTCATTTACGTCTTCCATGGTTATAAACTTTAGAGATTCGCCATCATGCAGATTCGTGCTCAGTCTGATCTTTCTTAGCCCTCCGTCGCTGATAGGTTTGTAAAGTCTTGGATGTTCAGCATCCACAAATTCATTTGGAGCTTCAAGATCTCTATCTATTGGTCCTAACAGGAACGAGGCGACAGAAAATCTCACTTTTGGGTCTATGCATTTCACTCTATGCTTCATATTGTACAACCTCCCATTGCTCCATATCTATCACAAAGTTTCGAAAAACCAACAAGAAAAATATAATATATTTTCAACACATCTTCTAACTATATATTAGTGATGAAACTCATGCATCTTACCGTAGCCATATCACCGAGTTAACAAGAAGCGTGTTAGGCAACGTGTTTATGCGGAAAAAAGATCCTGAAGACTTGTCCATGACTTCAAGCCCACGAACATCCTCATCACCTTGAAGAATTGTCAAGAATCCAGGATCCGTGTGTAATATCGCACCATATTGTTCAATTGTTTTCGGGTTGAAATGATATTTATTCATCCGAATGTGACTTGGCCATTCTCTATAAAAATGGGTATCCACCACTCCATAACTCTCCGCAAATCTTCTTGCTAGGTCCCTGGCAAGACCATCAGTAGCTTTTGCATAATTCAGCATAATCTCCCTGCAACAACAATAATAAGATAAAAGATGAAAGTTCCGTCACAACAACTTTAGGATGCCCATGCGATTATATCTATTCGAATCAAACCAAATATACAATATTCAATAATACGGAGGTAGAAGAAACCTTTGGTCCGTAGAGGCCTCGAGTTGGTCACAAAAGTTATTGACATCTTGAGGAGATGACATGCCAAAAAGACCAAATGATTCGTATAAAGGATTCAAATCACTTTGAGGCTTGTAACCGCTTCCTAGTATCACATCGGTGTTTCGCCTTTTCACCTCACATGGAAGTTCATGGAGATCTCTGACAGTCTTTTTCATCCCAGCCATCAATGGCATAGAAACTCCATGGTTTATCACCATGAAACATCCCCATCTTTCACCTGCTTCACGAATTTTTTGATTCAAGAACTTATCAGAATCGTGACTCAAGTCTATTGTCGGAATGACGACACTGGATTTCACCATTATGATCTTTCTTGCAAAACATAGGTTCTTGGCTATTCGCAACACAACCTTACATAAAGAAGAGCATCCTCCAAGGCAATGACGTAACAAGTGACGTAAGGCCAAAGATATTTTATCTGTAATCAATCAATGATCAAGGCATCATGTCAATTTTTTTTCAAAAAAAAAATAATAATCAAGAAAAAAAAAAAGCTATCATGGTAAACGATTGAATTTGACAAAGACGTTTCCGAGAAAAGAAAAAAATAAATACTGTATGAAAAACTTCATATGGAAAAGTAGTTACAAATTTATGAAACTTCATATGGAAAAATGGTTTAAGGAATCTAAGGCGTGATTCATGTGAATTGGCCACGATATATGAGAAGGCAAAGTCCCGTCGTTATTCAGACATCTAAACAACAACATCGAAATAGATTAGGTTGGTCAGTTCACTTTTCTTTCCTACCACTGATCATTCGTAATATGCTAAACAGCTTAAGTATGCGAATCCATACGCAGCCGAAAAATAAATATTCGATCAAATTATAACCAAATTAATGGTATATCTAACTAAAATCCAAATCCGAGTTGGAACTAAAACCTCACCAAACCATATAGCATACTTTAATTTGTATACTAGAACATATAATTTGAAAATCCAAAAAAAAAAAAAAACCAAAATCCGAATTTACACCACTATTTAGATCATCTTCAAATGCCGTTTGTATCATTTATCTAGTGAGTCCTTCATGCATAGGTTATAAGCTCGACAGCTTCTTCATCATGCAATTTCAAATTCATTCGAATATTTCGTATCCCTTCGTTACTAGCTAATAGGCTTGTATAGTCGCCGATGTTCTGCATCCGCACAAAAAAAAATCCTCACTTCGAGCTTTTGGCACTCAAAATAAAAGTGTGTTGAGTGTTGAGACTTTAGCAAGATAATTCTAGAAAAAAAACATATGGAAACTACGTCTTTCAAGACAATTGAGAAGAAAAAAGGATTTAAACCGTTTTTCTATGTTAACAGTGTCTTTACGTTAATCAAGTTAAAAACGAATTTAATCCCGTTAATGTACATTAATACATCCAAGGCATGGGATTAGTTTTGACTGTTTGAGTATCAAACTTACAAAATATTATGTTTGTACTTAATTTTGTCCAAAATTCCAAAAGTTGGTGTATATTTTTATTGAAAACTAATTAATTGATGAAATCTTACGAGATTTGCCAAAAATAATAACGAATTGGGAGAACAACTTCAAAATGTTTCCTAGAAATAGTTGATAAATTTGGATACGTAGCTCATGAAGATACTCAAAAAGCGTAAAGCTCCGGACAGATTTTGTGTTAGCTGTAGAGCAATGTCGATCGATGGACCTTTATTTCCATTCTTCTCGTATCCATGGGTCACTACTTTGATTATTTAACTTATTCATATGTATGAAGCGAGATGATTGGAACATAAAGCAGGATACTACTATAAGCATCATGAAATTATAACATGTTCCAGGCTGACAAAACAAATAAAATCATGAGAATTCAGATGCATATTTATTGTCTACAAGAATTCCAAGACAATGTTGGTTAGTACAATAACCGGCTTAATTAATCTGTCTTTGGGACGTCATTTAAATATTTCATGGTTATAAACTTGAGAGACTCGCCAGCATGTAGGTTCCTGCTCAGTCTAATCTTTCTTAGCCCTCCGTCGCTGATAGGTTTGTATAGTCGTGGATGTTCAGCATCCACCAATTCAGCTGGAGCTTCAAGATCTCTATCTATTGGGCCTAATAGGAATGAGGCGATCGAAATCCTCACTTTTGGGTCTATGCATTTCACTCTATGTTTCACATTGCACAACCTACCATTGCTCCATATCTATTACAAAGTTTAAGAAACCGGCAAGACAAGTATTTTTAATTTTGCAACGAGTTTAATTTATTTCATGGTTCAAATACTTTTAACACATTTTCTAACTCACCGTGGCCATGTCACCAAGGTTGACAAAAAGCGTGTTGGGCAACGTGTTTATGAGAAAAAAATATCCTGAAGACTTGTCCATGACTTCAAGCCCACCAACATCCTCATCAGCTTGAAGAACTGTCAAGAATCCAGGATCCGTGTGTAATCCCACACCAAGTTCTCCAACTGTTTCCGGGTGAAGATGATATTTGTTCATCCGTAATTGGCTTTGCCACCCTCTATAAAAATGGGTATCCACCACTCCATAACTCTCCGCTACTCTTCTTGTTAGATCTCTTGCAAGACCATCAGTAGCTTTAGCATACTTGAGCATAATCTCCCTGCAACAACAAAAGATCAATTTAATAACTCCGAATTATACCGAATGTAGTACAATCAATGATTAACCAAGTAAATGAAAAAAAAAAAAAAGTGAAAAGAAGAAACCTTTGATCCGTAGAGGCCTCGAGTTGGTCACAAAAGTTATTGACAGCTTGAGGAGATGCCATGTCAAAAAGACCAAATGATTCGTAAAAAGGAGTCAACTCACTTTGAGGCTTGTAACCGCTTCCTAGTATCACGTCGGTGTTACGCCTTTTCAGCTCACATGGACGTTCATGAAGATCTCTAACAGTCTTCTTCATCCCAGCCATCAATGACATAGAAACTCCATGGTTTATCACCATGAAACATCCCCATTTCTCACTTGCTTCACGGATTTTTGTATTTAAGAACTTATCAGAACCCTCACTCAAGTCTACTATCGGAATGACTCCAATGGGGTTCACCATTATGATCTTTTCTCCGAGATATTCTTGGTACGAGAGAGGTTGATAAAGAAATATAGGTTCTTGGCTATTTTCAAGACGACATTGTCTTTGTCTTGTTATAAAGAACAATATCGTGGGCCGAGATAAGACCAGTAATTTTCTCTCTCTGATCATTGAGCAAGACACCACTATATCAACAGTTAATTTTGACAAAGACGTTTCAGCGAAAAGAACGAAACAACTATATGAAAACTTTTATAATGGGTTTATGAATCTAAGCGTGATTCACGTGTTGTGGGGGAATAATTTGGAATGGTGGGTTAACTTTTCTTTAGTTATTAGTTATCACTCATTCGAAATATTTTAAGTATGCGAATCCAAACCGAGCCAAAAATAAATAATTGATCAAACTAAACCCAAAATTTCCCAAAAAAACTAATGCTATATTTGACTAAAATCCAAACCCAAGTCCGAACTAAAACCTTACCAAACCATTCATACTATAAATAAATAATATGTAATACATTTTAATTTGGATACTAGTATTCATAAGTTGAAAAACTAAAATCCGAATTATGTATACACCACTATTTAGAAGGTCTGTAACCAGTTTATTTAAATTTGGACTTGAACCCCTAGTAGGTAAAGCAAGAGAGATATATCTTTATATTTCATACTTAGGAAATTTGGACAGAGACACTCCAGTTTCCATAGCGCAACCATCTTAAAATGCCTTTAAGATAATTTATCTAGTGAGTCCTTCCTTCATGGGTTATAAGCTTGAGAGCTTCCCCATCATGCAATTTCATAGTCATTCTAATATTTCGTATCCCTTGGTGACTAATAGGCTTGTATAGTCGAGGATGTTCTGCATCCACAAACTCACTTGGAGGTTCCAGATCTGTATCCATTGGTCCTAATAAGAAGGAGGCGATAGAGAACCTCATTGTTGCTTCTTTGCATTGCACTCTATGCTTCACATTGCACAATCTTCCATTGCTCCATATTGCAGCCATGTCTCCGAGGTTGATAGCAAGCGTGTTTGGCAACGGTTCTATGGGGAAAAATGTTCCTGAAGTAGAGTCCATGGCTTCAAGCCCACCAACATTTTCATCATCTTGAAGAACTGTCAAGAACCCCGAATCCGTGTGTAATTGCACACCAAGTTTCCCGACTGCTTCGGGTTTAAAATGGTATTTGTTAATCCGAAACTGGCTTCGCCATCCTATAAAAAAGTTATTATCAACCAGCCTGTAACTCTCTGCTAATCTCCTTGCTAAATCCTTTGCAAGCCCATCAATAGCTTCCGCATACTTTACCATAATCTCCCTGCAAGCCCAAAATCCATCAATGTTACATTACAAGAAATCAAATAATAAAAAGATGAAACCTTTGATCCGCAGAAGCGTCGAGTTGATCACAAAAGGTATTGACAGCTTGAGGAGAAGCCATGTCATAGAGACCCAATGCTTCATAGTAAGGATTAATTTCATTTGGAGCTCTGTAACCACTCCCTAGTAACACATCAGTGTTACGCAATTTAACTTCGCATGGTCGTTCAAAGAGATCAATAACAGTCTTCTTCATCTCAGACATCAAAGACAATGAAACTCCATGGTTAATCACCCTGAAACATCCCCATCTCTCACTCGCTTCACGGATTTTCTGATTCAGAATCTTATCATCAACCTCTGCCAAGTCTATCGTCGGCATGACTCCAGTTAGTTGGGCCATTATCTTCAATGGAGAGGTTGAAAAGAAAGAGGTATTTCACTACACAACACAACAATCAAAGTCTAATGTTATAAAAAGAAAATATTAGTCTCACCAAAAGACGATTTTATCAGATCAAAACACTAAAAGTAGTCTGAATTCGGCAAAGACGTGCAAGGAATCAGAAGAACAAGTTTAATACTTTTAAAACAATTCTTAAATTGGTTAATGATCTATAACGTAACGATTCAGACAGCTAAACAATCATCGAAAATAACCCGGTAATGGATTAGGCTAAGTAACAATATGATCCATCAATTACGTCTAAATTGAAGAAATCCAATACTGAGTTAATATGCATTTACAAGATGATTCATCCCTTTAACTAATTATTCTGATTACGCATCAATTAAGTCTAAATTGAAGAAAGAAAAAACCCCCAGTAAATGAATTAGGCTAAGTAAACAAAATTCATTTCCTTGCTTTTTGCTTATCCTGAGGTAAATAGCAGTTACGTCTAAATCTGACTCTCTTCTCTATCTATCTACTTGAAGATTTTTCAGAGATTAAAAAGTACCTTAATTTCTCGAGAAAGCCAAGGAGTTGATGAAGTACAAGTGTCTTGTTTAAGGCGAGAAAACAGAACGGAGTCGAAGACTGAAATAGAACTTGGAAGAAATTGGATCTACGGAGACGTTTAGTTGTGAATGTTGTGTTTGTTTCATCAAAACTATGCTACGGAGAAAATGACGTCAATGTGTTTTCTGCATCGATTTCCACGCGCCAAGTTTCTAGGTTTTTTTTCTCTCGACAGTTTCTAGATTTCTTAGGAAAATAGAAAAAAAAATCGAATTCACGGTGATTGTCAAGTATTTTATTTACTCGTAACTTTATAAATATAAATGTTTGTTTAGGATGTCCAATCTAATTTAATCAACTTGATGACAAAAACAGATCAGTTCGAGAACTTTAAAATATGAAATATATTTGTGCCTACTATTTTCGGGCTCCAAATGTATATTCTTATTACTCTTCTCACCTTAATCACAAACTGATATGTGCATACTAAAAACTACGATGATACTTGTCAAGTTTGTTACAAGATGCGTGAGAAAGAACTAAGAACCCAAATTTCAAATTTGCTTTTCCAGTTTCTCAGGTCTAGAAGGAAGAGAGACCTGCGAGTTGGCTAAACTTCTCGTAAGAGACCCAAAACACGAACTGCCATGGTCCGAGCCTTGCCCATGTCGGGAAAAAACCTTTCCATAAAGCTCTTATTCCTTCAAACTTAACCGTCTTCACCAAACACTCGTAAGAATTTCTACACACAGTCTTTTCACCCTGATTCATCATCCTTGTCTTCACTACATCAGCCGGACAACTCAGTGTTGTAGAAGCAAGACCCGACATTATAGAAGCAAGAGTGTGAGCGTAAATGTTATCCTCCGAGATCTTTTTCTCGATGACAAAGTGTTTGGCGTGATCATAGCAAGCTAGTTCTCCCATATTCACTAGAAATGCTCTCTGGATGTTTGGAAGAACACCTTTCCATAATCCTATTACTCCTTCTGATTGTAGAATCTTGGTGAAAGCTTGAATTGGTCCCGAGTATCTCGGTTTCAAGCCTTGACTCACTAATCTACCATCTGCTTGCATTCTCACTTTGACCAAATCAGCTGGGCTAGCCACTACCTGCATTTCTAGTACGAACACAATAAGGAAGCATTTTAGCTTGGAGTAGAAAAGATCACTACTCAAATGTCAATTCTAAAGATATAAACAAACTAGAAGATCTAAGAGAACTTAGTTTGTAACAATAAGCAGAGAACAAGCAAACCTATAATTTGGATTAAGGATCTATGAAACACATTGAACAATCCAAGATTAGGATCTGCATTGCTTTCTCATCTTCACCAACCTAAAGAAGCAGCTAGTTTTGAAATGACACAAACGCAGAAACTCGTAAAATTCAAGAAACTAGGGACAACATCTCCTTCTTAATTCCTTCTTCTATGAAGCATTTTTAATGGAAACTAAACATAGAGATCGATTATTCAATTCCAGTAGCTAAATCTACTCTTAGCAACTGTCAGGCTGATGAGATAAATCCAGATGCAAATTACAGTCATTAGGAGCGAAAACTCTATAAGGATTCAAAAGATTGATGGATGAAGAAGCAATTTTACCTGAGCAATAACACCAGAAATTCCTCCGGCGAGAGCCTTTGTGGCGAGAGGAAGAGAGTCGACGTTGTTAACTTCGGATCTGACGATGACTCTTTTCAAGTTCTCGTACCCAATGATTCTGATAGGCGTGTAGAAAAGGTGTCTGATAATCGCCGGAGATAAACCTTTATAGAGACCAATCACTCCTTCCTGCCTCGCAATCTCCGATACGACTCCGATGGCGCCAATCCGGTGCGCACCAGAAGCGGATCCTGAACCATGGAGCTGCATTCTAGTCTTTGTGAGATCAATCGGAAATGTAACTGTCTCTGCGACCATCGCAGATAGTGACGCAAGCAATATCCTGGTTTGGGTCGGTGCTTCGCCGGCCACTCGGCTCCGCTCCATTTTCACCGGCTTTGGTTACCAAACTCAATGAGCATCACAACCCCCAAAACTGATTCTATTCTCTAACGATGTCGTTTCGTTACGAAATTTTTTTCAATGCGTTTTTTCATTAAATATTAAATATTAGATATTAAATCCGACGTGGCAAAAGATGACATGGATTTTTATCTCAAACATTATGATTCTTGGGTAGACAATAATAATTTTTGAGCTCCTCCCATTTCATATCCTTAGAAAGAAAAAAAAAAGTCAAATGAGTTCCTTCACCACCAACACTCCATCACCGTATCTCCTCCGGCCATATTACCATCGCCGTGTAAATCCAACATTCTCTGTCGTATGCTGCGCCGGAGAATCCCAACAAGACATTTTTACTCGCCGGAGAACCCTGACGTCACTTATAATATTTTCCACCATGACCGCCGGGGCTGCCACGTCATCAGCGTTAGCACAGGAGAAATGGGGAACGAGGTCATTCATAAAGGAGAAATATTTTATGCCGGGGCTATCGCCGGAGGACGCTGCGGCGCGTATAAAACAGACGGCAGAAGGTTTAAGAGACATGAGGGAGATGTTGGACCACATGTCGTGGAGGTATGTGATATTCTATATAAGATTGAAACAGGCTTATCTGTCTCAGGATCTTACCAACGCCATGAACATCTTGCCGGAGAGTCGCCGGAATGATTACGTTCAGGCGGCGAACGAGCTAGTCGAGAACATGAGTGAGGTAAAACTTAACTAATGATTTATAGAATAACTAATTCTAGGATTTGATTTTTACCAACGCTAGAAGAATGTATGATAATAGGTTAAAATATATAGTTAAAGTACATTATATTTCATATTTTAAGTTCAGAAATATTTAATAGTATTTTTGTTTTGATACAATGTAGTTGGATTTTTACGTGCGGACGCCAAAGGTGTATGAGTCGTATCTCTACTATGAGAAGACATTGAAATCGATAGACAACGTAGTGGAGCTTCTTGTTTAATTGTATTGCATATATCTATCTTCATTCACATGTCGTCTCGTCTCTGGACTCGTTAAAACATTACATTAGATACAAATTCAAAGACCTTAATCAGTGTAGATTCAAGACACATTTAATTTCACCGTGATTTCGATGCAAAATCAGATCGATATATCTTAAAGGCGCGAGAGGGAGATAGCGGAATTGACAACAATAAGCATGAGCAAGATCAATGCGCAGAAAGAACCGATGAGAGATCCCGAGCTGCGTTCGCAGAATCCGTCAAATTGCTGGCAGATTGGTGGCCAATTAGCCGTTGTGTTTCCCTCGTGAGCTAAATATACGGTGGCTGTTGCTGCAGATGCACCAGAGCTCACCAAAGCCAGCATAATCTGATTATCAATACAAACGATAAAAGTGGAAGTTTTCTTGGGCACAAGTTAGTTGGGTACTTTTGTGTCTCTGTTTTGTAATCCTATGATCTTAGATTTAACTAGTGTTATATAAATGGCTCCAATTAGAGAAAAACGATCTAGAACCAAAGTTTACTTACGATTAAAAGAACTAACACAAACTATATTTTTATCCAAAATTTATCTAACCATATTTTAAGTGTCAACCAGATACCGTACTTAGATCATAAAGAGAGACTAAAAAACAGAGGGAGAGATTTACCGTATCAATGACGAGCAAGATGATTCTCGAGGTTCTAGCTTTATTACTGATGATATGAAAGATACTCACAGGTAGTGAAAGAACCAAATATCCACCAGCAATCGCATTTGCAACCACGAAAAACCTACGAAACAAGAGCAATATTGTTATATTTATACACAATCAATTCATGATTAACCGATATATATATTGATCATTGAATATTTTACATGAGCGTTGGTAAATCGCTGTATTTAGCTTTGAGGAGTGTAAGCTGAGTCAAAGAGACAACAGATTCTTGTGTTGTTCCCATAGCGAGTGCGCTTCCTATGGTTCCAAAAACCGCAAATAACCGCAGAACAAATCCAATTGTTAATATTCCTTTGTTTATAACCAACTTTGTGTCAAAAGTTATAACTTTTCTAGGCGACGTTGATGTTTCTCCAGCTTCAATCTGATTTGCTTCCCTAGCTTCAATCTGCTTTGCTTCCCTAGCTTCAACCTGTTTTGGATCCAAAATTATAACTTTTCTGGATGATGTTGGAGTTTCTCCAGCTTCAATATCCTTTGATTCTTCCATGTCTCTGTGACTGTGTTACACAAAAAGGGTATGCAATTTATATAAATCTCTACAGTGTAGACATTACAAGAAGTGGTTAAGACTTTGAAACAGCTGATTCGAATGAAGAAAATAAGAAAATATTAAAAGCATAATTAAGTTGGGTGTTCATAAAAAGACAGAGAATTTAGGTTTTTTTGCTGAGGACATATAGTGAGCAAAGATTTATTTGTTATCTTGTGTTTATCTTCTCTTTACCTGCTCTGTTTTATTACATCCAACAACCTGAACTATTTTTTTGGCATTATATCCATGTCTCCTGAGGTTTACTATAAGCTATTAACTTTGAGGTGTCTTCTAATCTAACTGTAATTTTCTGATAATGATGAAAACATTTTATTCATAGAGACATATACAAGCTCGAACCAGTGAAATGTGAGCAAAGGGCAGCAAAATAACCAAGAGAATTCAGACATAGATCTCGAACATAATAAAAGAAAATCCAAAAGATTGAAGCTTCCAAGAGAAATCCATATTGATATCAGTGATTCGACAGTATACATCTCTCATTCATTTTCACATTTATATGTAAGATTGCTTAAAACCACGAGGCTAATTGATGGTATCTCTTTTCTTTTGTTTTCATAGGCGTATGTTTAAAGATGAGTCAAATGGTTTATTTTGCATTCTCCCACATCGTCAAGTTGGAGAGGCTTTAGTCATAGCCTTTTAGTATATAAAAGAAGCTGAGTTCCACTTCCAACTCATACCTTTCTCGGCCTTTTGGCTAAGATCAAGTGTAGTATCTGTTCTTATCAGTTTAATATCTGATATATGGGCCATCGGTCCATACGATATTAACTTTATTTTTTAAGGGAGAAAGCCCATCAAGATAGCTTGCTGTCTGGGCTTTCGCGAGTCGCCCATGTGTTGCACTACTGCACGGGCCTGGCTCATCCCATCAAGTATTTCAGTTCCAATTATAATTACATGTTCCTACATTTTCTATTCAGCTTCAGAGTATAGGAAAATTAACATAAAAGGAAACCTTAAGAAATGGATAAAATACTTGCGACTCCTAGTAGCCGATATAAGAAAATTGTAAAACGTAAGTGTGTTCATGATTTCATATGGAAGACTAGAGGATTTTGGTTTCTGGTGAGCAAAGACTTTTGTAATCTTGCGTTTGTCCTTTTCTTACCTGCTGTATTGTGTATCCACCAACTTGAACTTTAAAGTATAATTCTTTTGGCTATATATTTAGGCCGTAAGATAAGAAAACTAAACTTTTAAGTGTATCCTGATTTGAGTTTAATTGATTTTCTGAAAATGATAAAATATTTGATACACAAAGACAGATTAAGCTTAGAACCACAAGTGAAACGGGAGGAAACGGGAAAACAAGTGTGTCACATTTTCAGAAACAGTGAAGTGGAATTTGATTAACACATTGTAGTTACTGTGAGACAGAGAAAAATATTATCCTGGATAAAATTCTAGAGGATTCAGACATCAATCTCAAACACGCAAAAAGCTCAGAATATATTGGTATGTATATGTAATACAATAGAACAGTGAAATATTGTTTACTGAAGATGGAAATGAAAAGCACTCCTGAAATTCAAACAGTACACCAAAGTAGAAACTAAAAGAAAAAGGGAAAAAAGATGAAGACACAACCCTCTTGTTTACATTTCTTATATGAATTACATAGACAACTTTTTTTCTTTCTACAAGTAACAATCGTTTTGTAAAAATTGCGTCATCACAGAAGTTCCTGAAACTGTTGAACACTCTCAATCTTCTTTTGCTAAGATGAGTTTTATCGGTTTAAGAAACATGGGTTCTTCTCTTGGAATTCGAGTTCTGCAAGAACAAATCATATACTTACGTCAAATTATCTTGAATACCATTTCATATATTCAAGACTTGTGAACCAGTTCATACCAGCTTACTGTAGTCAAAATCGCGCTTTGCGTATTTGGATTTGCTTGAGCTTTCTGTAGCTTGAGGGATATATGGAAAAGATGTTGGTAGCAAGACAAGTCCATGATCCATGTCAAAAGAGTTGGCTCTTAATCGCAAGATTACTTGCGTAAGTGCTTTCATAGCAGCATCAGGATTTCCTGTAATCTAACCCACAACAAAAACTGGAACATTGGTATAGTTTTACAAAGGAACCAAAAAGAAAACGAGTCCTGGATATGTTTTCATTACCTGAACCATCTCTTCATCTTCACGGGCAATTTTTGGTACATCTTCTTTTTGAAGAATACGGATATTAGCTCTTGTTACACTCCTCATCTCGGATATAACAGCTCCACCTTTACCAATGAGACACCCGATTTGGGAGTTCGACACAAGTAAACGAGTACAGAGTTCTGAATCATTTGTATCTTTACCAACTTTCTCACTGCATCGCTGTTGTAACCGTATTGCTGCATTCACCGCTGGAGATTGATCTTCATAGAACTATATACATACACCAAAAAAGTCGGTTAAACAATCCTATGTTTAAATATGAATAATCTTTATACAATATAGAATAAATTTTCATTAGCTACCTCTTTTGATGATATGAAAATGATGCAATCATCTTTCTCAGTTTCTGAGGTATTGACTCTAATATTTGCACCAGTTTCTTGTCTGATCTGATTAATGAAAGCACCACCTTTTCCTATAACACCTCCAACGTTTTCTGCAGGACAGATGAAACAAACACAAAACTCCCTTGCATCTGTCACATCTCTATGCACTGCATAGTTTCGGTTTAGTGCTGAAGACATTAACATTCCTCCAGGTTGATGCATTGAACTTGAAGAAGACAAGAGTGAATGTTGAAATCGTGACGGATTATCATGAAGCAGTGAAGCAACTTGATAAAGTGCTTCTCTAACAACCATAGGCTCTCCAATTATCTGAAAATTAACCAATACACACTCATGGTTTTGTTCCTTTAATGATAATATCATATTAATTACTGAAGACTTGTGAGTGTTTGTTTCTTACCTGAAGAAGCTCATCATGACTTAAAGTCAAAGCACACGCTGGTAGATTATCTTTAATGACACGAATCTGAGCACTGGTTTCGTTACGCAGATTCTGAATGACTTGCCCTCCTTTCCCAATCACACAACCGATTTGGTCTGATGGCACAAGCATCCTCACAGTAACCGTTTGTTTTTCACCAAGTTCATCATCATCATCATCATCACGATCATCAATGTCTGCCATAACCATGTCATGAACCTTGAAAAGAGCATCCAAAGCTGGACAAACAAGCTCTCCATCATCTCCAAAATGGTTGAACTCATCACTAGTTGAATATATAGTAACAACACGCTCCTCACAACCAGGTACAGCTTCGTTGATCCTCATGTTTGATTTTGTCTCAGACCTTATTTGCTTCGCTATCTCGCCACCTTTTCCAATAATGCTCCCGGTCTTTTTCACAGGGCATAAGTAGCGGTACACAGTGTCTTCTAACCCAATACCATTGTGATCTGTATCATCATGAAGATTTCTTCTCTTACTTCCTCCATTTCCAGTAAACTCAGATTGGAAATTAGATCTCTTACCATGGATATTTCTCAGAGTACTAGCCATTTTAACAATGACCACAAAGCTTTAAAAACTCACAATGCCGCAGGAATCTGTACATATATTTTTACAAGTTAGTCCAAATAAATATTGTATATACCATTCTCTGTACATCAACAAATACTCAATAAAATACACAAAACAGAGTTGTTGAGAATTCTAAATCCAGCTCCAAAGAGAGAGAATAAAATTTAATTATAAAGATCAGATCTTGGCAACACACAAGACATCTTTAGTTAAAATAAAATAAATAACCGTTTCTCATATATAATTACTAAAGATGTAGCAGAATTATCGTAAATCCATAACTACATATGAAATAGAAACCTAGCTTCTTCAAGGATCATCTGCTAAACTAAAATTAGAAAGAGCAAAATATACAGATATAATCATATAAACACCTTTGACTTCGTCGGTCAACTATGCTAAATCAAGAAACTAGCTCAATATGCAAATGGAGCCAGAAAAAACATAAGAGCCCAACCGATCAAGATCCATAACACATCATCGAGCAGAAACTAGCAATCTACACGAATTCGATTTTACAACATTCATCGAATCAGAACATGAAACATGCAATGCTTACAGAACAAGAAAGCCTCAATGATCGGAGCTTTCACCGGTAGATCGGCAAGAAAAATGTAGCAGCTTCTCTTTTCGCCTTCTTGCTTGTATGGTTTTTTGCCTTTTTGGGTTTGAAAGCAGAGAAATACAAAGTTTTGGGGCTAACGTCTATGTTAAATATAAATATCTGATCACAGATGGGTTTTTTAAATTGTTCTCTTTTTCACTGTTCCTCGGGACGTGACGGCACGTAACTACATAAAATATATATATATATTTAAATATAAGTTAGTTACCTGAAAATTAAAATTTATGTATTTATTTCGTTATATTATTGTAGCTGCCTCGAGAATTATGACGAATTAATTATGATTATCTTTTTTAAAAAAATATAGGATATATGATATTTTCGTCGTTTTACTTGTTCTTCAAAGGTTAATGATTACTGATTAGATAGTACTTTTGAATTAACACACACAAAATTTTAAATAATATTATAAAATACAAAACTTTATTTGGTTGTAAATTTGGTGAACTAATATTATAAAATGCTACCGACAGAAATTTTATTTGATTGCTTTAGCATATTAAGTCTTTGTATACAAAACTTTTGATCAGATAACTCTGACGTGATGCAAATTTTGTCAAAAAAAAAAAAAAAAAATTTGACGTGATGGACTATTGATAAAAGACTTTAAGAAAATAACTATTTGATAAAAGAACAAAAACTAAATTATTATGACTAATTAATAATTTTCTAATTCTACTTGTGTCTGGACTCTGATGGCTTTGGATTATTGTGCAGCTGTGAATTATATATTTTGTGTAATATAATTAACCCAACTAGTCCGAGATTCCGAATAGTCTTCGTTAATGGAGTTTGCAGCATGTGCTAGATTGAAACCAATCATATCGAAAATATAAAGAATGAAAATAATAATATCTTTGATAAATATTTAATGCAACTAGAATTTAAATTATCTATAACCTCAAATGAATATTACTCAGCAAATATGCGTAGAAATTTGAGTGTCAACGTCGTAAAACTTCAATTGAGTCGGAGTCGACACAGGCCATATCAGCCCATGCATCTATCGAGGCGAAATTTCAGATAGATAATTTACAGGTTGATCAAGTAATTATTT
Source organism: Nasturtium officinale (assembly GCA_963854855.1). Classification (NCBI taxonomy): domain Eukaryota; kingdom Viridiplantae; phylum Streptophyta; class Magnoliopsida; order Brassicales; family Brassicaceae; genus Nasturtium; species Nasturtium officinale. Next base: position 4,109,491 of record OY978500.1, read on the forward strand.
TTTTTCAATTTTTTTAGGTTCATAGTTCAATCGTTAAATAAAAAAGCAGACTTTGATTGGGTTTCTCGCATTATTTCGCAAAAACATACATACAAATGCGGTTGCATGTGTTTAAAGAATCAGTGGGTAGTTAAACGTCTCAATTATTTATATATCAAAATCACTAAAATCGATTTTTTCAGTCTAAAGAAAAATCATTATAGATATGTATTAATCAACTGGGGAACAAGGAGGAAGCAACAACGTTTTTAAAATAGTGATAACCATAAAATTGATAATCTCACTCCGAGTCATTATTTAGAGAGGCATTTTCCATTGTGGATTTTTAGAGAAGCAGACAAGCTTTCGAATTTGCCTCAAACCTTGAAGATTTTTGCCACTCTACAACAATTGTGATTTAAGATTCATTGTTTGACATCTGGAGGACATTTTGTTTTGTTTTCTTTGCTTGAAATTAAGAGATAAAACGAAAGTCTAAACGTAATGAAACATTTGTTACAATCCTTTAAAGTTAATCAAAGAGAGGTCTAAAACATCAAAAGCATTCACGTTTTATGAATTTGAGATTTATATACTCGAGTTATGACCCAAAAACAAATGAGTCTAAAAAACCTATTACTCCCTAATTCACCTATAATACTTTAAAAAAATATAAGCTAATTGTGAACAACTCTGAATATGAGATCCGTCATTACTTTTCTTATCCTTCATTATTCCGACTAGATAGTTGATTGGTCATTTTCTTAAGTGCATGCCCTTTGATAACAACAATTTAAGAAATATATATATATTATTCAAAGTGTATAGTACTTATTCAATATGTGCATATTTGAAGCTAGTATTAATTTTCTTTGACTCGATTCAATGAACTCAATTTATATTCAAACGTTAAATGCATTCCGACTTTTCTTTTGTCATCAAATGCATTCAACTTACATTATTAATTACTGTTTTACTATATATGAGTCATTTGACCAAAATATATTCAAAATAGATAAAAAACACAAAGGTAAATTTACATTACATACAATTTACAAACAATACAGTAAAGAAAAAGCAGAGCTTCTTCTTCCCCATTTCCAAGAAATTAGGGCTTTTTCGATCGAATTCGCGGCAAGTTGGATCAATTTCTTCCGACAACAGTACTCTCCTTCTTCCTGATTTGTCTATACGAGTTTCAAAGCTGTAATCCCCTTTACTCATCTACGCATCTTCTAAACTGATTTTACTGTCATTGGAAATGCATTGAAATGAGAATCTCGGGTACATAATTTCGACAATGTGGGTTGTTCTTCTTTTTTCTTCTTAGTGAGAAAATGCCTTTTGGGAAATAAAGGCTTGATCTTTGCTATTCGTACGATGATCTAGAGATAAGTGAGTGCTTCCATAAATTTCAGATTTGGTTTTTTTTGTTAAATTGGTTCTGTATGGTGTTTATCTAGCTTTTGGTGGTATATGAATTCATTAATTCTGGATTTATGTTTGTTTGATGATTGAAAGTTTGAAACTTTGGTGCTATTTGATTTTCTCAGGTGTGCTAATCTAAAGAACGAGGAACAAATCCGAATATGTTTTTGCTAAATGGGTCTTATAGATAATGGAGTTGGAGAGTGTTTAAGCTTGATTTGAATAGTCTTCAGACATATTGAGGTCTATCTATTGAAATTAGCTGAGAATGGGTTCACTCTGTTGTGTCGCTGCGAAGTCAGATAAATCAAATTCTACAAGTGGGGACTTTTCTTTTGGTCCGCATGAGCCTTATTGGAGGACTAATACAAGTTTCTCTCCACCTTCATCGAGATGGGATGTCCATGGATCAATCGATGGTATTAGCTGTTATGGATCTTCCACATCATCAAATGCCAATGTTCTTCGTAGTCCTGACCTTTCTCAGGCTCTTCATTGGACATCTAATCATTTTGAATCTATAACTAGAAGAGGTTTTTTTTTTGCACTAGATTCACTTTCTTTCCTTTAAAATTTGACAAGGCTTGTTTCATCAGCCTTCTTCCTTTGTTTTTACTTATTGTTTCTCATCTCTCTCTGCAGAACAAATTCTTAAACAACTACCGGGTACATCAAGAAATGTCGGTATTGGTTGTTCGTTATCATCTTGCTCTGATGTTGGTGACTCTGAACCTAGCCGCAACTTCTCAAGCCGGCGTTTTTTCTTGTCCAAGCCGGTTCATCCCTTACTGCATCCTCCTGACACTGTTAGGGAATCAACATCTGATTCTGCGGATGCCTGCAGTTGGAGCAGCGGGACCACAAACAGCATTGATTCTGTGGATGTTCCTGAGCCTGTTCTTGATTGGGATAATAACTCTACCAAAGCACAACAAGTAGCTTTAAGTACATTTGTGTGCGGATTGTGTAACAGATACCTCTCACAGAAATCTCCTTGGGGATCTCGGTCCATTGTAAGAAACCGAGACATGCCTGTGATAGGAGTGCTTCCGTGTCAACATGTCTTTCACGCAGAATGTCTCGACCAATCAACTCCAAAGGCTCAGGGCAATGACCCAGCTTGTCCAATATGCACCAAACAGGAAGGAGAACACTTCAAATCACACAATGTTGTCCTGGGACTTAAACCGCTTTGTGAAGATGGGCCATCTACAAGACAATGGGGTTGTGCTCAAGCCGGTGACTGTGTTGAAAGTGCTGTTAATGTGCCACCAAAAAACACCATGACGACGATAAACCGGAACCGGACAAGGCAAACCCTCTCATTGGGAGGAAACTCAAGCAAAGAGTTTCCGAGAAAATTCAAGAAAAGTAACTCAACTGCCATGGAAACTCTGACAAATCAAGTCTCGCTTGTGCATTCTAGAGGAAAAGAGAAAGATTCATGGTAACTGAAGAAAGAGCAGAGACTCTCTTTTTAAAAATCAAGTCTCGCTTGTGCATTCAAAATGTCAATTCTTTGACCTACTTAAGTTGTTAACCTTTTGACAAGTATTGATTGATCTTGGGAAATCGTCGCTAGATGACTGTAAAGTATTCATTGCGGAAGATATGTAAGCAACTTTGTTTAGAGCTTTGATATTGGGATACTTTTCTTGTAATCATTACATGTTGTCTGTTGACGACCATCTTAACCGGTTTATCAACCAATCGATAAGTGCCAAAATCGGTTTATCTAGTCCGCTAAGCAGTATGATATGGACTAGTACCATCATTAATTTGGTAGGTATGACCGTATGGGGTTATATATTCTGTCATGGCTCAACTTTACTTTAGTAATTCTCATCTCTTCTATGCAAATTTTGCTTCCGTCATTGCCACATCTTCCGGGGAACTCTGCTGTATATTCACACACTCCTCCTTGCTCTACTTGAACAGTTTCCACCTCTATTGTTTTATATCAACCACCTTTAATATTGTTCAGAACAAAGAACATGAAACATGAAACCATAAACAAAGTAGTGGATTTCATGATTCAGAAAAAATGACAAATTGTTGTTTTTGTTACTTGCATGAACTAATTATTTGTTTCACTCTCGTGAAAATATGTCAACACTTGAAACTAAATAATTCAAGATAGGATAAGAATATTTTTTTTCCTTCAGCCAATATTTTTGGAATTTAAGATTGGTTTTCCTAAATCCGATGTATCTAGACAGCGACAACGAGTAACAGTTATGATATGGACCAATGCCATCAATTTGTTTTCTGACTATGGGTATAGTTTGGAGCACACGCAAGGGACAAAGATAGGCGGAAGCATGTATGATCAGGGTGGGAAAAGGCACACCTCTGCAGATCTATCGGGATTTGGTAAACCTAATTGCATCACTGTTCTTCTAAACACAACAGTAAATAATATAATCTTTGATTGTAATAAGACTCGCGCAGTTGGAGTTATGTTTACGAAGAGTGATGGGAGCTCAAATAAGAGCTACAAAGCTCATGTTGAGAAGCATAGAGGTGAGGTTATACTCGCGGCTGGTGCCTTAGGTAGTCCGCAGATTCTTCTCTTAAGCGGGATTGGACCAGAGAATCATCTAAAAGATTTTGACATTCCTGTGATTGTAAATCTCAGAGAAGTCGGAAGGAAAATGTCGGATAATCCAGCGATCTCTCTTCTTGTTGATAGATTCTCACAAAACCGTACATTGGAGACACCTCAAGTTGCAGCAATAGCAGAAGGTTTCAAATTCATACTCGAATCAGAGGTTCTTCCAATTAATAATACCACAACAAGAATCTCTATAGCAGCCAAAATCGCGTTCCCTAAATCAAAAGGAAGGCTCAAGCTTAACAGCACTAGCCCTAGGGAGAATCCATCCGTGAAATTCAATTACTTGGAGAACAAGGAGAACCTCGATGCATGCCTTGAGATGGTTCTGCTTCTACAGCACGTGGCGAGTTCAGAAGCAGTAACGTTTTTCTTGGGGACACTGACTCAGGGCGACGAAGAGCTCAAGAAGTTCTGTAAAGACAATGTGAGAACTTATTATCATTACCATGGCGGTTGCGTTAGGGGATTTGTCGTGGACGAGGATTATAAAGTGAATGGTGCGAAGCGGTTAAGAGTCGTACGTTTGAAGAATCACCAGGAACAAACCCAATGGCCACAGTTTTAATGTTGGGAAGATATCAAGGAATTAAAATACTCAGAGAAAGAGAAAGCAGAGAGGTTTCTTAGCCCTCAAGGAAGCCCACAACCACACCCTTAGAAAAATTGAAATCTTTTCGTGTTGTTTGCAATGAGAAACATGTTCTTAAAATATTCAATTTCAGAAATTTTATTGAAATGGAAATTGGTTTATAAAACGAAAATCGAAACTATATACAGCTTTGTAAAACCCAAACTCAAATCAAAACCTAAACCTAAACCTAAACCTCTGTTTCATCTGGAGTGTTTGAGTCACCGTCGCTTTGTGTTCTCCCTCCTCCGTCTTCTTCGTTTCTTCTTTCCCCACCATTAATGGAGAAGCCAATCCAAACCCCAACCTTCTTCCCTTCTTCTTCTTTTTCAACAGGCATCTCGTGCCTACACATAGGACACGTGGCGTGCATCCCCAACCACTCCTCCACACAGTTTGAGTGAAACCTATGTTTACACGGCATCTCCGCCGCCACGTCACCTTTCGCCCACTCCTCCAAGCAAATAGCGCACGAACCATTGTTCTCTTGTTCTTCTCCGATGACGACACGTGGCATACTCTCCACCGATGACTTCGAAGCTGGCGATCTCCCTTGTTTTCCTGCTCCGGTTAAGACATCGTCGAGTCCCGAAGCAGATCTGATCATCACCACCGTTCGATTCAACGGATCGATGAGGATCTCTCTGCGCGAAGTTGACAGATCAGTCATATCTTCGTCTTGGACATCTTCTCCGACGGCTAAAGCTAAAATAACGGGTAAAAAACGAGAGAAACCATCGCCTCCTTCGACCATTCTCTCGAACATAGAACGAAACTCAGCGAAATCAGCTTCCGAAGACATCACCAAAATACTCAAAACGAAAACCGTAAGAGAAATTAAAAAAATAGCAAACAATATCGGGAAAATAACTGGAAAGTAGTAGTAGTAGAAGAAGAAAAAGGAGGAGGAGATTAAAAGATGAAATATAAATCAGCGAATTAGGGCTATAAGATCTATCTATATATATATATATATATATGTGAGCAGAGGTTCACCAAGTTCATGAGAAACTTGGAAAAGGAAGTTTACAGAAGATTCTAGAAACCATTGGCAATATTTACTTTTATGCTCCAAATTATTACATATTAATTATTATTTTTAATTCAAATCTTATCCTCTTTCATTAAAAGACAAAAAGAAGCAAGATATTTTATAGGATAAATAAAGAAAAGCTTGGTGTTTCCAGAAGGCTATTATAATCAAATGCAAGTTTGGACTCAAAATCAATTCGATGGGAATAGTTATGATTTTATTAATTCTTCAGTTTATTCGGTAGTTATGTGAAACCCCATAGGTTACTCTTGCACAGAAGGTGTTTGATTCAATTCCGCTAAGAAACTTTCGATGTTTTTGTTAATGGTACCTCGCATGGCTGCTTTGATTTCTCTTTCTCCTCTTCAGTTAAGAAACTTTGACATTCTCGGAACTCGTCTGAAACCTTGTACTCTCTTTACAATTCCAATAACAAGTAAGTGGTACAAGTCGTCTTACTCCGGTCTTCTTCCAGGTTATTGTCCTCTATCTTGTTTAACTTGGTTCACATTCTTTGACCCTTTTGTCAGATACGTCCATAAACCCGTTTGTCATTGAAGCAAGAGGTAACTCACGAGTCGAGAGCCCAAAAACAAGGAACCTGAGGAGCAGGAAGAAGGTAACTTTCTAAAGGCGCCTTTCATATAAATACTCAAAAAAGTTTGAATCTTTTTGACATCACTGTTTTAAGATTCTTTCGTTTTGTGACAGTTTAATGGAACACTAACGAAACCAAGACTATCAGTATTCTGTTCAGAAAAACAACTCTATGCTATGTTAGTGGATGATTTTAACAAAAAGTGTTTGTTCTACGGTAGCACATTGCAGAAGTCCATTCGTGGGGATCCTCCATGTACTGTCATTGTAAGTTTAGCCACTTGAAACTTTTAAACCTCTTGTGTCACCTGACAAAACTTGAAACTTTTAAACCTCTTGTGTCACCTGATAAATCTTGAAACTTTTATTATAGTTTAGCCAGTTAAGTAGCATTTAGTAGGCTTTTGCTTTCATATCTGCGCCGTTTATAGGATTTGGTGACATTGTCGTTGCTTCACTCGTCATCAGTTGTTTCACAAATTTGCTTTCTTGATTGAGAAAATGGTTGCATTTCTTAAAGGTGATTGCATTGTGTTCCAGGATGTATGGAAGTGACTAGTTTAGATGATGATGTTTCTTGTCATATTCGAGCTACATGTCTACATTTCTCCATCTTGAACAATAGTTTTGTTTTTTGGTCTGCAAAGATAAATAAACCAGCGCAGGTCTAATTTCATGTAAAATGTATTTCAGGAAGCAGCTAAACGGGTTGGAGAAGAGCTCATTAAGGCTTCTATTGACCTCAAGATTAACGAGATATCATCTTACGATCGAAATGGAAATGCTCGAGGCGAAAGAATGCAAGCCTTTGAAATTGCAATCTCACAACATGGGTTCTTACCATAACACAGGTTTTACTCTTTATTCAAAGACTCATCACATTCATTATAGTTATAGAAGCTTCTTATCTTTCACTCTCTTATTGAAACACAATACACTTGTTCTTTAGGTAGCTAAAACAGAAGACATCTCATTTAGAGACTCGCCAAGAGAATCCATATCTGGGAACTTTGGAAACTTGATCGTGGAAGCACATGATCTATCTGGAACATAAGGGCATTCCACAAACTCTTTCGCGTAATTATCAACACATAAATAGAACTGGAAAAGCTGCTTATTCCCCTTTACATCTTCATTGCATTCGATACCAGGTGCAAATCCGATCACGCTCTTGATCGCGTTCTTGATCTCATTTAAACCGTAAAAGCCATCATTCGGTTTGATTCCTACGCAAAAACAAACCATGATGAATCTACAGAATTTCTCAACGGGTTACTTTCTTTTGATTCTTGTTTATATACGTTTTTGTTTAAGGATGTTGAGGAGATTGAGTTTGTGTCTGAATTTGAGACTGGTGAGGAAGTAAGAGTGTTGGTCGAAGATAGATTGGACACAAGTGCCGTGTTTGTTTCACTCGTGTTCCCATAGTTTAGTATCGTTGCTTGGACATATGCCCACACTCCCCATTCTGTCCATTTCTTCTCCATTCTGCTTACTAAATCTGATACCTGCAAGGTTTCCAAAATTCAGATTCTTCAAAAATTGTTTGAAATTCGAAATTCAGATTCACTACTTGTAAAGTCGAAGTTAGTAAATCCCAAACCAATCATATTAGGAGAAATCTCAGTAACATATATCTATATATATTACCTTGGAAATATAGAAGAAATTGTTTTGATCACAAAACGCGGGCCAAGTGCCATTGTTGAATTGAGGCCAGAGTCCATGGATAACAAAATCCGACGCCGTATTGCCTTTGGTCGGAGGACAACAACCTTTTTGACTATCGCATATTGCTCCTGGCCACTGTATATGTACATACAAAAATTAATAAGGTAACATGTTCTAATCTTATATACTATATGGATCACATGTATATATGTATGTAAATGTAATGTTCCATATCTACACATACATAGCTGGCCCAGTAGAAGAAACTGATATCTGGTGCTGTTTGTGACGAAGACACGATGAGTATTCTTCTCATGTGTGTGTTTTTCAGTTTGTTTCCCAGAAATTTTCTATCTACTCTGTGATTCAATTTTCCTTCAAAATTTATTTTAACTTTTATCAATTTATTGTTCTTTTCTCAACTTGTCTCTCCACTTACGAATTATATAAGATAAATTTAATAACAATATTGGTACAAAATACAAACGAATATTAGTACATTGAATGGAGTCTCATTTTGCAATTTATTCCACGTCACATAATAATGTTCTTTTCACAAAAAAAAAAAAAAAAAAAAACTTTACCGGAACCGACAAAAAAAAACAAAACAAAAAAGCTTAATTTGTTGGGCTTTTTTTATAAATTTAATGGGCTTTTCTAAATGTAATGTAATAGAATTCATGGGTTCACCTGTGTTAGGGAGGGAAGTGGTGACAAGATAATGTCATGCTATTTACATTCGTTCATATATTTTTTTTTGGAAATTTTGGATTAGTCTTTTGTAAGGAATGTGACACTGAATCCGGTATACCGGGAGATTACAATATTCTAAATCCAGATTTTCTCTATAAAAAAAATATATATATACACTTGATATAATAAAAACTATTTTAAACTGTTGTACCGAGAGAATTAAACCATACTCGGTGAAAATATAATAAAAGTAACAGACCGGTGCTGGAGATAGCTAGTTCCATTTTCGCAAGTCTCTAAAGGTGTTCCCTTAATGTATTATGGTTGAAGTTTACATCAGGATTTACCGGAATTACATCATTAATTTAACCAGCTAGGCACTTACTATTATTTACCAAATTTGACCTTATTTAATTAAAGTTTTAGATAATGTAACATTTTCATTTAAGAGTCACCATAGATTTGGACTGGAAAGAAAAATAAACTAGAATAGATAAGAACAACACAAAGTAAGATATGGCATAACAACGAAATAAACACTTAAAAGAAAGATGTTATTAGAACTTAGGAAACTGGACTTGAGATGGACATCTTCCTCTAGGCAAAACTGGACATTCGATAAATTCAGTTCCTGATGTATCGACACAAAGAGATATCTCGTGGAGTTGGTTGTTAAGTTCCGGATCTCTATTACATTGGATTCCTGGTGTAAATCCAATTGCATCTCTTATTGCGTCGCTGATCTTTTTCAGATCATAGAACCCATCATCCGGATTAATTCCTAAAGTTTCCAAAAATATAGGCCAACGAGTTCATAATGTAGACATGAATATTATATAAATTTATCTAGTGTCTTATATTATAATTAGTGTATATACCGGAGTTTGTGAGGATTTGTAAGAGATTGGCTTTGTCTTTGAGTTTAAGAGCATTTTCAAAGTATTCATGTTGGTCCATTACGGATTCGGAACACGTGCCGTGTTTCTTCCACTCGTGTTCCCAAAACTTGAACCCTTCGTTGCTCGGACACGATAGTGTTGGCCAGTTCTCTTTCAAACTACTTACCAGATCCGATATCTATACATTCATATGTATGATATCAAAAACCTCAAAATTTTAAAAGGTAAAAGGAATATTATACTACAAGATCATGTGATTGTATGCATGTATACCTGAGATCTATCAAATTCGCTGTCGGGATCGCAATTTGACGGCCATGAACCATCATTATAATTAGGCCAAAGACCATGAATGCCAAAATCCGCCGCTGGTTTACCGGATGTTGGATAGCAACAAGGACGCTTTGTATCGCAATAGGCTCCTGGCCACTGCAGGTTTACAGAGACAAATTAAATAATATTAGCAATTCTTATTTATAATGCATATTAACATAGAATTTAGATATGTGTCATACACGGGCATTTTATCATAGATTTTGCCGAAATGAATGATAAATATGGGTAAAACTAAAATCAGAATGTATATACATATAAATCACCTGAAGAACAATGTAGAAGAAATCAAAGTCTATTTCTTGGTGACGTGAAATGAAAAGACCTTGAAACATTAGAAGCTTGAGGATAAACCAACCCTTTGCTGCCATTTTTTTTTCTTTTCGTTTATGCAATGCATTATTAAGACATTTTGGCTTCGAATTTATAGACAGATATACATATACAATGTTCCTTGTAATGACATTTTTTAATAAGTGTCTTCGAACGTGGTTCGCTAAAATTCGTATATTATCCTAAACAATTCCTTTTAAAATACACTACAATTCTACAACGTCACGATCTTTCAAAACAATGTATCGGCTGCTAAACGTTTTGTTGACCAAAAAATAATATTTCTTTCATTATGTATGCAATTGTGAAATATTTATTTTTAATAATTTTGACAACTATTAAAAACATAGACAGATCAAATAGGCTTTGTTTTAATAATTTGATCGATACTAAAATAAAATAAAAAAGTTTATCGGTACTAAATAGATATGAATAGTTTACAACATTGTGCATCAAATTACTCGTTGGACACCCCTCTAAATAGTAGCAATACTTTTTTGTTATTGTAATTATTAATGTTAATATATATGGAATGAATTTTGGAAATCAGTCGGATGGATAATTTGGAATATTCATAAAAAAAAAACTTAAAAAGTTTTCCGGATTTAAGACGTCTCGTATAAACGAGGCAGCAAGTTGTATCCAATAGTCTTTGTATAACCAAGTTGGCGTATTGATCCGAACGGCGGAAGAAAAAAACAGCATTGAACTCTTCTTTTTTTTTTTTTTTGATAAATCTCCAATATAGTTTTCCATGCATTTCTGAAATGCTTAAGTTAACTAATTTTAAAATTTCGGAAGACGTTATATGAAACGTGCGTTGTGCAGCCGCAGCATGTGAATACGTGACCCAAGTTTCAAAATATTTTCCGACTAGGGTACATAATAAGTTAATGACATTTGAATTTTCTAAGTAATGATTTGTAAGAAAGGTTCACATATATGGTACATTGTTAATTGTTAAGGATCTGGATCTGTCCGCAATTAGCGTTAAACTTGATATGTTACTAATCTTAGATCTACTGTCTTCTTCTTATTATTTTTTTCTTCTTATTTGTCGTCTTTTATCAAATATGTCTTTCAGAAAACGACACACAAACAGAGTCAGTGTTACAAAAGAAACAGAGTTTAAAGGTCCTCAACAAAAACAGATACAAAGCTCAATTAAAAGAAATAGAGCACATCATCGCTCGTAATCAGAAAGAGCCCTCAAGCACTTGATCAGGTAAAGCCCTTTGACGAAAAACAGAACATTATCAAATAAGAGCTTACAATATAAGAAAACTAAACAATAATGGACAAGGAAGGGACGTTGAATTATAACGGAAAGGGACACACTAATGCAGTTCACGTGATGCTTACTTTTCAACCAAACCAGGGCAATAGAGTTTGATTTGATTTGACTGGATTTTTTTCATAAATTAATCAAGCAATCAAATTTATTTTTTGGATTATTTTATTTTTAACATGTTATGTTTGTAAAAATTTATATACAGGACTAGTAAACGCAGTGGTCTTTTAACTGTTAAGGAACTGAACTATAGACCAGTTATAAAAAATATAATGCTATCAAGTTTCAGATCCTACAAGACAACCCATTATCCTGATGGTAGTGATTCGTGAAACGGCGCTCCACTCTATCGACCAAATTTCTTCTCCATTAAGAAACCGGAGACTGAGGCCAGCAAAGACATTCATCGGCAGCGGTCTTCGACTCCACTCCCGATCTCAGACTCCTCAACGAATGTAATAAAATTATATATCAGAATTCAGAAGAAGGAAAAGCCATATCTTATTGGGCTTATATAATTTTATGGGCTTTTGTAAATGGATTCTATATAACTAATTAATTATTAAGGAAGTGATAACAGATCATGTCATAAATTTTGGATTACTCTTTTCTACGAGAGTGACACTGAATCAGTTATACCTTACAAAGTAGATTGATTTTCTCTGTTATATTATACTATTACACAGAATTAATCAAACAATATTCGGTTAAAGTTAGATAAATGTAAAGCTTCATTTTCTGACGTCACTATAGGTGTTCCTTAGAAGGTGTTAATCAATTAAATTTTAAAATGAATTTTATTGTATTTTAATTAGAATGTTTGAAGTTTTTGCATTAGAATTGATCGGAAATTACAATATAACTTATGACATGTGTGTGCTACTATCATATAGTACCAGTTGACCTTATTTAATTTTTAGATAATGTAACATAAAATGTTACATTTTAGAAAAGATAACAACAACAAAAATTAAGATCTGCCGTAACAACCAAATAAACACTTGAAAAAAAAGAAGATGTTATTAGAACTTAGGAAACTGGACTTTAGATGGACATCTTCCTCTAGGCAAAACTGGACATTCGATAAACTCAGTTCCTGATGTATCGACACAAATATAGATCTCGTGGAGTTGGTTGTTTCGCTCCGAATCTTTATTACATTTGATTCCTGGTGTAAATCCAATTGCATCTCTTATAGCGTTGCTGATCCTTTTCAGATTATAGAACCCATCATCCGGATTAATTCCTACAATTATCAAAAACATATATAGGTCAACGAGTTCATAATGTATATATACATGACATATATATATATATTTATACCGGCGTTTGTGAGGATTTTTAAGAGATCGGCTTTTTCTTTGAGTTTAAGAGCATTTTCAAAGTATTCATGTTGGTCCATTACGGATTCGGAACACGTGCCGTGTTTCTCCCACTCGTGTTCCCAAAACTTGAACCCTTCGTTGCTCGGACACGATAGTGTTGGCCAATTCTCTTTCAAACTACTTACCAGATCCGATATCTAATACAGTAATCATATAAATATATATATATATATTATGTCAAAAAAAAAAAATCATCAATGTCTATGAAAAAAATGGATATATAACACGATCATGTACAGTATACTGTATACATGATATATACCTGAGATCTATCGAATTGGCTATCGGGATCACAGTTTGATGGATATGAACCATCTCTATAGTTAGGCCAAAGACCATGAATGCCAAAATCTGCCGCAGGTTTACCGGATGTTGGATAGCAACAAGCACGATTTGTATCGCAATAAGCACCTGGCCACTGCAAATTTAAAATTGTTTAACGTTCAATTTATACATATGTTTTGTAAAAAGAGAATGATAAAAATGATAGGTGGAGTAGCTCGATTAGGGCTGAGTAGAGACCTGAAGAACAAAGTAGAAGAAATCAAAGTCTTCTTGGAGACGTGAAATGAAAAGACCTTGAAACATCAGAAGCTTGAGGAGAAACCAACCCTTTTCTGCCATTTTTCTTTTTCTTCGTTTCTGCAATGCATGATTATGACATTTTAGCTTCAAACTTATAGACAAATACACATACACTATTCCTTGTAATACAATTTTTTATTAATGTCTTCGATCGTGACTAACGAAAAGATTCGTATATTCTCTTAAGCAACTAGTTTAATAGTTGGGGGAAATAATAATTCACGTTTTAGCAGTATACGTAGACAATGAACTCAAGCTCAGAATCTAGAAAACTACAAATTGTTAAATTTTACTTTTAGAAAATGTGACAGTGATAGTGATAAACCGATTTGGTTGAATAATGAACTTTAGAGTACAACTTTTCACTTATTCTTTAGTAAAAATATAACGATTTTTTATTTAAAAAATATCTTAATTAATGTACTCAGTTAGTTTTAACTTTGAAAATCAATAAAAACATATAGTTTTTAGCAACATATCTTAGCATAAACAACAAATTCACGATTTTTTTTTTTAAAAAACGTAACGATTAAAAGATGTGACGCCTAAAAAAACCTTACAAAGTCACGATCTTTGAAAAAAGGTACCAGCATTCGGCTGCCAAAAAAAGAAACGTATCGTTGATAAAAAATGTCTAGGCATCCAATTATCACTTTTTAATGGTATTTAACAATGTTGACAACTACTGAAACATAGACAAATCAAACAGGATAAATTGAGGTTATCACTTTACAACAATGTGCAGCAAATTGTTGTCGTTATCGTAATTATCAACAATTTGGAATATTCATCAAATAACTTGAAAATTTCCGAATTTAGGACGTGTCTTTTAACGAGGTATAACAACTTCCATTTCCCCTGGAGTCGTTGGGTATCCAAATTAAAGGTCGTTGATCAACCATCACTTGTAATCTAAAAAAAAGCCAAGTTGGCAGATTGAACTCAAAATAATTCAAAGGATATCCATTTCTAATATGCTTAAGTTAAGTAATTCAAAAATTGGGATGATATTATATTGAAGGTACGTGATCCAAGTCTCAAACAATATCCAAAATACAAACCAACTGAACTAATGCACAAAATAACATATGATTATTTGGTAATTAATTAGTGTTTTGTAAGAAAAGTTCACATGGCAGAGAAATCATTGTTAATTTTTAAGGATCCGTCGGCAATTAGCATTAAATATGTTAAACCATTAATCTCAGGTCGTTTAATCTCCAAGTGAGTCATATACATATAAGAAGCAACCTCATCAAATAAGACCTGACCATATAAAACTAAGCAATAATGGAGGAGCAGGAATGGACGTGGGATTCTCCCCTGATAAACAGTTAAACACTGCATAATACTGATCAACCAAACGAGGGCTATAGAGTTTGCATTGATTACATTTAAATAAAACAATCAAATATATCATGACCACGTTTATTTGTATAAAACGTTTAATAAAAAATTAAAAAAAAAAATGTATTCCTTAATTGTTAGAATACGGGAGAACATGGGATTGGTCCCGGGAACCATCATGGGTCGTGAAATATAAAATGAAAGATGGGCTTTTCGTTGTTGGGTAAACAAGTAACAACACCTATGTAAGAAGGACCCGCCCGATGATCAAAATGTGATCCGACCCGGTCCGAATTGTCGTAAAAAGGCGCTCCACTCTCTAATCGACCACATTTCTTCTCCGCTACGAAAACGGAGACTGAGGCCAGCGACGACGGTCTCCAACTCCACTCCCGATCTAAGATTTCTCACCGATTATAAATTTAGGTATCAGAATTCAAAAAATAAGGAAAATTCTATAAATTTCTCTCCAAAAAAAAAAAAAAAACAGTGATTAGATAAACGTATTCGTTTGCCGTTACATCACAACGATTAAGATCTCCATGATTCCTTGGTTCAGTTTCGTAACGGTTACTTAAATCTTTGGATGCAACGACTTAATGGTGGTTCCAGGTTGAGAATCAAATCAGATATGGATTCTCTCAAGGCTCAGACTTTCACCTGGTCACCACCGATCATCATCGCCGAACACGCTCTTTAAACCCAACTCCAAACCAAACCAACCAAATTGAGTATCTTACTAATCATCGCTTCATTCACAATCGCCTTGAGATTATTAATCTTCAATTTTAAGCTCCGGTAGGTTTCGGAGAGAGTTTCAAGACGACTGAGCTTCTGTTATCTCTGGTTAGTTTTTGGAAATTCAGCTCTTCATCCAACCAAATGTGATTCTTCTTTAAGACTCTTGAAACTCTTGTTGTTGGAATTGTTGGAGTGGCTTGAATTTTTATTGCAATAAGGATATGGATTAGTTAGTTGACTTATTATAGCTTAGTTGACTTGTTAAGTGATAGTGATGTGTCCATCCGTTGGAAAATAAGGTGTTTGGGTTGTTGCAAATCATGCAACACTAGGTTCGCTTGGAGGTGATTCTTTGCAAACGACAGGGATTGTTGAACTTGGTGGGGCTTCTGCTCAAGTTTTAGTCTCTTGTCAATTCTGTTATCGATAAGAAAGTATGCATATAATACCCTTTTATTAGACTTGGAATAAACCTCAGCTGTCTCGTAATTCGTAGGTTGTAAATGATGACTCTTTGTTCCTTTAGGTGACATTTGTGTCAAGTGAGCTTGTGCCTCCTGATTTCTAGCGTACGATAGCCTATGGAAATGTCTCATACCATCTCTACACTCACCGCTTCCTCAACCTTGGGCAGGTAAACTTATAAGAGCAGAGTATATATATATTTTTTACTGTTTTCTTTGATTGGCCCTTTTTAAATAATTTGGTGTTTGGACACTTAAAAGTAATTTTATCTCTATTTGCTGCTTATTTGATCTCTGGTAAATTCCTGCTGTAGAACTTGATACCAAAAAAACTATTGTTCAAGATGCTATTAACTTTTGTCACCTTGCAGGATTCAGCACAAGAAAAGTTATTGGAATCATTACATAACTCAGGTTTGTTGATGGTAAATCTTTGAAATAATTGCACTTTGGAGTGGAGTCAGTTGAAATCAGCATATTTTCCTTCAAAACTCATACAGTGTTTCAATTCTTGCAGCTAAATTTAAAGGGGAAGGAAAAGTTCCTGACCCGTGTACTCCTAGAGGGCACAGAAGGATTTACACTAACTTGACAGGTATGAATTCTCCACATTCTAACTTTTATATACTTTTAAAAACATATTTTATAATCATTCCTAAAGGATATATTTTTTAGAAGTAATTATTTTCTATAATGAGATTTTTACAACTACGTACAGCTTAAAGCCTTAAACAGTTAAAACCGTAAGATATGTGTCGGCAAATGCGTATGTAATTTGGACATTTTACAAAACATTTAAGACCTATAGTAAAATCAAAACAAAAAATTTGGTCCACAGTCCACACCATGCGTCAGAAATGGTCCGTAAAAACAGCAATGTCTTTCATTTAATATGTTTTGAATAGTACGTTTAAGACAACGGATCAATTTAAAATCCATTTCATCACATGTGGTGCTAAGTTCGGGTACATTTTTTTTTTAATATTTATAATTGATGAATGCGACAACACTGATTGGACGTTCGTAATGGTTTTTTGATATCCGGAAGCAACGTGCATGTCCCGACTAATTGGATAAAACTCACCCATGGTATTGGTGAAAAACCATAAGCAAAACCATGGTATTCTGCAGGATCATTCCAATGATTTTTGATGCTTTAAGTAAAAAACAATTATGTTCTTTTGTTTTATATAATATTATTAAAAACAATAACACAAATAAACCATAAATTTTACTGTTAAAATTATTATAATTTAATTTACAGGACTAATAGAAATATTAAATCTCTAATTCAATTTATTGATAATTATCCAAGTGACGTTACACTTTACAAAATTATAATATAAAAGTATTGAAATAAAATTTTACTATTATAATTAAATTTAATATATGTAATCTGATAACTAGTACCTTCAAATTTTAAAATAAGAAAAAGAAATCGACTTAAAATAAAAAAATTATGACTAGATTTATTTTTTTCTATAATTTAACTTTAAAATTCATTAATAACATACTTAAATTTCTATTTTATTAATTAAGACACACAACTATAATTACATATCCAATAAGATTAATCTTATTAGTTTTAAAATTTAATTTAAAATGCACAAAACTAGTAAAACAAATGCCCAAAATTTTTAAAACAAATGTCCAACACTATTTAAAAAAATGCCCAAATTTTTTTGATGCCTTAGACCCATGGCTGACTTGGTTGGCTTCTGGACCGGGGCCTGTATTGGTGATTGCGATTTTTCGGATCGGGGCCACCGCGATGATTAATGATCATTTGTTAGTATGTACTCATGTTCTAAAAATCTCCATCTAACTCCGATTACGCCCCGACTAACCACTAGGTTCACCCTCGCCTCCCCGATTAATGATTAATCCCTCGAAAAAGTTAGTCAACCGATTACTCTCCATCTAATCCAATTAATCCCCGTCTAATCCAATTATTTTCTGCATAATCATCTATAATCTAATTATTTTTAAATTTTAAAGTATAAAAAAATTTTGTTTTTTGTTATTCAGACATTTATATTGAGAATTTGTGATGTTTTATAATAAATTATAAATAAAAATCATAAAATAAATGATTAATACTATATTTTCATGTATTTACAATAATTTTAAAAATAATATTATTTAAAAGTTTAATATAATGGATAAATATATTTTTAAAATATTAAAATAACTTAAAACTAATCTCCGATTAATCCCCGTTTATTCTCCGATTAATTCACTAGACGTTATACCCACCCTCGCCGCTCAATTAGCGTCTACCAAATTTTAAAACATGGGTATGTACTTTGTGTTTTGACGCACGTTTTTATAAATTACAGCTTGTACTTTTCTAACTGTTTAAGTCTCCCCCAAA
Organism: Nasturtium officinale; assembly: GCA_963854855.1. Lineage (NCBI taxonomy): Eukaryota > Viridiplantae > Streptophyta > Magnoliopsida > Brassicales > Brassicaceae > Nasturtium > Nasturtium officinale. The sequence goes on from OY978500.1 coordinate 4,127,889, forward strand.
ATAATAGATATTTGATTACCAGTTGCCACTGATTTCTTATCGTCAATAATACGTATATACTAATATTTAATAGTAAATATGTAAGTGGCTTGGTGCACATATTAAAGTTCATTTCTGTAGTTATTGGTCTTCCAACTCCCATCTCAAACTCGGATTCTTTAGTAAGAAGAAGAAACTGATATTGGGTTACGTTTTTATTTATTTTCTTTGATTACGTTTTAGATCTCATACTATTAGTATTACTATTTGATTATCTTGTCAGTTTTCGTTATACGTTTCTTTGAAAAATCTAACGCAATATTGCTGGTTCAAGGTTACCGGAGATGGATGCTCTCAAGGTTCAGATTCTACCTAATGACCCATCATCCCCGTCGTCAACGTACACGCTCACTAAGCCCAAGTCCAAGCTCACGAAAATGAATATCCTACTAGTCGTAGCTTCCGTGGCTCTCACGTTAGGGCTATTATTTGCGTTCCATTCAAAGTCAACTCTATTCTCTACACGCAATCCGCTCCGGTACAGTGTCATTATCGATGCTGGGAGCTCTGGGACCCGAGTTCACGTATTCAGATACCGGTTTGAATCCGGGAAACCTGTTTTCAATTTCGGAGAGGAGAATTACGCTAATTCGAAGTTGAGTCCTGGTTTGTCGGCGTACGCTGATAATCCGGAGGGAGCGAGCGAGTCAGTGGCGAAGCTTGTGGAATTCGCGAAGACGAGAGTTCCGAAAGAAATGTTGAAGAAGAGTGACATTAGGTTAATGGCGACAGCTGGGATGAGATTGCTTGAAGTGCCTGTTCAGGAACAGATTCTTGAAGTTACAAGAAGAGTTCTTAGATCTTCTGGTTTTAAGTTTCGCAACAAATGGGCTTCAGTTATCTCTGGTTTGTTTTCGGAATTTTCAATTCTTTATTCGATCAAATGTGTTTGTTGTTAAAGGTTAGGTTAAATTAATCACTGACCTACAATTATTGGACTTTTATTGAAAATATATTCAGGGTCTGATGAAGGTGTATATGCTTGGGTTGTTGCAAATCATGCGCTTGGTTCGCTTGGAGGTGACCCGCTGCAAACAACAGGGATTGTTGAACTCGGTGGGGCTTCTGCTCAGGTTTAGTCTCTTCCCTCTCAAATTTACTTTCTTGGAGAAAGTATGCATTTAGTTGTCTATTTATGAGACGTAGGACAAAACTCAACTATGTGGTTATAAAATGTTCGACGCGTTACCATTTTTGCATTTTGTTTAGGTGACATTTGTGTCAAGTGAGGTTCTGCCTCCTGAGTTCTCGAGTAAGATATCCTATGGAAAGGCTTCATACACAGTCTACAGTCACAGTTTCCTCGACTTTGGACAGGTAACTTCATGAGAGCAGAGTATTTGTATATTGATTACCATGTTTCCTTTGATTCATCCTCTTTAATTTTCCAAGTGTCTCTTTTTAGGATGCAGCGGAAGAAACATTATTGGAATCACTGAAGAACTCAGGTTAGTTAGTGATAAACCCTTAAAAGTAAACACTAAAAGATTTTGAAAAGTTAGCAATCGCACTTTTGAGTTTAGGCAATTGAAATAATCTTCTTTTCCCTCAAAACTTATATGATGAGATGAACTTTTAACCCTTACAGGGGATGGAATAGTTACAGACCCTTGCCATCCTAAAGGATACATCTACGACGCAAACCTTAAACTTGAAGCTGCTGGTGATTTCTCAAGATGCCGATCCGCTACATTGGCAATGTTACAGGAAGGAAAAGGTATATAAAGAGCATTTTATTAGTATATAGCTAAATATCGTTGCCCATCTTCATCTCTCATAATTACAGTTTTGATACTCTGTGTTACAGAGAAATGTACTTATAAGCATTGTTCTATTGGCTCAATATTCACACCTCAACTTCAAGGAAGTTTTTTGGCTACAGAGAATTTCTACCACACCTCCAACGTAATAATAATCTCTTGAATATATCTGGTTGAAGTCAAGATTTCTGTGGAGATAATGTATATTTTTTTTTAACATTGATCTTATCTATGTTTCTGTCTGAATCAGTTCTTTGGGTTGGAAGAAAAGGATTGGTTGTCTGAAATGATTCCAGCCGGAAAGAGATTCTGTGGAGAAGAATGGTCGAAATTGAAAGAGAAATATCCAACAACTAAAGACAAATATTTGCATCTTTATTGCTTCTCATCAGCATATATTATCTCAATGCTTCACGATAGTCTTGGTGTTCCTCTTGATGATGAAAGGTAAATTCTTATCGCCTAACTTCCAGATCAATCAGTGTTGGTTTTGAGTCAAAAATATATATAAACAAGAAACTCTGTTTTTGTTTTGTTTACAGAATCAAGTTTGCCAATAAAGCAGGAGAAGAAAACATACCACTAGATTGGGCATTGGGCGCTTTTATACTAAATACTGCCACACCCACTCCTAATTACAGTGGTATATCAAGAAAGTTTCTTGGCTTCAAGTAACGTATCCAAATGCAGCATATGATATCATAATATTGTGTGTTTTACGTTAAATTATGTTTGAAACTTAATTGTATTTTATGTTCAATGTTTAAAACTATATTCGTCGTTTCTTTTTGTGAAATAAGTTAGCTACTAGTAATAAATTGAACGCCACATATGTGTGTAATGTCGACATTACAACAAAACATCTCCGACCTTAGAGTTATATGAAATCCCAAATTATAATTTTAACATTTTGTTTTCCTTTTTAATTGACTTTAATTTCTTTGAACAATTCAAGTCTACAACAAGATAGATAGATAATTAATTGCCACTAGTTTCTTAGCCTGAATTCTACGTAGAATTTATTTATTACTCCATATAGTAGGTCTAAAGAATAAAGTTCGTCCTGCTCATCGATCGAAGCCAATAATCTATATTCACCATTTTTTTTACAAGTTTGTTTGTGTAGACTATTTTTAATTTAAAATTTGTTGCGACACAGTGATAGATCGTTTCCAAGCAAGTCCTCACAGTTTAGGCATTTTCCATTATGTCTTAAAAAAAATATTTTCCTTTTTCCCCCAAAATCTTCTTCTACGCCCTTGGTTTTACCACAAACTAATCTAAACTAATCTTAGTGATAAGACTAGCAAATCCTAAAAACAACACATTTTGTTGGTTAAGCAGGCTAATTAATAAAGATTATTCATAACAATAAGGGAGAGGGAGTCCATCTACATTCTCTATCTGTGTCAGATTTTGTTTATGTAGAAATATATGTAAACGTGACCATGTCTTCCCTAACTATTGAATCTTTCCTTATTGAATATACTTGACCATTTCTGTAACTCAACGGTCAATAGTTTTCAAACCGTACATCTAGGACTATTTATGTTAGACATGTACCTGATCATTTATGGTCAACCACGTTGGTATGTTTTAAAATGTGATTGCTCTTATAATTTATTCAAGCCAGTTGTTTACTTAGTGTAAACAATACCAAATGTTAAACTTATTTGAATGGATCTTATTCTTCATAGTTGTATCTTGTTGTTAACCCTATCCATTCTCAAATATATATAAATAAGGTGTATCATATATTTATAGAACTATTAACATAACATAACAATACTATTACTTAATATATATATATATTTAAAATTTAAGAAACTAAAAAAGCAGAAAAATTCAAAACAAAATATAGTATTTGGGTTGAAAATATATTTAAAATGTCAATTTTAAGGTACTATTTAATGTAAAAGCAAGACTAAGATTATATTTATTAAGAAAACCCACGAGTTTTGAATTGATCATCGGACTAGTAAAATATCTATGATGACATGCTGTATTATTGGAGTTACATGACTCGGTTTAATTATCAGTTAAACAACTTGTATATATATTCTTTTAGATCTTAATTATAATCTTTGTAGTTAAGTTATAAAGACTCCTAGATTGCCACTAGGAGCCGTTATGCTCTGGTAAACGGCTATAATTAACGGAGCCGTTATGCTCTTGAGACGACGTTACCCCCCTTTCACTCTCCCGCTATAAAACGCGATTTTTTTCTATTGACTTGATTTACGGGAAAAATCTTTGTGAAGAAAGTTTCTTATCTTTCCCAGAAATTTTTGTCTGGGATCAAAATCAATAGCCATAAATATCTTCGCGTCTCTGCTAACATTTCTACAGATTTTTCAGCTCTTAAAATCATTCACGCTATAAACATCTCCTTCCAAATTTTCAGGTGATTTTCTCCGATTTTCCCGTTTCGGAAGTCTGGATCTTAGCTGTTTTCCTCAGCGTGATCTTTGAATTATCTGGGATTCGTAACACATGTTTCTGATTAGAGTTGATATGCTTGTGATTTTGTTGTATTGTATTTAGGGTTTGGAATTAGAAGGAGTGGTGGTTTTTGGGAAAAAAAAAACTGAGATGATGAGTAATCACATGGTTGCATATGTTGATGGACTTGAGGTTGAGAATATGAGATCAGAGTCTTCTGCAATTGATATATACGACGGAGATATTACTACGAAGGAGGATGAGCTGGTTTGGTCAGCAGAGTGTCGTATTTGTCAGGAGGAATGTGCTATTAAGAATCTTGAGAGTCCATGTGATTGCAATGGCAGCCTTAAGGTAGTTTTTTTTTGTTCATCTTCTTCACACTAATTAGCTATAAAAATCTGAGTATTGATTCACTAAACTTTTTATGTTTTTTGAACAGTTTGCTCATAGAAAATGTGTTCAACGTTGGTGCAATGAAAAAAGAAACACTATTTGCGAAATCTGTCAGCAGGTATTTTTTTTTTTTTTTATATACATACAGCTTTCTCTCTTTACTCAGCCAGCCGCCTTTTGTTTATAGGTCTGATGATACTTATTAGAAATTGGAATTTTTGTAGATGATAGAGTTTCCTGAACAATTGAATACTAGTGGTGATTAGTTTAGGATCATTCCTTCTGCTTCTCCCTTCAATCATTATTATACTGTTTTAGATGATAGTCAAAGTAGAAATATTCAGATAATCTACGACTTGTAATGGTTTCTCTTTAGATTTTTTACTCGGTGATTGAGAATTCAACTCAAGTTAACATCCTTTTAACTTGTTTTATCTCAGCCATACCAAGCTGGATATACCTCTCCACCACCTCCACCCCAATCTGAAGAAACTACTATTGACATTGGGTATGATTTATCTCATTACTCTGCCATACACTTAAGGTTTGTATTCATATATCTATATATATGAGTTACTGACTTGTTGGTCTGTTTTTAGTGGAGGATGGACAATCTCTGGTTTGGATTTACATGATCCTCGCCTCTTGGCTATCGCAGAAGCTGAACGCCAGATTTTGGAATCAGAGTATGATGATTATATAGCTTCAGATACCAGTGGAGCTGCATTTTTTCGCTCAGCTGCTCTAATTGTAAGTCTAAAGCTTCTCAACAAGTTTCAACCACTCCCGAGTTTTTTCACTGAAATGCTAAAGCCAAGAAACATTCCTCATCTCTTTTGCAGTTGATGACTCTTCTTCTATTGCGACATGCACTGACTCTACCAGATTATACAGATGGTGAAGATGACCCTTCTTCAATACTTTCTGTAAGTCAGAATCAAGAGATTCTTTTTTTTTTTTTTTTTTTTGTGAACATATATCAGAAGTTTTATATCAACTCCAACTCTAAACCACAAAATCATCTTAAATCTCTTTGCAGTTTTTCTTACTTCGAGCTGCTAGTTTTCTTCTTCCTTGCTATATCATGGCATCAGCCATCAGTATCCTGCATCGACGTAGACAAAGACAGGAAGCAGCTGCCTTGGCCACTAGGTTTGCTTTGGTGCTCAGCTCGCGCCATCCCAGAGCCGTTGTTAATTATTTGTCAATGGAGCCGTGATTTTATAGTTTTATACCAAAATTCTTGTATATATGCTTTTCAATGATTTCATCAGAAAAGGATGGATGAATTGCTGTTAAAAGAGTAATTTTGCAATAAGTGGATAAAATAGAGGATTTATTGAAACAAGATCTCTTCTTTTCTCTTCGTGCAGAGCAATTGACATTATCTTTTCTGTTGAAATCATTGATTCATATGTGGAGTTTAATAATCAAGATTGAAACATGGACCATCAAAAGATCTGCATGGAGGTCCTGATGAATCAGCGTAACAATGACTGTCCTAACTTAGTGTTGAGTTTTTTTTTTTTTTTTGAAGTAAACGAATCCAAGAACGATTCTGTCTGTGTATCTAGAATCAAGAGTTTCTGATTATGTGCATTGGATCTATTGAATGTGATTTATGTTTTTTTTTTTGTTAAACGTAGCATTAAGTTTTCGTATAACATTGAATTGGTAGATGAGTATGTCATTTTATAGTGGAAAGACCGAGGCACAAAATGAGAGATCTGTGTATATTTCCAAAATTTTCATCTCTAACTCTTTCGTTCATACAATACTATCATATTTGATAACTTGGCCAAAACCCAAATCATAAGTTCAAGTTCTTTTGTTGAATACAGAAAATCAAATACATAATGAAGCTTAATGGCGGGCAGAACAGAGCAAACGCTCAAAGCTAGCTTGCCTGCAATAGTTCCTTAATGTCATACCCTTGGATCTACCAAAAAAACAAAGGAAAAATAAAACATTAGTTAGTTAAGAGTTCATCAGTCGTTTTAACATTGCAGTAATCGTAGAAAGGAGTATTTACCTGAAGAAAAGTGAGCAGCAAAATAACTCCTGAGTTCCAAAAACCGTGAATGACCATCGGGGTAATGAGATTGCGGGTTTGCGCATATGATAATCCCAAAACACTTCCTAACGGAATGGGAAGAAAAAGAAACTTATTTTCATCCAGAGATGTTTATAACCATGAGAAGATGCTAATGCTGTTGTTTTGAGTTATGTTTCACCTAGAATGAACAGCTGCGGGAATTCACCGGGTGTTAGATGGGCGAGGGCAAACGCAGCTGAGCTGATAATGATTGCTATTGGGGTTGGGACCCTGAAAAGTGGAACGAAACAACATGTAGTAAGCCTTTAGTCCAGAACAAATAAGAAGAAGACAAGAGTTTTTACCATTTGGTAAGGGAGACCATGAAGAATCCTCGAAACACGGTCTCTTCAAGAAGTGGAGCAAGGATTCCAGTAATTCCCACTAGGCTTAAAGTGCTGCAAAATCATTATAAGCGACGTGATCAAATTCTAGTATTAATGCATATCACAGTTTCGATTTCTTTGAAGAAATACTACCTTATGTTTGAGGATCCAATTAATGGAAGAAGCTTCATCAAAGAGTCTACCTGAAAACATCACACTAGGCCTCATTACTATCTATCCATCAGATATTCCAGGAAAAAAAAACATAAAAGATGGTTTTGAATTCTCCTAACCTCTCGTTCGGGTGTCTCTGTCCTAAACAAAGATAAAGCAACACCTGTTAACGCGATAGCACCAACAGCACCAACGAGACCGATACCACCCCACACAAGCCATCCTTTTTGCAGGTTGAAGGGTTGTCTCAAATCTGGAGATTGAACAAAAGTTCAAATGCCAATAAAAGAGCAAACTTCGCAACACAATGCCGATAGAGAAAAAAAGAAAAGCAAAGTACCATAGCGAAGAATATCTTCAGGAAGTGGTTCGAAGGTTTTGGCAACAGTGAATATGATAGCAAGTACTACCGCAGTTGTTAAGCTGCGAAGAATTTAGATAAAGTTATTCAACATAAGGCATTTTAAAAAAAACTTAACAACTCAGAGAGAGTGAGAGAGATAACCAAATGTACAAAGTATAATAGGCTAAAGCACTGAGATTCTATAATCAGTTTACATTGACAAAACAAAAAGAGCTAAGCCTGTGGCTATGCTATGTAACTAGAACAGACAAAGAATAGTAGATTTTGTTACCCTTGATCGAGGAATAAAATTTCTGCTTTATCGTCCAAGCTCAGGTTCTCAACATTGATTCCTAAAAACGGTATGGCTGCCATCTCGGTTAATCCTGTCAAAACAAAACTGCCTGGGAACAAAATCAATCTCACTCCATACTCAAAACTAAACCAAAACATAGACATTATCATTCTGATCAATCTACTCAACCATCACATATATCCTAACACAGTCTATATGTCATCAAAACTCTCCAACCATAATTCATCTAAAGAGAAAGCTTTTTAATGATTTCAGAAAATGGAGAGTACCTTAATGCACAAGCAAGCGAAGTTAACGAAACTGTTTGCCATTCCCATGGAACTTCCCACCTCTGAAGTATCGGCCACTCTGTGCTACCTTTTTGCAGCTAAAAAACACAATCGAAATTCAAAATATTTTCTTCACCGCATACCAAACAGGAAACAAATGAAGCTAAAACCAAAAAAATAACATTCTCATCTCCTCCAGATTCGTTCCCAGAATTGAAAATGCAAGCAGAACTCCATTTCGTCCGATTAACCGTAAATAACCGCCGGTTAGTAAATCCCGGAGAAACCTGGCTCAGACTCCTGTGTTTATAATAATTCTTCGGAAGATAATTGGAGAAGCTGAAAAGAGACGAAGATTGAGATAAACACGACACTAACTGCGAAACCATTTTCAGTTCTGTCTGACTGACTGATCTTTCCACACAAGCACAGCAAGATTGTCAGATTGAGGAAGAGATAAGGTCCGACCAAACCGGGTCGGTTAATTAATTACAAAATATAAACCCAGTTAAGGCCCATTTAAGTCAAAATAGGCCCAAAAAGTTTAACGACCAAGTCGGAAGGAAGGTCTTTGTCAGTACTGTATTGTCACACAAAAAATACGTACATCCCACGTTGTCTTTTAATTTGTAATTTTGTTCCATGGGAGAATCACATCCACTTATTTTCTTCTCATTTTCATTTTTCTTTATAACCATTAACCAAGACAAAACAAATTATTAATATTTTTTTCAACCGTTAGCACAGAACCACTGGCAAATAGAGCAATATGTGGATCCCACACGACAACTGCAATGAAGAAGTGACACTTGTTATTAGCTTCAGAGAAAACCAGCAACTTCCTTATTTCCTCTATTTATAATTCAAATCTAAATCATCAACAAGAAACTTAGTAATGCAAACAAAAACACACAGAGATGGCAACCTTAACTTCATCTTCTTCAACTCCAAACATATCTTTTGATTTCATAATGAACAATAATAACAGTAACAATCTCTTTGGTCCTTTCTTTTCTTCTTCTTCTTCTTCTTCTTCTTCTTCTTCTACTTCTTTCTCTTACTTGACAAGCAAAGAAGATGCTCTTACGCAGAAGAAGATTACGAGTGGTATGAACATGACCATCAATCCAGAAGAGCATCAAGATGTTCTTCGAATTAACAAGAAAGCTTCTGAAGATTTGGAGATCAGTGTGTTTGGAGCTGAGAAGTACTTCAATGGAGATATGGATTCTGACCACACTCCTAGACTTGTGTCTCCTCTGCCAATTCCTGAAGTTTCAATTGAGAGAATCTTCGTTGGTCCCAAGCAAAGCTCGAAGATTACATCTGAAACTCCAAGTCTTCGGTCTGAATCCAGCTGGAATAGCCAGAGTTTGTTGCTTCAGAACAGACTGGATAAGAGGAACAAGAACAATAACAACTCTAGCTGGAGCAGCAGTTCCTTGCAGGAGAAGGATGTTATTAGTAATAATCAAAAGGTGAGTAGTAAGAAGAGTTTTCTCGCTAATCTTGGCTGCAGATGCGTCTGTTTGAACTGGAATTCAGTGGATGTCGTTGACGATAAGAGAAGAAGCTCTGGTCTGAAGAAGATCAAAACTCAATTCAGTTTCTCTGGAGATCTAAGGTCAGAGATGAAGATTAATCAACAACAGCAGCAAGCAATCTTAGAGCAGAGGAAGTCTCTGGAAATATTTGGATCTCCTCATGTTGACAAGAGAATCATCCAGAAGAAATTTCCATGGGAATACTCGAGCTCTTCGAAAATAGCGGAACATGTGAAGTATGAAGGAGAAGAAGATGGGAGTGTGAGCGATATAAGTACGGATCTTTTTGAGATTGAGAGCGTGAAAGGGAAGGAAAAACCCTTTCTTGCAAGGCAAGGAAGCAGTGATCCAGACTCACCTAATGGTTATGCACCAAGTGAGGTAAGCATAGCGTGGAGTGTAGTAACAGCAAGTGTAGCTGATTTCTCTGTTATGTCTGAATGTGCAACGAGTCCTATCAAAAACCGGTCTTTTCAGATTCCTCGAATCCCTATAATGGCCAAATCTAACCGAGAAACCACGCCTCAGAGACGAAAATCGAGCAGTGGTGGTTTATTGTTGGGATGCAAGAGTCATAAATCAGTAAGAGTTTCTAGTGATTCTTATACAAGCGTGAACAGAACACCGAGTTATGTTCCAAGATTCCCGGTTGAAGCTAATCCAACAAGTATGGAAACAAGGAGGAAGATCAGCAGTAGTTCGGTTTCTCACACGCAATCGCCTTTTCTGTATACTTAATGATGGCACAAAACCAAGCTCGTTTTGCTTTACATGTAATGTGTATGGAGTGAAAAAGTTTTGCTTTGCTAATCCCATCTTCAAATTCTTGAACCTTAAGATTATAATTTTGATCAAATTGCGTCTTCGATGAGATAATCGAGCTTGATTAAGGGGTTTTATTAAGGAAAAACGTCGATATAAGACTGCAAATCAATCTTTATCATCAAGCAATCGTTAAAAAAGTTTTGGTGACTGCAAACGAGTAAAGATGAAATGTGGTCCAAGAACTCATTCTATTATCGCCAGAGATTTTTAGACATTGCACCATGTGAACACTACACACTATGGCCCTAATCTGGAATTACGACAGAACTAAGAATGCAACTCCATGTGATATAACCTTTTGTTGACTCAGCCACTGAGGAGACATAGCTAAATGCAGCACAGAGACTAGACGCAAAACATAATAGGTCCACCTCTTTTTCATGTGTTTGTCTCAAAAATAGAAAGATACCTGATTAAGCTTATATTTAACGGTTTAATCAGAGTCCGTACAAGTTGCCTAAAAGAGCCGTTAATGAGGAAACTCAATCAATCCGTGACAGTGTCATTTCACCTAACATGTCTTAAAATAAAAGCCAATCTAGAATCCATTGGTCAAGAACTCATCTCAAGACCATGTGGTGATAATGACATAAAGTAGAAATCGACAAAACCTTAATTGTATTATTGATGTAATATGTCTCTGTAACCAACTACCAAGGAATATTAGGTTTTGGGAAAAAGATTGATTGTAATACAGTTCAAAGTTCTAATTCAAGATTCATCGCTTACTAGCTGGATCTAATCAAGAAATAAGATTTTGACAATACATTGAATCCAGTAAGTTTCTTAAATTGCACATCAGATTTCAGAAACAATGATGAAACCAGATTTGTAAAGTAAACGTCAGCCATGCCCCGAAGTACCAATGGATCTAGGAGATAAGTATTGTCTCCTTTTCAAAAGCCCATTTTCAATAATTGAGCAATCATTTCATTGTCTATGACTCTACGATACTAACTAGGTAGAGAAAATTTACCCGGTTACCATGTTTGGAGAGACCAAGAACAACAGAAGCAAGAATTCATTTGCATAAAAAATAATCAAAGAACGAGAAGGAGACTCTCACAGGTCTCAAAATCTGAAATTATAAAGCAGATAATAACAACAGAGAATATCTGAAATTTTGGCAATTACAAAATAAATTTACTGCTAGCTTACACAAACATATGCCCGCAGATTGAAAAAAACAAAGGATAGCTTGGAAATGTATGTACAGTTACAAGTACGGAGAAGGTTACAGTGGTTCTCTAACGAGCAAATGATGAAGTGACTTAGCAGTGACAAGAACAGCCCCAAAAGAAAGAAAGAAAGAAACATTACTCATCTTTGGATACTTTGATTGGCCGTGTTTCAAATCCTCCGTTGGCTCTTTTCTCAAGTGAATAAGGCAAGTAAGTACCAAGAATCCTATCCCACATAACAAAGAATGGCTGGGAGAAGTTGTATTTAGTCCCATAAAGCTGGTGGTGAACGTCATGGTAAGCAGAATTATTACTGAAGAAGATGTGAAATGGATTTCCCGGAAGCCATAGTCCGCAATGATCATCAACTGTTTTGATAGTAGCGAAGGAGAAGAAGAAGATGGCGGTTCTTGGGGACATACCAGAGAAGAGGAAAGACAAAGCACCACCAATGGTGTCCAAGAGAAGACCTTCAAGTGGATGGTTGTATAGAGCTCCGTATGCATAAGGCACGATAAGGCGATGATGTTGAGAGTGGATGTGCTTGTATAAGAACTTGTTGAGGTGCATATATCGATGAATGAAATATTGCCACGTGTCAATTACAAGCATAGCAATAATAAACTGCCTAGCGAGAAGCAGAAGAGAAAATTGCTGCGTTACAAGAACATCTGCATCACTTGCTGTTATCTAAAGAAAAAAAGAAAAATTCAGACAAACAAGAAAAAATGTCAAAATGCTAATATAAACCTCCACCAACAAACATATCCAGAGTGTACCATAAGCTGAGAACAACTATAAACCTGAAAAGGGTTTCTTCCAAATACAGAGAAACATGACAAGCTCATGACTCAGAACACAAGAATAATGGCCTAAACTTTGCACATGTGAATGAATAATGATTAGACAAAGAAATCATAAGTGTAGACGTAACAGCTTTTGTAATATCTTGGACATAAGATGTTAAAAAATGATGTATCTAAAACAACAAGAAACAGGAGATCCAAGTTTTAAATTCATCAAATATCTCCAGTCCTAAATCTGTAATCTTGATTCAACAGCTTCAGGACAAGAAAGACACACAAGTTTGAAAACGAAAAAAAGCCTAACTCATTATAATCTACAACATAAAACATAACACAACCAAAATCCTATAAATTCAATGATTTGCCACAATGAAATAGAGAGAGAGAGAGACCTTGAAGAGAATAACGGAGATAATAGCTTGTAGAGTCTGTTGAAAAAGAACGCCTTTGACTACGCCAGATTTGGTAACGAGATTCTTCTCATCCTCGTCTATCTTCGAATGCAATCTATATTTATCCAAAGATCCTAAGCAAATGTACATCCCTGAATACACCCAGTACACAATAATCGGCACGAAGGTGCCCAGAAATTCATCCGAAATCGCGAATCCCATCATTATTTCTGATTCTAAATCTCGAGAAACGAATATCAAACACCGCCTCAATATCTTAGCTAATTCCTCCCTCAAGAGCTTAGCTTCACCTAGGAGGATTTGAACCTTCTTCTTCTTCCTTCCGCTTCCGTGTTTTCTCTCTATTTCTCGCTCGTCGAGAAGATGAAGAAAGATCTATAATATCATTTTCAGGTGGGACCCAACCATTCGGAATTTTCCACGTGGCGCAAATGGAATGGTTACATCGCCAACGGGTTTCAGTTTTAATGTGTGCTATATTTTATCATATGAAACGCGACAACTAAAAAAATATATAATTAGATTTACGAAATAAAGCTGAAACAACACATGCCAAAGTTTAAAGATCAAAATCATTGATTTGCCACTCTGTTCTCTCTCTCTCTCTCTCTCTCTCTCTATTTGTGGAGGAGACATTGGGTGGCTAACCCGTGAGTTGGCAATAATTTGGCATTAATTTTATTTTTTCTCACTTTCTAAATTGTAAATTTCCATAATATATGTTAATATTTACAGTATATATCAGTCGGTGGTCAAATTTCATTTATATGACACTCAAAAATTTTACGATCGGATAAAGAGCTGCGAAACAAGTACAATCTAAGTAAAATGATTGATCTACCTTAAACAATGCTCTAAAATGTAAATCAACAAACAGAATTTTAGTATTTGATCTTAGATAAAACATAATGTCTAGTTTGAAATAAAATTACACCAAAAATAGTAAATGTAACACTAACAATATAAGTTAATAACGAATATAGTGTTACAACTTACATTGATTCATGACGATGACACTCTAGTGCTAACTCATTCAAGGAAAAGAATACGACTTCGCTCATGAAACAAGACAAGTAAACTTCCTTTGGGACAGGACATGAACAAATAATGTAACTTTTAAGACTCCGCTTTTGTCGGCTCCGATGATTCTTCCAGGCCTCCAGTTTCTTCAACAAGCTGGTTTAAGACGGGACAGCAAAGAACAGGCAATGTTATTTTAAGTAGCCAAGAGTCAGTCAGTGAGTGAGATACAGATAGTGGACTTACCAAAGAACCGACTTGCTCATACGCTCTCATTACTTTTGGATCTTCCTCATATTCGTATCCCAATTGCAGAATCCTTGGCCCATTGACTGACCAAAATGCCCTCCGACCTGCCTCCTGCAACATCAAAATAAGTTTTGACATATCAGAGAAACGTTTGTAGGTTTTTGGTTTGGTGGTTCTTGACCAGAATTCAGAAATGAAAAGGAAAAAAAAAAAAGAAAGCGAGGTAAAGACTTGCTGTACCTGTAAGATGATCAAATAAATAGCTTCGAGTGTCTGAACGCGAATGTCGGGATCAGTAACTGGTTCTCGCTCAATGGAAAGTGCACTTCCAAGTTCAGGTGGCATTTTTGAGATATCTTGCTCACTGTATGTCTATGGAATGGGTGAACCAAATGATCAAAAACTGTTTTCTCATAAAAGAAGAAAACTTTGTTTAGCAACAACATAGCAACTATAAAGCAAAATCAATAAACCTTGTTGCCAGCAACTGGTAGGAGCAGAGCAGGCCAGAGAAACTCTGATATCAAGAGTATATTCTGGAGTTGGTTTTTTGCTTCAAAAGAGCAGTTACGAATAGTCCCAGCAACCTGAAAGCCGACAAGCATACTCCATGGTAAATTGTTCTGAGGGTAGATTAGCAACAGCTTCATGAAAGAGTAATCTGCCAAACTCTTTTGAACATACCCCTTTCTTTCGCAATTGATTTGTAGAATCAAACTGCCTAATAATCTGTTTTAGTAGTCCTCTCTTTGGCTCCAGTAACAATTTCCTCCCATCTTCTGTTTTTGATATGTTGACAAGGATTGAGCCAACATGCTCAAACTGATCATCTGGTGAACAAAAATCTATATTCAGTAATTCATTTCTCTCTTTATCCAGTAGCATTGGAATACAATTAAATTGTAAAGAATTACTTCAATGGTCCAAATGTACACATTAAAAAGTCAGAATCAGAATAGAAATGGGGCAATTTATGACTCGAACACCATTCAAATGTAAAACCTTTGAACCTTACCGAGGATTAGATATATGATCTAACAATAAAGGACTAAAGTGGCTAGAACATACCAGCAGTTTCACCAGATGACCTGCAAAATGATCTAACAAGCTTCATGATATATAGTCCATGCATCTTCTCATCGTCAATCTAACAAAAGCATAAAGTTTTACACGATTAGACTAACAAGTGACAATCCACACTCGTTTCAATTACACAAGTTTAACTTATTCATTCATGAAAATACAGTAATCTACAAAGAGAAATGACCTGAAGCAAGGAAGAAACGCCAATATCCAACTGAGTGAGATTCACTAGAAGCATAACAAGCAATCTAGTAATACAAGACTCAGGCTTATACAACATATCCATGGCCACTTTGATCAAACCCATTTGAATCATCTTCCCAGCTAATTCGGAGTTCTGAGAAAGATTAACAAGAGCTTGAGCTGCTGGCTCTGATACCTCCTGAAAAATTAAAGTCAAAAGCATTTCAAACTCAATCAATAACAATCCAAATCCAGGAAAAAAAATCAGTGCTTCTTTAGCGTTGATTCAATTACCTTGCTTTCATTTAGAAGCTCAGAAAGCGATGGAAGAAGAATCTCAGAATACTTAGATAGAGATTGTAAACCTTCTTCAGAACCAGTTAATCCACTAACAATTTCCACCGCAGCTTTCTTCACCTACAAGTTTTTTTTCTTCATATTATTAGAATTCAATTGAAAATCATCGTTAACAAAGAACCCTAGCATCTCAAAATTGTCGGTGCATCTTCGTAGCTCAGAAACAGATGAAACTAATGTAAAAGCTTACAGGCGGAGATGCAGATGATAAGAAATCGACAAGCTCTTCCAGCTCCGTTGCCATATCTCTGGTCTACGAAGAAGAGAGTTCGCCGTAGAGAGAGTATCAATGTTTCTGCGCGCAATATCTCCGCCGGCGAACACGAAAATCGTCAGGGTTTTTGTTACACGACAAACCAAAAACTCTTACTCAATCAGCAGTTTTGAAGGACAACCCAATTCAGAAAAGAGAAATTGCAAAACAAGCCAGGAACTAATCAAATTTTGCATAATATTCTTCTATTTACAAAAAAAACCCAGTGTATGACGCTACGCTTGGGTTACTTTGTAAAATATTAATTAGTTGGAGGGTTATATTTAAGTTTTAACTAAAATTAAACCAGTTGTATTGTATCGTTGTAGAGTCTGTCTAAATCTCCGTAGAAGAAATCAATCTAGTTTCACAAAGATGGAAGCTTGTTTGAGATGTTCACGAGGAAGCTATCTAATTGAAGCCTTGAGACCACTCTCCAACTCTCTCCGGTCTTCTTCTGTCTCTTTCAGCACAGGTTTAGTTTCTTTTCCTCCTCTGTTTATTTTCTCAATTTACAGTGGCGATAGAGAATTGGATTCTGTGAGATGCATTTGATTAAAATGGATCTGAAATTGAGTATTTTTATCAATTATATTTCTTATCAGCGTAATCAAAATGTAGATTTTAATTAACGATTATGGGTTTCTTTGTGAAGGCAAGCCGATCAAGAGAGCTTATGATGGATTGTTGCTTGATGCTGGAGGAACTCTTCTGCAATTGTCGAGACCTGTTCATGAAACCTATGCTTCCTTGGGCCAAAAATATGGTCACTTGTTTTTTACACTCTTTGGTCTGTACAAAAACCTATTTCAGATGATTCTCAAGTTGTTGTTTTTATTCTTGTTCAGGTCTCAAGACAACTCCAGCTGAGATCAAGCAAGGTTTCAAGAGAGCCTTTTCTGCTCCTTGGCCTGAAAATTTGCGTTACCAGGTCCTTCAATGATGAATTCTCTTTTTCCTTTTTTCTTTCTTTCTATCAGAGTTGATCTTTCATTGTTCCATTGTATTAAAACAATCTTTCATTTGTATTGTCAGGGAGATGGAAGACCGTTCTGGAAGCTCGTTGTTTCGGAGGCTACTGGTTGTTCTGATAATGACTACTTCGAAGAAGTTTACCAAGTGAGTATGGAATGAAAGACTGGTTCTTTTTTTGGCTTTTAACTAAGTAGTCTTTAGGTTCTGTCACATTGATGCTTAAATGATGGGGTAATCTTCTTTTTGTACCTTAGTATTATGCGAATGGGGAAGCTTGGCATCTCCCTGAAGGAGCTTATGAGACAATGTCACTTCTGAAAGATGCTGGAGGTTATTATCACATTGAAGAGCTCTCTCCTTGTTTACTTAGATAACGTTTTGTATTCGTTATTGCTGATTTCTAAAGTTGGTGTTAGACGTTTGCAGTTAAGATGGCTGTTGTGTCTAATTTCGATACCCGGCTGAGAAAACTATTGAAGGATCTTAATGTCATAGATATGTAAGCTTTGCCATGTTCTGAGATTAAACTAGAAATCTGAGTGTTAAAAAGTTAACACCATAAATGGTAATCGTTTATAATGTTTGGTCTTTTACAGGTTCGATGCTGTGATTGTATCCTCAGAAGTTGGATTCGAGAAGCCTGATGAACGAATCTTCAAATCCGCGTTAGGTATTGTATCCTAAACTGAAGTGTTGTTTCCTTTAAACTATTACAAAAGGTTTCAGATTTAAATGATCTCGTGTGATCGCAGAAAAAATCAGCGTAGAAGTAAACAGTGCAGTGCATGTTGGAGATGATGAAGGAACAGACAAAGACGGAGCAAACGCAATCGGTATTGCTTGTTGGTGCGGCACAAAACTTTTTAACCTTTGTCGAAATTCTCAGTGATCAAATCCTTTATGACACTTACTGTTTTTGTATGTCTGTTTTCTTTGAAAAAAATAGGTTATGGGGAAAAGATGTGCGTACATTTGCAGACATACAAGAACGGATCTTGGTTTCAGAACTCTAAGCCTCAAAGATTTTGTTCTGCAACTTTTTATAATATATATCCGGGTAAATTTTCAGACATTGGGTCGTGTATACATGTTACTCAATCAACACTGATTAAACTCTTGACATAAACAAACAACATCTGTACTACGAGGGGGTCACTGAAAACTAAACCAACGTATTTGGTTTTGGGATTATAAATCAACATGCATTTACCGTAATAATGAACATGCCTGGGAATGGGTTTATATTATCTATACTCTAATACGTCTCTCGATTATACGTTGTTGCAACCTGGAGAGAGGGAAGCTTCGATTCGATGCCATAGAGTGGTATAGGATTAAACACAATGATTGATTTGATATCTACCTTATTGAGGCAAATAAGACCGTCACAACTACTTCGGCAAAGTGGGAAATATGGTCGTGGTGTGATGACTCCAACACTAAAGTCCTTGGAGCAGAAACAGCAACACGATGATCATAAGCCAACACAAATGTCTTTAGTTCATTGGACACCAAAAGAAAAATCTAGTTCTCCTACTGGTTTCCCGCCATATATCAATTGCTCCGCCTGGAAATATTGAGATTCTATTGTTGTTTTCCATTGTTTGGAAAGCAGAGATTTCACCGGAACTCTCTCGAGAATTTTCTCTATGGCATCGTAGTGAAGCAATTCCATAATGTCTCTGTATCTGAGAGGATGCTGATCTGAGTAATGATACCAGGAAACGATATAGTATATTCTTATTTGCTTTGTTTCCTTATCGATATATTTTAAATCTAAAATTTCATGATGATAATAACGGGTTTCCTCAAAAACAAATCACAATAGTTAAAGATCAGAGATTATTTGTCAAACTACACCACAATTAACAAGATTGGAAATCTACATTTTATGTTAAAACAAAATGACATTTTTTTCCTTAGTTAATAACTTAAATAAAAAATACATTTTGACTATTCCATTTTTATAAATAGTTATTAAGCAATCTGAATAATTATGTTTGTATTATTAGATTAATGATTTATTTTATCCACATTGCTTATGATGACGTTATATTTATTCAATATAAAATAAATCATTAATCGAATACAAACATAATTATTCAGTCCATTAGTCAGCATGTTGATAATATTCTAACTGAAAAAGAAAAAACGAGGTTATACAATAGTATATGGTATGGACCGTAACAAGTCTCTTTTATATATTTTGGGCTTCAAAAAGCCCATCAGCGCAGCAACCCAAGGAGAACCTTTTTGTTGACCTAGAAAATTTTGGATATATAAAAAAGAAATCAGTTTCTAGGTCATTCGTTTGTTCATCGGCAGCCGCGCTTTTCGGCGAAGGAGGGAAAAAGAGAGACGCCATGGGAAGAAGTAAGTTTCTCCATCTCTCTTGTGCTCATCCTTAGAGTTTCTATCTTCTTCCAATGTACATCTTAGTTTGCGTTACCGATTTGAGGCTATTAGTTTTCCTCTGTTCTTAGATCTTAACAAAAATGACGCTGAAATCTGAATCTTCGTTCGTAGGTGTTAGTTTCATTAGAATCCATTGATTTTGTTCTTAATCGGAGTAGATTTGGTGATATGAGCTAAATCTGAATGTCGTTGTAGGACCAGCAAGGTGTTACCGTCAGATTAAGGGGAAGCCATACCCAAAATCCAGGTACTGTCGTGGTGTGCCAGATCCGAAAATCAGGATCTACGATGTTGGAATGAAGAAGAAAGGTGTTGATGAGTTCCCATTTTGTGTCCATTTGGTTTCATGGGAGAAGGAAAATGTGTCAAGTGAAGCACTTGAAGCTGCACGTATTGCTTGCAACAAGTATATGGTGAAATCTGCAGGGAAAGATGCTTTTCATTTGAGGATTAGGGTTCATCCTTTCCATGTTCTCAGGATTAACAAGATGCTTTCTTGTGCTGGAGCTGATAGGCTTCAGACTGGTATGAGAGGTGCTTTTGGTAAAGCTTTGGGTACTTGTGCTCGTGTTGCTATTGGACAGGTTCTTTTATCTGTTCGTTGCAAGGATGCTCATGGTCACCATGCTCAAGAGGCTCTTCGTCGTGCTAAGTTCAAGTTCCCTGGTCGTCAAAAGATTATTGTCAGCAGGAAATGGTATGTTTAAAGATTCATCCTTTCACTTGTGGGTTTTTTTGTATCTAATTGTTTCTTTCTTTCTTTTATGGCAACAAGCAAGTTAACTCATCATCAAGTGTATGTATTACTTTTATTTCAGGGGCTTCACTAAGTTTAACCGAGCAGACTTCACCAAGTTGAGGCAAGAGAAGCGTGTTATTCCCGATGGTGTCAATGCTAAGGTATTAATTACGCATCAAATTATCACACTTTGATTCTTTGGTTTGTTGAAACATACTTTGTTGTTGAAATTAGCAATGTTTTTGCTTTCTTTTGCAGTTCCTCTCATGCCATGGACCTTTGGCAAGACGTGAGCCGGGGACTGCATTTTTGCCAGCCCACTACTGAAATATCAGAACTGTGCTCTCCTTCTCTCATCAGTGGTGAAGAATCATAATCAGTCTGAAACTTTTTTAATAATCCTTAAAGTTATCTCTGGTGTTGTTTAAGATATTAGTTGGATCTTTTGTTACTCTTTTGTTGAAGCTCTGAAATTATATTGTTTTGGTCATTTTACCTCTTTTGCAAAAGAAATCTTAAAGATATTGATTGCGAATACTGACCTCTCCATTAACTTGGTACATTGATGCTTTTAGTTAAAGAAATTGAATCTGAAATGAGATATTAGAGATTCACGCAGGATAAAATATAAATCAAATGATTTGAAACTGATTGGTTTTGTTTAAATCAGTTATGTATTAGAGATTCACGCAGGATAAAATTTAAATCAAATGATTTGAAACTGATTGGTTATGTTTAAATCAGTTATGTATTAAATATAGCTTGGTAATTTGATTATTTTTTTTCTATTGATGTTTCTTTATTTAATATCTATGTATTTATATATATGTGTGTTTGAAATTAGCAAAGCTTAGCTAGCTAGTGTAGGTGGTTGTCCCTTTGAATATTTATGATTTAATATCTTATAAATTATCCAAAACAGAGGGATCCAAACGACAATGACAGAGATGTCGTCAAAATCAGATTTTTTTTTTTTTTTTTTTTTTTTTTTTTTGGGCGAACAAGATCTTCTTTCATATTTTAAAAGATACATGGTAGATACTGCGTTTTTGAGCAAGCTCGAAACGCAAGCAAAACGGCTAAAACACTAGAAGTAGAACAACAAAAACTAATGATGATGACACAAACTTGATGAAGCTTAATATAAAGTCAGATGAGGTGTTGAATCTATCTAGCATGAGCATACCCAAAAAACCTAGTCTTCAACCCTTAATCATTAACTGACATTAAAATTAGTCAATATAACCTCGATTAGGACATAAAACAACTTCTTTTATCAAAGAGATCGTGATAAGCACACTTCTCATAGAGAGGAATAGTGAAAAGATTCTCTGTTTTTATGGACCTGAGATAAAACCCTCCATATCTGGTCCAACGAAATGAGATGGAACAAACTGTCATTTTCATGTTTAAATCCATCTTTGTTTTTAACTTTTTAAATAAATTATTGCAACCATATTCTGAAAAAGGAACAAAAAAAAATCCCAAAACATAGGGATTATGTTATGAAATGTGTAAAATAATAAGTTTATGGTAGTGGTGTTTCAAAAGTTAGTTCTCCCTCCTCTATAAATCCTAAATGCCTAATATATCTCTAAATCTATCTTACTGTCTCCTACGATACGGGCTACCCTACTAATAAGAGATCTAATATATCATGTACTATAGTGATGCCGCAGTAATTGTTTCATAATAGTGGTATATTACTTACACATGCAACAGTTGGATTGCCTTATTTGTTACCACTGCATTTACTAAATTGGAAGTTATGAATTTCTCTCTAATAATTAAACCTAAGAAGATACAAGGTTTGGACTCAACTTCTCTCTTTCAGACAACTACTCTCTCTCTCTCAGTTTTTTTTTAAATTTAAACTTGACTGATAACAATATCGTTTGCATGCAACATAACTGTTGTATTAGAAGACTATATGTATGTTTGTGTCTTAGCATATATGAACTTTGGTGTAAAATCCAAGTTCTATGAGAGAGAATGCATGAGAGAGATTTCATTTTTGCATCATCTCTTACCGTAAACATAGTTGCCCCAAAACAGAAAATAAAAAAAGAGGAAGAAAAAAAAAATGAAAAACCTGCAAGCAAAAGATCAAGCTATCTTGCAAACTGCAACCATAAAGATTAAAAACTCTTTTTATAGAAGGACACTAGGATTGGACACAACTTCTTTCTCTCAGTTTTAAACAAATACTTTGCATGCAACATACTTATTGTACTAGAAGACTCAAAAGATTCATGTAAGACATAAGTTTGTGTATACAATCAATCGAATATAACCAGTCCCTCCTTAGCATTGAGACACTTTGGTGTTAAATTCACCAGCTACAGTTCTATGACAGAGAAGGCATGAGAATTATTTTAATTTTTGCATCATCTTTTACCCTAAACATAATTGCACCATAAAGAGAACAAACAAAAACTAGAAAAAAATGAAAAAGTTAAAGAGTATTACTTGCAAGCAAAAGGTCAAGCTATCTTGCAAACTACAACCCTAAAGATTAAAAGCTCTTTTTCTACTTCTCTTTTCTGCTGATTGAGAAAATAAACACAAAACACAGATAATATATTTTGAAAACTGAAAGAATGATATAAAAAAACCTCCAAGAAATTACGAAAAAGTTAACAAAAAGCATTATATAGAAGAACACAAGTTCAACAAGTTTTACATTATCCACCAACTTATTAACCCAAACAAAACCTGTTTCTGTTCTTTCCAAGAATCTAACAAAGTCCCCGACACGATTGTATCCAATTGAGTTAAGAGAAAACTCCTGTATAATCAAAATACAAAAAAAAAAAAAAAAAAAAAAAAGAAAAAACAACTTTCGACCTCCCCAGCAGGAGAATCATAAAAGTCTTCTGAAGTTATAGTTGAATCAGCAACCCATAACTGCACAATTGAAAACGAAATTGGAAGAACGTCTCCTACTGAGCAATGTCCAAACAGGTGGACTATGATCACCATTTGGTATCCAAGAATTAATCTCAACGATACCTCCATCTAAAGGTCCACCAATGACAATCAAACGCTCGCCACAAGCTTTAAACGCTATTCCCCAACCATTAACTGAGTTAGCTCTGACAGGTAATCTCCCTATTGTATACCATTTCTTAGTCTCCTTATCATACTTCCTCAGATTCATATCCGAATGATCCGCAGCATACAGCTCATTATTCACTACAGCAACAAGAGGTGGCGCCCATGCAGCTACTTCTTCTAGCTTCTGTCCGCCTCTTGAAGGCGACATTTCCGGGATCTCAGTCCATTTCTCGGTCTCAAAATCATACTCCTCACCGCAAGTAAGGACTTTGATGTCCTTGGAGGCTGTTCCAGTATCCTTGGCGTCTTGTCTAGTAAGGCCTCCTATCACATAGAACTTCCCATCCATGAATACACCTGAACACTTCTTCCTTGGTTTATTCATCTTTCGAAGTGAAGTCCAAGTCTGAAGCCCAGAGTTATACATCTCCGCGGAATCAGTGATTTTTCCACGTAGATCACAACCACCAGCAAAGATCGCAATCTCCCCTAAGCTCGCCGAGCCAAACAGACAACGCGGCTCGTTCATGCTCATACCAGAGGACCATGAGTTTGTCAGGAGACTATAACTATAAATAATTTTTGAATCAATTTCTTTTATGCCTAGGACTAGCAACTCAGTGCCCACACCCAGTGACTCCTTGTCTGAGAACTTAAATGCAATACCTGAAGATATTATTGGCAGATTCATCCATTTCCTTTCGACAGGATTGAAAGCAACCCATTCACAAAGCCGGCAAGAAAAGTAAACCCAATGTTCAACAATCTGGTTTGCCCTCCTGAGTCTGTAAATCTCCCCGGACCTAACCACGTCCCTGAAACTCCGGTTTAAGGAAGCAATGGAACCGTAATCAGACCTAGAGCAACGAATCAGACAGCTTAATGAACCGTCCCTGCCAAGAATACCGCTGATAAGTGCACGGCCATCACCATTGGCAGAACCAGAGTGTTGTGTTGTGTCTTCAATGTAACCATTTTCAGAACCAGAGTGTTGTGATTGGTATTCATTGGCAGCATTATGAGATGGCCCATAAATTGTAACTCCCATTAATCTGATAGACTTGCCTGGTCTGAGGTTGTCTTTGAGCTCGCCATCATCATTCAATGCTCTTTTTCCATCTTGAAGCTTAGATTCAGAGGAATCTCCTGCTCCTGGATGCATGAAAGCCCGGCTGGTTTTGAAAAGACGAGAACTTGAGGAAGCCCTCGATATCAAAGATCTCCGATCGTCCACCATCTTCTCTTTCAACAAGATCGGTACCAAACACGAATGCAAAATGGGAACGAGAGAGACAGATAGCAATAATCTGACAAATCCCAAAAACAATTGAAATGGTTTCAACTCAAACAACAACAACAATTATCAAAGATTAGAAATGGATGGTGTAATACTTACGGACAAAAAAAGATTAGAATTTTGCCTCAAGAATCTCCAATCCTTTTCCGAATTGAAGCGTTTTGAGTTTCTTGGAGAGGTCTTTGAGGTCGAGCTCTATTTATATGCGTTGATCCTTCTGTTTACTTTCTTACCTTAAAACTTATGCAAAAGAAAAAGAAAAAATTGACCAAGAAAAAGATAAAACTTATGGAAGATTATTTAACTCAAATTATAGTTTAGAGCTATTCTCTTTCTATATCACGTCCAGATTCCAAATATTGAGATAAGATTTTCATTTAAGGTAAATATCTTAATATTCAACAAACTTAGTAAAAATCAATTGTTTCCAATGTATTACTAGATTTGTTTTCTACTGTTCAATGTATTTCTTTTTTTAAAAATTTTTTTGGTAATTTTCTAAAAGTTTTACTATAACTGTTATTTTTTCCTCTGGTCAATGGAAATTGCAATGTAGTAAATAAATTATGTACAAAGGTCATTTTCTTTTTCATACACATTTCTTTCATTTCCCCAACCCAAAAATAAAACATTTAAATAAAAAGAGACCCCATTGGTTACGCCATTAACCGAAGTTAAATTTAAAATATGATTTAGGAATTTTAATATTTATTTGTTATGTAATTTATATAAGGAATTTTTCTATCCCTTTGTAATCCTAGCCACACAAACTAAAGAAAACCCATATGTATTTCTGATCATTAATAGAAAAAACATTTTAACAACTTTTTATAATAAAATTTTCTATATCTATTTTTCATTTTAGGATTCACCACGATGTTTTGATATCTTTTTAATATTTCATGATACTGGTTTTTAAACAAATTCAATAAATGTATAATTGCACAATTCACTGAAATCATGTTAAAATTAAATCCGAATAAGTTTAAAAGTTTAATCAAGTTTGGTTTTTTCTATCTAATATTTATATAACCGAATTTTAAGAGTCCTAAAATTTTCAAATAGAACGAGCCCTATGTCCTATGACCATGCATTCTATATAATTTACTATCTTCCATCGAAATATATACAATATTATACGATTATTATTATGGTTCTTATGCAAAAAAAAAAAGGAAATAACGATTGAAACCACGCTGCTACAACTTAAAAACTACAACAATTATCCTAGGCCAGATGATATTCATCTGGTTTGAAATTGTGTCAATGGAATATAATAAGTGATAGTTGTATTGTATATGGATTGGATTGGACGACAAAGTTCCTAATGTATAATTTCAATTTTAAAAATTGTGCGGGAAAGAAATGTAAGAATAGCTGAACAGATAAATAAGGAATGCGAGAAACCTGTCGACAAAGTAATCTAGGGTCACGGAGCACGTGTCGACGCACGTGGGAGTATATTTTTCTCATAAATCATGAACTTAGTGTATGATTTAATCCTAATACCATTGTTATTAATTTTCTAATACCAGTATTACCGAGATTACTTCAATTACTAATGAGGTGGACGTTGAGCAGAAAATAGCTATAGGCCCCGACTTCTTAGACGTGTGTTTTATCATATTTTTTCCCATGCTACATCTATCGTTAGTCGAGGAGCATCGTCAAAGCATGATAAAAAAAATTTTATTAGCTTCTACTTACATAAATTTTATGAGCTTAAAGTTAATTACAATAACAATAACGACTTTTAAAAAATAACTGATTTGTTCACCCTCTATGGTAACGAAACACATTTAAAAACAAGTAATTAATTTGGTAGATCTACATAGACAAACACATTTACCGTTGCTAGTTATATAACGAAGATATTGTTATCGAAAGCTATACTATTAATGTTAACACATAACAATACGTCAAATTAAATATTAAAATGTTAGTGAATACTTCCATATTAATATTACAAAAATAAAATGTCGGATCGTAGCATCGTCATCTTAGCTATTTTACTGATTATTATAGTTTTTTAAATCGAAGCTGAAGTAGCGCCGAAAGATTATAGCGTGCAACTAAAGGATTATTGAAAGTAAAAAAAAAAACTAAATGATTATCAAATTTTATTGCGACCCATGGATCCTGGCAGCTGTGATCCACTCGTTAATTGCCACGTGTGAAAGTCATCTTAAGTATTATTTGGACGGCAAATAAGTGTTTTATCACTCGTAAGACTAATCTAATCGAATAATTTGCAAATGTGTATAACCGGGTTTTTCTTATTTTTTGAATTTTTCATGGTAACAGAGTAACCGGGTTGTTTGTGCTCTACCAGAAAATAATCGAACCCTATTGGGCCTTTAGTACGAGAACTTTATTGAGAATTGTTTAAAGGCCCAATAAGTTTGCTAGAATGATTAAAGGACACCGTTTTCCAAACCTTTGAAAAGGTAGTCCTTCCCACTCCCATCGTCACTTCCATTACCCTTTGTCTCTCTTTCTCAAGCTTCTCTGTGTGTTGGTCAACCTACAGGTAATTTCGATCCATATGTTTTTTTCGAATTTATTTGTTAGATCTAGTGTTCTACCTTGTGCCAAGTAACGATTTGATGTTCTTGATGCATTTTGCAATCCGTTCTTGTTTAAGTTTCTCTTGAAATCTTGTTCCAGAGTTGAAATTTCAAATCATGTAAAAGACCAAGTCTTTATGAGGTTGAGATCAGAAATATTACATATATACGCTAAATATTCATGAGTTTCGATTTCTTCTAGTCACATAAGTTTGATCACGAATTGGAAATGATCCATGTAGCTGAAATTTTATCGGTTTTTTTAGCTTGTAGCTAATCATCTTCTAGCTTCTAACTAATCATCTTCTAGCTCTATCTTTCAATATTCTGTAGGAACTGCAGACTTTTTTTGGTAGAATAAGCAAGATGGATCATCAAAATGAATATGGTGTGGAAGTTACTGGGTTAACTCCTTCTGTTACTGAGAAAAATCTTATCGACTTCTTCTCTTTCTCTGGTACTATCGAATATATTGATATTGTCAGGTGTGTCTTTACTTCCACCAAATTTCATATTTGACATATAATGGATTCAGAAGATAAACTGTGTTTTGTTGTTAACTATAACCAGGTCGGGTGAGCAAGCGTGTACTGCTTATGTGATATTCAAGGATTCTTATTCTCAGGAAACTGCTGTTTTATTCACTGTGAGTGTTAGTTTATTCACTACTGTTTCTTTTGAGGTCTATTGAGAATCATTCACTTCTTTGGGATTCTTGAAACCATCAGGGCGCAACTATATTGGATCAGCGTATTTGCATTACTCGTTGGGGACAGCATCACGAAGAATTTGACTTCTGGAATGGGACTTCGCCAGGTTTGGAAGATGAATCAAACTCACATGTATGAATCTCTTTTTTTACATTTATCTATAGTCTTTTATTTACAAGTTTGATGCTTGTTCTCATTTCTAAAGCTCTTTTGTACTTCAATCATGTAGCCTTATGCTCAACGAGGCGAGTTCAACGCTGGAGAAGCAGTGATAAAAGCTCAAGAAGTTGTCAAAACAATGGTTGCCACAGGATTCGTGTTAGGCAAAGACGCTTTAACCAAAGCTAAAGCCTTTGATGAATCACACGGCGTATCAGCTGCGGCTGTGGCTAGAGTATCCCAATTGGAGCAGAAGTTCGGTCTCACTGACAAAATCTTTGCCGGAGTTGAAGCTGTCAGAATGACTGACCAAAGGTACCACGTTTCAGATACGGCTAAATCAGCCATCTCTGCCACGGGAAGAACCGCAGCGGCAGCTGCAACTAGTGTTGTCAATAGCAGTTACTTCTCCAGCGGAGCTCTTTGGCTCTCTGGTGCACTAGAGCGGGCGGCTAAGGCTGCGTCTGATCTCGGTAGCCACGGCTCAAGGCAATGAAACGACCACATCAGCACCGTCTTCGTCTGTGAATATATGTGATGCAAAGCTGGTCATGAATAACTACTGCAAAAATAGGTGTAAAAAAGAATTGTGTATCAATTTTATCAAAGCGAATACTATACAGCAACCTAGACAAAGTATACTCTAACGTGATATGCTTGTCTAAACTTTAGTTACATTACCTAAATCTGATAACAAGCATATGTTTTTAATTGCAAAATCTTTCACCTACATCTAAACTTGGTTACATTATTACCTCCAGCTTTAGTTTATCCCTTAGTTTAGCTTATTCAGTAGCATAATCTTTCTTCAAAATTATGAAAATTGTGAATTTGGGATTTAATTCTTAGGCCGAAAGTTTATTTTATTAGTAAGATGGAACCAGTCATTTTATTTCTTATATATTTTCCAGTTCTACGGTCGATATTTGATTAAAATTTTATTACAAGTGACGAAAATCTGTATACATACATTTGGATAGAGGTTTAGCCACGTGGCAGAATTTGTGCCAAAGATCGAATCCAAGAAAACAAAGAACTCATCTTCTTCCGTTCCAATCTTTCGAATCACTCAAAATCATTCTCTCATGGCAACTTCTTCCTCAATTCCGCCATCAAGCGCAGTAACCTCCGTTGTTCGTAAATCTCTCCTCCTCTCTACCACCTTCTCCTTCCCCGCTTCTTCACTATCTCCCTCCACCAAATTACCACAACGACACATTCATAGATTACTCATAGCTTCTTCCTCCGCCGCTGCTGTTCCTTCCGATTCCAAACCGGTAAAGAAAGAAACCGTCTACTTCGACGGTGGAGCTCATTACGGTGATCTATTAGCTAACCTCATACTCGGTCTAACCATCCTATGGCTCCCACTAACCTTAGCCGCAGTATCTCGAGCGTTTAACCTCCGATACAGGTTCACTAACCTCCGCGTGACAGTGATATCGGGACTCACAGGAGAAGAGCGGAGTGACTTCTCGTACAAAGTGATAAAAGACGTACAAGTTGTGCCGAGGTTCATCGGAGAATGGGGTGACATCATCATAACGTTGAAAGATGGAACGAAGGTGGATCTTAGAAGCGTTCCTAAGTTCAGAGAGATTGCTAAATACTGCTTATCAATGGCTGATCAACCTGCTGTTTTGAAAGAATCTGGCGCCAAAGGCTTTTGATCATTTCTTCAATTTCTCAAATTCTGAGGACTTGTCTTGTTATTTCTTTCTTGCAGTTGAACTCCATGTTTAGGTATTCGTTATTGTATTCAACTCTCTAAATATAATATATGACTCTCTTACGAAATATGTGCGTGATATTAATGGTTTATATAATTATATTAAAACGACATGAGGTTATTTATTGTTAAGTTATAACGGGAGGGTGTGTACCTCTATGTTGCTTAGACGGTGTAATGTTGATAATGGAAAAAGCGGTTTATGGTTTTCGTAGAACAGCGTGCAGTCCAAACTTTCAAAAGACAAAAATTTTACGCTATTGAGAAAACAACGGGACGAGGTGTGTCTCTACATAGCGCGATGTTGATACAATTGACACAGTCTTTTTAATCTTGATAACGGCCCAAATAATTTCTTGTCCGTATAGTCCAAGACTCAAATGGGCAATTTTCTTTTAATCATACAAAGAATCATAATCTGTTTGACTCGTTGGTACGACCAGGCCTTTTGTCATTGTCGGTTATTTTAGTGTTATCCGACATTTATATTTGTAACCCCTTAGTTCTAGCAATGATATCTTGTACAAATATAAATGGTGATCAAAACAGTTGAATATTAAGAGATTTTTTTTTTCTTTTTATATTTTAAATGTAGTGAATAATTTCAAAAGTAATCAATTAACTAGCTTATATAGTTTTGTAAAAATGGTACGCACAATTTAGTGAATAATTTGAATATTAATATATGCTAACGTTTTTCATGGCATAGCGGATTTTAATTTAAAAAAAAACAAGTGGTATCACGTATTAAAATGTAGTTTCGTTTGTTAATTATAATTTAATTCAATGTAAAGAAAGATTTAAAAGACGGTATATTGGTCACGCAGATGCCTTGTTGACCAGATGATCCTTATCTTTTAAGTTTGAATCCATAAATTCCCATTGGATTCCAGTTAAATTGATTAGAGAAATATTAATGTAGATTCGATGAAATAATTGGATAAACTAAACAGACTTTTGTAAGGGGGAGTTTCTTAAGTACAAGAAGTAGGGAGGCATTAAAGCTTTTGCCTCTGACACATTCTCATCAAAGCTTAGGTAGTCTTCCACATTTCCCAATTTTGACCGTATCATTCTTTTTTTGTTTTTCATTCTTTATCGTATATGTTTATAATTATTTATTGTTTTTCATTCTTTATCGTATATGTTTATATTGTCTTTATATTCCCATTATGACATGTATTAGTATTTTAATGTCGATATGCGTATCTACCGTCATCTATTGATGTGGATTCGTTAATATCATTGGTACGAGTACATATGTGTGGTAAGAGATGGATTAACCGGTAATAAACGTAAGTATATCTAATTTGATTTGAACCAATTTATATCCCTACGGCTACGTCTAACAATGGGGTGCAATCGAATTTCAATTACCTTTAAAAAATAATAGTTATTTTCTTTTTATTCAGGTAATTCACGCTTAATTACTAACATCCATCACTTTAAGAGATTTTTCCAACAACGCTCAAATAGAACAAATAGTAAAAATACTTAAATCTTACTAGACATGAATTCGAATACGCAACTAGAGATACCAAAAACAAATTCTTAAAAGTTTGCAATGTGAGCTTATAGAAGTTACAAGAATGTGAATGTATATTGCATAAAACATAAGCATACACTGTAAAGATACAACTTTCAATAAAAATATTTTTTTTGTAGAAATCGGATTCCTCTCTTTGTCCCCAAGCTTTAAGTCACATTGTTTCACATGCATGGGCACATTGTTGACGTATATGTTATATGCGTGTGCAGCTGTATTATTGATTTTTTTCCCCCTGGTTTCTACACGTGTAAAGTTGTAAACAAGTACGTGTTTTCTAAAATGCATACACGTATTGACGAGAAATCTGAAAATGCGGGATCATATTGCAAATGTTTTATAAATATTATCCACTCGTTTCGTTCAATGATAACTCATAATTCATGAAAACTATATAATATATAAACTTTATCCGAAAATGGAAAGTGGTTGAGTCCGAATTGGTCAGTCTTTTTTATTTAAGATAACAGAATATGGGCGGCGCATAGTAGAAGTTTGGTCAAATTTCAAGCTAACAAGCATCCTTAAACTGTGCAAGGATGTTTTTCTTACACCCTCCTGTTTTCTTGTTCTATTTTATGCCCGTGCAAAATATAAACTGTTTTTTACGGATTTCAGGAGAGAATCTGTAATATATGTTAGTTTTAACAAAATTAAAAAGAATTAACTAAGATAGGAAGAAAATATAGTGATTTCTGAAAAATAAGAAGCCTTGGTATCTATCCAAGAACATTTGATGATTAAGGCAACATAACAAAGAATTAGTATTTTACACACAAAAAATAGTATTAAATTTGAATACAGAGAACCAAGTAGAATTAGATGAGCATTGGATTCCTAGAAGCTTTTAGTTGTAGCCTAGGTGTTGGAAGAAAATAATTTAAAAGAATAAGAAGAATGGTATTAGTGGTTTAGAAAAGCTGGCTCAAATTTCTGAAGTAAAGCCCCACTACTAAACGTTTATATTCTAGCAGAGTGCCGGTTTTATCGAGGTATATGCCTTGATGATTAGATATAGAGATAAATTTAATAAACTTGAACGATATCTACTATATTAAATAAATCGACTTCCATACGATTTGGCGAATAAAAGATAAAAGACAGTTTAATGATGATAAGGGAGAGGCATGATACCCAAACCCACGAGCACAGCCTAATTGTGGTACATATATATATAAGCGTACATATTTAAATTCAAAACTTAATAGTTAGCCTAGGAACTGGTCAAAAGATACACATTGTATTAGAAAATACGACTTATTTGTTCGCTATACTTTTTAATAAGAGTCTAGCCTATATATATTAGAGAAAGTGTCGTGACGCATCACATAGAAAAATCTCTAAAACTTTTTTCAGAAAATCTCTTTCATCTTCTAGTCCCTATAATTTTATCTTTGATGTCGTAAATCTGTTTTAAATGTATGTAGGCAGCCACGTGGCGAGTCAAACTAAAGAAACGTGGAGGGTAGTTCAATATGCTACTTAAAAGCATTGATGGCCGTGGTTTTTTAACAAAAACAATTAATAAAAAATAGAAAAATTGGATAATTGAGATATGAGAAATTTTACATATTTATTTTAGAGGTTTTCTAAAATATGTTAAATTTTTAATAGTTTATATTTAGATATGTAATAAATTAAATTGAAAAATAATAAATTTATTTTGAAAATTTTAATTCAGTTTCTAATGATGGAGTTACTCGTATGCTACTTAAACGTGGAAAGTCTACTTAATGTAGTTCAATATTTTTAATCATCATTTTTGTTTTGGTATTTCATATAAATGAGTAAGTAGTCCTTCTTTATTCTGCGTCTATAAAAATATATACATATATATATATAACTTGGAAAAATGAGGGTTCACTGCTCAATTCTTTTTCTTTAGATGCATGCTAAGTAGACCATATATGGCAGTGTTGCTTTCATGATGAGGATAAGGATGTAAATCTTTAGAAACAAAGTTAAATGATAAAATATATATGTGCCATAGTATGCATGTTTGATTAATTTGCTTTTTATATGCTGTTTCCTCTTTGAAGTTTGAACTGTAATTGTCTCGGTGAAGAAGAATACGGCAATATTGTCACGCACTTGATCAAAAATGTTTTCTGAAAAGTCCACATAGGGTTGGCCATAGCCTTGAAAAAATAGAAATATTCAATCAATCAACATATTTTATTATTATATTTCCAATCTTATTTCTCCTAAATTGACGTCGATATATATGATAAACCCACAATAGTGTGAAAAAATCAGTATTGTGTGCATACAACTTTATTATTTACAAAGTTAATTAAGTCAATGAATTGAATTATTGAAGTGTCTTGGACCCATAAATTTTTGTCAGTTACTTGCGTAGCTTCGTAAATGAGACTTATGTCTCTTATAGTATTTGTTATATATAACCATATATGGTTTAGAATGTGAAATTCAAAGCTTAACTGTTAAGTGAAGTTTAAGCTCATTGATCCATGATACGAATACATATACGTTGATCACAAATATATAGTTTGAGATGTTGGGATAGAACGATGAGATATAATAATAATAATAATAATAATAATAATAATAATGATTATAAACGATGAGATCGAACAAAAAAACAAGAACAAACAATTTTATTGATATCGATTCAAGATTATGAAGTTAGTGTATATAATTTTTGAGTATGGTGTTTGGAAATTTGCATCAGTTTGGGATATACCAAAGAGCTATATATATATTACAGATATTAGGCGCTACACAAAAGCATTAGGTAATTGATCCAATAAAATGCAGATGTGGTCGAAGATGTATATTCACTCTCAATCACAGTAGATCCAAAAAAGCCACACAAAATGGCATAAAGAATTGAGAGCGACCCATGTGGTGGAGGGATTACTTTTCTTCTCCCCTTTTTAAAAAAGACTAAATCTTGAACCTATCCAAGAAAATATGTATTCCAGGAAAATTAAACCTTATTATCGTCTACATTACATTACAATAGTATCTCAAATATAATCACTTACGACGAGTAACCACATGATTGTCCATCTCGACTTTTTAATAACTAGTTTTTTTTGCTACCGGAAAAGAATCTACACAGGGAAAAACACAAGCACGTTTTAATCCATGCAGATTCTTTTACTCGTATAACATAAGTGAAATCCGGTTTATTGTCTTAACCATAACTTTTGTTTAACTTTATTTGAATTATTTGACCAAAAGAATAAGTATAATTTGAATTATGTTACGTCAGACGCTGCGTCCTTTTATTTTAAGTAATTTTTAATATCATAAATTTATAATAAAATATCATGCAGTACACGAAAAAACACAAAATGACACATACATCTTCTAATCGATACGCACTCAAACAACTGCAAAATCAACGTCCAATTAAACACATGTCATCCATTTACAACTAAAAAGTTAAAAGAAGAAGATAAAGTAGCAAAAGAAAATAAAAAAGGCACCGAATATTATAAAGACATACTTGGTTGGATTAATGTTTAAAATATATATAAAAGGTGAATGGGTTTGTACTTTGCAGTGTAAAATGTGAAGTAGAAAGGAAGGCTTTTGCATAGGGTTCTATTATTTATCATAGACTAGTCTTTTTTGGGTTCTTACAACTCTATAGGTCACTGCTTGTGGGCCTAGGCCTAGACAAAATACTTGAATTTAAAGAACCCAAATCCAAAAAGTAGTGTTGAAACTAAAAATATATTCTGACGGATCACAATTTTTTTTTCCAAGCAAGATTAAAATTGGTCGAAGGGATCAAAAATTTTAATACCCAAAAATCTTAACCCTAAAATTAATACATCTTTGAAATAACCAAAAAATATAATTTAGCTCTATGTATCAGAAGTGCTTACTATATTTAAGGTGTCGTTGTCATCATTTGAGATAGTTATGTTAAATCATGTATCATATCCATTTATAATGTTCGTTTATTGCGAGTAGCAATAGTGACATGTGTTATTGTTAATTTAGTAATTATTGCAACTATTGACTAATCACTGTAATTCAAAATCAATCGATCGATTTACTGTACATAATAACAATGAAGCTGATGACTACAATTTACTGTACATAATGACAATGAAGCTGATCGATTCAAAATTTTAATAGCTGATGACTACAATTTACTGTACATAATGACAATGAAGCGAATAGTAGCCCTCACATGTAAACTAAGATGGCCACTGTTACATGCATGAACGGTCATCGAAGAATGACACAACACGTACGTACGTTCGTACACATATTTATACACAAATATGTTAATGAACCCAAAAAACACATATGTTAATGAATATATTATAATAAAAAGAAGTATGCCATTAATTAAAAAGCGGGGCTGGAAACTGGAAATAGGAAACATGTGTGTTATTAAACAGAAGAGACCATTAAGGATTTATTTTTGTCTTTGTTTAAATGTCTTTCCGAAATAAACTTTAAAGAAATATAAAAGTTAAAAAAAAAAAATCAGAGCGCAATAAAAGAATCGCACTACAAATTTAATACAACGTTAAAATAATCGCATTACGAATTTAATGTAATACGGAAAATTTCCAAATGAAGTTAATTTGAAAATACAACGTTTAAATTTAAATCTCATTACATCTGAAATCTGATTTGAACACATACCCAGTTTCTACTAAAGAACATAAACTTTCTCCTATTATAACAATTTTTATAGTTATGGCTCAATTAGGAACTTTTTGTTTAAAGAAGAAATTCACATCAATTTTTTTTTTGTTAAAGTACCTCCACCACTTAATTATTAGCAAAAGTGAAGTCTCATTAAACCTTAATAAAGCATTTAGAGTATGTTCCTTATTTTGGAAGTCTTTGTTCCTAATCTTGTATGTCAATAATATTATATATGTTAGTTGCATGCACTAGTTGTTAAAGTAAAATACAAAATAGAAACTGAGAAGAGAATCAAACTTGGGCCTAAAAAACTTATATAGAGCTAAGAGAATCAATTCAAAGCGAATATAAATACACCAAGGGTGTGGACAAAAGAGAATTAAGTAACAGTAAAAAATAATACATTTTTGCTTACAACATCTGTTCATAAAATGTGATATGTCAGAGTTGCTTCGCTGTCTAACTCAAATCCAGTGTACCACGCGCTAATGACTCGTTTGTATCTCACAATTCAATTAAAATTCGACAGTTCATTAATCAAATTGTTTTTTTTTGGGGTCGAAATATTGAGAAAACCCGACAGTTCATAAATCAAGATTGGGAGTAACAGTAGTATTATACATAAATGAAAAGAGTGATATTCAAACTAAGATCTTAGTTTTTTTTTGGTGAATTGTGAACATCGAATCTCTTTTTATATAAAATTCATTACAAATTAAAAAAAATGAAACTTCCACGTTCCATGTTTGGTTTATAGCAAATTCTCAAAAGTAAGTAAATCATCTTCTCTAAAGCGTAGATAAGATTCAAGATAAACTACTGACTTCACAGACTCATCATTTGAATTATTATTTATTTCAATTATTCACACACACACACAATTTAAAAGACTTCAAAGTAGCAAAGTTGTTAGCAATATTAATTGCATTCGTCGTGACTGGTGGGTGCTTCGGTTTGGCCATTCGGGTCTATCTAAATTAAATTGAAACAGCTCATTGGACATGACTTTCTAAGTTTGTCTATGCATATTGAGATTAAAAGAAATTAATTCGGGAAATTTTTAAAATTTGAAACTTGGAATAAACGAAACGAAACAAATAATGGCCGTTGAATCACGTAACTTGTCATGTACCCTATTTTTCAAAAACACCAATGAAATGTTGCCAACCTAAATCGCCGACTTAAAAAAAATAGATCCAGAATACTTTACATTAAATCTTGTTTACTTTCTCAATATAATACCCACGTTTATTCGTTTCTATTAAATATTTATTTTTATAAATATCATAACAATAATTTTAATAGTTTATTTGATGAATTTTGGGAGAAACCATTTAGAGTAAAGGCATTCAAACAACTAAAAGAATACTTTTCCATAAAATCGTACTTGAAACTATAACTTTAAACAAATGTGTCGTTCCTCACAACAACTTGTATAGATATAGAGAGAGACCATATAATGTCATAATGCATTTGAACCCTAGACATAAAAGCAATCATGTTCTCGACAAAACCCTAGACACTAGTACTTCCGTAACATAACGGCAAGTGTTTTTTTTATAACATATATTTACAAATTGCATATATCTATATATCTATATGTAAATAAGAAAAAGAAAGAAACTAAAAAAAAAATAAAGTCTACAAAATAAAATAAACAAAAAATGGGAAAAAGAGACAAAGGAACAGAATTGGTGAAGAGGGGAGGCATTAATGGAGAACAAGGTGATGCCTTTCAGCGTTATTTTAGTATTTTCAAACTTGCCTTCATACCCGCGCACTTGCTTATCCATCCGTTGGCCTTATATTTTTATTTTATTTGTTTTCTTCTTAAACAAAATACTCTTTAAAATTGTGAGTTATAAAAAAAGGTTTTCATGTGGAGAGAGAAATATAATTAATCAGATTGTGTGCTGTTATTTTATTTATTTTTCTTTCATTTTGAATATGATAAAAACGAAACCCTTGTGTTCATGAATCATCAATGACTTCAAAAAAAAAAAAAAACTTCTGTAGAAAAAAGTGGTTTTCTTATATAAGAACCTATTTTCTTTTAGCCGTTTTGGAGAAACTCGACCTCTGTAAGAAAATTTAGAATCAGAGACTTTTATTCGCAGTGGAGAATTAAAAAAAAAAAGCAGATAAACTCGAGAGTTTTGACTGACGAAAATGAGTTCCTTTACAGAGTTTGTCTTTAATTAGGTTTTGATTTTTTTTTGTTTCTCCATTTTTATTATTTTCTGCAAAAAAAGTTGAAGAAGTCATTGTGTGATAGGAGAAGCGTCTTAATAATAAAAAAATATATTAAAACAGAGAGGGGGAGGATATATAGAAAGAGAAAGAGAGATAGAGAGAGAGAGAAGTAAAGAAGCAGAAGAAAAAAATGGAAGATAGGAAGAAGAAAAAGAAGAAGAATATTAATAACCAAGATTCCAAGAAAAAAGAGCGTCATATTGTTACTTGGACACAAGAGGTGAATACTTGTATATTCATATGAATCTCTGTTTCTTTTCCTCTGTTTTTGATTCGTTCTAAAATGGTTTCATCATGGAGTTGCAGGAGGATGTTACTCTAAGAGAGCAAATTACTCTTCATGGAACTGAAAAGTGAGTCTTTTTTTTTTTTTTTTTTCATTTCACTCGACTGTTTATTTTCTAGGAAAAAAGTTTTTTTCCTTTTTATTTCATGAAAAAGTTTTGATTTAAAAAAAAGAAGATTTTTGTAATATTGTTTCTATTGTTTTCTTTTTATTTTATTAGTTGGGCGATCATTGCATCCAAGTTCAAAGACAAAAGCACAAGACAATGCAGAAGAAGGTTAGTTAATCTATTCATTCATATTGATCAATGCTTTATGTTTTCTCTTGGAAAAATCTTTCTAGTACTTTTTTTGAATCCGGAGATGGATTTATGTTTGCAGATGGTATACATACTTAAACTCTGATTTCAAAAGAGGAGGTTGGTCCCCTGAAGAAGATATGCTTTTGTGTGAGGTGACTTCTTCACTTACAGATTACTTCATTACATGGACAAGATTTTTAAATTTGGTGTTTGGGTTTATGTCTGATCATTTTTAAGTTCTTGTGTATGATTTCTTAGGCACAAAGAGTATTTGGAAATAGATGGACTGAGATAGCAAAGGTGGTTTCAGGCAGGTAAAATCAAAGCTCAAGCTCTAATGGTGGGTGAAGTCATTAGTTTAAGAACAGAGTGATTTAATTAATGTTCTGTTCTTTGTGTGTTGTAGAACGGATAATGCTGTGAAGAACAGGTTTACAACACTTTGTAAGAAGAGAGCCAAAGATGAAGCTATGGCTAATGAGAGCAACTCAAACAACAAAAGAATCTTGTTCTTAGACGGTATTTGTACACCGCGAAAGGCTGAGAATGAAGCTCCTATTGCTAAGAAAATGAGGTAAGTTTTGTTTGTTTTGATGTAATAAAGATAAGTTTCCCGAGTGTTTTCACTCATTCATGTTCTTGTTGGTTATGATTATCAGGATAAGTGAGTCTTGGAATCAGCACATAAGATCTCCATTTTCGGTATTAGCCCAAAATGCCACAGGTAATGATAGCTTGGAGGAACAGAATCAAACAAGCAATGTGAAGGAGAGTGATGGGGAAGGGATGTTTCTTAAGAAGGATGATCCAAAAGTGACAGCTTTGATGCAACAAGCTGAACTTTTAAGCTCGTTGGCGCAGAAAGTTAATGCAGGTAACACAGATCAAAGCATGGAGAATGCTTGGAAGGTAAACCAAGAAACCACAACTTTTGAACATAGCGAAATAGTGAAAAGTTTCAAGCTTCCTTAGATCTTGTTGTATGCATATGTCCAGGTACTTCAGGACTTCTTGAATAAAGGCAAGGAGAATGACTTATTCAGATATGGAATACCCGATATCGATTTTCAAATCGAGGAATTTAAGGACCTTGTGGAGGATTTAAGTAGTAGTTATGAAGACAATCAACCATATTGGAGGTGAAAATAGC
Organism: Nasturtium officinale; assembly: GCA_963854855.1. Classification (NCBI taxonomy): domain Eukaryota; kingdom Viridiplantae; phylum Streptophyta; class Magnoliopsida; order Brassicales; family Brassicaceae; genus Nasturtium; species Nasturtium officinale. The sequence goes on from OY978500.1 coordinate 4,167,788, forward strand.
TTTTAATATAGCCATCTAGTGTCCTTATTATGGTTCTGTGTGTGTAACATTTCATTTGATGTTCTTTAGGCAACCTGATCTCCATGACTCACCAGCTAGCTCTGAGTATAGTTCAGGGTCAACCATAATGCTGGATCAGTCTGGTGACAGAACACAACCACCATTGTCTGATACTCAGACCGAACATAAACAAATTGGAGAGGAGTTGCTCTCAGCTAGTGATGTCCTGAAAAATCCTGATGAGAATTTGCCCATCTCGGGCAAAGAAAAGTTTAGCTCGCCTATTCAGGTCACACCATTTTTCAGATCTCTTGCAGACGGCATCCCAAGTCCACAATTCTCTGAAAGTGTAAGCTTATTATCAATCATGTTTATCATACAACACATAGGCTTTGATCAAACATAGAGTCTTAAAAGACTGATTGATCTTGTAGGAGAGGAGCTTCTTGCTAAAAACACTAGGAATTGAGTCCTCATCCCCATGTCCAAGTGCTAATCCTTCACAACCACCCCCTTGCAAAAGAGTCCTTCTCCATAGCTTGTAAAACCAACCATCTCTGGTTCATCCAAAACATCCCTAATCCGCGGTTTTGTCTCCATGGAGACGTAATTTTCTCCCTTATTGCTTAGATTTCGTTTTAGGTCTTGCAGCCATATCGGCCTGAAAGTTTTTGTGAAGCGGGCATGCCATGAACTGCATTCCTTTCTCAAGGTTTTGTTTAAGTTTTCTTCTTGGTCCTAGGAATGTTAACGGTAACATTTCTAGCCTCGGACAAAGAAACCTCTCAAGAATCTGCCATATGCTCAGATTCAGATTTTTCTTTCTTCTCTTACTTAACATAAGGGAGCCATCTACAAAGGAAGGCACCAGTGTGTCTCTAAGAAAAATTCTTTGGTTTGTCTCAAGGGTCATACTCAGATACATCATCTGAGCACTTTCCCTTGATTTCTTTATTTGTTTTCTTCATTTATGTACAGAAGCTCTATCTCATATATATAAACAAGTCTTTCAGAGTGTAACTCTAGGGAAAAGATAACCTCAGAAGAGGGTAGAGTTTTATCTGTTGCTGCTCTCTCAGAAGAAGAGGAAGATAACAGAACCTATGATTGTAATGACATAATATATGAGTGGAAATATGATTTGATTTTGTGTTTGATATATATATGTTCCTTCTAATGCATTATTTTACACATGCTAATGTGACTAAGCTCTCTTCTCTCTAACTTTCAGACCTCTCGGATTTATATTTTGAAGTAAAAAGTTCCCAAATCAAAAACAATTTTTGAAGAATTAAACCTCAGCTTCAAGTCTTCTTCTTCTTCTGGATTCTTTGCAGCTTCCTCCATTTCAGGTAAATTTGGTAAGACAATCCACCAAACACCATCGACACACATCCCCATTGTTTGGACGATAGCGGATTCCCGCTCAGAACTGACGATACTACAATGCTTACAAACTTCCGCGTTGTGGTTATGGTTGTGTTAGCTAGAGACCCGAATCTGCTTATTGTCAAGAAGATGAAGTTCTGGCCCACTGCACCGCACAGACAGTACATGAGAATGTCCCACGCTGCCTCAGGGTGCTGCTTGCAGAACTGCACAGCTTCAAACCCGCTCCCATGTGGCAATCCAAACATGTAGACCATGTTGTATATGGTTCCCCATAAATTCATTCCCAGCATTATGTCCCATGCGTTAGTTTTGGGGTACCTAAATCCATGTAGTACAGATTATACTCAGAGCTTGATGTTCTGATTGAGCAAGTTAACTTTCTAACAGAACATCAAGAATCATTACCTAGCAGTAATAGAATCCTGGGTGGCGTTTGTGAATCCATCAAAGGCAAGGTTTAAGAAGCAAAGCCCATAACCAAGGGGTGCGTTGGGATGTGCTAGCTTGCTGATGGTCTTAGAGCTTGTCTGAAACGAATTCACAGATTGTTTACTACATGTTCAGATACAAAAATGTAAAATGATCTAATCAAAGTTCCTTAATGCGGATCTGCCTACCTTAAGAAGGGCAAACATGGATACTCCTCCCGCAACAAGAAAGGTGCAAAGATACTCAGGCAAAGTGTATCTTATGCCATAAACTAAGGAGCCCATCAGCATGACTACATAAAAGAAAAAGCATATATATGATACACATATCAACTGTTGAGAGCGATTATGGATTGACGCTCTAAATTGACACCTTACCTGGAATCATTTTGGAAGATTTTGCAAGGACCTGCAAGAAGCAAGATCGCATCAATATTCTTACCAAAGAAATTATATTCCGCTACGTACTACCACCTCTAAAAAGAGTTAAAACCTCAAGTATAAACCACAATGACAACAAAAAGATATTTCATTAACACTACCATACATGCCTAAAGATGACTAAGTTACCTGAGCTGGGTAACTAATATACTTCAAAGCTTCAATCCCCATGGCAGGACCAATAGTATTAGTAATGCCAGCACTCCAATACGTCCACCATGGAGCTCCACCACTACCTCCATTGGACCAGAGCTTAATCACTGCTCATATTCGAAATTGCAAACAGAAAAAATACTTGAGCTTCATCTATTCATCTGTTATTTAAACCAATGAATAAAACAAACGAAAGAGTAATTCGAATGCTCACTTATATAAGACCAAACCAAGCAAATTACATTCTGAGCCAAATTCAGAAATGCAAGATGCTCAAATCTCTTCCCATCTTCACCAAATTTCTTCGTGGACCTAATTAGAAAAACGGAAACTTTGAGTTCTTGTAGCTACATTTCTATAAATTCCAATCAAAAATTTCAACGGCAAACACATCATCATCAACAGAATCGAGAAAATGCAACGAATTTAGCCTACGTGCTATAAAATACGATGATCGAATTCGATCTCAGAGATTACTTACAAAGTTTCCTGAAGAACGCCTTGGTAAATGTAAGCGGCCCAGATCCCGGCGACACAGAACGTCAACAACAGAATTCGCCGGAGACTGGAACCTTGAGCTTCCATCGCCAAACGCCGCGTGTTATTTTCCCCGGTGACAAAGTCGAATTTCAATTTGACGTTTATTCGATCTGAAGTGGAAATGAAAGTTATTAGTGTCGGAGGCGCGAGAAAGACGTAGATGTTACACGTGTAAATCATTTATTGGATAGATGATATGACGTGGCATTTATGATTGGCTATGGGACGTGGATTAATTTCTCTCGAATCCAAGTCACATACACGAGTATCAATGTCTGATATAAAATTCCAACCAAAAAAAATGTCTGATATAAAAAAGTGAAACTACGTGTCGTTTATTTTTTTGAAAACGTCACGCAGTTTTCTTGATCCCATTTTACGGAATTAGAAATTGGTGCCTTTTACAGCTTGGACTTTTTGGGCCTTTAATTAATAGAACTGCACACAGTTACTAGAAGTTTTCGACATAAAATTTTGTTAAACGATATAGATTGTGTAGAAAATCATGTCCGTCAAAAACAAGACAGACTATGGAAGGAAAAAAAATATACATAATTGGGAAAATACTTCACGTTGTATGAAAATCTGTCAATGATTTATGAATTCATATAAACTGTAAGATCACGTGATGGTGAGCAAATGAAAGAAAAGGCGTATACAAATGTAGATTTGCTAAATTAGTAGTGACCTATGTTAAGTTGGTAAACAGTAATGTATGATTACATTTCAAAGCAACTACGACAATAATGTTGACATATCGACAGAAAATATCGGATATTATATATAAAAGAAAACATAATATGCATGTAAAACCTATAAAATCTTAATTGAAAAATCATGAGATAAAAATCATTATAAACGATAAATAAAAGATTGAAATACATTTAAAGAAATCAGTTAAGAAAGAAGACAAATTCATGGAATTGAGATTTGATATCTTTCCTTAACTCAATAAATCGTCCGTAATGTGTGACGGTTATATGCGATTTTTGAATCCTATGATACAACCGTGACTAGACTGTTTCGCAACACCCGAAAACATAATCTAACGAACAGTAACTACTACAAATACTCTCGAAACTTACTTAAAAAAAGATTAAGGTATTTGCTGGAACTATTTATGTGATTGATTTATGTTTAACATGATTCATCATACTTTAGCATTAGAAATAATGAAGAGGGTAGACGCCTATTTATATGAGAAGAAAACTTTATAGTCAAGCTAACGGATAAGAAAAAATATTCGGGAAATATTCATGTTTATCTTATGAGATGAGAATCAGATTTATTCTGATAATTATCTGAAATTATTCCAATAATTATCTAGAAGTTTTTCCGAGATTATCTTGACACAATCCAAAACGTTTAGATTTATCAAAAATAATTAGATTCAATCTTGTTAAGATTTATCTAGATAATTATGCAAAAAATAAGAACATCTTATTGCGGTTTGCATAAAGATCCATCTCACTCATTCTATATACTGTCCATACAAAATTTCTCTTCACATTATAACACAAAATTACACAATCCAATAGCTTATAATTTTTTGGTTCCAATGATGCATTCATGCATTTCATTGTGATTTTTTTCTAAATTTCTTTAAACTATGAACACTACTAGTACTATATCTCTCTAGTGAATATAGAAGCCATACATACAGAGGAGGGGAGAAAAGGAAGTTGTATGATCTGGTTTGAAGAGTCAAAAGAGTGAATAAAATATTAATGTTAGCAATTATAAGATATTTCATGATACCAATTAAGATGCAGATCACTTGGTCTGGTTACATAGAATAAAATATGTTTTAGTATAATAATATTGGCGAGGGGGTCATGCTAAAAGGATCCTCTCCTCCTCACTCCTCAGCGGTTTATGTAGAGATGCCAAATGAGGTTTTTTCCACACGTGCCAAATGATATGCAGGGAAAAGAAACTCTGTTTCAGTTTGCCGGTCAACAACAATGTGAATAATATAGATTGAGTATTCTTGGGTCAATGCATGGGCCATGGGATATATAATATTTAAGATATTGATTGAAGGAGAACCCCCACTGATAATTGTGACTGAACCGATATAAATTTAGCCATAGAAGATTCGACGATATGGGCGATCCAGACCCACCACCTTCTTTGTGCCCCTTAACAGACGTCAACGAAGACCATAATTAGTTGGAAAAAAACTACAAACAAATACCAAAACTTCTTCTTTCTTTTGTTTTCTTTATCATAGTTATAACTTCGCTGATAATTGATTGATGTAAAGGAATACAAAAACTTGAGCCATCGAAAAATTTCCCTACACATTTAAATGACAGAGATGGGAAAACAAGAAATTTAAAAGGGGATATTGAAAAAAGGAACAACTCAACCATTTTTAAGAAAACCTTGCTTCTTTTCATTTTTATTTGAACTTTGAAACGGAAATAGGATACAAACAAATTTAAAACATATCAAACTGAAAATAAGGTCTGACATATTGTTTAGGAGTATTAATTTTCTAATAACTCTGTGAAAAAGCTAAGAACAGTTATGATTAAATTTTAGAACATTTTTTAATCTTGAGAACTCAAAAATTTCCGCTGCTCTCTCTCCCTTTCAATCAAAGTTAAGTTTAAAACATTGTTCTAAACAAATCTGACGTAGACAAAAAAAAACTGACAGTTAGAAAATTAGTTTATAACACGACATTTTGCCCTAGAAATAATGTTGTTAAATTACAAAAACGTCATCACTCCGGTTACTAAAAAAGTTACCATACAGTTTAATAATCCGACGTGGAGTTACTGGCGTGAGCATGACGTAACCGGATCTATCACAAATGACCAATATTGTCCTTTCCGACGCCATCTAAAGGAGCCCGACTCAAGCGCATTTTCGTGATTCAGGAAACCATATTGACTTAATGAGTAACAAAACAAAAGGAGACGACGACTTTCTATTATTAATTTGTTAATTGTTTTTCCTTTAATCCTCTGTTCTTCACCTTCCTTGTTACTTCCCCTCTTCTTTAGATTTTCCTTCCATATAACCATGTTGTAATATTTTTATTCTTCTAGCAAATTATATTCAGCCAAAGCATACATTGTGGTGCCTAAACACCTTAAGGATAGACGAACAAACTTTTCTGTGCTAGCTTCTTCTAATCTCTGTTCTTGTCCTCATCATCTGTTTCGTTCTTCCACGTGAACATTAGTAGCTTTGTCTCTCCAAATTGGGGTTGTGTCTGAAATGGGTAATTGCTTAGTTTCTTCAGCTAAAGTGGATAATAGCAACCATAGCCTACATGCTAATTCTGGTAAGTAGTCAATCTCAAGCCTTTATTGCCTAATTTGGGTTCCATGTTAAGTTTATTGGAGATTTGTTTTTTTTATACTCCAAATGGGGTTTTCGAATGATTTTATGGGGCAGAGTTAAATCTTTGATTCGAAGTATGAACCTTGAAAGTAGTCAATCTTGTCTCGATCATCAAAGATCAAACCTTTTTTTTTTCAATTGCTCTGTTATTAGCAAAGTGATGAAATTTTCTATGTTTGATTGATCATATTTTTATAGCTTCTCCGGCCTCAAAAGTTTCGAGCAAGACAAGCCGTTCGACGGTTCCTTCAGGAACAAGCACAAACTCTTACAGCACAGGAAGCAGTTTAGGATCATTTCCAACGTACAGGACAGAAGGAGAGATACTTTCATCACCAAATCTAAAAGCTTTCACTTTCAACGAACTCAAGAACGCAACTAAGAACTTTCGTCCTGATAGTCTACTAGGCGAAGGAGGTTTCGGTTGTGTTTTCAAAGGATGGATTGATGAAACAACTCTCACTGCTTCAAGACCTGGTTCTAGAATCGTTGTTGCTGTTAAGAAGCTTAAACCGGAAGGTTTTCAAGGTCATAAAGAGTGGTTGGTAAGCCCAGTTATTTTACGCTTTTTTGGTTCACGGTAACATCCACTGTGATTGATGTGTGTGTTTTTGGCTGATATTGAGATACTGTTTTGGGGTTTTCAGACTGAAGTAAACTATCTTGGTCAACTGAGTCACCCAAATCTTGTATTACTAATTGGGTATTGCTCAGAAGGCGAAAACCGGCTTCTTGTATATGAATTCATGCCAAAAGGAAGCTTGGAGAATCATCTTTTTAGACGTATGTTTTCTGAAATTCAGCAATATTGAATTCAAGATTACATGAACCGGCTTCTTGTGTTTCTTCTTTTTTCGGTGTTTTATAATGGCTGGATCAATGGTTCTTTCAGGTGGTGCGCATCCACTTACATGGGCGATAAGGATGAAAGTGGCAGTAGGTGCAGCTAAAGGGCTAAATTTTCTTCATGAAGCAAAGTCACAAGTGATATACAGAGACTTTAAAGCTGCTAATATTCTACTCGACGCTGTAATAAATCCGAGCAGAAACTTTCTTCAACCACTTTCTGGATTCGCATTGTGATTTTGTAACCGTTTGCAATTGTGTCTAAATGCAGGAGTTCAATGCCAAGCTTTCAGATTTCGGTTTGGCAAAAGCAGGTCCTACTGGTGACAACACACATGTGTCCACAAAGGTCATGGGTACTCATGGGTATGCAGCTCCTGAATATGTTGCCACAGGTTTGTTCTATAAACTCACACTACGCATTGAGTTACACGTTATTAAACTAGACAAAACCATGAGCTGTGGTTTCAAACAGGTTTTATCAGTATCTGTGTAAGAACACTTCAAAAAAGTGTTTTCCAAGAATGTTTCAAAAGCTTCGACTTTTACATTTTAAAATCCTTTTATCATTGACATTAACCAAAAATATTTGACCTTTAGAGTGTTGCTGTTGTTCTTTGATCTGAAAGCTCATTTTCATCTACTATAGGCAGGTTGACCGCTAAGAGTGATGTTTACAGCTTCGGTGTCGTACTGCTGGAAATAATATCAGGACGTCGTGCCATGGACAGTTCAAATGGGGGAAACGATTATAGTCTTGTGGACTGGGCCAAACCATATCTTGGTGTTAAACGAAAGCTTTTTCGCATAATGGACACAAAACTAGGCGGTCAGTATCCACAAAAGGGAGCTTACTCAGCTGCTAATCTCGCATTGCAATGCTTAAATTCCGAAGCAAAGCTCAGGCCGAAAATGTCAGAGGTTTTAAGCACATTAGAACAGCTAGAATCCGCTGCTAAACCTGGAACCAAACACATTCAAATGGAATCTCCAAGATCCCAGCATTCTTCTGTTGCGCAGAAATCTCCGATAAGATTTAGTCAGGATCGGCCTCTGCTGCACATAACTCCTGGTGCATCACCTTTACCTTCTTATAATCAATCTCCGCGTGTAAGATATGTAAGATGATATCACTGATTTAAGAAAATAGCTCGTGCTCTACGCTTGTATGTATAATTTATGTAAAATGCAGGTTTTGAGATTTAGATTTCGTCTGTAATTGGAGAGGAGTGAATGTAAAGACTTAAACAGATAAGAACTATTTACTCAAACCTTTTTGTGTCTTCAAACATATCAGAGTAAACTGACGCAACATATGATAATGATGTAATAAACTCTCACCATACACTCTCTAAACTCACCAAACCAAACCGAAACACAGAGGAAACACACTAAGTAATTTAGTTCGACCAAGTAAGATGATGAGATGATACTCTCTTTCACATTACCATTCACCGTTTCCACTCGGTTCTGGTTGACTTGTCTGAAACAATCAAGAAAAAGATGGCTTAAAAGGTTATTACTCTGAGTAAAGCTTTAAAAAAATTAATAGAATTGTGTGAATTTGAGTCTTGCTTACGGCTTATGTCCTTAGAAGATGTCAAAGATTTGTCGCCATTCATAGTTCCTTTGCCTGAGACTAGGAGAAGTTTGAGAGCCCTTGGAGACATAGTAGTAGTACCTAGCTTACCATTGGCTGGAGAGGGCAGCGAATGGCGCCTTAATGTCCCATTTATATCAGTCTTCTCTTGGGCAAACCTAGGAGAGCCTTCTCCTTTGATTCTTGCCTTTGCAGATGCAGTAGGGGCCATGTAGCTCGGGATTTTCCTTCCGCTATGTGAAAGCCCATTATCTTGATTGTCAATATTTGCAGGCAGCAACACTCGTCTTTCACTTGGCTTTGTGTTATCGGAACCAACATTACCATTCTCAGAGCTTACCTTCACATCAGAGCATTTAAGGTCTTCACATTTATCACTAGTATCTGCAGTTTTGGGTTCATCTTGCCCCGGTCCATCCAAAACTGGCGACTTCTCATCTTTTACAACATCAAACTCTATGGAAACTGCATCAGCGGTATCTTTCTCCTTTTCAGCGAACTCAAGTTTGTCTCCTTCCAGAACCTTCTCTGAAACATTCCCTTCAGGCTCTATCTTCACATAATCTTCAGTATCTTTCTCCTTTTCAGCAAACTCAATTTTGTCTCCTTCAATAACCTTCCCTGAAACATTACCTTCAGCCTCTGCCGGCACAGAATCTACAGTATCTTTCTCATTTTCAGCAAACTCAATTTTGTCTCCTCCTTCAAGAACCTTCCCTTCCGGCTCTATCTGCACAGGGTCTGCAGTATCTTTCTTCTTCTCGACAGATTTAAGGGTAGCTTTCTTTGACCCGTTGGAAAGAGAAGACCTTTTACGACTAGGACTGGGCTTCTCATCTTTAATCCCCAACGGAGATCCCTCCTTTGAGGCGCTTCTACTTTTTCTTGAATTGTGCTTAGCTTTGTCACTCTCATTTCTCAGGGGATCTTTACTAAGCGTGGAAGCCTTCCTCACATTTCGTTTAGGTTTATCACTCGTAGCACGGCTAGACACAGTTCCACTTATGGGGAAAGATGGTTTTTTGATACCTCGCTTTGGCCTTGTCTTTTCTGTTTCAACTACGGCTTGATAATTTCGCCTCTTTGACTGAGATTTTGGTATCTCAATCTTAGCTGCTCGTGAACCAGAAGACCAAACTTGCATTTGTGTCCAGCGTTCAAGCCACACCTTGGCTGAGTTAGGTTCCTCAGGACCATACTGTATCTTCAGAGGCAATGCAGTTGGAGAAGATGCAAGAAGCTGAAAAGACATAAGTTAGTAAACCCAGGAATTATTATTTCACCAAGCACCATGAAACATAAGTTAAAGATACCTTGTCAACAATGAGGAACTTCGTGGGATTATCCATCCAACTATGTGTGCTCAACTGCAAAGCTTCCGAATCACCGGCTTCCTATTAGAAAAAAGCAAATTACAGCTTGATTGAAAATCATGACATCCCTACAAAATCAGCCAACTAAAGCATGATAAAGAGTCTCTACCATATGTGTTTTCTGATATTGAATCACATTATCTGAAGATCTAACTTTCCTGCCACGAACAAGAGCCTGAAACTTCACAATTCCCCATATACAATAATATGTAGCAACGGCTTGTCTTCTGACCAAGTGACCACGAATAACTGCCTGCAGCCTGATGATACCTTTAAGGGTTCGAAATGCTCTACGTGCCTTTAGTAGAAAAAACAAAACATCATCATCACCATCATTACTAGAATCTTATATATTTCAATTATCTTCAAGTATATTTTTATTTACTACGGCAAATAATAAGTACCTGATGAGCTCTGAATGTAGCTTGAACCTTAATTGCAGCTTTTTCAAGTTCTTTTTCTTCCAAGTCATTCCTTGACTCAAGATTATCTTTCGGCTCATTGTCATTGTTTGGAGAAACCACATTTTGAGCAGTAGAAGCTGGAACTGGTTCTGATGAAACCAATGGCAATAAGGGATCAACCGGTAAGCTTGGAATATCATTTGTCACCAATACCACTTGTTCTTCTTTCGTGGCAGATCTCTTTGTACATATAAACAACAATAACACATTGCAGTTAGAAGAATTATCCACATTGTTTTAAGAAAGAACTATAATTCCCATATTCTTACCAGTTTCTTGCTTCGGTTCTCCGAATTCGACTTTGGCGACTTTTTCCCGAGAAGCAAAGTCTTGATCCATTTACCAGGAGTCTTTCCCATTCTTGAGAGAGCAATATGCAGTCTGAAATAGTAAGTTTCTAAATGTGGAAACCTGCAGAAGAACAACCTAATTCTGTAAATTTCACAAGCAAAGAAACAAAGCTATTTCTGTAAACTACATGTTTAACACAGCAAATTTACAGCAGCAGAGACAGAGCCAATGAACATAAAGACGTTATAAATGAAACAGGTATCAATTCCCAAACCCAAAAGCAAAAAAATGTAAGAAATCAAATATAAACCAAAGAAACATAGAGTAGCACAATTCATTAGCTAAAGTCATTGGTTCAGTGAGATAAGAAAAAGTTGCATGAATCAAAGCTTAAGGGGGAAAAAAAAGTAACGGTAGCCAGAAAATAAAAAGAATTCATTAAATAAAGTGAACAAAAGCAGAGATCTTAAAGACAGCAAACCAAAATCAAAAAGATCCAGCAAACAAAACAATACCCAGAAAAAAGAAAAAAAAGAAGCTGGAAATTTAACAATTGAGCAAAATCCATAAATAAATTTCAAATCTTTCCTTCAGATTCAGAGCTGAGGAATTGCTAAATGATAAACCAAAAATCATAAATCAAAGAAAATCAGATCTGGGTAGGAATCAAAAACAGAAACTTTTTCTAAAATGGTGAAAGAGAAATTCAAACTTCAACCTCAAAAAAATTCAATGTAGGTTAACGATCAGTACCAAACTTACACTGCTTGTTCTTCGAAATTTGTCCTTTAAAGTCTTCAACAAGGCTAAAAAGAACTGTAGCTAATAGTGAAAATTAGACTTCCCAACGGCTCCACTGATAGCGAAAGAAAGAAAGAAGAAGAGAGACAGAATTAATTTAGTAATTAATTAGAGAAAAATGTAAGTAGACAAATGAAAATTTGGCTTAAAGTGATGTCGTTTGTAATGATGTGTTGGCAAAGTTTTAAACTAGGCCTTTCTGGGCCCAATTAATGGAGTCAATGGTGTATTTACAGAAATGCCCTACCTTTAATTTGGATCATGACATTGATAAGTGATAACGTTTTTAAGATAATAATAATATCAAGAATTAAGGGTGTCATTATCCAAGTGGTTAGTCAGCTAAACTAAATCCAAACCTCTTGTAGATCAATTATTTAAATGGCAAATACATGGTATCCAGCTCTTGATAATGATGAAATCTATTCTAACTGGATCATTTTTCTCTTCCATAAAAGACTTTATTGTCAAAAAATATGAATATGATTTAATTGTCAAAAAGATGAAAATGATTTAATATCACGGACTGCTATTGAATTCCGGCTTTTAACAAATATACAAACAAAATACCAATTTATTATCTTTTTCTGTAAGGGGTATATTCATTTTAGCAAATTATATGGCTACTAGATGTAGTGTAAATGTTTAATAAAATATTGTTCTGAATTAATTAATCATCTGCTTGATCATTTAGGTGATCTATTTGAAACATGCCTGACTATATCGACCTAAAGATGCATTAATTTGGGCCTAATATGACTTGGACACATAATGGTTTGAATTTTAACCTTTAACAAGTCTAGAAGCCCAAAACAAATGTACATTTAGCACGTTATTTTATTATTTTTTGGGCATCATTTATTAAGTTAGTTACAGTCTGAAAAAAGGAAATGCATGTTGTATAATATTAATTAATACTTTTGGCAGTGTCGCTTGTTACAAGGCAGTAGCATGTGATGTGTAACTCGCATTTGATCTTCCCTTTCCTTTAACAAAATATTCCATAAAGTATATACTTATTTTCAATCATGATTGCTTATCAAGTTCTCAATAAAACTAGGAAACCGTGACAAAATATTGGTTTTCATTTTCATCATCAGTTTTTCTATGTTTTGAGAGAGAAAATCTTGGAATTTGAACTTAAAACTTTTGTTTTCACCGATTAGATAACTTACTTTGATGACGGTTTCTTATTTTGGGATGAAAATTTGCTACTTAGTGTCGTCGGTGTTTGCTCAAAGTTGTATAATCAAACTTATTTTCTTTAATTATTAAGATCGTAAGTCAATGCTTAAAAAGATCAATATGAGATTTGAAAAAAATAAAAGAACAAAAGAGAAAGTAATGGACAGTTCATCGCACCAAGAGAAACACAGCGGAACATTTTGTTAGAATCTCAACACTTTGTGAACACTCGAAAACAAGACGACACTTATTTCTTAATCTCACCGACAAAATAACTAAGCATCTACAATCAATAATAGCGCGATGATAACAAAAGAGTTCTGTGAAAATTAATTGGTAGTAATGTATTATTATTAATTTGATATTGATTTAAGACAATAAAAGAAAACATACGGTACAATATATATTATTTGTCGGGTCGATGTATTGCTTATCATTTTGCTATCAATAAAACAAGAAAGAGGTAAAGTGAAAATGTGAAATGTGAGATCAAGATTAAGTACGTGTAATTTTTTAAGTCATTCCAGGGAATGGCGTTATATTTTCCTTAATACGGTGACATTGGATGATCAGTAACGGCGTGATTTGATCAGTAACGGCGATCATAGCGTTGACAAGAGTTAGCACGCGACTTCTTCGATCTACGCGTGGGAGGCGGTTGGTCAACTCAACTGCATAAACAAACTCGTTCATTCGTTGACTTTTTTTACAAACTGGTCGCTATATCCCTATTACATTTATATCTATGAGATCTACTTTACATGAAAGAAACGTTACTCCATTTATAAGTATAATTTTGGACATTGTTATAAATAATGCTCTTCTTTTAATGAGTTTAGTCATAAAGACAATATTTTCTTTCTATAAAAATGGTAAACATGAAAGAATTACCATGGGGAAGAGATCTACGGTTTTCAAGAGAAGTACAACTACAAAAACATTTATTCGCATGTGTTTGCATATATGTACCTATGTTATGGCCTATGGGTTATATATATATATACATTATGAATTCAATAAATGCATGTTATAAAGTAGCATAAACAAAGAGGTCTGACCATTGCAGAGAAATTAGTTAATACTTAATACTAACAAGTTGAATTAAATAAGTGAAAAATAAAATCTTCTTATTGAAATTTTGGATCAAAAGTCGATAAAACAAATATTTCAAGTGGATTTGACGTATTTTAAGGATCTAAATATTTTTTTTTTTCTTAAGAAATATCATCACTTTCTACGAAGCAGTAAAACAGTCTGTCAATGTGCAACATAATCAACGAAAAAAAAAAAAACTGTATTTATTGTCTTCTTCGCAGCATTACTTAATTTCTCCACTGAAACAGTGTTTTCTTCCTTACTCTGTCCTAGAACATTTTTTTTTTTTTTAAATTTCTCTCTCACAGTTTCCCGAGAAAATCTGCCTCTGATCTAAAAAACCTCAAGAATTTATGTACATAATAACACCTCCTTTTAATACTAGTAATCAAAACACACTAATCTCAGGAAAAATTACAGATTTGCTTCTGTTCCACTAAGCCACAATAACATCTTCTTTTTCTTTGTAATTTTTCTGAGAAAATGCCAAGTTTCTCCAAGGGCCAAGTCTTTTTTCCCACTCTCCTTCTCATTCTTCTTCTTCTTCCATTACTCTCGGAATCACAGATATCATCAAGTGAATCAAGAACTCTATTAGAAGTCCAAAAGCATTTGCAATATCCACCGGTTCTACAATCATGGAGCAACTGGACCAATTTCTGCTACCTCCCTTCTTCTCCATCTTTCAAAATCCTCTGTTTTAACGGTCACGTGACTGAATTAACTGTCACTGGAAACAGAACCGTTAAGCTTCCCGGAAGATTCTCCAGTGATTCACTCTTCACCGTTCTTACAAAACTCTCAAACTTAAAGACATTGTCTCTTGTCTCTCTTGGCATCTCTGGTCCTCTCCCTCCAAAGATCACCAGGTTATCTTCATCTCTCCAATCTCTGAATCTTAGTTCTAATTTCATCTCTGGGAAAATTCCCAAAGAGATCTCGTCGTTGAAGAATCTGAGAAGTCTTGTTCTAGCGAATAATTTGTTCAATGGAAGTGTTACTGATCTCAGAGGATTATTGAATCTTCGAGAGCTCAATTTAAGCGGTAATAAACTCGGTCCTGACGTGGTTCCTTCACTAGCAAGTAACTTGATCACAGTTTCATTAAGGAACAACTCATTTGGATCAAAGATTCCAGAACAGATCAAGAAGATGAAAAAGCTTGAAAGCATGGATCTTTCTTCTAACAAGTTCATTGGTACAATCCCAAGATTCCTGTTTACGCTTCCTTTGCTTCAGAATCTAAGTTTGGCACAAAACTTGTTGAGTGGATCACTTCCAAATTCATCGTTATGCAGCTCCAAGCTTAGAATTTTAGATGTTTCCCGCAATCTTCTGACTGGAAAGCTTCCATCTTGCTTCTCTACCAATAATTTACATAATCAGACAGTGCTCTTCACATTCAATTGCTTGTCTATAAATGGTTCTCCTTATGCAAAGTATCAGCGTCCAGTTTCCTTCTGTGAAAACGAAGCAAAGCAAGCAGTATCTGCTGTGAAGTCTGACACTAAGAATCACGAAAAGAAAGAAGAAGATAAAGGAATCGAACTTGGATTGGTAATTGGCATTATCATCGGTGTGGTCCTCGTATCAGCGGTTTTGGCTGGCTTGGTATTGGTTCGGATGAAAAAATCAAGAACAAAGGAAGAGCCTTTTGAAACAAACAATGTCGATAAGGTCTCTGTTTGCAGCACCAATACCAGGTCAACCACATCAAAGACAGTACCAGATCCAAGTAATAACAAAGGCTATTACTTTGAGAAATCTTGAGTCAAGTTTTCACCACCCATAAACCTAACTACCTCGAGTATTTGAAATGTAGGGCGAGTACCACAAACTATGAGATCCGCGGTGATTGGACTATCACCTTACCGAGTTTTCTCTTTGGAGGAACTGGAAGAAGTAACCAACAATTTTGATGGAGCAAGTCTCTGCGGAGAACAGGTAAATGAAAAAGTAAATAAGACATGATAAAAATTTGATCCAAGTCTCTTGTTAATCGACATATCTAATTTCAAAACAGCTGTACAAAGGTTATCTTAGAGAAGGCATTGCAGTGACAGTGAGGTGTATTAAGCTGAAACAGAAGAATTCAACACAGAATTTGGCTCAACAAATGGAAGTTTTATCAAAGCTAAGGCATATGCATTTGGTCAGTGTTCTTGGACACTGCATTGGTACTTATCAAGATCATCATCCATATGCTGGGAGTACCATTTTCATAGTTCAAGAATACATCTCAAACGGGACTTTGAGGGATTACCTCACTGGTAATACCTGAAAAAGATTTTTCGATTTCTAGAGATTTGATTTTTGTTGGGAAACTAATAGATTGGAAATGTTTTGGCAGATTGGAGAAAGAAAGAGATGTTGAAGTGGCCTCAGAGAATGTCGATAGCGATTGGAGTCGCTCGAGGGATACAATTCTTGCACACAGGAGTGGCACCAGGAATCTTTGGGAACAATTTGGAGATAGAAAATGTTCTACTTGATGAAGCCCTCACTGTGAAACTCAGTGGTTATACTATTCCTTTACCATCCAAGGTAATACTAGTTAAACAAACCAGAGATAACCAAGACTTAGCTTCTCATTATTGATTTAACCTCTCATGAAAATAATAATCTTTTGGGATATTTCTAGGTTGGAGTGGAGAGCCCTAGTAATGAAAATGGAGAGAAAGAAGATGTGTATCAGTTTGGAGTGATACTACTTCAGATCATCACAGGCAAAGTAATGGAGGCTGCTTCTTCAGAATTAGGAAGCTTAAAGCTTCAGCTGGAGAATGGTTTGAGAGACGAACCATCGGTGTTGCGTTGCTTGGCAGATCCGTGTGTGAGAGGAACATATGCGTTTGAGTCATTGAGAACAACAGTTGAGTTTGCCATTAACTGTCTTTGTGAAGATCAGAAGAAGCGGCCATCAATAGAGGATGTTGTATGGAATCTGCAATACACAATTCAAGTGCAACAAGGATGGACAAGCAGTGGGAACCTCGGACTTGGTGGTTCATAGATGTAAAAGAGGAATATAAAATCACCACCCCTGAAAGATGTAGAGAAACAAATGGATGTCAAATTCAAAACCCATGTGAGAATACATTATGTTGGTATTACTTATACTTGTTGTATTTGCGAGTCTCATGTCAAATTTACAAGCTTCAGATTTTGGAGCACAAATCGGATTAGCGTCACAAAGAAAGCAATGGTCTTGTAAATGCAATGATTGGGTAATAAAAGAAGAAGGCCACAAACCCTTAAATATTTCACTCATATAACAACTTTTGGAATTTGGGTACAAAGATGATTTCGGTACCTAGCAAGAAAATCATAATACATATATACACAAAAGTGGATAATTAAGTTGGCTTAGTACAAAGTTGTTCTTTTAAGAATGTTGCATTACATAGAAACAACCATCAAAGCATCAAATCACTTACGAGTTTTGGAAACACAAGACATGAATGAAAAGAGAAGAAAGCTTTTGCTGGATGATGACATGGAGAGAAAGGAGAGAGAGCTACAAAGCTTACAACTAACTACTACTAGTCAGCAGTCCAGCTTTGCTCAACAACATCACGCACTCTTCTGTTGTACTCGCGCTTACTTTCGCTGTACATCCGAGCGGCTTCCGAATTTGCAGGAGAATTCGGATTAGGGTCACAGAGCAACGACTGCAATAACAAAGAGCAACAACGGGTAAGAGAAAAAGAGAGTAAGTTCAAGCTTTGAAAAGCATTAAGAGATGTTTGTATGGCATTTTTATAATTAACCTGGATGGAGGTAAGTATAGCAGCGACATCATATATTGGACTCCACTGGTTTTGTAGAATATCCAAGCATATACTCCCATCCGCATAAACTGCACAGCAAGTAAAGAAAAAGAAGTTAAATAAGAGCCAAAATCTGAACAGCAACTAAGTGGAGAGAAATCCCAAAGTTGTCATCTCTATAACTTACTATTTGGATGAAACATCCGTGACACAAACCGAACTGTAGGTGGCTTATTTGGATAATCTTCAGAGAACTGCAGCGAGAGTTTGAAAGTACCTAACAGTATCAAGAAAGAAAGATAAGAACACCACCATAACCATCCCAGAATTTCAAGATACCAAATTGCAAAATAGCTCAATCTTACCTCCATCCCATGGCGTGTCATCAGGCCTACAAATTTAGAAACACGAAAGATCTAAGCAAGTAGAAAAATGACAATGTTTGAGAAATATTAAGTCAGTATCTAGAGTCCTCCTAGTTCCATTACCCAAAAATGACAGCATTCCAGAGCATAATATTATTGTCTTGTGGAGCACCACTAATACCCGCAGGTGGGTCTTGCTGCAACCTCTTGAAATCTCTCATCAACCTCTTCCTTGCTGGAGTCGACATCTTCCTTTAGTCTATACGAGAAAACCCAATTATTCATATCATTCTCAAGGTTTTCTAAAGCTTTAGGCATGCCAAAATTGCTAAATATGTAATAGATTCGAATCTTCCTAACAAGTCTACAACCTATGATAACTAACTATCATAGAAGCAAACATCAACTGCTAAATAATTGAAGAAACTTGATTAAAAATTAAAACTTTAACCTAGAAACAGCTCAAGGTCGCAGCAATTCACCAAAGCAGCCGAAATTTCGATAAAATCATCGGATCTAGTAAATAAACATCGAGGAGAAAAAGATTAGATGAAAAGATACCGTGGAAACAGATCTCGTTGTTGAGTTAAAAGCCGAGGAGAGGCAAAGATCGTGGGCGAGAAGAGGTCGTCAAGTGAACATATGTGTCACTGCGATGACCACCGGTGATTAGAGAAGTTCCGATCGATTCGAGAATCAGGTCGGCGAATCTCGATTCCAACAGGCGACGAGAGAGATATTTTCAATGAATTGGAACAACGAATATTGTATGCAGTAGAGAGAGAGAGAGAGCTTCTAGAAACTTGCTTCTCTGACATATCTGTAAAGTTGGATTTGTATTGCCCTTTGGACAACCGAGCGAGCGATTGGGTCCTAACCGGATTTAACCGTTAGGTCGAACTTTACCATTAACCGGAGAGACTTAAACCTGAAGATTAAGCTTTAGAGACAGATGTTGTTTCTCAAGAGAAAGGCTTGTCTTTTGGTCTGTCTTTGCTTCTACAATCTCTCTAGACAAACAAATTCACCTTCAAGCCTCTTCGCAAAGCATGAGCATTTTGGTTTATACAAGCTCCTACTCGCAATTTGAAATTACTTTGACATTTGCTCTTATATTAGAAGTAGAAAAATCCCATAAAAAAAACTTCCATCATTAAAACTCCTAATATAAACTTCGAAAATGAAGATTTTATCAGACAATTGAACCATGTTTTGAGATACAACTACATAACACAAAACATCTAGCTTTTCACTTCCACATTTGGTCAAAGAGACTAGACCAAAAATAAATAAAAAACGTTTAGTCTCTTCTACTACCTACGATTCTACGAACAAAGATCAATCTTCAAGAGCCCTATCACCAAACCAAGTAGATTATAAGATTCATCATCTGTTCCATTCATAGTCTCCTCCATAGTTAGGTGAAGCGTTGTTCGTACGGTTTGTGTCTTCTGGTTTGATGGAGTTTGCAAATGCATGCCAGCCTATAAGGTGAGGCAAGACAAACTAGCAATAAAGAAAGGGGAAAAACGAGTTTAGTAAAGATGTTCATTCACAAGTGCAGATAAGTAATGTGAAATAAGATATTATATGATCTTACATTGAAAGCAGAGACAAGAACAGCAAACTCTGCTCTAGTGATTGGTATGTAAATGTTCTCATCCACATTCAAAAGCTTGTTTTGTACACCTAATAATATATAGACAAAGCTCGAAATCCGTTAGAGACCCAGTTCAACCTTTTTTTTTGACTAGAATCAAGAAGAAAACTTTATCAACTTACTTAGGTTGAAGAAGTGACCAGAACCATCTGGGAGAGGCTCAACTTTCAACACTTTCCTCACTTTACCCTCATCGCTACATGAAACAAACATATGGATCACTAGAAAGAAAATAAAAATACATCCAGTATTATTACTCTAATTATGTTTACCTCTTTCCCTTGAATGGATCATGGAAGAATTCACAAGATTCCTTCGGGCCTAGGCTAACAAGAGTTCCGATTTCTGTAACCGACAATGAGAACACCTGCAATATTTTGACATCAACAAACTCTTTACCAAATTTTATCGAAAAATACTGCCTTTTTACACCAAGTCCAGTGAGACGGTCTTAGCATAGTTAATAGAATACAGCTCAACGAATCATCTGAAGTTAAGAGATAAAACCAAACCTGTTTCTTGCTCCAATCATATTGTCGTACACCAGCAGAAGGAGCAAACTGGAGCAATAGGAAACCATCTTTGGACAACTTGAAAGCTCCAGACTGCAAACAACAGAAACCAAATGGAAAACTCAAAACCATTATTTGTACAATTCGAGGCTGTTTGATATTTGAGATAGAGACTTACGTCTAAAGCCACAAACTCTGGTGCTCTTGGCTCCACTGTTAAGGCAGCTTTACCTTTGTATATCGAATGACCCACGTAAAATCTAGCTGGCAATCCTTCAGCTATCAAAAATGGAAACAAAGAACAACAAACATCAACTACTGAATTTCAGACGTGAGCTCCATTTTAAGAGTTCTCTTTTTGGATTTCAAGCTAACAAACAAAGATTTATCTTTTTAGGTATCAAAGCTTCCAAATTTCAGTAAACATCACTAAGGTTTCAGACATGACCTCGGTTTTTAGAAATTAAGAGCTCTATTTATGGTTTAAAGCTTCCAGTTTCAAACAAAGAGTTACTCGAAGCTTCAAATTTCAAAATTTCTCGGTATCCATCTAAAACAAAGCTTAAACCCTAAAGTAACCAATTGAGATAGCTTACCATTTTGTGAGGAGTATGAAGCGGAAGAAGAAGAAGAGTCGCCAAACCTCTGCTTCTCGAAGAAATCCGTCTGGCGGGACTTAACCGAGAGCTTCACCGTCATCGTCGTCGGTTTAAAGGCGAATCCATGTAGTTTCACGGCTAAACCGCCTGCGACGAGTGCTGAAGAAGAAGAAAGAAAGAGAGGATTGGAGTTGACGGCCATTGGAGGGGAAGATAAGAGTTGCGACATCGATTTATGTGTATTCCCTCTCTGAGTCTCTGCATATTACGGAGGAAGAAAAGGTGCCTCCTTTACGAAAGAAAGTGATAAGTTTCGGTTAATTCGTCTTCTACACCCATATTTCTTTAAAGTTTACAAATAAGCCCCAAACTTGTTACAAATGTAACAATTGTACACGTGTGCGTCAATTTAGATTTCGTCTGAACAAAATTTGAGTTTACAAAATTAAGAGACAAATGTCACCTCTAATTTTATATTTTTGTTACATTAGGATAGGGTCCTCTTAAGCCTTGACGTAAATCTACTGATAATTATGTCCAAGTATATCTTTATACTGTAGTGTTATTTCATGTTTACTGTCTCACATCTTTAGAGTCCTCTTTCAAGTCTCAAAGGTCCATATATGATTCTGACTCTTTTAGTTTTACATTTCTATCTTTGAGCTATTTAAGGTACAATGTACCAAGATCAAACAGTACAACTGAGATTTGTATTCCAATAAGGATAGTTAGTAACTTAGTATATATAATATATTTATAGTTTTCAATTTCATTTTAATTTTGTCATGACAAAACCCCAAATGATATGGAGCAAATTATAGTATGAAGTTTGTCTCCTTGTCATTGAAGTAACAACACACGAGATAAGCCAAGAGAACTAATAAAAGTATATGGGGGAGATTGTAATAGATCTAAAGTATTTTGCTTTTCTCATTTTTCCGTAGAAAAAAGGTTGAATCTTGTTAAGAGTGATAATCCGAAACTGCGCATTATATATGCACTCTTAGTTACAAAACACCATTCAAAGAAAAACATTTTATTTAGTTTTTTTTTCCCTCTCATCTCTGTCTTAAATGTTTCTCTTGAACAACAACCCAAAACTTTGTCTAAGTTCGTTGGAAGGCGGCAAAATGTTATATGATCAGCAGGCTTTACCATGTTTGCAACCAAGTGCTCCTGCATCCATGGTAAGTTTCCGAACCATCGTTCCCGGTTTAGGTCGAATTGCAAACTTGTTTGGGACTGGGTTTTTTGGTTTAGGGCTCCAAGCATTCGGTTTTCCTGATTGCACAAAATAAGCTCCATTGAGGAAGTAATCTCCTTCTGATTGCCAATTCCAAGATCTCCATTCAGTGTAAGGAGTGTACTCTCTCTTTGTAATTTGTTTGGCTTCTTCGTTAGGAGGAGCTATGAAACGATTTCCATGGCTAATGATTGTAGGGTTCATGTTTCCACCAATTGCATACATTTCCCAATGTGTGTAGTCATTGTTCACCACATGGATCAATCCAAATCTGCAACGAGGCATTCTCTGTTCCAATCTCTTACCAAAGTGGTTAAACGCAACCGTTATTTGCATGTTTTTGTCAATCACATGTGTGTCCTTGGCCCCAAATAACATCACCTGTTCTCTCATAACCAATATCAAAACAAGGGTTTAAATACATATTAATTACTCATTTATGTAATGCTTTGATTCAAAGTGTTTGTGCTTGTAGAAGCAAAAAACAGAATATTTGGTCTTTACCTCTTGGTGGTCGGTGAAATGACTGTTGGAAATAGTTACGGCAGTAGAACCCTCAATAGCATCAATCATACCATCTGCACATCTGGTCATCGAGACATGATCAATCCAAACATTAGTTGCTCCAAACAAACTGATTCCATCACCATCACTTCTTGTCCTAAGCCCTATGTGGTTCTCAGAGTCTCTAATCAACCCACCGTTCCCAGGAATAATGTGTTTGACATAAATATTATGTATGATCACATTATTCACAAACTGCAATGTTAATCCAGCACCTTCCATGATGTAAACTCTTGCTCCTCGTCCATCGATTGTTTTATCGCTCGTTATCATCAGTTCTTGTTGGAGTTTTATGATCATGCTTCTTGCGAATATGATCCAAAGTGGTCCATCTCGGGTCACCGCGTGTCTTAATGTTCCTGGTTTAGGGTTGACAAGATCGTTGTCAGATGCGTCGTTGACTACGTAGATTGGTCCGTCTTTTCCTCCGGTGGTTCTTCGGCCGAATCCGAGCACACAATCCGCTAGTTTCTTCCTGTTTTTTTCCCAGTTACTGTCGCATCGCCAGCATTTGTCTATTGGGTTATAAGCTAGACATTTCCCTCTGTTTTCTTGCGCTTTTCGACCACTTCTCACCTGTGAAAGCTCTCTCCTTGTGTTGTTGATTGATTCCGAGGCTTCCACTGCTCTGTTAGGAAGAATCAGATTGTTTTTATTAGGTTACTTGATTAACAAGTTACTTTAAAATTTAACCTAACAAAGAAAAGAAGAACTCACAAAGCAACGTGGTAGTTCAAGTGGTTGGTGACGTTAAGTGGATTAGGATTGTAAGATCTAATGGTTTGTTGAAACGCATCATTTTGACGCTGAGTCCAATAGTGATCGAAGACTGCAACATTGGCTCGAACCTGTGGAGCCACTATGGCTAAGAACGAAAACAAGGAGAAGAAAACGTAGCCGCCAAGATTCAATAATGCTGCTGCCATTTCAAATATATTTTACAAATGCGGTGATCAAAGCCGATAAGATTTACTTTTCCCGGCAAAACCTCAAGCTGAGGTTGTGATTTTCAGATCGGCCTGCCGGGGTTGAAGAATTAAGATTTGATCACGAATGCTTTAATAACAAAGAACTTGAAAGAGAGAGAAGAAGATGAAAAGGGCCAATGGAGGATTAAGAATTAACAGAGATTAGACGACCATTGATTTAATTCTCTATGGTCATTTCTCCTAAATCCCAATTATAGATTTTGGATGCGTTTGTTGTATCCTTCATTTGTGGGATATTTTCAGTTATTTTTGCCTTTACCTGGTATTATTTTTAGTGAGTTAATTACCCAATAGCTCCGTACAAACTTCAGGTTACTATTTTTATTTTTACTAACCATACATAGGATAAGTTTACATATAGTATACCATCAATTCAGAGTTCGAAACTATTGAAAATAATGATCAAAACATATCTGTGAATTCTTTAAGGACTTTTAATGTTTCAGTTTGGATTTTTTTTGGTCAGAGAATCGTGCCTAAGCTGAAACCAAATATTGTATAGATTACAATATTAATTTTTGAATCAATTATATAATTAATTTCACTAATTTATTCTCTTCAATAAGGTTTAATTTTATTATACATAAATTTCCAACGATTCAGATCAGGTTATTTTGATATCCTTGGATTCCACCTTTTTCTTCCCATGTGTTAACAGTGTAATCGTGTGGTTGAATTCATACATGAAAATAATAATTTGGTCAGTCAATGATTTCAGGAGTCACGAAGAGCAGACTCAAAAGCTCAATGGAATAACTCAATGGGCCAAATAAGCTGGTCTCAAACACACGTCCAATAAGAATACATTATAATCTCTACAAATTAATATTCGATAAATTAATAATTTTTATAAATTAATAAATTATCACAATACTAATAACGATATTATCTCTCTTGGTTGTAAATAAACATTTTTTTATTGGTTGGGACTCCTTTATTCATCCAGCAAATTAATATAAAATCCTAATGTTTGTTTTTGTTAAAAATATATAAAATCCAAATACTGGAGGATTCCTAAAATCTTCGTAGGAGGATCTCGCACGTGCGGGAGATTAAAAATGACCGACCCGAATCCGAGATGGATCGTGGAGTAAATGCCAACGTCACGTGTCACACCTGATATGCTACTGTTACCAAACGGTGACGAGTTGATCATTAACGATGCGACTAACGGAACCTCTGGTTGGGAGGACGCTACAAACGCTGTTCTCAACCCGATTTTATACTTACCCGACGAGCCTGACCCGATCCGACCCGGAGATTCGAAATTCTCGCCCCGACTCGTATTCCTAGAATGTACCATTCGGCGTCTCTTCTTCTTTCCGACGGCAGAGTCTTAGTCGGAGGCAGCAATCCTCACAAGATCACGTCGAGGCCCTATCCGACAGAGCTCAGCCTCGAGGCCTATCTCCTCGCGTTACCTTGATCCGCAATACACGCGTGTGAGGCCGACGATTATCACGGTGGAGCTCGCCGGAAATATGATGTACGGTCAGGATTTTGGCGTTACATTCCTGATTCCGGCGTATGGAATGTTCGACGGAGGAGTCTCGTTGCGGCTAGTAGCGCCGTCGTTCAGCACGCACTCGATGGTCATGAACCAGAGGTTGTTGGTCCTGCGCGTGACTCAGATTTCGCGTACTAAGCTGACGTGGAAGTCCCAACGAACTCCTACGTGGCGGCACCCCCGAATTCCAAGTGTCGCTGTTTGGGTTAATCTTTAAACTAAAGCCTCTGGTAAACTCTGCTTTTGACTTTTTGTTTCTTCATGATTTTATTTCTTACAAAGATTCAATAGTTTTTGGAGGTTTTTTTAAAACACATGTACAAATTAAAGAATTTGTTTGGCTAAAGTAATAGCTAATAATCGAAACTTGAAAAGTGTTCTGTTCTCAAACACATATCAGTATGGATCTATTTAATTACTTTGTGGGATTTATTTGACCACTTTTCAGCAACGACATATTATTTTAATGTATTCAATCGGCTGAATATGATTTATTCTTATAAGCACTTTTTGGCAGTTTTAACATTAGCAAGGAAAACGAAAAAAAGTTGTTTGTTTTCTTCTAATCGATTATATAAGCAACGAATGGTGGTACATAATCCCCAAACCATATCTTATGATTTAGTTTCCATGGCTAAATATTTTGGAGATCATCTAGTTTCTCAGAACATATGATCGGATCCTAAATCAAATCGTGAATCCCGAATAATAGGTATCAGACCTATTTTCAGCTACATTATATCATTAATGGAGTTTTCTTCACAAAACATAATAAGTAGGGCTCAGAATATCATATAGCCCTATATCATATTCTTATTTATTGACCCCAAGTAAATGTAATAGTGACGACTCTCCAATCTCCATCCTGCACATTTAGTCCTTTATTTTATCACGATGTAGTGATTAAATAGTTGACTACAAAAAGTTGTTATTGTCATTAGCGCTTATATTTATCACGATTATTGTGTATCTTATATCGGCAACTAATTTTCTTGAACCAAACCAAAACAGCATAAAAAGCTATCCAAATCCTTGTTACGTTTTGTTTTGCAACAAAAACTATACTAGGAAAATAAAAGATTGAACTATAGTTTAAAAAACAATACAGATGTTATTTTTCTTTTAACCCGAGTCTCAATTTATTTATACTGTATTTGATAATTAAAGTGTAAAGCCAAAAACTCTAAACTTGTTTGAATAAAGCTTTGAATCGGCATTGTCACAAAATCCATTGAAAGAGGGAAATTAATGAGTTTGATGAATGCATTAAACAACAACACATGCGACACATGAAAACTATTCTATACAGCAACCAAAGGGAATTGAAACATGTGACACATCACACATAACAAAGAGCATAACATCTAACCACAAATCCTTTTCTTTATCCAAAAGCAATTTACTGAATTGTAATATACCAAAAATGGAAATATTTAACTGTTGATTATATCGAATATTTCCATTTATTTGGTATATTATATACGTAATCGAAAATAGCGTTAATAAATGCGATCGCTTGTGACATCAACCACATATTTACTCAACCATCATATCCAACCCTGATATTTTTACAGTATTTTTACATGAAAAATATTAAAAATGTGTTTAAATGTTTGTAGAAGTGTCTTCCTATAGACACTTTAAAACCCTAAAAATTTAAATGTCTTTAAAATTTACTAATTTATTTATTGTTAAGACACTCTATACAAAATCACTGCTCTTATACGTCACACACAAGAGGACGTGACTAATAACTCCATCGTACACTCTTCAGATCTCCCACGAGTAGAAACTATTATGAATTTTATTTCTTTCTCTAAATTTTATTATCCTATTTTATTGTACTTTCAAGAGTAAATAAAAAATGTTTGGCTTAAGTACTAGTCAGTTTGAATATTACCAAAATAGTTTTTTTTGGTCTTTCATACCCAAAAGAAGAAGAAAAAAAATACGACTGGCCATACATTTATTACAGCAAGTTTAATATATATATAACTTCCAATAAAATAAAATAACACAACAAAGAACGGAATATATATAATCCATGGGTTATAGCGAAATGAGTTTATATAGAAATATAACCAAACCGGCAAACATTAAAATTATAACCCTAATAGCTGACGCAACGATAATTGACTATATAATAATCATAGATCATATAAAAACAACGTTATCAATATTAAATCATGGGACGATTTTAGTTATGTCGTTATTACCAGACAGGTCAACATTGTTGAGATTGTTGATCTTTTGGGTGTCGTTGTCTTCGAGGTTAATGTTGTTGTTATTGTTCTTCTTGGAGAAATGAAGCTTGTTGTTGTGCATCCAAACCTTAAGGACTCTTCTTTTCACTCCAACCTCTTCACAAAACCTTTGAACAACGCAATCATCTTGCCTTTGTATCTTCCACCCAACTTTCTCAGCAAAACTCAGCATCTTCTCCTTCTGTTCCGGCGTGAACTTTGTCCTAAACCTCTTCTTCTGGTTGTACGGTTGGTGCGGTTGCGGTCTAGATGCGGTGGTTACGCCGTCTTCCTCCATAAAGTCATCGGACTCCGAGTTGTTATGCATGTACCGGTAGTTAGAAACTCCGATTGGCATGATCATTTGGTGAGGCATGGCTGATCTGATCTTGTGGTGGCTGAGCATCAGTTTTCGCGGTTGGTGGTAAGGGGAAATGGCGGAGGCTGCGGGTTCTCCTTCCACTTCTTTTCGATGGAAGTTTCGGTGGCAACTGCAAGCCGAGCAAGTGAGAGATTCGATGGAGCCATTATCACCACTTGGCATAAACTCTCCACACCCATCAGTAGCATTGCCACCCATAGTTGCTGCATGGTTCTTGAGACATTCCTTGTACTTTATCATAGGGGTTTTTATGATGGCGTTGTAACCCACATGATGAGGACTTTGATGATTATGATGATGATCATAATTGTTGTCATGGCCATTACCATGTAACTGCATTTGCGGTGGTTGAGTAGTAATGTTGTTGTGAGCTGGAGGCGCAGAATTTGCAACATGATGATGATGGATCATGTGACCATGACTGCTACCACCACAACCAACAAATGAAGTGTTTAGTGGGATGGGCATATCATGATCTTCTTGACTTGCAATGTCCATTTTTTAAAAATTGGGTCTTCTTAAGAAACTATTTTTTTTTTTTTGCAAATTGTTTCTTTGGTTTGGGGACAAAGAGACGAGCTACGAAGACAAGAAGACAATAGAAGAAAATTAATTAGTAACTAATACCAAAATGATTAAACTATTAAAGGTGGATACTTAAATTGATTAATTTCTTAAATAGTTTTGTTGGAAAATGTCGACTTTTTTAGAAACAACTCACGGCCGAAAAACATTTGAAATGATTTTACCCAAAAAAAATCCCATAATTAGAGGACAGAACGGAAGAATAAAAAAAAAAACTAAGGGGAAGGAACTCTTATTGTAAACCATGCTCAATAAAGCTGATAAACGCACTTCAAAAGAAGTCTTATACAGGTCTACTTCAATTTAGTTAAGTGATTATGATGCTCAATTAAAATAAATGTCATAAAAACAGCTATTCTCTGAGTATCAGTCTCATTTTCTCTCCAACGTTTGATGAGAAATTAACAAAGAGAAGTCAAGACTGGTTATGAAATAAAATTAAATCAGGTTATTGATAGTTGAAACTGAATTAGGAACACATACCCTCACAACTATAAGCAGTAAGCTTTGAACTTAATGTGCTTCAAAAGTTCAGAACTCTGTTGAATTTAATGTGCTTCGAAAATTCAGAACTTTGTTGAAGATAGTCAGCCTCAACCAAATGGAAGGCCTTAAGAGAGACAGAGAAGATTAGAGATTTAAGCTTTTGTAATAAAAGAGTTTGAAGCAAGAGAGGAGACAAAGATTTGCATTTGAGTTTTGGATGTGAAGGCAATGTCTTAAACTAAGAGGGCTTAAGTATTAGTAGTGAAAGCCTAAAGACTCAGAGCAAGAGAGAGAAAACAAAACTAGATATTTTCAACATTTCACCCTCTCTCATTTTTTCACAGACAAGCATTTAATCATAACGGATCAGTTTGGTAAGTCATTCGAATTATTTCAAATAAATATAGGGTTTTAAGTATGTGCTTTACTAGTAAATGATTATGATTGTATCATCAGATATATAACCTTACTTTAGTTATCATTTTTTGTATAATAGATAATTAAAATACCCCTAAACAATAATTAAAAAGGAGATCAGAGAAGGGGAGAACCGAAGAAAATATAAGGTCATGGGTGATTGCTTTGCTTGCACAATCAGAAATCAAATTTACACAAAATTTAGAGAGATAAAATGTGTCAGAGAGTGGTGGGGAGAGTCACTGATGCAGTGAGAGAAGCATAAAGTAATAAAAAATAACCAAATAAGTTACCTTTCATGAGTAAATGAAGTTCTTACAAAATAAAGTATTTGTTTTAAATTAGTAGCTAAAAATAATTTTGTTTCAAAAAAAGTATTTGTTTTTAGAAGTTGCACCAAAATAGAAAACAACAATAAATTAAAATAGGAAATGAGCATTAAAAGGTAAAAATTATCATATAATTGTCCAAGTCCGAATATAAAATTCGGTATTACTTGTTTGGTCAGTTACATTCAATCTTCGGTAATTGTAGATTTAACGGGATTATATATCAGCTGATGATCTTCGTGACTAAATTTAATACGGGAATATGTTTTGATTTTTGGGATATTTTTTCTTGTTTTAATTTTGTGGTATCTCCTTTGTGATAGATGTTTTTTGTTTGCAAAAGAATATAGATAATTTCGTAGAATGTAAAATTAAATACGTCATAAACAGATAAATACGTGTATATATATTTTGAAGACTTTGGACTCTCGAGGTTGTCATGTCATGCATGTGAATTATATTATTATTAACCAGAAGTTACTATTAACTATGGTCCTACTATATTCCGTGTATTTATTGAAAAATTGATTCTTTAGATATAATAAAAATGTAAAACAGGAACTAATACTTAACAAGTTAAAAAACCTGAAATTATAATTTTATCATATGATAAGTGACTTTTCTTGAATTTTATATCAGTGACAAAGTAATAACATCGGAAACGAGACATATAATTGTGTTTCTCCTACATCGTGAATATATTTTTGTGATCTGTTATATACTCTGGAGTTTGTCACTAATTATCATTACACCATATTAAGATGAAAATGCAGACAACGTATCTACACAATTATAATTATATACCCTCATAAAAGCATTGTAAACTAGGAAGCATGGGCAAAAGAATCGAAAGTCAAGTGTTCGTTTGACTAAAAGTAGGAAGACGTCATGAAATTGCGAATTTTGCGTAACATAACAGACTTACTGCTCTTAGTAAGTAGTAATCATGTAACAGCCACTTCAATTTGAAATCGCATTCGCTTAACGGTGAATACAATCTGTTCTTTATTTATTCCTATGATCTTTTATTCTTTACTACATATATGGGATACTTTATCTTTTAGTTTCTTCTTGTTTCATTTTTGTGGTGTCTTCTTCTGGTAAACTCTTTTTTTTTTTTGTCAAACTTCTCATTAAACTCTTAAATTCTCCTTTTTCATCGGTAAAATATTTATTATCAATGTTTTGGTATATTTTGAAAAACATGTTTTGGTATATTTTGAATAACTAATGTTTAAAGTCTATATTCTTCAGCGGGCAAATATATAGGCTTGAGGCGATGATCCCAAAACTTAGAATAAATACTGTATTTATATGTAAATTTGATTTTCCCCTATTTTTATGTATTTATTCAAGTAGCAAAATAAAAAGGGTCCACAAGAATAGTAAATGACGTTAGGTCGATGGTCCAAAATTGATCACAATTTTCAAGATGTTCGTATTTACTCGTTCCCCTTTTATATTATGACACATTGACATTTTAATTTGTGTATATCAGTAAGTTAAAGATTTATCACCTGCTTATTTATTAACTTTCCAATATATCAAAATAAAAACAAGATTCTAAATGCATTTCAAGGCTATAAAGATTTATTCCTTAAAAAAAAAGATTTATTCCTTTAACGACTGGGTAAATTTCATATATAAGTACTAAAAGATCAATACTCTGAAGATTTATTTTAAGCCTTATTAATAATGTATATTAGATATACGTATATGCAGGCCGGTCAAATAAATAAATAAAATTATCGTCTTTTATAAATTTATTATTTAAGATCCTAAATAGCATTAGCTTTAAAACTATGTAAAATATAAACCCTTTTAACAAAAAAAACTATGTAAAAATAGTATTGAATATTTTTTTAAATCAAAATTTTTTAGCGAAAACAAATTTTATGGCTTTGAAATATATCCATCATAAATGGCTCTCAAAAACATTAAAAATGCATTCATAACGTTAGTGGTTTGTTTAATCCGTTTATCTTCTAGACCGAATTTGCATATCCATTTTTCTAAGATATATGTATTTTTAACTAATCTACTTGCCACTCGTACATGCATTTTCTCTAAATTAGCTAGCTGTTTTATACTCCATTAAAATTCGTAATAGGTAAAAAAATTTTAGTATAACTAGATCATAACACTATTTTTGACTGACAAGCGTGCAAAGGCAGACGATTCATTTCTTTATTTAGATGGAACCATCAATTTTTGGTCAACCAATGCTTGCATCCTTCACGAATAATCATAACTTCTTTTAATGCCAACTCTCTTTAAACATCTTTATCACGGAAATTCAAATAAATTCAGTATATGATCTTATATACAATTACGATTTCAATCATTTTATGTTAGTTAATAAAAATAGAGATCAAGTCACAACCGCCTTAACAAATAATGATGAAGTCATTTTAGGGTTGGTTAGAATAAAATTATGATAACAACATCATTTGCTATATTTTTTCTTACATTAAAAAGGTATCGATTATATCTCGTAATGGATGATTGTTAAATTTTATAATCTCATGCATTAGTTATCATAATTCGTGACTATAATGAGTTATATATATCATAATTATATGGTGCCATTGTCTCGCGGTTAGGACGTTGGAGTATTTTCAGTTATCATATTTGTTACGGTTTGCTCTTTGCATATCAAATGAGGATTAAGGAAAACAGTCCAATATATTTACGTATGCCTTGAAATCATCAATATAGTTCTACGAATAGAAACGTATTTTGTAAATTCCATCATTATATATACCGCAACAAGCATTTAATTTGTAAGCAACAACAACAAAAATGAATCTTAAATTTCACATTTGATTCATTCTCTTCCCGATTTTTTTTTGCATGTGAACTGTCCTTGCTTTTATTACACACCATTTCGATTAATCTCAAAGGTTTGGGAAATAACATTTTTAATGCATTTTTGTGTATGACACTAAATTTCATGTAATTATAACTCTTTATCAGAGACCATAGTCGGCCAATGAATTTGATTACAAAAATCTCCAGTAACATAAATGGGTCAAATGTAAAAAAAAAATATTCTACCAAGTGCAAAACTAATATTGGATTTATAAATGCAGCTTAGTCATTTGCATTCACTGCATATTAGAATTATATATACCCCTAAATATACAGCTGATTTGTAACATATTTAAATTAGCTAGCACTATATACAACGGTAAACATGTTTTAATAAACTTTTAATATTGTTTTATATAGCTGAATTTCGTAACAGATTATCATTGATCTATACTTTTGTTGTTTTTAAGTAGAAATAAAACTGGTTTGCTTGCACCCTCTTTTTGTTGATTTATTAATTCAACATTAAAACTGATCTTCAATTAGATTACTCATTCTTGCAATTAATTCGCCCTTAAACATGTACATTATATATACGTATATTGTTCGTAATAGAACTCAATTAGTGTACGATGTTATATTACCAAGCTTCAAGCATATATAAAAATTGGGTTCTCGTTTATTTTACATTGCACCATTACAATGTTATTTACATAAATTTAATACAGTTGCTCCAAAAAATAAATGTGTGAGGCAAACTAAAAGGAAAGAATAGAAGCAGAATTGTGACTTGTGTTTAAAAGAAAGAAATCAAAGCATGTGACATTCTCACTCTTTACTTTTTTCTTTCTTCTTTCTTCTTTTGTTAATTCCTTTTGGCATGAGATTCAAAAGCCCCACACCACTTCATTCCATATAAAAGAAAAATCATGTTTAATTAAATTTTATTCGATTTCTCGG
The DNA here is from genome assembly GCA_963854855.1 of Nasturtium officinale. Classification (NCBI taxonomy): domain Eukaryota; kingdom Viridiplantae; phylum Streptophyta; class Magnoliopsida; order Brassicales; family Brassicaceae; genus Nasturtium; species Nasturtium officinale. The sequence continues at coordinate 4,201,176 of OY978500.1, forward strand.
GATTTCCGACATCTAATCATATGATTATTTAGTATATTATGAAACCTATAATGCGACACTCTTATAGCTTAAACCAAAATGTTTCAAAAATAAAAAAGGGAAAATAAATTAAAGAAGATGTTTCATTAAGCTAAACATCGATCATGTGCTGTATGATCATGCAAACAGAGATTTCTATATCACTTGATTTCTATTCATAAAGTCAAATAGATAACAGTATTTTAACAAACAAAAAAAGAAGAAAAAAATACAAGAAATAATTCTCAGATGATAATGGATTGGTGGCAGTTGATCTTTGAACAAATCATTTTCCAAATATATACAATATCAATAGCATATTTTAATTTGAAAAATACATCACTATCAGAAAATAGTAGGGATTTTGTTTTCTGGAACAACATTGGGTAATAATGAATATAATACGGTGCAAATTCTCATTTAAATAGCCAAATGTGGTATAGTTTTCTGTTATGATTGCTCGTTTGTTTGCATATATATATATATATACACGTATGATGTGTATTGTAACTTATATTTATGGACAGCACCTTCTATATCATGATTTAATCTTCATAAGTTGAAATGTCATTGATGCGACATCATTTGAATATATTTACATTGAAAAAAAATGATTGGAGTATGGATGTCAAAATTCGAAGTTAAAATAAAATAGATACGATATAAAAACAAAAATATAAAAATGACTTAATTACTTGAACTACAATCCAAACAATACAATCATGTTGAGAGAGTGTGTAGGTGTGAACTATATATCATATTGAATTATTAATACAGTCATTTACTTGAACTACAATCCAAACAATACAATCATGTTGAGAGAGTGTGTAGGTGTGAACTATATATCATATTGAATTATTAATACATATACAAATCGGTATTCTCACACCTATTTAATTACGTATACTAGAAACGGTGCAATAGACGAACTGGGGACCAATCAGTGGACCACCTCATAGCCCATTTGCTTTATAATATATATTTTCAGAAATTAATAAATGTTGGAAAATGGTTCATTCTTGCAGTGGAGGAATATTGGTTATAGCTTTTCATTCTTTTTTTTAATATTCTTTCACGGTGGAATATATTGGTTATCTAAAACCCCAAATAATTTTGTTTTATCTTCTTTATTCTTAATCCCAAACTAGACACCAAACAAAATAACAGCAATTCAAATCGAATTTACAAAGAATCTTCATCTTTTAAAGGGAAAACTTTAATTTGAAAAGGCATTATCTTTTTTTTTTTTTTGAAATTTATTATCTTTAAAGGATCATAGACGACATATTCTAAATTTCTAAGATCCATAATCGTTTAAAACTGTAGCTATGGTCTCACTGGCTCACAATATATGCGATATGCGATTGTTTTGATTCTTTAATGCGTAAATGTGATTAATGTCGTCCGTCGATGCATCCTGCGTATATGATTAATAGTCATAACTATTAACTAATCAACGCCTACTATTCATCAACAAAAAAAAAACTTATCAATGTCTACTGTTGTGAGGATTATTTTGTGATAAACTAAAATAAAAATTTTGAAGTTTTTTTTTATATATAAGAGTTAAACATTATAAAATGAAAACATTGTGAGATTATAATTTTTATATGATCATTCTGAATTTTTCTGATTAATATGTTTCCATTGAGAGAAAATATTTTCCTACAATCGAAAAACTTTCTCACAAAGCAAATGCACGAGTTCAGGAATTTTTAACACTATTATGGGTTTTACGTGCAATCAGTTTACTGACATCTGATTTCTCTTCAAACATATATTATTATTATACTTTTGATTCACTTTTCTATTTGTAAATAAATAAATATTTGCAAAGTACAGTTATATGGCAGATGACAATGGACTTAGCGTGTACGAAAATACAAACCCGTACCTTAAGATTTAATTTAGTAAACAAAAGGATAAAGTTAAAAGACATTATAATAATCAAACAAATAGTTATATACAATATTATTATTTTCTGACTATACTACGACGACATTATCAATCACTCACCTTACTTGGGAACTTGTTTTCCCCAACATGATAGATAGACTGCAAATTCATACGAACTAGTATTATCGTCTTCACATAGTAATAGTAAATATTAAATAATAAGCATCCTTTCTCATTCGACTCAGAAAATAAAAGAACAATGCTCAACATACTGGGCCGAATATTTTACGTGCAGGCCCATTTGAAAACCACTCAGGTCTAGATTCTCCTTTGGTAATGTATAAAAACCTGAAAGTTACGATCGCTCAGACAACCCAGTTTTAGCTGAGTACTTAGAAAGACAGAATCAAATAAGAATATGCAAATCTTAACTTGTGGGATACATAGAGAACCTTTGGGCCAACAAGCTTAATGAGAAATCAAATTCTTTGTGTCCAGTACAAACAGATTATTAAGACAATCCGAGAAAACTAGTAATTGAGAAGAAGCCTTGAGTTTAGCCTTGTGCGCTTTTTGCATAAGAGATCTAACACAAATTACACTTTCAAAACAGAAGCAGAGGGGATGGATCGCATTTAACACACCAAATAACTGACTAATGTCACTTGTCCTTACCAGCAAAATTAAAACTTGTAAAATTTTCGAGCTTTACGTATTCAACCGAACATGTAGGAGCCACATTCTATAGTATCTATATACTACATTCCATAGTTAGAGAATCATATGAAGAGAAGAGTGAACTTAGGGTAAAAAGAATTATGTAATTTAATCTAAGACCATTGATTCCTTGAGGCATTTTAAAACCAAATGATGCAAAAAAGTTTGTGTATGACTAAAACAAATTCCCAATGTTACAAACCAACCTGAAACCAACATTTTCTAAGATATACCAAAACTATGATCTTGGCCAACATTTGTTATCATTCTCAATCTATCCTCCACTTTAGTCATGCAAAAACTATTCTTGATCAGGGATTCAGGATTCAAAATAAATTCACAATCTTAAGCTGATGTTTAAGTAACTATATCAAATCTTAGAGATAGCCAATGGCAAAAACAAGGGTCACTTTGCAAATACATTTCACTACGTCCCCAGGTTCAAACCCAGTTAACCAAATCAATTTTGTTATGACTAATCTTCAATGTTCAACAAAACCAGCAGAAAAAAATAGGTTTTTTCTATTGAATTTTAAAGTAAGTAAACGTAAATATCAATTTAAGATGAACGAGAAACGTATATAGATTCAAACTAATCACGACAAATGAAGAAAAAAAAATACAAAATTAGCAAACAAGGAAGGATCAATCATCAACGATTTACCTGATGGATTCTTCTCAGTGAGACGGAGCAGGCTGGTATTGGTGAGATGATTTGGAAGGAACCGAAGCTTCGCTGTAGATCTGCTCAGCGACGAGGTATACGCAGAAGGCAGCGACGCCGATGCCAGGTTTCCGGAAGAGCGTGTCTCATTTGATTTGAAAGCATTGGATGCTTCCTCTATTCATCTCTTCGCCGGAAAAATTCGCCTTTTTGGTATTCGATTTTATTTGTTTCCTGGGACCCTCTTTAGCTTACTCTCTCTTATAACAAATCATAAGCTTTTTAATGTATGGGCTTTAACTTAACTATTGGGCTTTTTATTTTGAACACAATTGTTCAAAATGAAAATTCAGAAAATAATATAATTCATAGATGACATCTGATGATTTATTCAGGGTACTTCTGATTATCAAAAACCACAAAACTTAGTTTTACAAAATGTTATTAAGAAATTAGAAAGAATTATTGAGTGATTCAAGAACCTTTTCCAAACCTAGTCCATGGCAGATGTAGTTGTTTACAGCCATTTATAATTTTTATTCTTTTATAATGTCACACTTTCTGGTGTCGTAAATAATTATAATGAATGTTCTTTTTTTTTTGTTTTAGTTTCTCAAATTTTAACTTAGAAGTTCCAGATTCAATACTTTTAAAAATGTTACAAATTTTATTAAATACAATGATAAATCATAGTAACATCTTCTGATCTTTCCGGCTTATGTTTCTAGTTCAATGGAAGATAGCATAGTGATCTCATCAGAAAGAAGGTTTTCAGGCCTAAAAATGGTGATCTTTTCCTTAGCGGCTGGGCTTGGTGGAGGAGGATCTTTGGTAGGAGAAGAAGGAACTGTTGAAGTTTCACCGGTTTTGTCTGTGAAAGGTCTGGCAATTGTTTGGGTGGATATTAGAAGAAGAAGAAACAAAGCAATCTTTATTATTTTTGCAGAGATCTCCATGACTCTTGTTGGTGTGTTTGTGTCTTTTAAATGATGATGAGCTTAGCAAGACTTGTAATGTATTTGTATTTGTATTTGTATGTAGCTAGTAATTGTTTTTATTTTCGGGGGGAGTGAGAATAAATAGGTGGAGATACATTACACCAGAGACATAATGATTATCTTTCTAAACATTAAAATAGATAATTTGACTAAATTTATTCCCAGAAATAAATTAGTGGTGATAATAATTAATAAATATAGAGAGACTATAAAACTATCTTTCTATAAATATTAAGAAAGTTCGTTTGACTAAATTTAATCCGAGAATGAATAATGGGAGATAATTTATTTGACTACTATGAAAAAATTACATATTGCATCTTATTAAAAAACATATCTTTCATTTACTTATTTCTATCGATTTCAATTGTAGCATTTAATTACTTTAACTTTTCTATTTTCTTCTTTAAACATTAAATCATCTTTCTTACGTCCTTGTCCTAGCACATCCACTGAACAACGAGAAACGTCTCTCTCGATTTCTTCGTGATCGCACAGAAGTGCCTTTGATCTATAATCAAGTAAATAAAAAACGTCAAATAAATAAATAAAAAGTTGGGTTTTGTTTCATTTCACCATTAAAGACCATTTCCCTCGAATTAACTCACCACTTTGCTTCTTCTAGGAGATTTTTGTGAGTTCCAACAGAAAAGAAGACTGCAAACTCCTCTCCCTGATCCTGATTCATATTCTCTACACAAATCAAACAAGACAAATTATTTCTTATGAAGATCTTATTCGTTTTTCTTTCTTTCCTGCTGAATCAAGATTACTTACAGATTGTCTTTGTTGTTTATGAAGTTGCTATTGTGGAGTAAGCTCGGAGAAACAGGACACTGCTCCATTATTTTACCTGTCTGATTCATCTGAAACTCACAAATCTTCAAAACTTTAGCTCCATTGGTCTCTTCTTGTGGTAGAATTTGATTCTTTTCGGGTTTTAACCGGCCTTGTGAACCAGGAGTCCTCTGCAACCACTCGGTTTCTAATCTCTGTTCTTGGATGATTGCTTCAATCCTTTTCATTGGAATCTCATTCCCACTTTCTGTATCTGAACTAGCTGCAACTGCTGTTTGTCGTGTCTGCTTGGAGATAAGTAAGTCAGTTTCAGACAAGAGGATTAGCCTCACCTCTACGTTTCGCCGTAGTACCATTTCAATCGAGTTTGTGATACTGCTTAAAAACCTTTCAGCTCTCATTTTGATCTCTTCTTCTCCAAATGCAATATATGCAACTAGAATACCTGCAAACTTGATTCTATTAGTATGTCAATTGCTAGGCGTTATCCTTTCAAATGTAAAATGATTAAGAGAAGTTTTAGGCTTACCTTCAACTTCACTGATAGATATAAGCTTCCCATGAGAATATAGAAGCTGCTTCAATGTCTTCGAATGACATCTATCCACACACTTTATCCAGATATCATCTAGCTTCTCTGAATTCCTGCAAGTACGCGTCATGGGGCTTGCCGTTGTTTCATCATGCGAGGCAATGGAAGTGTCACTCTCTAAACCTTCACTAGATGAGGAGGGTAATTTCTCTACATGAACGGGATTACCGCTTTTTCTCATGGAAATTGGGGATGCTGAGTTACTAAGTTGAAGACCTGATCTCTGTTTGTAAGCAATAACTTCCCTTGAAATGCTTGAAAGGTTTTCTTCAGTTGCTCTAGAGCTTTGCCTTCTACTGCTACCAGTATGTGTGTTTCCAGGAGAAGACATCGAACCAAGCTGCAGCAAAGTAGCGATGAACCATGTTGAACGATCAGTAGAAATTCTAAGCTGCTTCTCAGCCTCAGAAAGAAGTTTCAAAGCACGCTTTAGTCTCTCCAAATCATCTTCAGTCACTACAAAAAGAAATGAACAAAATTAGCTATATATAAATTGGTAAAGAGAAACTATCAGAGCTGAAGGCATCAATAAAGCCAAATTTTGTAGAAAACAATTATAGTGCAAGAAAAGTACATGGTCATTCTGTATCTCTTTGTGAATTTCAATACTTAGCAGTTTCATTCAACAAAATAAAACTGACTTTGAGGTTTCAGAAACTTACAGTTCCGTCCATCAAGGAAAGCTTCACTGTATTTTTCGTCCAAGGCCTTGTATGCTCCAGCAATGATATCCATGATAAGACTGGCTAGTTGAGACATCATGAGTAATGGGTCAGCTCCTGAGTCCAATAACTCTCTAGCTTTCTTAACGGTCTCTGCTGTGTCAGAGGAAAATGCTAATTCCAAGAGTTCAAGCAATTTATCATCTGAAACAACACCCACCTACACAAACACCAGCAGTCACATTCACATTACACATTGGTCTAGTTTTATCCCAATGCAAAGGAAAGGAAACATTTAACAAATATCAAAACATACAAGCTCATTGACAAGATCGACGGTGATTCTTTTTCCCATCAAGCTCAACTGCTCCAACATAGTTTCAGCATCTCGAATCGAGCCATCAGAATTCGAAGCAATCAGGTCTAACGCTTGTGATTCCACATCAAGATTTTCATCTGAAGCAATTTTCCTCAGTCTCACAACAATGTCACCATCTTTGAGTTTGTTGAAGATGTACTTCTGACACTTAGACTGAATGGTCCGAGGAACATTGTCAAGGTCAGACGTTATACATATGAAGACAACTTTCTGCAGAGGGTTCTCAAGAAACTTGAGTAAAGATAGCCATGTCTTAGATGGTAATAGATGACACTCATCTATCACAAAAACCTTGAATCTTGAAGAACCCTGTGGAGCTACTGTCAGCAGCTTTTTCAAAAGATATCTAACTTTCTCAGCTCCACTCTTCTTACCAGCATCAAGTTTCAATAAATCTCTACTTTTCCCCAACATGAAATCACTGCATTCTTTGCAGTATCCACATGGTTTCATTACTTCAGTCGTCACATCACAATTCAAGGCGGCCGAAAAAATCCTTGCCGTAGATGTCTTCCCAGTACCTCTAGGACCTTGGAAAAGATAAACATGAGCAATCCTACCCTTTTTCACAGCGTTCATTAGAGATTGAACAACTACAGTCTGCCCAATCAATTCATCAAAGAACATTGGTTTGTACTTTTGGCTCAAGCTTTGGATACTTTCCGGTGTACTTCCTTCTTCTTCCTCTTCTCCTTCACCATCTAAACCACCCTGGCTCCTACAACAAGTAGACCATCTCGTCCCATCTAATCTACTTTGAGCCTCTAAATCAAGCTCTCCGAAATCAGTTGAAAGATCATCCTCACTACACCCAATTCCTATAGATGACCCTCCTCTACTATCACCACCATATTTGAGCAAAGGCAAAACATCTTTTACACTTGTTGAAGCAAGTTTCTGTTTATTAAATCTCCTGGAGGAATGTTTATGTCTACGATACGCCGATTGACTCCCACATAAAATGCTACTTCCTTTCCTTCTCAAAGTATCCGAAAAAGAAGGTGAGCAACAACTCCTACTTCCACCTCTATGTTTCATATTTCTCTTTGTCCAATAAAAAGGAATCCCACAACCTTGTCCCCCTTTAAAACCCAAGTTATGATCATCCAACTCATCATCACCATCCTCCCAAGATCCAACGGTGCTGGGATTATGAACATCATACATGTTGTATGAGCTAGTAGACAATGCAGGTGTACTATTACAAGTATGAGAAGAATCTTGTCTCTTACTAGTAGCTCTCAAGAACTTAGAAGAAGAGTATGACCAGTTGTTGTTCTTAAGTCTCAAAAGCAAAGGAGATGATACTTTACTTATCTTCCGAGGCTTGCCTGAGTTGCTAAATTCCTCAGATAGTTCATCAGATTCTTCATATCTCACTACACTTAAACCTGATGCAACATGAAGATGATTACTTGGAAAGTTCCTAGATTTCGCAGAGTTTCTCACGCCGAGAGTTGCTTCTTTAGGTTGATGATATCGACCTTTCTTGTAGCTAAAACCACTTTTTCTAATCTTTGAAAATCCAGGCGACAGAAGATTCGTGTCTCTGCTTCTAAAAACCATGGAAGCAGATCGAGTACACGAGTGTCCACCGTTGCTGGCATCACTCAAATCATCATCATTGACAGTAGCTTGAATCCACGAAGCTCCATATTCAGCTTCAGTGTTTTTAGAAAATCCACTCTCATCACTAGGAGGAGTATTCTGAGTTTTCCAATTGTACAAAAACACCTTCTTCTCCTTATCCTTGTCGTTCCCAAAGCGTCTACTACTCGAAAACTGAGAATCCAAGGGATTGTAACTTAAAATATCAACGTTCTCGCTCGCCGGTGGTGGGTCAGGGACGGATCTGGATGAAGTAAGAGGAGATTTCCAAGAGGAAGTGGTTCCTGGATCGCGTAAACCTTTGGAAACTTTCCTGATTTGAGTAAGCTCTCTCTTGAGATGCAATTTGCTCGGATCCGAAATCCTTAGACTCGACATTTTATTCATTTATACTCTTCCGACTTCCTCAAGTTTTCAATCGGAATTCCAAAAAACCACGAAGAAATTGAAGGAATCTTCTGCGTTGATATAGCAAAGTTACAAGGATTCTGAAAGAAAGAAGACTAATGAATCTCTTTAAGAAAATGAGAGATATGGGAGAGGAGAGGAGAGGAGCTCGGTGAAGAAAGAGATTGTTGAGAAATATTCAAATATAATTCACCTTCATTTCTCTCTTTTTGAATTAAAACATTATAGTATATCATTTAAAAAATAAATATATATTTTTCTATAAAGAGAGGAAAAGAAACGTGAAAATAGGGTGGGAAGGAGCGGTGACGCTCGGGATTCTCCTTTTCTCATCTAGACCTCTTCTCTTCTCTTTTGTTTCTTCTACACTCTGCAACCTAGCTTTCACATTGCCAACCAAATGTTTCAACAATTTTTTTTTTATTTAACATTATAAGCCTTGTCGACTTCAAACACTCCAATTTAACTTCTCTAAAATGTTACTTATTTACAAACTATATATTTTGTGATTTTACCAAACATAAGTCATTTCCAGCCTGGTTGTAAAAACCACATTTATATTTAATATTTTCTAGTTGCGTTATATTAAAGAATATAGATACTGTATTAAATACCATCCGTGACATATGTCTTCGCTCTTTAATTTAGATCCCATGTCTGAATGCGTCTTACCTGTTTTATTGTTTCTTCCTGTTTTATTGTTTGATCCGTTTAAATGTCCAACAAAACGAATAAAACATTACATGCGTAATCCTTGCCATTTGTTTTCCAAAGGATATTTCTAGTTTTTTGCCATATTTAGTGACATTAATGTTTCATATAATTATAATGATTAACTTGGTTATTAATTAGGTTAGGTTTGACATGTTTTGATTATCTTCAAATGATTTGTTTGTCGAGAAATTGACTAAACATATGTAACTTTACCTAACTAATTCAACTTATCATTTTTAATAATTGGACTAAATGTTATATAATGTGCTATGCATGACCCACCATGTAACCCCAAATAAGTACTTACCAAATGATCAAATATATTATATCCCCCTTTTAATCTTAACTAACATTCTTACAAACCACAAGACTATATGTAAGGATCATATATGTATTCATTGGATTGATTCAGTGCTGACCCATTTTTTTGACTTTTTCTTGTTTCTATATGATCGCATTAATATATGTATACACATACATGCATATCAAGTATGAAAAAGCTTTTGGCTGCTTATAGTTTGTGTTCTTTTAATAATTTCATTATAATCATTCATATATGCAAAAACAAATTAAGGGTGAAATTCACATGCCACTATTTTGTTTTGTTTTCCAAGTTTCTTGTGGCCCTCAGCTTAAGTTACTAGTCATCTAAATTAATTACTAAGTTGTCTTGTCTCCATGTTATCTTGGATAATGTAACATGTAGATAAACTTACTCAATCAATACCCAAGGAGGAGTCAAGACAAGCGGCTGATTAATTTTGTCGGGGTAGATCATATATTCATATGCTCCTTTCTTTTTGTAATTAGAAGGTTACAATTACAAATACTGTGAACTTTTATGGAACAAATAATGGGAATTTAAAACAATTTTTTTTATCAATTAAATCATTTAACCAGTTGATTAATGCTTAGTGCTGCTGAGACATGAAAGATACGATTCACGTTCAAAAATATTATGGTACTATTACATATTAATGGGCCTCATGGCCCAAAAGAGCTTATCCAGTTCAAAATTAGGTGGTAAAAATCCAACTCAACTCACTTTATATCAAAGTCGAGGCAGTAATTTATTTATTTTACATCTCCCTCTGATTACGAACGAGATCGTGAAGCCATAACTGTAACTCTTGCCGCCATAGCTTCACAAGCTCTAACATTCACTCAGCTAAACCAAATCCATGCTCAGCTCATCGCCTTCAATTCTCTACATCAACAAAGCTACTGGGATTCGCGTCTAATTAGCCACTGCACGCGCCTCCGTGACATTTCTTAATGTACGGAATGTGATAATGGATATGTATGCGAAGCATGAGTCAGTGGAGAAAGCACGCAGAGTGTTTGATCAAATTACTCAGAGAATAGGTTTTGATTGGATGTGATGATTTCTGGGTATTGGAAATGGGGAAATAAGGAGGAAGCTTGTAAGTTGTTTGATATGATGCCAAAAAGTTTAATTGATATGGTTTCTTAGACGGTGATGGTGTTACTGGTTTTGCAAAGCTTAAGGATTTGGAAAATGCGAGGAGTATTTTGATTTTATGCCGGAGAAGAGTGTTGTTTCTTGGAATGATATGCTTTCTGGTTATGCCCAAAATGGGTTTACAGAGGAAACTATGAGATTGTTTAATGATATGGGAATCTTGTCACTTGGAATGTTATGATTTCTGGATATACTAGAATCGGTGATTTGTGTTCAGCTATGCAGCTTTTTTGATACAATGACTAAGCGAAATGTTGTTTCTTGGAACTCTCGATGATAGCTGGGTTTGCTCACAACGGACAACCTGCACTAGCCATTGAGTTTCTCGAAGAGATGATTGGTTCTGGAGATTCCAAACAGGATGAAGTAACAATGACTAGTGCTCTCTCGGCCTGTTAAGAACCAAATCAAGCTTAACATTTCAGGATACAGGTCTTTGATCTTCATGTACTCAAGGTGTAGAAAGCTGAGGGAAGCAAAACGTATTTTTGACGAAATGAACAAAAGAGATGTTGTCTCTTATGACACGACGTTGTTCTCAGCTTTTGCAGTTAATGGAGACGGGTTGAAACACTAAATCTTTTTCGTTGCCGGACTGTGTGAGTTACACTAATGTTGTGACGGCTTGCAACCGTGCATGATTAATATTATTCGAAGAATGCTAAAACCCCTATGGTAGAGAGACCACTAAACCCTGAAATGCCTATTTGTTGGAGAAATGAATTAAACCATTATATTATTATACATACATCCCCTGGAGGTTGGAGATCCTATAAACAATGCAATAAGATTATAAAAATGAAGAAACAATCATTAAAGACAAAAATATTTAATAATCACTTGGGAGAACATATAAATATTTGTTAAAACTTGAAATTGCAGAGGAAGCTTAAGAAGACCACAAGGCATAAAACCAAGAGTGAGCTAGTTAATTCTGATATCAAAAATCTAGCAAAATGTAAAAAAAAAAAAAGACCAAACCGGATTGATTCTTCAAGATCAAAAGCAGATTGTGATTGGTCAGTAAGGCGGTGGAGCTCTGGCAGTGGGGGCCCAAATAACATCAGAACCACCCATTTGACAGCTGTACATCGACTCTCCTCCACTACCCGTCGCCACGTGTCCAGACTCTCCACCACCTCCAGATACCTGCGGCGATTGTTCCTCTCCTTCCGCCGTGATTCTCTGCTGTTCCTCCGCCGCTGGTAACCGATGATATGAAGGGTTGTTGAAACTAGCTGCGACGACGTAGACAATTCCGGCGGAAATGAGAGGACCGGCGACGAATCCGCCGATGATCTGTCCTTGAGGTCCGGCGAGAGAGACGGTGAAGAAATTAGAGACAAGAGGAGACATGAAAGTCCGAGGCGGAGGAGGGAGAAAAGTGGCGGAGACAGAGAGGAGATCGAACTTGCCATGGAAAGTGATGGTTGAGCCAGGAGCTGCTGGTGAAGGCTGACGCAAAGTGACGTTAACGACAGAGCCAGAGCCACTAAGAACACAAAAGCCGATACCTTTACGGCGGCAGAAACGGTTAATAGTCTCAACGATATCGTTACCAGAAGGTACTTGAAGGATGTAAGGACTCATAGGAGGGTCAGAGTCGTCGCGGGTGAGCAAGAGTGGTGGTGCTTTTGGTTTGTTTTTGGAACCTGGAGGTCTGCCACGTGGACGCCGGTTTACTTCCATTGAAGCGGCGGAGGAAGATGAGAGGTTGTAGTGTTGTTGTTGAGGAAGCTTTGACAACATTTTTAAAAACACTTTTGGATCTTTGTGCAAATAATTAGAAAAGAGGATGAAGATACAGAGATTGGTATGGATGTATAAAGACGACTTGTCTAATCTTTTTGGGAAATGGTATGTCAAAAAGTGTTTTTTTTTTTTTTTTTTTTTTTCCTTTCCTATAATATGAACAGGAGAATGAGAGGATAGGGAAGAAGGCAGATGAGCCTTGAAAAAGTAATAAAACGATTTAGGACCCACCTCGTCTCTTTGTGGAACACATTCATTGCTTTACAATGAGTAGTTAAGTGTTCATCCTCACTTTTGTTTGATTTTTTACTCAATGCTACTATAAACATTTTTTCTTGATTTAAGTTTTTGCCAAAAGCTTCCTCTCTATGGATCCAAGGCTTCAACAAGCTACTGAATTTGGTAAACATTGGTGAGTTTTTATGCTTTGATTGATGAGAATCCATGCATATTGAATGTCTGGTGCCTCATAACGTCCCTTGAATGTATCCAAGATCTGGGTGTTAACGGCCAGAATGATCTGCATCTTGCTCTGATGGATGATAGATTTGAACTTCTCCAAGTTCTCACAGGGTGGATCCAGATAATGAGACAAAGAGATGGTGTTTCTACCTAGTATAATTTACTGTCTCTCTATGTGCTCTACCTTGTACCTGCTTTTTCCTCTCTATATGTCTTGATGGGAGTTTTTCTAAGGCTGTACGTGGGTGGAACCATCAGATAGTAGCCCCCTGATCCCCGATTGAGCTTATTTTGGAAGGTTTGATACAACATTTGAGAGGACTTTTATAAAGCAAATATACTAACCTTAAACATATGACTTATCTCTTGTGACTCTTTAAAAAAATTGTAACTACTGTATGTGTTTTTTTTTTGACAAAAAAGGTGATTAATGTGTTCTATTTTAGTATTTTGTAGGTAATTTGCTTATATTTGCATGTTAGTAAGTACCTTCATAATCGACTTTGAGAGCCAAAGTTGTGAAATTTCCAATAAAATGAGTTTCCAGCAACCATATACAGTATAGATTACAGTTGACTAAGACCAATGGACTGAAACCGGAAGCGTCAATGATTTTTTATACTCTGATTGACGAGAATCCTTACATTTTTGATACCATCGATGCTGTGCCATTTGTCAACACTTCTGTCCACGTAGCTGCAGCTTCTGGGAACATATAATTTGCAACGGAAATGCTGAATCTTAAGCCATCGGTTGTCAGAAAGCTGAACACAAGTGGGTACAGTTCATCGCATCTTTCTGTGGGAAAAGATCATAGAGAGTTCATAACATGGCTGCTATCTATTAATCCGGGAATTGCTCGCGTTAAAGGGAGACAAGGCATCACACCTTTCCATCTCATAGCCGTAAAAGGAGATGTAAATCTTGTGGCAGAATGTCTCATTTCTTGTCCTGAATGTATCCAAGATGTGAATGTGAATGTGAATGGCCATAACGCTCTTCACCTTGCTGTGATGAATGATAGATTTGAAGTTCCCCAAATCCTCACCAGATGGATGGGCCACAGAGATTCTGCTTCCACCGAATCTTCTATCTTGAATAGAAAAAAAGTTAGCTCACAACACGCCTTTGCATCTTGCATCGTCAGGCAAGAGTTCAGTTTTCCTTGATTTGTATTTTTTCTGATTCTCTGAATGATACATTTTGTGTCATCATTGGACTGACTGTAGAATATACATATACAGGGGGTAAAACTGTTACTAGAATGTCGGCTAGAGAAATCCACGAAGTAATTGGTGATGGTTTAACATTCCTTGATATCTTAAGAAACCAAGAACAGAGTAGAAACTTGGATTTGGAACAAGTTGTTTTAAAAACCGAGTGCAAGGCGGCTGCTTCTCCTTTGGAACTCGAGAAACAGTATACGTTTTGCCTCCTACCACTCAGAAGCTTGTTTACAACATTTTTTTTTTTTTTTTGGATTGGAGCGTCTCTAGGAGTTTCTTATGCGCTCGCAATGGCTGTAATTTTACCAAACCCTCTAGTATTTCTCTGTGCGGCTTCTGCCTTGTACCTGCTCTTTCCTCTGTATGGAAATTTTCATAGCCTCAGCCATCTTAAGACCGTAGTAAATCGAATGTATGTGACATTAGTGAAACAGAGAGAACTTCGCGTATCCAAAGTTGTAAAGTAGGATTGATACAAGGAAGAAGAAACTCGTTGACAGACTAGAGAGTGCTTAACGACATAACTTTCTCGGAAACATAAGACAAATTAGTCATAACATTTTAACATTAACAGCAAAAAAAAAAAAGAAATAGAGAGAGAGACATTACTAACTGTAAGATGTCTCAATCCCATTAAAACTACGCAATCAGAAGCCTTTTGTTTCTTCTTCTTCTTTCTTCTTCTCGCAACTAAACACTTGTTCTGTCTTTTTGTTCAACTGTGAAAACTTTCTCCTCTTTCACAGTCTCTAATGTTATTATCACCTTCAAGCTTTGATTTTCTTGTTGGTACTGCAACTCGGGCATTTGTAATGTTTGATGTGCTCAGCCTTTGCAGGTGTGATCTTCACGCATTTTCCATGGAACCATTTCTCGCAAGCATCACAACATATCCAGAACTCATCTCCTCCATAGTTGTCTCCACACGCACCACAAACCGCACCTTGTTCATCATCTTCCTCCTCATCTCCGCTCTCATCTTCTCCTCTTGGTGGTGGGGACATCTTTGAAGCCTTGGTGTGAGATTCGGAATGACGAGGCTGCACGAGAAAACAAGAGTAATTAGAGATAAGAACCAAACAGAGATACATAGACAGAGAGAGGCGAAAAAAAACTGGAGAAAACAGAAAGCTTATACCTTGCCACCACTAGATTTGCTTCTGTTACTGTTGTGGTTAGCAGATTGATCCTTGGATTGCTTTGCATTGCCAGATACAACCTCGAAAATGGTTGGGAGATCATTTATCATCTGGAAGAGCCTCTTCCTGAAAAGAATTATTAAGCTCAGAGACGACAACAATGTTTGGCTGTAAAATATCAGAAAACAAACACTGTTTTTTTACTGTTCAACAAATTAATTAAGCTCACAGAAACTTAAATTTTTATTCACAACACTTGGTTCACTTCTCTCTATTGAAGCAAAAGAGTGAAAATGATAATTTGAGTTTAAAGGTGTACCAGAGATTGTTACTACAGTATTAGCACTAACAGCAATTAGTATGATGATACAACGCTAGATATTGCAGCTACCAAAACAGTCATTGTAACTTTACGAAACATGTGTACAAGCGAAATTAACATAGAAAATTACGAAGAGAAGGAATATTACCTTTCATTCTTACCAAATCCGAAACGTGCACCAAAGTAAAATGCAACAGAGATAAGCCAGGAATCACTGTGAACTGCAACCAAAGATATCCAGTCTTTTTCTTGCATTCCATCCCTTGCGAAATTGATGCCTAGCGCTGGTTCAGGAAGCTCAGGAGGGACCTCCTCAACAGGAAGATTAACCTCCCATGTCTCATTTGGAAGCCCATAAAGACACAAGTTTTCCTTCTCTGCATATGCAAAAAGGAGAAATAACCTAAGAAGAGAAATCACATGGAGAGCTAACTTCATCTTAGCTGCAAACATGTAGAAACTCGCAACCACTTAAAAGTCTCCAAATTGTTCAAAAATTAGGAAACCAAAAAAAATAAATAAAAGAATTTAGACAGACAACAACACAGGAAAACGATCTTTACAGTTATCCGATAGAAACGAGAAATATAAAACAAAATAACAAGTAACAGATTTCAAAAGCAAAAGAAAACATTTTCCCATCACAATTACTTCCCTAACTCAGAACTGGTTAGAGACTCTTCACTGAAAACATATAATCTCAACAATAAACACTTGTTCAAGTCAACTATAACAACAGAGAAGCTTCGAAAAACCACGAAGGTATATACAAAGTTAACACAAGGGTGACGAAATTAACTCACCAGGGTCACACTGATGGTAAAACTTTTGAACATCTGCAAAACAAAATAAACCCAAAATCGTCAAATCCCAGCAAAAGAACAGAAATTGTTTTTTTTTAACAGGAAATTAAGAAAATCCATTTGAAGAAACAAGCATAAACAGAAAAAAAAAAAAAAAAACTCGCAAATTTAAACAAACATAGATCACAGAGTTCTCGTTGCTTATTCTCTGAGAACCCAAAATAGCTTAGATTCAAAAAAACAAACAAACGAAGATTCTAGAAAATAAGAGAGAGAGATGGAGCTGACCAGTAGAGAGAGCTTTGATGAGACCAGCTCTACGACCACGAAAGTCGCTAAAGACCTCTTCAACAGTGCGAGGTATAGGATGCTGAATTCCCTCCATGTTAGCTTCAACCCAAGACTTCACAGATGAGAATGAATCAGCCTTACAGATGAGTATAGTATTCTCAAGAGAATGCGTCCAACTAAAAGACCAACAAAACAAAACAAAAACCCCCAAGATCGGCTTTTGTTTATCCTTTGAGGGAAATTTGAATACTTAAATGGAATTCGTATTGACGGAGAGAGAGAGAGAGAGAGAGAGAGAGAGAGAGAGAGTAATCTGTAATCTTTCAGAGGAATTTATTTAGGGAAATTGAGAAGAGGAGAGAAACAGAGCTTTTACATTATAAAAAAAACCCTAAAAACGAAAAGGAAAGGAGAGAAAAAAAAAAGATAATTTGGGAGCTTGGAATCAATATAACAGATAAATGCGACAACATTTTTTTTTTTAGCACAACATGTGTATATACGATTCTTTTTTCATTTTTTTCTTACGCCTAAATTACAATATAGAGTCGTCAATATATTGGAAACACTAAAGATAATATAATGATGAGTTTTTTTGGGGTCAAATATAACAATGAGTTTAAATAGAGAACTGATGCCTTTAAAATCTTATTGAAAAGTATTATAATGAATTAAATTAAGTATTCATGAAAAATAACTACGCATTATCCGATCATGCTTAAATATTGTTTTAGTTTGAAATTATATAAAATATGTTACAGTCAATTAATTATAAAAAGCGATGAAGTCCATCAATTGTATACTTATTAAAAACTTGTTTACATGTATCTAAACTCTGTGATTGAGCTGAAACTCAGGCCTAAAAACCAGAGGTGACCATATTATACATTGCACGTGAAGCTCAAAACCTGAGCAGGTGAGGAAAGCAACAACAATCAATGATAAACCAAACCCAAGAGCCAATCCATATGAAAAATCCAACACAAAGTCACTGTCACTGGTTCTTGATCGCTTATTGTCTGATGTATCTAGTTGACACTGAAGCAAGTAACCACCGCAGAGATGGTTTCCCTCGAAGCTCGAACTTGAAAATGTTGCAAGTTGACCAAGAGAAGGAATTCTCCCCGAGAGGTTATTGTTAGCAACACTGAACCTAGTCATTGATGTTAGATTGTTCAGAGACTCCGGGAGTGAACCGGAAATACAATTATTGGACAGATCAAGAACCTCCAAGCTTTTCATTCTCGAAAGCGTTGTAGGGATTGATCCCGATAATCTGTTGGAACTCAGATCAAATACAAGAAGTTTCTCTAAATTTCCAAACTCCTCCCAAATAGGTCCAGAGAGATTGTTCTGGCTGAGTTCAAGCATTGGTAGGAACTCCGAACTCTGGTTGTACGGCAGACGTCTTGCAAACTCATTCCTTCTAAACAAGAATGGGAAAACCAGAGATGGCTCGTCAAATGAGATATCTCGGCTTGAGAGGCTCTGCAGTCTGGTCAAGCTTTTTGGGATTTCTCCTGTGAATGAGTTTCTCGACAAATCCAAATAGAAAAGATTGGTAAAACCACCGATCCAATTTGGGATAGTTCCAGTTAAATGGTTCCACGAGAGATCCAACATCCGTAAATTGGTATTCTTGCTCAACCAGCCTGGCATTGGACCAGTAAGCCCACAATTTGAAAGATTGAGTATCTTCAGCTTCTCAAAATGAAGACTCGGGTTATCAAGCAACATCTCTCCACGGAAATTGGACTGTAGAACCAGAGTTGTCAAGTTCTTGCAGTGCTGAAGGATATGAAGTGCTGACGCGAAGTTAACTAGCCTGCAATTTGTAAGAGAGATATAAAACAGGCTATGGAAGTCCTTGAAGCTCTCTGGCACCTGTCCGTGGAAGGGGTTTCGGGCTAGATTAAGGTTCCTCAGGTTTCTACAAGACGGTAGATTTTCAGGCAAAGAGCCGTTGAACTGATTGGAAGCCACATCAAGTGAGGTCAAGCTAGTCATCATATCACAGTTTAGACGCAAAGGGCCACTCAACGAATTGTACCCTAGGTTCAGCAAGATCAAAGTCTGTAGATTCGCCAATGACTTGGGGATCACTCCATTGAATCTGTTATCATGAGCCAAAAGAAACTTGAGCTCGAGCAATTTGTGGAAGACGTCAGGGATTTTACCGGAGATTCTATTCAATGAGACATCGAGATGAACAAGGCTGGAGAGGTTACCAGGTGCAGGACTGAGTGAACCAGAGAGACCGCTCTCTTGAATCTCCAAAAGATTCAACCTTTGAAGCCAAAACAGATTCTCAGGTATATTACCAGTGAGAGAGTTCCCACCAACGGAGAGATGTTCGAGCAAAGCGCATTTCTCGAACCCAGATGGAAAATCTCCGACAAAGTAGTTTCTTTTGAGTCTGATAAGCCTAAGCTCGGTAGAATTGTGGCAAACATGCGCCGGAATTGAACCAATCAACTGGTTTAAGGAAAGATCCAGATTTGTAAGCGAAGGAAGATGTAAGCTTTGTGAGATTTGGCCATTCAATCTATTAGAGCTCAAATCTAGAGTTTCTAAGTGTATCAGATTGAAAACCGAGGGAGGAATCGAGCCCAAGATGAAATTGTGAGAGAGATTAAGAACTCTAATTTGATCCAGCAGGCCAAGAGATTCAGACAACCTACCCGACAGTTTTCTGTTCACAAGCTCCAGCTTGGTGATTCTTGCAGTGTTGTTGGGATGGTTTAAGCGAAGCGAAGAAGAAGAGTTACAAGTGATCCCCACCCATTCACAGCAATCTGCTGAAGAATTGAAGGACCAACCATCTGGTTTCAGCTTGAGCTCATCGATGAAGCCACGCAAGGCCTCGAGGTCACATGGATGGCACGTGAGGAGGTTCTGAGTGTTTGATGAGTAGAAACGTAGTTGTACTAAAAGAACCATCACTAGCCACCATTGGTGTAGTAGACCCATGTCAGAAAATGAATTTTATTCCCAAATTTGAAACTCTAGAATATTTTACAATTCTCGATGGATTGGGAGAAAAATGTTGACTGTTGACGTATAAAAAACTAATAGAGAACACTTTGAAATGTCGAGTTTTTGTTTGACTCATCAATGATCCGACTTTTCTTCAAAATTGATGTTTTGACCAAATCAACTAGTTATTATTAATTCGGTATATTATCTAGACTGGATTCTCGATTCAGTTTCGGTTTGGTTCATCCATAATGAACATATCTCTACTTAGTAATAACCGTTACACATGAGAGTAACTCATAAACGAAACAACATTGTTTATGAATCAAGGGCAGAAAGAAACTTAAAGTAATACTCGTCGTTGAGAAAATCAGAAGCTTCCAGCACTCCCAAATCCCAAATACTCATCTCTCAATCACTCAAGGTTTTTGGTTGGCGATGTAAATGTAACCATGTTAATAGTCATGAGATCTAACGACCACGTGAGCAGATCATGGTTACTGGAAAAGTGGGTTCCTAGATCTAGGACTTAAAATGTTTCCCAATTACGAAGCAGAGTTTGACAAAGTCTCAGAGAAAAGGTACACTGGTTTGAGATTCATGTGGAACTCCGCCGAATCGGTCTTGAGAAATCCGGGCCCCATACAAATTTTTTTTTGTAAAATATATAGATATTTAAGAAAAAATATTTAATATATAATTTGTATTAATTTAATAATACATTTCATATAAAAAATATATATATGTATTATTATATCAGATTTTAATTATATTTTATAATATATTTATTTTTTACAACAAAAAAAAAATATTAAAACATTCAAATGTTTCAAAATCTTCCCCTCTCTGAAGCCAGCCACAGTTGTTTTTCTGGGGAAGCGATTTTAAAGTTGATTGTTGTTATATGTGAAAATGGAGGTGATCGTGATGAAATTTGAGATACTGTTATGGAGACCCACATGGGAAACTCGAAGTCAGGGTTTGATCATTAGAGGGTTGGAGATTAGGTCTAGTGAAAGATTGTATTTTATTTCATATCTCCAAGAACTAAAAACATGCTACTGTTTCTTTTAAAGACGTAAACAGTTCATAATTGGGAATTGTGGTTTGGTTTGGTATGATATGTAACACGAACTTTGATGCTGTTAAGACTAAAAGCTGAACAGTTTCTGACGGAAGACAAAAACAACCAATGATAAACCAAACCCAAGAGCAACTCCATATGAAAAATCTAAGGCAATGTCGCTCTCACTAGTTCTTGGTCGTTTTTCGTCTGCTATATCAGTTTGACAACGAGGCCAGTAGTAACCACAAAGATTGTTTCCCTCGAAGCTCGAGTTTGAAAATGTTTTAAATTGACCCCCAGAAGGGATTCTCCCTGAGAGACTATTGTTAGCAACACTGCACTTGGACATGAATGTTAGATTCTGCAGAGATCCTGGGATTGGACCAGACAAGCGGTTATTGGACAAATCTCGAGCCTCTAGGCTTGTCATTTCCGAAAGCGAGCTCGGGATCGGTCCGGATAATCTGTTGGCATTCAGATTAAATACATGGAGCTTCTTCAAATTTCCAAACTCCTTCCAAATGGACCTAGAAAGAATGTTTGTTTCGGGACTAGTAATTAACCAAATTTATACAAAGCTGTTAGTTTCTTTTTGGTCTCGTGAATGAGACAATCGTTTTAACCAAATCTTTTAGTTTCCTGTTTAATTTATGAATCGGTTTCTCGATACAGCTTTGGTTTCGCTCAACCAGAATGTACATGTCTAAAATAGCATTTGGAAATGGAAACTAAACACAAACGAAACAACACTCTGTTTTATTCATCAAGGCATCTCCGTTATTGCCTTTTAGGTTTACACATATATTTTGGTTACATTCATCACATCCATTTTAATTAAAAAGCTTTCTGCTCTTACGTTTCACCATCTCAACTTTGCCGGAAAATACTGCAAACAATAAACACGATTAAACCAGCCGAATAGGGCTTACACTGAAGTCTGATTCTAAGCTGTAATAAAGGAAATTTGAATATACATTTGATATACATACCTTATTGATAAGGGAGAGATAATATGGTTTCACTTCTTCCACGTTTATACGGACTTTGCTTTTGCTGTAGAGATCAAACTTATTGAACACTTTCAGCCACTTCATGTTCTCTTGGTCTTCATTGTTCATCAAATGCTTGTATGCTTCAGATTTGTGAAGAGCTGCAGACCAAAAACAATGACAAGAACACCCCTTGGATTTATAATCTTGACTCATTTATCTACCGGCAAATTTGAACAAATAAGTAATACCGTAGAAAGAATGGTATCGGATTATGAAAAGACCGGCTGATAGTAATGTAGTTTGATTCTCCTTGGCAACCTATGAAATTTGGTTATGAAATCAAATATACTCTTACGTATTGGTGAAACGTAAACACAGGTTGAGATTGTAATGAACTTACCAGATACATGTAATCATCATGTCCCCAAGACATAAACACTTTGTCAAGACCACAGCCTTCAGTGTATATCCCATACTTGGTATTGTAACTCGGGTTATCATAGTCTTGATTCTCCTTGAAGTACTGCATCAAGAAACCCACTATGGAATAAATTTTCAAATGTTTTTAATACTCAATCAAAGTTTTCAAATTGTGTTTAAGGATCTTGTATACCTTGTGGTGAACAATAGATTCATCAAAGGCACATCCCACCGGAAACGTATCACCTGTGACATGAGTTAAGTCATTAAAGAAGAATTATAAAAAAACAATCTTCACCAAACACACAGTACTCACCAACAACAGCCCA
Source organism: Nasturtium officinale (assembly GCA_963854855.1). Classification (NCBI taxonomy): domain Eukaryota; kingdom Viridiplantae; phylum Streptophyta; class Magnoliopsida; order Brassicales; family Brassicaceae; genus Nasturtium; species Nasturtium officinale. Next base: position 4,223,891 of record OY978500.1, read on the forward strand.
TTGAGGAAGCTCACCAAATGAAGGATGAAGAAGAACTTTTCCAAGATCTGATTCACATAAACACCAATACGCAATCATTATAAACCAGTAAACAATTTGATAATGTGATCAAAGCAAATAATCAAAAACAGAATTTACCATGGATAAGACCGGTCAAATGGAGCCAGTCTTCATCAGGGTAATCTTTTCTAATGGCTTCAGCTGTCTGAAGCAAATGCTCGATCTGAGGCTCATCCAAATCAGGATCACTCTCGTCAATAAACTCATTCAGAAGCTCACAGCATTCCCAAATACTCATCTCAGTTCGGTTTAGCTTCCCGTATTCTTCCCTCATCTTCCTCACGAAATCAACAGTTTGGCCAATGTGATTAGCTCTGTAAAACTCCTCCACACCTCTTCTCCTCTCACTCTCAGCATCATAATCCCTTTTGTGACAACAGCAAAAGCAACTATCAGTTGAAGTTTTGACCTTGCAACCAATTTTTTAAAAAAAAATTAGAAGAGAATTGTACCTGAAGGTGTGACCAAAAGAGTTGGTGTGAGGAGCCTCAAAACAGAACACCAACTCTGTTTCTTCCTCTTTAACATTCCCTTGATTCTTCTCTACAATCTCATCTCCTAAAATCAATTATCAAATTCCAAATTTCAATCTAAATCTTACAAAACCCACAATATAGAATCTGAAATTGAATCCATAATTCATGAATATATAATCTAAAATATATCAATAACCAGATCACTTCGAAACAGAGCATCGAAACTAAACCTAACCCAGAAGAAGAGAAATGAATCACGAACCGTTCTGATCAGTGTGGTTTTGATCAATGAGAATCTTCATGGAGGTTCTCAGATCCAGAAACCAAAGATAGGGTTTTTTGTTGGTGATGACGGCATTTGGAGAAAGGAAGGTGATGGGTTTAAATAGGTGAGAAGTGAGTCCTGAAGTGAGAATAACAAAGGAAGTGAGTCCTTGGCCATTATTTTCAGAAACAGGACTTACAAAGAGTCCTTCAACGGCAATATTTTCAAAAGTTTCGCTTTTTTATTGGATTAGGGTTCATGCAGAGAAAACAGAAATTCAAAGAAACAGCTGTAACAGTTTAGATTATTTTAGCGCGTCCTTGTTGTTATACTACTTTTTAAGGATTTTTGGTGCACGTGTCAGGCTTTTTTATCCACTAATTCGTAATTAGCAAACAAAATTAACTACTTTTGAAGTTATTTTATTTTTCTTAAAAACGAAATGATCCAAAATCTGTTCAAAGTAAACTCTGCGGTTATGTAAATCTCAAAATGGTTAATAACAAATGAGATGTTGTTGACCAATAGAAACGGATATTGAATAAACAAGTTAGGTTTCTTGACATGCAATAAGGTCTAAATTGTTATGAACCGAATTGAAAGGAACAACTAAACAAGAAACCAAAACTGCAACACACTAATTTTTTTTGTATCCTTAATCTTTTGTCAACAACCGCACCGAAGTTTTAAAACGAAACATATTATATTTTAATACCAACATTACATACCAACGAAATTTAAGCTATGTGAAGCAAAAATGATGTTAATATTAAACCCCAATAAAATGATGTTAAATTTCGAATCTGTAGATATAGATTTACAGATAAATGTCTTCTTCTTTTTCTAAAAAGCGATTATACTGTAATATCCGTCAAAAAAGACAAACGTCTTTAGAGTTCTGATATTTCTTTTTATTTTTTCTTGTAATACAACTTGGAGTATTTAATAAAAGTGCATATCTCATTACACGTGTGAAGAATGTGAGCCGTACAACAAATCACAAGAAAATTTACGTCATCACGAAAGCTATCTCAGTGGGCTCTACCGTGACGTGGCTCTTCCTAATATAAAGACCATTTTATTCGCACCGTTTCGCTTTTTGTTAAACAGTAGGAAAAAGTAAAACTAATAAGTAATAATTGGTCGTCGGATCGGATCGGTAGTTTTGTTTTCTATTGATCTGACGGTGAGCTTTAGAGGACAAAAGGAAACAAACCACAAAAAGGGTTTTAAGAGAGGAAGACGTCTCTGATTCCACATTTGCATTTCCTTGCTCGTCTTAGAAATTCCGTGACAATTTAGTGGAAATTCTAACGGTTCTTACTGATTGCGTATTACACAACAAACTGTTATAAATTACAAATATATTATAATTTAACAATCCTGAATAACAATTGGCGCAATGATATTTTCAGAAAGGACTTTCCAATCATAAGAATTTTAACTCTTCTGCAGTTTATCAGTTTTGTACTATTTTTTTTTTTTTTTTGATAAGTATAAATATAAACCATTTGTACGTGAAAATTTCACCAATCTCTCCACTGTTAAAAGTGGAAAAGACTGGTAGAAAAAAAAGACCAACCAGTCAAAATTTTCAAAACTGACTAATTGAATTTATCCCTATTTAAAAACTAGGACTTCAAATGACATGAGCAGCCAAGGTCCAGCCAGATATATAATAAATAAAGTCATCAAATGTTCCTCCGTCTCATAACCATAAATCGGAAATCTGAGTAATCCATTTTAAAGGTATGATTATCTATCATTCTCACATCAAACTACTTTGAATTAGTATAAACAAGAGAGACTATACTAATCAACCACATTGAATTAGTTAGAAAGAAATCACAACCCATTGTTCTGCAGATCCTTGCAATGTACATTTTGTCTATGAAAAGGAACAAGAAACCTCTGGCTTTTACCGGTACCTACATAATATTAACTTCCGGTTTAAACCGAAGAAAAGACAAATCATTTCTTTCGACCCCTTTTTCAGTTCTTTTTTTTTTTTTATCCATTATTTTGTTAACCAGTAAAGGAACCTCAGGTGTTCATTGGATTTGATGGTACTGTGTGATACCGCGTTTAGGTGGAAGCTTTCTTAGGATAAAGAGTACCAGAGAAGAAGGCAATATCTCCACCAACTGTAAGTAAAGAAGACAAATGCCTTTTGTTTAGAGATTTTCATAAGCAGTTTGTATATTTAGATCCACACAGCATCTATGGTAGCTCAAGAGCTGAATAGCGAGCTCACCAGGTAATATATGAAGTTTAGGATTGGGTGATCTAGGACATCAAGATCTGCTGCATCGTCAAACGCATCAAAGCACATCTATACAATTGATAAAACGATGAAATCAAAGATCCAGTTAGCTGCAGTTTCGGAAATTGACCACTAACAAACAGAATTCAATCAACAAGATACAGTCTATTGAAATCATTAGTATAATGTGTATTTCTTTACCATGATGCATCTGATGAGGAAGCATGTAAAGCATATGCTCGTCACATAACCAACCTGTAATACGCACAGACACATAAAGGGAGTAAAGATCCAAGAAACGGAAACAGGAAATCAGCTTAACGTTGGTTTTAATTAATGTTCACCTCTTGCAGCTTCTTGCGCCGCCCTTTAGATTCTTCTGGAAATCGTTGCAGCATCAGGAAAAGCCTGCCAAGAAATATTCATCAACGAAAATGAATCGAGGCCACCATGAGAAATCTCCTTTATAACAGTATACTGTTGAAAAAAGGGTAGCAACTTTAACTACTTCCGTATTGACATGGTATGATAGAAAAAGAACAAATGTGCAAAGTTGCATATAGTTCTTAAGAAAAGAAAATCTCCAGGTTGGGGTTCAAGGCTTCAAGCATTACTGGTTTTCATTATAATAACAAAAACTCATTTGTGGCAGGACAACATGTGGCAGCAGGTAACAAGCATATAAACTAATCTATCATCATGGTGTAGCATACGCAAGTCACAACTCACTTACCTTCCTCCATATAATAGAAACCCAAGGGCCGCAAACAAGGAGACACCTGCAATATACATTCACAAGAGGTGAGACATAGAGCATAAAAAGAATATAATCAATCTCTGTGCAAGGAAGCTATACCTGCAAAGAACATCTTAGAAATGATTACCATAACTTTAACAGGCTTCGACCACAGTATCAACCAAAGAGCAATCTGAAATTTAATATATTCACATGAAAATTAAAGCTTGGGAATCTACACAAATGGAAAGCGAGGCAAATCTACGAACAAGCACAGGCTTATGGTTCCACCAAGCTCAAGGTAAAATTTGAACTTCGCAAATTTTTCAGATATTACAAAGGCCATATAGAAAGTAGTTTCACCTGAATTACATACACAATGGCATTAATTGTGAAGAAACTTGGCCTCAACCCATCAGTGGATACAGCACGTGCCTGTCGGATGGAGTAAAAATCAACAACAGTGAACCAGAAACAAATTTTAAAAATACATTAAGAATCAAGTTTTACCTGGTAGTAAATTTCTGCCCAGAAGAGGACCAAAAGAGCATAGGTAGTGAAGAAAGCAAGACTTGGAATGTCAAGCAAGATATGTTGCAGAATCTAAACACACACAAAAAAACCAAGCAATACTACCAAATTTATAAAATTCACAGAGACCATCAACGACATTTAGTCACAATGTCAATGGAGAACACAAACCTCTGGTTTTATATTCAGTGCATCTCGCCTGAAGACAAACACTAGAGCTCGAACTGCAAGGAAGAAGAAGACAAAGCAATCAACAAAATATACACACAAAAATAAAATAAAAACTAACAAGAGACAACAAACCCACCTCCATTCACCAGGAAATTGAGAAAATGAAAGACCTTCTGTGTCGTCCAGCCATATTCTGGAACTCTCAGTTGTATTCTTACCAATTGAATCTATCAAAAATGAAACATTTATCAATTTAGGGTGGGTTCAATCTTCAACTCCTACAAGCAATCATGAAAAAAACCCATTTCAATACCCTCAAATCCCTAATCTTTTATATCTATATTAACCCATTTCCTAATTCCAATGTCAAATCAACCCAACATTTCAAACCAGGACAAGAAGTAGCAGCAGTACCACAGCAATAACGGAAACGATTCCGTAAAGAACAGCAAGGATATGAAAGATACGATCTTGCCAAACCGGAGATTCGTTCACGTCCGACCACCAATTCGTAGCCTCCTTCAGGTTAAGAGCTACGATTGCTACCGCCGACGAAGATGGCATCATTTCCAAGCCGCCGATTCTCATCCCCGGTAAAAAAAAAAAAAAAAAAGACAATATTCAGATTCCTTTGTTGAATTTAGCTTTCTTTCGATATAATCGATAGAAGCATAGGCACTTCTCCTTTCTCCTTAACCTTCAGGTTTTTTTGGTTTTAAGGTATTTATAGTATTTCCGAAATATGATTTTGAGAACGCCCATGACAGGGAATACAGAGGATGACGTGGAAGACATAGAAGAGCCTGGTTTAAAAGTAACCGGAAATAGCCGGTGATTCTCTCCGCGGATCAATGTTGTGGTGACCGACACGCGACGTTGTTATTATAATTCCAGGTGTACAAATACGTGGATAAAGGTTTTTTTTTGGTCAGCGTGAGTAATGATTTAAAGTTGTTAACCATGACAAAACCAAAAAAAAACTATGGTTCGTAATTTGATGTACATTTGATTTAAGTTGATGTATGTCTATAAATCAAATATAACCCAAAAATGTCACCAATCATAAAGTTTTAGGAATTTTGAAGTTAAGTTTGAGTTAAGAATGTAGTATCTTTGATTTATAATTTTGAGTTATATTATTTGTAAAATGGATAACTCAAATGATAACTCAACATCATCAACAATCTCATGTGGTAGAATATGGTAGAGTGATATTGGTTCTGATTGGTAACATGTATTATTAAATTTGAGTTGCAGTATTTATTATTATTTGATGTAAGTTGCAGTAAAAATTATGTAGTATCAAATAGTAGATTTACGTGGTTAAGAAAAAAAAAAGAATCAAAATCATAATATCACTCTACCACATTCTACCACATTCTACCACATGAGATTGTTGATGATGTTGAGTTATCATTTGAGTTATCCATTTTATAAATAATATACCTCAAAATTATAAATCAAAATACTACATTCTTAACTCAAACTTAACTTCAAAATTCCTAAAACTTTATGATTGGTGATATTTTTGGGTTATACTTGATTTATAGACATACATCAACTTAAATCAAATGTACATCAAATTACCAATCAGAACCATTATGATTTTGATTCTTTTTTTTCTTAACCACGTAAATCTACTATTTGATACTACATAATTTTTACTGCAACTTACATCAAATAATAATAAATACTGCAACTCAAATTTAATAATACATGTTACCAATCAGAACCTATATAAGGGTAATACAAATTATATCCAGTTAATTAATTCCTTTACTAAGCCCTTTTTATTATTATAATGGCCTTGCTTTGTCCTTGGTGCATCATATTTCTTTAGTGATTGATATTTGCTCTAAGACTCTAACACACACGCACATTAACACATATACACGCACAAAATAAACTAAAGATAGTGCAAAACTTGTAGACTTTAATTGGTTAACACTGTTGGAATAACATAAAAGGAAATTGTTCATCAAATCTTTTAGATATCTAAATTGAAATTGTTCATGGCCCACCATTACACAGGTTCAAATGTTTAAACATGAAATACACGATGACAATCACAAATCATTCATCTCTGCATTGGTATATTTTTCAGACCCCTTTCCCGTGACAGTATACATATATAGGCATCACCTAAACTTAACCCCCCCTCTCTCCTCAAAAGGTACGTTTATATATACGAAAAACACACATTATTATTTATTTTAATAGTATTCAAATTACAAACGAATGATTGCAGGAAATTAGTTTCACACAATTACAAATAATATTGAATCAAATGAATAAATGAAAACATAATAACATGAATTTCAAGTCTCTAAACTTCTCGGACAAGCGTGTCTAGTAATAATAACTCTTTTAATTAACAGCAGAGCATATCCTCCGGATTTGTCCAGCTGAGCCAGTGAGTGTCTGAATGTCTCCCATCTTGATCATTGCAGCTTCAAAATCAGACTCAAATCGAGAAGGATTTTTGCTGTATTCCGACACAATATTGTCCGTAGAAGCTCCGGTTCCGAATAAAACCTGATCGGTCGCCAAAAGTCCTTTCTTCTGCACTAAGTTTCTGTAATAATTGTTGTCGAACGAATTTGGTGTCACTAGATCTAGAGGTGCTAGAGTCGTGTCTCCACCGTCGACCGGACAGCGACGCTTACGGGTGCGGGAGAATCCGGCGTCAATGTCACTCGAGTTGTCGTAAAGTCTTTCCTTAAACGTGAGGCATTGAGCTTGGCCTAAGGTGTGAGATCCTGTGTAAATGGAATTTTTCGTGTGTCACAAGTAATGTCTTAAATCATACGAAATTAGTTATTAAAAGTGTTTTATTGAGAGGACTGACCTGAGAGAGCGACGAGATCTCTAGTGTTGAGTCCTTTCCGATCGAAAAGATCAGAGAGTTCGTCGAGGCTTGCCTTGAAACTGGGGAGATCGCCGCTGTCTGCGATAGCTCTAAACGCGGCAGTGGAATCTCTCCGACCAACCTTCACTTTATATATCGGACCTCCGACCTATTAACGATACCCAAAATTACATATTTAAGAATTGTTTTGGATTTGAAGGAAAACAAAAATCATAAAGTGGTGGTGCATATATGACCTAGCTCGATTGTATACGTTTAGATATGTAAACATGTTTGAAACATTCGAGATATATGTATATGAAGATTGATAGATACTAACGTATTCAGAAGCCTCTCTGGCAGCAACGGCAATTATATCAGCGCAAGAAACTACTCCGGGACAAACACTCTCCACAGCAGCTTTGGCTTGATCAATAACTTCGAATCCTCTCACAGATTGAAAGTTCGGAGCTGCATCTCTCTCACTCTCCATAGTAGCAGTTTTCACGAGCATGATAGATGCATCACAACCCTGAATTATTTTCCAAAACCATACATAAATTAAAGGTCCATGAACACGTATAAACTATAAACATATGTTCATACATACATTAACGAAGCAATCGTGGAAATGAAGACGGATGAGGGAAGCAGCCATTCTACTTTCACGGCTGATTGCAGTTCGGATGGAAGATCGAATGGTTGAGAGAGCGTTTGGACAAGTTTGGTCGTAGAAAGTAGGAGAAAGTTGTGCTTGGCAGAAACAAGACAAGCTTAACAACAATGCAAAAATCTGAAAAAGTGCCATTTAGTGTAACAGTAAGAAACTTTCTGTTAATTTTCGACGCAAAACAATTTCGTAAGATGTAATTGATTGGTTGAAAGATACTTGGTGTGAGTTTTAGAAATGAGACGTAATAAGTCTCTTTATATATAGAAGCGAAGTAATAAATGATGGTCACTTTTTGCTGCGGGAAAGCGTGGAAACCATCCGATGACCTTTTCCACACAAAAAAATGATAACGCGATTAATAGTGTACAACAAACAAAAGTGCGTGCATTCTCATATTTGATATAACAAAATGAAAATTTATGATGAGTTTCAAACTCAAATAAATTATTTTACTTTGTTAAAACATGAAATCTCTTATATTGGATTTTTAGTTAAAATTTATACATTGGATTCAACAATATTAGTTTAAGTTTTTATTCGTTTTTTAAAAATAAAAAGAGTTTTATTTGGGGTATTTGATTTTTTTCCCTCCTGCTATTTCCATTGCTGCATTACTTAACATTTGAATTCAATGAAAAATACTGAAGAAGTATCCGAATTAGGTTTAGATTGATGGAAGCTGGCCTGCGTTGACCAAATCAGAACTTAATAAATATTAAAAACCGTCAGGCTTACGCGAAATTTTGAAAATTGACTTTTGACGAAAAATAATAGTGAAAGAATCTTCACCAAGCATGACGTTGAATTGTCCTTACCGCAATCACAAGTGGTGCCGAGACTGCTTTTTAACTTGTTAGGTTAAGTTTTACGGGTGTTTCGCGTTACAAACGACTTAGCCTTTTTCGTAACCTGTTAATTATCAAAGCTTGGATTAATTTGAGATATCAATCATGTTATGAAAATTAATTATAAGAAATAATTAAACATTCTGTGCAGAATGATTAAATAATTCGACTCGAAAAACCTAAAATTTTGACAGCCAATCCATACAATGAAAAAAATTCTGTAATGATTAAGTCACTTTTCTGTATATTTAATTCATTTTCACGATCCTTCACCATTCTTAGTATCACTATGGCTACAAAATTCTTTAAACTCAGTTGATCAATATAATTCAAAATCCAGTAATCAGTTCCCTTTTCTCAACAAATTTATCCCGAATTTCAGATTAAAACTATATAGAACAAATATCTTCATTCCAAAATTCTCATTTTGTTAGCTTTCCGTAAATTTCTGTTTGAATATAATATCGTATTTGCGATCGATCTCCAATTCCATTAAATGTATGCATTTAATACGAAGTGGTGACTCCCGCGTGCAATTAATCATTACGATAAATTAAAGCCAACCACCCATAAATATACAATTTGTTTTTTTAAAAAGGTTATAACTTATATATAAGATTTTAACATGAAGTGTTGATATTGATATTTGCAATACAAATAATTCTCGCTAATCAGTTAATTAAACTAGCCTTCAAAGAAGAAAAAAAATACTACTAAGTACTAGCTAACCACACACCGTTGACATATTTTGTCGAATGCGTCGTAGTGAATTTTCTTCATCCTTCAAAAAACGCGTATATATATATATATTCAGTAGTAGTAAATAGATCTTTCAATTTTGAAGTGTAATATTAAGAATATATAAATAAATGTCAGCTGGGTTGAATTTCTAATAGATGACAGCTTTTAGTCTAATTGGATCATGTAAGACCGTTTAGATCCATGCACTCGCCTAGTAACTGTCGAAAATAGTTGAATTGACCTTTTCTTGTTTCATCAAAAGAACGTAAGAAACACAAACACATCCATATATCTATTACGTATAGATGAGCCTACATGTGTGTGTGCGCTAATGCATATTGGGGGTGAGCAAATTAATTAAATTAGGTTCTCATTTTTAACTGATATTTTTGATTTGATCCATTAATCGGTTTTCTTTGTTAAAGCATGAAATCTTATAATGGATAGTACATAAGGTAATGACCGTCCATATTGATCGATGCATCAAAAATTTGAGGACAATATATATATATATATATATATGTTTGTAACGAAAGTTTCCAAATCTTTTACCATATACTTAATATTTTCATGATGATTATAGTCTTGGAGTAATTTATCCAACATGTTTTATCACAGTATAAAACATATTATCATCACCTTTTGGTTTGGGTTTAGAAATGATGTTTAATGTGGATCGGTAATAGTTTCTAGGTAACCCCCGAAGACTGGATTATGCGGTTTAAGAAAAAATGGACATAACAGCAACAATACACAGTCATCATAATTAACATTTCCATGGCCATTCACCATCACAATCACATACCATGTAATATCACCTCTATTGGAGGTTTTAAACTGAGATTTTTAAATTAAAAAATTCTAATAAAAAAGTAGAAAATAAGAAAAACGGTTATTACAGTTTTAATTAATGTTGCTTCAATTTGTCATAATTTTATTAGTCAATTTTTTTTTTAATTTTAATTAAAACATTAAATTTTTAATGTTAATAACCCAACAAAAATTTGACCGGAGGTGGTCTAAGTATAGTTTTATTTCACACCTCCACCAATTGTGACGTCTTAGCTAGGAACATTGCAACTCTAATCAGTGGCGAATTTGGCACATAATTAATTAAAGAGGATATACAATTACACAGTGTTCGTCCGCCCCTGACTCTAATTAACCATTCATTTTCACAATATAGATGTAGCTCAAATTTTGTATTTTTTGCTAAAACGTCGACACAATTTTGCCCAATCAAATTCACCGTTCATCCATTTCGAGCTGCAATTTGTTGGTTTTGGTAGGAAATTACTTCTTTAAAAAAATCAAAATCAAACCGAATTTCTATTATATATTGTGTTTAATTTTGACTTTTTTTTTTTTTCTGGTCGTCAACTATTCCTTTCAAACTTACCGCGCAAGATAATTGCTGATTATAAACTTAACTATATATATATATATATGTATATATATTACATGAATATATATATATATTGACGGGCTAAACTTCAACCTATATAATAATAATTATAAGACTAAATCAGCGCTTACTAATGATGTTCTCTTTTTTCTTCTCAACCTCCTTAGTTACGTCCTTTTGTAAGTTAACAATTTGACAATTGACCAAAATTCAGATCTATGATATTGTATATTAACATACACTGACTGACATATATATATATATATATTATATATGTATATATTTGATCAACTAGTATCTAAACATATAGTAATTTATAGTTTTCAACATCGAAAACAACCTTTTGAAGAAAACTGAACAGCGATGGAAACCGCGCGGAAACTCTTATGCACGTATGTAGTTCTATATAAACACCTTAGGGTTTGTATTATTCAACATCAATCTCATAATATATCATTCTTGAACGATAATTTCCCAGCAAAATAAAAAAAAGATTACCATTTTACTAAATATAAAGAAGATAAAATCACAACTTTTTTTTTAAGTACAAGAGAGAATAAAAACATGAAGAAATTTTCACTAATGTTTGTGCTGATGATAGTGATCCTTACATTTTCGATCTGTCAAGCACAATTGTCTCCAACGTTCTACAACCAATCTTGTCCTAATGCTCTCTCCAAAATCCGATCCTCCATTGGAAGCGCCATCGGCCGTGAACGACGAATGGCCGCGTCTCTAATCCGCATGCATTTCCACGACTGTTTTGTTCATGTAATTTTTTGTTTTTCTCTTTCAAATACTATTTCCACATTTTTATTACTCTTACGAAATCATTTTATATTTCCTTGTGTATCTGTAGGGCTGTGATGCATCCATATTGCTCGAGGGAACATCAACAATAGAGAGCGAGCGAGATGCACTGCCAAATTTCAAATCAGTAAGAGGTTTTGAAGTCATAGAAAAAGCTAAATCCGAAGTTGAGAAAGTATGTCCCGGCATTGTTTCTTGCGCTGATATCTTAGCGGTTGCGGCAAGAGATGCTTCCGAATACGTATGAAAACTAGTGATTATATATGTATATACCCAATATCCCTAATATAAATATATCATATGTAACAATTGTCCCAACATATATATTATCTAGGTGGGAGGTCCAAAATGGGTGGTGAAACTGGGAAGGAGAGATTCAAAGGCCGCGTTCAAATCTCTAGCAAATAACGGTGAACTCCCAGGATTTAAAGATAGCATTGATCAACTCTCTGGCCTCTTCAGCAAGAAAGGACTTAACACAAGAGACCTTGTCGCTCTTTCAGGTTGGTCCAAAAATTATATTTTGTATATTATATAAAGTTCACCATGTCTTTGTAACTAGAAAATTCGAGTTTATAATATGCGACTTTGTGATGCTAGATTCATTTGATTAGTCTTATATTGTACCATCATATTTCTAAATGACATTTTCTATATTCTGTGTGTGCAATGCACGAAAACATTGTAGGAGCTCATACCATAGGACAATCTCAATGCTTCTTGTTCCGGGACAGGCTCTACGAAAATTCAAGCGACATCGACGTAGGATTTGCAAAAATGCTTAAAAATCGATGCCCAACTGTGGGCAATGATGGGAATCTGGCAGCGTTGGATCTTGTGACACCTAATTCTTTCGACAACAATTACTACAAGAACTTAATGCGAAAGAAAGGACTTCTTGTAACCGATCAAGTTTTGTTCGGATCTGGAGCATCAACTGACAGCATTGTGTCAGAATATAGTAGGAACCCATCGAATTTCAAGGTAGATTTCGCCAGAGCTATGATCAAGATGGGTGATATCGAACCTCTCACCGGCTCTGCCGGAGAAATCAGAAGGATATGCAGCTTTGTTAATCAGCACAATGCTTGATTATAACATGCATGCGAATATGCGATGCCTTTTTATCACTTATGTTGTTATTTATTTATTGTTCTTTGAATCTTGGTTATAATTGTGTGTAATTTGTAAAACCAATTTGTGTATTATTTTTCTTTTAAAGAAACTGAATAAAATACCATATTTTATGATAATATAATTTGTACCAATGTTTGTTTTGATACATTATTATACACATTAATTAGTGATGATCTTGAAGAATAGAAAAAAATTAAAATAATAACTAGAAAATGTTAACAATCATCGCCGGTTCATTTTGCCTTGGTATGGGCCAACGGCCACTGTACCTAAATTGGGTTATATAGACAAGCGCCAAGTCCACCATAATTTGTGTGCACCATGCCACATGGAATTAATATGACCTCTCTGCAGCAGACGAATTTTGAGTTAAAAAACCATCGTCTTCCTTATTTCTTCTCTCAGAATTTTACGGCAAACCTCTCTATTCGCTCTTCATTAAATTTCCTGAATCTTCTCCGATAATTTCGTCTTATATCTCTACCACAAAGTTTCTGTTGGTGAATTAACTGTAGGGTTTTCATTTGTCGCTCCTCGACGAATTTTCCCCATTGATTGGTACTTTTGGATCTGAAGAGATATCGATCTTGGCAGATCTCAATTGGATAATCTTCCGTTTGTTCAATCCAATCGAGTTTGTTCGTGGGTTCGGCTTCTGAGAGATTCTGGGGAATAGTATCTGGATCTGTCAAATTCAAGACTAGTTTTTTTAATTTTTTTTTTGCGATTGAACTATTGGAAATGATTTGATCTCTGGGTTGGATTTGATCATTTGTAGAGTGTATCATTGAGACTGTTAATGAATATTGCTGTAAGAGAGGAGGAGAATCTGCTTCCGAGCTTTTCATACTCTTTTCTGGGATTTCTCAAGTTTTCAACTTTGGATTTCATTAAGAGATCTGTGTCAACCTTAGACCCTAGATTTAGATGGGATAAGGTATTCTTGCTAATAAAAGGAGAGAATTTTCCGAATTTGACTTAGTTTCAATTGAGAATGGGTTCGTCACAAGGCTCCACACTTTCGGCTGATGTGATGAGCCTTGTGGATACATTGCCTGTGCTTGCTAAAACGCTTATCGCTGGTGGAGCTGCTGGAGCATTTGCTAAGACTGCTGTTGCACCTCTGGAAAGGATCAAAATTCTATTGCAGGTGAATCTCTAGCTCGTGTTGATAATCTTATTATGTTTCAGTGACTCTGATTATATTTAATTGTATTCCAATTTCATGTGGTTTGTTTTCTCTATTCATTTGTGTTTTCATCATATCCTAATATATTTGCTTTGATGTGCTTTCAACACCAGACTAGAACAAACGACTTTAGGACCCTTGGTGTATCCCAGTCACTTAAGAAGGTGTTACAATATGATGGTCCTCTCGGATTCTATAAGTGAGTACTTAGTGGTTTGACTCTTATTTTTCAACTTTGCTTAATTACTTTACTGAGACCTTGTGTTGTGCATGACTCTTGCAGAGGAAACGGGGCGAGTGTTATTAGGATCATTCCGTATGCTGCCCTTCATTACATGACTTATGAAATTTATCGTGACTGGATTTTGGAAAAAAATCTCCCCTTAGGTTCTGGTCCAATTGTTGATCTTGTGGCTGGTTCAGCTGCAGGCGGAACAGCAGTTTTGTGCACGTATCCTCTTGATTTAGCTCGTACTAAGCTAGCTTACCAGGTTTGTGATTTGGAATACCTTGCTTTGGTAGACTTTTGATGTTGGTTAATTGGAAATGAAGACTATCTTTTTGTTTCTCCTCTAATGCTGTTGTTATTATATTCAAGGTTTCTGACACAAGACCGAGTCTCCGAGGTGGTGTGAATGGATTTTACCGTCAACCTACATATTCAGGCATAAAAGAGGTGCTTACAATGGCTTATAAAGAAGGGGGACCACGTGGGCTATATCGAGGCATTGGTAAAGCTCATAAAATTTGTTTGCATCAATGTTTTAACTGTCTATCAAATTGACAGAGGAAGTCTTTTCAGCTATAACGATTGGTGTCAAATTAATACCAATTCTGTGAAGAATTTCTTAGTCCAATCTTGGGTAATATAGTTTGGTATCAGACTGACTCTTAAACTGTATTTTAATATGTACATTTTTCCTAATTTGCAGGGCCAACGCTGATAGGTATCCTTCCCTACGCAGGCCTCAAGTTCTACATATATGAGGAATTGAAAAGACATGTTCCTGAAGAGCATCAAAATTCTGTTCGAATGCATCTGCCTTGTGGAGCTTTAGCTGGTTTATTTGGCCAGACCTTGACTTACCCACTGGATGTTGTTAGGAGACAAATGCAGGTAAAAAAATACAAACAATCCAGAAATAAGATTAAAACTTTACAGCATTTCAGTACTCAGGATCAATTTGGTTTCATGGGACAACAGGTAGAAAATCTGCAGCCTATGACGAGTGAAGGCCACAACAAACGTTACAAGAACACATTTGATGGGCTTAACACGATAGTTCGAACTCAGGGTTGGAGACAGTTGTTTGCTGGTTTAAGTATCAACTACATTAAGGTAAGAATATGATATAAAGTCTTCAACTTCAATGAATCCGAGAAATCTCAATCTGGATTTCAATTCTTTTTGAAATTTGGTGACTTATATTGTTGATTTGTCTTTGCTTGTTAGATTGTTCCATCGGTTGCGATTGGATTCACGGTTTATGAGTCAATGAAGTCATGGCTGCGGATTCCACCACGAGAGCGATCAAAACCAGCTTAAGGGTCTTTGTCCATTCGCTCTCTTACGAGCAAACACAACAGAAAACAAATGTCTGACATTTTTTTTTTTGTTAACACTTTCTGTGGCAAATTTGCCCCTATAATTCTTTGATAGTGATAATATTCCATTTAAGAAATTAATCAGAAAAATTATAAATTAGTGATCAAACCCAAAAAGAAAAGTTGATTCATGTGTAAAAAATATGTCAATCAACAGTTGAAAAAATTCAGTATTTTCCTAGAAAAGTTTTTAATATGATAACTCGAACTTAAAATTGTAAATTCGATTTGTTAGTCTATAACAACTTAAATAATGCAATGATTTAAATGAATCTGGGACAACATGAACTCAATGATGGACCAATATCACATGCGTATCTGTTGCTGTGAAATGTCATAAAACCCCACTACCTAGCACGAATTACTCGAGCTTAGGGTTATAACGGTCATTACATCCAATGAACAAGAAAGAGAGAGATATAAATGTATGTGTAAATAAATATATTTGTGGCAGTAACATAAAATTTTAATCGTATATCGTTCCTCCTTCTTCTCCTCCCGTCGGATTCGACTCTTCAGTTGCTTATTTATTCCTCATCTTCTTCTGGGCAAGTTTGATCGTTGCTTTAATATCTGGGTTGTTTTCATATTTTTCTCAGATCACTTAGATAATTTTGGGTTGTGTTTCTCAGAAAGTCGAGGTTTTTTTAAGGGTTTGGAGGGAATGTTGTCATCCAGTGACCAGCAGAGATTAGTCTCTTCTTTCCTTGAAATCGCTGTTGGACAGACCCCTGAAACTGCCCGACAGTTCTTACAGGTTCTTGCTCGAAACTGGTAGATTTGTTTTTTTTTATCTTGCTATGGTTGGATGTGTCTTAGTGAGCTTAACCTTGATTTACTTGTTTTGGGCTACACGTTGGCCTTATTTCAGCTTAGGAACAATTTGTTTGAAGACTTTTAACAATTTGGGATGTCCACTTGAAACCCTAGATTGGATTCCTAATTTCTTAAGCTGATTGGAATTTTTTATGAACATTCTTAGAGTATTGGGTTTTCGAGTTTGAACCTAAGATTGAGATTTGACAAAAGTGTTTTTTGGGGTGTTTCTCTTTTGATCTGGCCTTTCGTGTAAGAAGATCTCTGTGGTGTTAGCCGTTAGGATCTGCATTTTGAGGAGATTGATTTATCAGGTTTTAATTTTTGTTATGTGATCATTGTTCTTCTTATAACTTATAAATGACTCATTTTAGCTGTTCTAGAATTTAGTTTGTTTGTAGAGATTGGTCTTTTCAAAATGAGTAAAATGTTATTGTTTGCTGTTAACCACTCTTGTCGTGATAAATTTGTTAAGCTCTCTTAACTTTTGTGTAAAGTTACTAACATATCAGAAATTTTCTATCAACCAACAGGCAACAAGCTGGAAACTTGAGGAAGCTATTCAGCTTTTTTACATTGGAAATGAAGGCGGTATGCTTCCCTCTGGTACACACACTCAGCCAGAGTCCAACGATCACGGGGCTGCTCAATCTTGGGGGTATGATAATGTTATAATTTGGTTATTCTTAAGTACATTCGTTTTTTTGGTTTGTTTCAACCTTTTAGTATGTTATTATATCCCATAGGGCGGGTACAGACACAGGAAATGAAAGGATACTGCAGAACAATGTAGATGAAGTGCGTGCTCCTTTGCCCGTTGTGAGGGAGACTCTTTATGGCGACTCTATGTATTATGGGTTAGTCTCTTTTAGCTCTCTTCTTTTTTCATCTTATATCCAGAACTTGTATTTAGGTTGAAAGGTTTATCTGCAGAGCTGCCTCTGTATTTTATGTTGTTTTCCCTTGCTGGCTGTAATTACTTAGGATTAAGCGGAGGTAGTAACAACTAACAATGTAGGTTCCTCGAATATTGAGCTGCCCTCTTTTATTTCTTGATTCAGAGGTTGGTCATGTTGATGTTTCTGCTGGTATGCAGTTTTCGGATTTACTACTGTCTCAGTTAGCTCTTGTTAGGATTCTTATCTAGGTCTAGTAACTCTAGTTGATGCTGCTGTTAAATAATTTAGAGCCATCCTTCTTAGTTTATTAAGGTTGCTCTAGTTGTTTATGTGTCAGACTGTCAACCTCATGATGGTTCAGTTCCTTTCCTTGCCTCTACTTATGCACAAGCAAAGGTGTTGCTGCTACTTCTTTTACTTAAGTGTTCGCTTTTGCAAAGAAAACTAAACCAGAGAAGCTATTCATAAGTACACAAATTATGTAGCACATGTAAGAAGTGTAATCACGTGTCTCTAAAAATATTGTTTTCATTTGTCATTTGCCCATTAAGGTCAGCATCTCCAACATTTTTAATCATGCCCCAATCTATGTAGATGTATGTTTATTGTTTTATGCTGATAAATAGTCTCTTCTAACAGTACATGCGGGATGTAGCGCTGATAATTCACTTGCATTTGTGATTAGGGCTATGAGGATGGGAAACTCTCAGCCTGAACCATCTTCTTTGATAGCTTTCCGTAACTTCAGTGAAGAGCCAAGAAGCCCGGGAATTTGGGAACCAGATGAGGGTGCTTCATCTGCCTCTGCCTCAGCTTCTGCATCAGAGTCAGCATCAGCTACACGGGATAGCTTGGCCTCATTATACCGTCCTCCTTTCCATCTGATGTTCCAGGGCTCGTTTGAACAGGTTCTCTACAACATTTCTTACTGTGGTAATTGCTTGTCTGCGTTCTTACTCTAGACCTCTCTGTATGGTTTTTGTTCAGGTAAAAGCCACTTCTTCTTCTCAGGGTAAATGGCTTCTCGTCAACCTCCAATCTACCACGGAATTTAGCTCTCACATGGTTATTCTCTAAAATTTTATCTGTGGATTTCTTTTTCTACACAACTTTGACGATAGTCACATCTAGATCTGATTTTTTTGTTTGTTTTCAGTTCAGATTTGTTTGTTATAGTTTCGGGTGAGTTTTGGTTTTTATGAATATATACCTTCAATTTGAAGGACGTTTTAAGAAACTGTGGTTTCTTTTTGATATGGAAATAATGATAACTGGATTGGTTTATTTTCTTTGATTTGGTTATTATGTTTCAGTTTCGGATTGGTCAAATCAAATTGCATACCCACTCACTTCCCAACTTTTTGTGTTTCTTTTTCATAGCTAAATCGAGATACTTGGGCTAATGAGGCCGTTTCCCAGACTATCAAAGCCAACTTCATCTTCTGGCAGGTGAAGAACTTGCCTTTAAATCTTTTTTGTGCTTAAACCAAAACTCTCTTTACAAAATTGGTTAAAATCCCGCCAGAAGTAGTTAAAATCTCACCTTTTCCGTACTAGGTCTATGATGATACCACGGAAGGAAGAAAGGTATGCACATACTACAAGCTTGAATCCATTCCAGTGGTGCTTGTAATCGATCCAACCACTGGTCAAAAGATGAGAATGTGGTGCGGAATGGTCGAACCCGAGATTTTGCTTGAGGATTTAGTTCCATTCATGGATGGTGGTCCTCGTGAACACTTTGCTTCTCTCTCAAAGAAACGGCCAAGAGACAGCTTCTCTTTGACTCCTCATTCGAAGCCCAAAGGTTAGTTTTCAAACTTATCCACAACTTCCATGATGTTCAATCTTTTAATATGACTCATTCCTTTAGAGGATGCTGCAAAAGATGAAGACGAAGAAGAACTGCAACGAGCATTAGCTGTTTCCTTGGAAGATAACGACATGAAAGAGTTCTCAGATGATCAATCAACAATAACACCTGAAGTAGCGGTTGAAGAAGTTACAACTGCGGTGCTGCCAACATTCCCACCTCTGCCAGAAGAACCAAAGGGAGGCGATCGCAGCATTCAATGCAGAGTTGGGATCCGTTTACCTAACGGACAAAGACTCCAGAGGATTTTCCTCAAAACCGATACAATTAAGGTTTGCAAATCTTAAGAAGTAACATTGATTCTTCTTGTTTCTTGTCTTTTTGTCTTGAGATTTTCTGAGAGCTTGTTGCTGTCTCCACTGTAGCTTCTCTGGTCTTTCTGCTATTCTCAGCTTGAGGAATCAGATAGGAAGAAGCCATTGAAGCTAACACAAGCGATTCCAGGTGGATCAAAGACATTGGAGTATGAATCTAACTTAACCTTGGAGCAATCTGGTGTTGCCAATTACATGATCTCTGCTACGTGGGAATGAAAAAAATCGTATCTATAAACATTGCTGTTTCTAAAGGTTTTTATCAGATAGTTATTTTATTGTCGACTTTATGAAAGAACAGGTTATGGTATTTAATTTGTAGTGAATGGAAAAGTCATATATTATTGGATTATATAGTTTTTATATTTATCACATTCATATTAGTTGAAATTTGAGAAAAATAGTTTCAGTAAGCTTTCAAATATCTGTTACTTTAATTTGATTAATGATTATTCGTCTTAACGGTCACTATGTTGCTATGAATATTAACAACTAATATTTGTTACAGTCATATTAGTTGAAATTCGAAAATATTGGTTTCAATAAACGTTTAAATCTCTATTAATATAAATTGGATTAATTATTATAGTCTCAACAGTAACTATGATGCTTATATTAGATTCATTAGTCTTTAAAATATATTAGTTTAATCGAACAAATGATGATTTTAAGACTAAACTGTCATTATGCCTTATTTTAGACCACAAACAACAAGAAGCTGAGTTGTAAAGCTGATTTAGTTAGAACGCTCACTAGTGGTGCGTGAGGTACACGACTCATTCGGTGGAGGTTAGGCGCGTGTGTAGATATGTATAGATAACTATCCATAGAAACCCAAATGTCCGTTTCACGTTTTGCATTACGAAGACCCAAATCCAAATGTCTTTACATGAACCAATGGCATCTTTAAAATTTAGGGGGAAAACTAAAAAGAAAGAAAATACGAAACCAAATTTGAAAATACATAAATATAATGTTAAAACATTTGCAATTAATCATGTATTTAAACAGTACCGCCAAAATATATATTTTCTACGTATATCAAATTACAATAGTTAATACTCCAACCGTTTGATTATAGTGTTTTTTTAAAAAATCATCAACATTATAAGTTATAAAAAATTATTGTATCACATTTTTATTTACATTTCACAAAATTTATGAGATCATACATTACAAGTAATAATAAAAATGTAACAAATATGACATAAAATCATTAGATGAAATAAATTTTTGTAACATTTTCTAGTATCCACTTATGGTTAGTACGTAAACTAACATTCGAGGTAAAAAGAAAAATAGTGAAGGCTTTGGTGTTTAAAGTCAAAATTCATGAGTTCATTGAAGTGAAAGATTAAGAGAGAGGGTTTTGTCTTGAAGCCATCAGAAAGACACGAGAAAGAGTCTGAGGTGGCCCCCTGACCACACCCGCATGTGCCCACATTTCACCGTTTCACAATGACACTCAAACCGTAACCTTCCTCATTTTAAAATAATAATAACAGTAATGAATTTTGCCCGGATTAGTTAAACTGATTTTACACTGCATTAAAAATATATATACTTTTACTTTTAAAATTAAAAACTCAACTATTTAAATTTAGAAGCCTTTTACAAGTTGGCTTTACCAAGCAGTAAAAAAATATTATAAGATGAATTTTAATATCATTATACCCAAAAACAAAAATTAAACTTTTAAAAGTTTAGATTGTGTGTGTATTTCAAGCGCTAGTATAAGAGTATATTTCACACGTTATTATTTTGTATATCACTCTAGTAATACACATCTCCTTGTTCTTTTTTCTTTTCTTTTTTTGTAAAAAGGGTTCAAATCTACGTGTTCCTATCAACACCATTCTACTCTTACTTATTAAGAAAATAAAAGTTTCAAGACTCTTTTTTGGAAATTAATTTTCTTCTTTACTAGGGAAAAAGGGAAAATGACTGGAGCTATATATATTTCAGAGGTCATAGAAGACTCAATCCCAATTATTAAAAGAGAAGAACAACAAAGCGAGAGAGAGAGAGAGAGGGCATTTTGAGGTGTGTTATTTCTATATTTTTAATATATATATGTATATATATAAGTATGGGCTTGTTCTTCATCATCTACTTGGTTTCTTTCTTGTCTCTGATTTTAGCTTTTTATTGACCTTTTTCTTCTTGGTTTCTTTCTCTGAATCTCAAGACTAAAAGGGTACAATAAAAAACAACTTATACTATGTCTTCTTTCAAAACCTTACAAATTAAATCTAACTCCTTGGATTTATATTTGTTCTCTTTGTTCTCGTAAATGTCTTCTAGTGAATTTTATTTTCTCATGTCGTCAATCTCTATGGATTCTTCCTGTTCTTCTAATTCCTTGCTTTTCGTTTTCTTCTAAATCATATTTGATTTCTATCTTCTCTCTCATTTTTAAATTATTTTTCTTAATGGATCTTTGTAGATTAAGCAAAATCAGCCCCAAGAAGATGTCTTCATCGTACAACAACTCGATTTCATCATCTTCCACTCAGTCCTTCCTCCTCTCGGGCGCCAGCACCGGAATTAACATATTTAATCGTGAAGAGCCGGTGATGAAGATGGTTCAACAATCAAACTCCGTTGCTCCACTACCCAAAAAACGAAGAAACCAACCGGGAAACCCAAGCAAGTACCTCTATAAAAACATACATAAATATATTGTTTTATATAATATTTATGTGTTTTAATTTCCAAACAAGAATCAATCAATAAGCTATCGTGGTTGAAATGAAATAAGAACCCTAATCTTAATTCATTTATTCTGTTTATTCTCACTGAAAATGAATAGTTATATGATTATAATTTTTTCATCTTGATTAGATTAGAGATTATTTGGAATTTCTTGTGCTCGATTAATCAATTTTTACAAATAGGTTAAGATTATTTGATGTGTTGTATATAATTGTCTCGACTTTTTTTTTACAAATATATTGTTTTTACAATTTCATCTTAATTTTGTTTTGTTGATAATTTTTTTTTAATGAAACAGACCCAGATGCTGAAGTGATAGCGTTATCTCCAAAGACGATAATGGCGACGAACAGATTCATATGTGAAGTATGCAACAAAGGGTTTCAAAGGGAGCAAAATCTGCAGCTTCATAGGAGGGGACACAATCTTCCATGGAAGCTGAAACAAAAGTCTAACAAAGAAGTGAGGAGGAAAGTATATCTTTGTCCGGAGCCTACCTGTGTTCACCATGACCCCTCACGTGCTCTCGGAGACCTCACCGGAATCAAGAAACACTATTATCGGAAGCATGGCGAGAAAAAGTGGAAATGTGAGAAATGCTCTAAACGATACGCTGTTCAATCTGATTGGAAAGCTCACTCTAAGACTTGTGGTACCAAAGAGTATCGATGTGACTGCGGTACCATCTTTTCTAGGTAAACTCTCTTCCTTTCTCTTCATTCCATTTGATTATCCGTATTCCAAATCAAATCAGTGTGAAAGAACATATAATAAACATTAAAATACATGTGTTGGTTAGTACATAGATCAGTGTAGTGGTTATCACCATTTGTTGCTCAAAACTGATCTCTCTTTTTTTTTTAACGGCGGATTTTACATGTCGGCTATATATTTTTAAGGTTAGAGTAAACTAGGCTTCGGCTTAAGATCCAAGTAAAAAATAAAACATGTCGGTCAGTGAATAGTAAAATTTCAACTAATGAATGCGAAATCTATATATAGTAATTGAGTGTGGTACCCTCTTTAATTATATATTGACTTGTGACTGAAATCTATTCATATAGATATCATCTATATTGGCCACGGAACATCTTATTTCCTGCATAGGGACATGAACATATATGCATATATACACATAGGATCTATCAATATGTTTGTTTGGTTGCTAATGAGTAGTGAAAGAGAGAAAGACAGTGAAGGGAGAAAGGAGAAAAATAAAAGATGCTAAATTTGGTCACATGTGAGTTGGATTTGTTTCCATGCATTCCCATTTTTGTTTTCTTCTTCTTCAACTTTGCAGGTTCCTCTTTCCATGTAACTCATCTTCTTGAGGGTCCCGTCCCATTTCTCTCTCTCCATAATGTATAAAATAATATGATTTTTTTCTTTTTAAATACCAATTAAATTATATATGTGTGTTTGTGTATAAGAGTGGTTGATTTCATTGTTTAATTAATAATGTGTATGGTCAGCGTGATATAGTAGGAGTAGTTGATGTACACTTTACATTTCTAGGGTTTTATTTTAAAAATCTGATTTTGGTAAAATATTATTTTTCTTTTTTGTCGCTAGTCATGTATTGACCTTATCGTAATTACATTTGTTTTACTCTGTATTTGTTGTAATTGCAGAAGAGACAGTTACATTACGCATAGGGCATTCTGTGATGCATTAATACAAGAGTCAGCAAGAAACCCTACCGTGAGCTTCACGGCCATGGCAGCTGCCGCTGGTGGCAGCAGCAGACATAGCTTTTACGGCGGTGCTACTTCTGCGCTCTCTCACAACCATTTCGGTAACACTTCAAATTCCGGTTTTACCCCTTTACCTGCAGGTTACAATTTGAACCGTTCTTCTGCCGGCAAGTTTGAAGACTTCGTTCCTCAGTCCACAAATCCTAATTCCGGCCCTACCAATTTCCTCATGCAATGTTCGAACCAAGGATTGTTGACGCAAAATGATCAGAGTCTCATGAACCAGCACGGTTTGATCAGCCTCGGTGATAATATCAACAACAACAACTTATTTGGATACTTTCAAGACAACACTAAGAGCTCTGATCAGACAAGCATCTCTTCTCTTTTCACTAATGGTGCTGATAACAACGATCATTCGGCTGCTTTGCTAAGAGGGCTAACTTCTTCATCTTCGTCAAGTGTGGTCGTTAATGACTTTGGAGATAATGATAATGGAAATCTTCAAGGCCTAATGAACTCTCTAGCTGCGACAACAGATGGTCAAGGCCGATCTAGTAGTATTTTCGATCTTCATTTCGGAAACAATCTTAGCATGGGAGGCTCTGATAGGTTGACTCTGGACTTTCTTGGCGTTAATGGAGGGATTGTGAGCAACGTCAATGGTCGTGGTGGTCGTAATGGAGCTCCCCTCGAGACTGAGATTAAATTTTCACATCCAAATCATCCATTTGGAAAAGGTTGAGATGATCGTATATGTTGGATTCCTTGGAGTATATTTTTAAAAAAATTTCTTTCGTTTGATATTTTCGACTATTAAGGATATGGATTTTAATTAATTAGCTTTCGACTTTCGTTATGTATTTATAGTTTTCTTAAGGATTTTTTTTTAATATATTGTTGTCATGGTGGGAGGCTCGAACCTGTGTTTCCCTAATAAAATTTAGAATCTTCCAAACAGTTGAGCCATTTGCATTAGCAAGGAAAATTTGAGTGTTAACTATATTTATTCATGAAAGTAATTATAACTAGTTAATATATAATTAACATAATTTAAGATATACATATTTTGACGCCATGAACGAACTTTAGCAGAAAAAAATAACATGGACGAAACATAATTTAATTTATAAGATACCTAGTGTCAAGGAGAATTTGAGTGTCAAAAATATACGCATTTTTATGTATTATGTGAATTAATTAGAAAATGAGTAATATCAAGTAGTTGAAGAAAATTTTATTTAAAAACTCCCTCATGGGATAACGGATATGCATATAGTTAATATTATATATATATATATACATGTGGGATGCTTTTTAGATACTTTTCAAATACTGTATATTGCTTAATTTTCTAAATTAATTCACATGATACACATACTTGCTAACGCTCAAATTCTACCTAGCTAGTATTTGGTACCTTAGAAATTAGGTTATGCTATTTTCAAGACATTTTTGTTTTTATTTGGTAAGTTTCGTCCATGACATTTTTATAAATGTATACTTATATTTTGGACTAGTTTAATTATACAGTTAACTAACTTAATTATAACTATGCTCATTTAGAGAATTGTACATGCTCTATATCCCACGTTGCACATGCAAGTTATGAGCAGATTTCAAGAGATATCTGTCTACAATAATACGTCAACGGATCGGATAATATTCCAACAAAAGCATAATACAAACAGAAGCATCCAACATTCCAAAATTATTCAAATTCGTGTCGTAATCAAATATTTATAATATTTAATAGGTATTGTTATTAATATTATTGTCAATCTTGTTGTATGTAGTACATATAAAATATAAAGATGTTCGGCCACCTAATACAAAATTACCGAGTAGGCAAAATATTCCATATAGATAGTAGCTAACTGTTTGAGCAAACAATTTGATTTTCCAAAATATGAGTTTAATGTTTCAAAACAATCTTGAAATTAAATGGGAAAAGGGTGTTGACATTCCGAAGACATAACTCTCTTTTTTTTTTGTCGTCGAGGTAGTTATTTCATTACAGGACTAGTGATATATACGGACAGCACAAACATACCTTAGCTCTGTTTCGTTTGGTCTTTATTGTTACTTTCCCCCACGTTGACTCCACCTAATCAATATTCTATGTTTCAATGCAACTTTCCGCACCACATATAAAGATAAATGTATTAGTGTATCCATGATTAATCTTATTATAAAGGTTATCAAAGGTAGTATATCAAGTGACATAGTTTCATGTTTATGTATAATTAAGAACTAAATGTTACCACTCGCAACAATCAATCTAGTGATATAATACAAAATAAAATAAAAACACAAAGAGACCATAATGATATTGAGGAGTTTTATAAATGTTAAAATGTATATATACACACATACATAACCATCAAACATGTATATATTTGAAGAGTTAAATAGATCGTAGCCCCACCAACTCGAAAAAGCATTGCATTCCTTCTATTTAATATAACCATCACAGTGTCTTAAATTCTTAATTAACCATCAAACATGTCTTACAAAAAAAAAAAACCTTAATTGATGGATAAGTAATCAAATAAAATATAATTTATACATAATGAACACACAAACATAAAATAAAAATTATACACATACAGATAAAATGGACTATAAAAACCACTAATAAATATATTATGGCTCTCCTCAAGTCTAATGAAATGAATTAAAGATATATAATAAATATATTTAGTGGTGAATAAAAAGTGAATATATAGTTTTACAGATTAAACTAAGAGAGAGCAAAGAAAAAGGAAAAAGGAAGGAAAACTTGTCGTAGTGAATGGTAGAGTTCTCCTTGACGCGAAGCATCAAATATGCCCGTGAGCAAATAATATCGAGAGTTTTAACAAACAATAAAATAATTAATCGATTAATACTGCAAGTCTCAACTCAAATGCTTTGGGATATCTCCTTCTCCTGACTCGTTGGTCCACTCCATTTATCCATTTATGGGCAATCTCAAATTGGGCCCTATACGTAATCTGCATACACACATACAATATACGTATATATATATATATTATTTATTATAAAATGTCGTATGCTTATTTACTTCAAAAAAGGATTTATCATCCCAGGCCAGTGACCGTTAGTCACACTATTCTTTTAAAATTTTTAGTAATAATTCCAGGTCTGGAAATGCTAGTTGTTTATACATTGATTGTTCGACAAAACATATCCTAATATCTCAAACATAGTGTCAAATTTAAATTCAAATTTGGTATATGACTTCGTTGTTTATTATCAGTTGAACTGAACTAATATAACATACTCTCTCTTTTTTACGATTTGGCTATGAAAGGAAAGCCACAATTATATACGTTTATGTACTTGGAGGAGATGAATGTTGAAACATAATTATTGATTCTAGACCGTTAAATTAAATTTTGATGGGAACAAGACAACCCTTGAGGATATGTAAGGAACAGTATTATAGAGAGATGGATACATTGACGACAAAAAATGACATCTATAAATATACCAATATCCCAATATATGTATTAGTTATATAAATCTGAAAAGATTTTAGAGAGTCATCAGAAGACAAACACTCGTGACATAGCCAGCTAGCCTCCGTAAATTTGTCAAATGAAAATAAAATAGCCAATAAGTAAAAGGAACTTATAAAATAAATGAAAACACACTATAAGATGCTTTTTATCGCAGTTCAAAAAAAGGGGGAAAATCTACTTTTACAGTTTTACTCTAATCAATTCATTCATTGCCCTTCGCAATGATATGACGGTAAATGTGACGGAAGCCATAAGAGTTCTAACCATTTACTTTGTTTCAAACAAATACTGATATCCAGAAATTGACATTTTCCCTTAGTTAATCGTTCTTTTTAGTAATGCCGACGACTGTTTTCTAAAGCCACTAAAAGAATATTATGATTATAGATTTAACTAGTTATAGATTTCTAACTCTGAAGTTAAAAGTATTTTATACTTAAAATAGAAACATATAAAAAGTAGACAAATAGAAGTCGAGAACTATATGATAAAAAAATTCTTAAAATACCATATTATAGCCAAAAAGTTATGATTTAAAAGAAACAATTTAATTTGACCCAAAAAAAAACACAAAAGAAAAGCCAGTTGACTCTGGAGCTAGTATAAGCGAAGAACATTATTGAATTTTATTACTATTTTTGTGAAGGAATTCGTATTTATGAGAATAAAACCGAGTCTTCATCAAATAGTTAATTAATTACAATGTTAACTAGGATTTTTTTTGATAAATACGGGCTAACGACATATCCCAATATGCATACACCTTGTGATAATCTTCGACCTAGAAACTCGCATGAAAGAATTCATGTAATCCTGAAGACTGCTTTTGTTGTCGCCATATATGGATGCCAATCATGCCATGCCACTCCCAAAGATTCTTAGGATTGACGTCGTTGAACATATATATATATATCTGAGGTTGCTTTCCGAAATGTTAGGGGTAAAATAGGTATTTGCATAGATGAGCTGAAGAGAGAATGCACCGAGCAATTACACCTTTTTCCACCGGATTTGATTCTGTCTGACGAAGACGAAGAGCGAGATTGACTGTGTTGAAAAGTCATATCTTGTTGGGGATGACGTATGAGGATACTTGTCATGATCTTGTGGTTGAAGTCGAGCTTTGCTTTGGCATAATGCATATATGTCGATATACACCAAATTTAGTTGACTTATTTACTCTACGAAAATTCCAAAAGAATGCAAAGTCACGTAAATTGTATTCAAAATGTCACGTAAATTGTATTCAAAATGTCACGTAAATTGTATTCAAAATGCATAACAGCATATGTAAATGTATGTAGATACATAATGCACATGAAAAGAAAAAGAATAGTACAAACTAATGTTACTTCACGCACATCCACATGTAACTTTTTTTTTTTGTTAAAGGATTTTCTTCATCCATATGTAAGGTAAATCTTCTTAGTTTATACTTTGATCGATGGTAATATTACATTACACAGAACGATCAATTGTCAAACAATCATAGTAGTAAATATTAAATTAGTGATTAGATATATATTAGACCATAAATTGTCATACAATCTAAATAATAATTGGTTTATAGATTCATCCAATTGACGAAGACCTATACATGAAAAATGAGTAGACAAATCCAAGGTAGGCCAAAAAGTTTAACAATAAGAGAGAGAATGATTGTCCAAGGAATATTTTAAATGTCCATCTACTTCATAAATTCTTGACTTACATAAATGCAACTCGAAAATGTATTGAATGAACTATTTTTGGTCAACGTATTGAAAGAAGGAAACTATTTATCAGCTTAAAATAATTCTCTAAGAAAATCTACAACCATATTAATTTCTCTTTCAGTCCATTTATATTGACCCTATCCTACTTTACGAAGATGACACATATACATACCATAATAAAATTTTAAAGAAAACATAACGTTTTAATGAACTAGAAAAAATCCCCAACATTCTACTCAAACAACACTTTTAGCATGCATAACCTCCTCGATCTAGTCTCCAGATATTGCATGTATGATTAAATTAGCAGCATGTGAATTGTCCCTAAAAATAATTTAATTAAAAATGTATCTGACGTCAAAAAAACAACAACAAATGTATCTAATTATAAACTTTGCAGGAAAGGTATAATTTATGACATAAAATTAGGCTGGTGTATCCAAGGCAAAGTTAACTTTTGGTCTTATTTAGCTAAAACATCTAATAAGAAATGTAACTGTGTGTATATAAATATACGCACATTCATGTAAGATATGAGAGTTAGTGATCCCACATTCCCAGTAAGGTCTCGGAATGCAAGTGACGTGTCATGGTGAACGCACGTGGGTTCTGGATACATTTTCCTCTTAAACTTTTGTTTCAGTTTCTATGGAAGGTTATGTCCTCTTCTATGATTCTGTTCTTTTCAAAACCCTTTGTTACATACTTCACATATTAAATATGTTCGTCCCCATTATCGTCTTTGGAAATGAAGCTATCACTTTGGGCATCAGAATCTGTGGTTTTGTGCAAGAAAACAAATGAGTTCACAAAATTGTTAATTACTAGATGTTGATATTTTGTCAAATTATAAGAAAAAGGTCGGCCATTTTTATATGTTACTGGCTTTTTTTTTTGTTGAATTACAAAAAGAAAGTGAAGCCTACAAGAGGCCCAGCCCAAAAGAGCTGTAGTTAGCCGTATACACATGTATATAAAATATCTCTATTTTTTTTTTTTTTGTTGTCCAAGAGGTTCTATACTACAATGCTCATAGAACTATATTCTAAGAAATTCATATGTGTATATTATAATTAAATAAATATAGCGGAGAATTTTCAAAAAAGGAATGATATTGTCATTTCGATATAACAATGACATCTTAACAATAATCGAGACCCTTCGCTTTCGTACCTTCAGATGTCAGCTTTTTCATTTTTCATTTTCTGGCATCTGAAGATGAAAAATACCATTTATTGGAAATAGAAAATCATTAATTACTTCTTCTTCCTTTTTTTTTCAAGTTATAAAAATATTTAAAAGAAGCGTTCAGTTATGTAGTTACAAGTTTCTGTTCTTTTAATTTATTTCAATTAGTTATCTAGTTAACAGGAAGAATTACATTCTGATGTAAAGAACTTACACGTAAATTTGAATTTGAAGGGCTTTACCCTACTGACACATAATACGCAACGCATGTAATGTCTGTGAGATGTCTTGTCAAATTATGCTCTATATATGAACTATGTAATGAAGTGTCAGAGGAAACTATTTACGAGCTAATCTAATTTGACCCGTCATTAGTTATAAATGAATTAACTTCCATTAAACTTAAAAATTATCACCAACGGTGAATATTGTGCATTCATTAGTGTCCATTTTCTACAAACACTCTCCCAATCTTGAGACTCTCCTGCTGGATCGCTCTCTTCATCATCCACAGATTCATCATAGCGTCGAAAAGAATCAAGACTGTAAATAAATTAAATAAACGTTCATGATCACAGTCCTGTCTCTCGTTGCAGCTTTTACGCAGAACATTTTCCAGGTTAGGTTCCTCATCATCCTTTCATAACAAACCAAATCAAACATTTGAATGCATTCATTCATCCAAGCAGTGATACTCAAAACTAATCATTATCGAAAGAGAAGGAATCAGCGGCTCTGTAATGTGTAAACAAGGAAGCAAGAGATGAAGATGGAGATGGCGGCAAGAAAAAGAGCAGCTCGGCGACAAAACACATCCACTACTAAACGGAGCGTTTTAATAGCTTGTTTTCTCAAATACATTCATTCGGCAGAAAAGCCCATGGCTGGTAAAAGGCCCATAAGGATTTAAAGATGAACTTCGAAATGTTTTATCAAAACGTCCCAATTACAAAGAGTTTTATGGGTAGTAGTGCATGGGAGGTATATGCGATCTCAAAGGTTTTTCACTTTTTTGCTATGAATAAACATTACACTCTCGATCTCCTAATCTTCCAATTATTCAATTTCATGTGGAGTGAATGCACTATAATCATATCACTATTCCAATTTTTTTTTTTTTCGCTTCTTCACTCGATTAAAAACGTTCCAAACTAAAATCATCACACAAAAAACATCTAACTATAAGCCTAACTAAAAGATAAACGATTTTTAAGAGGTTTTCACACAAATCTTCATGTTCGCTACACTAAATTTTAAAAACTAATTAACAAAGCTTCAGCTATGGAGAAGAGAAAATGAGAGATTAAGATTAAGATCAATCTTTGAAGAAGCAAAACAATCTCTGAAGATGAATGGAGCAGAAGATAATGAGACCGCTTCGCTGGTTTCACTGAGTGATGATGATGCATTCTTTCTCCAACGTTGTTGATGATTCAACGATAGAGACAGAGATAACTCTTCTTCGTGTTCATTCCAATTGCTCTTCGTACTCTCAGCCTAAGTTCCAAAGATATAAAAAATCTCATTTTTTGATTAGTCTTACATGATATGCATGTAACTTGGACTAATCTACATGCTATTATAATATCAGACCAACTTCCTCATATCCTCAAATAACATGGCCTATATTTTTTTTTGTGCAACTAATATATATGGCCTATTTATTAAAGACGCTAGGTTATCAAATCGAAAAATATTACGATTTAGGTTATAAACTCTAGATTGATTCACATAGGAATAGCGAGTATTGAATATTGGTGGCGCATAATAAATGTCCATGTTATCTATTATTTCTAGAGTGTCTGACATGTATATATGCCCCATGATATCTTAGGATTTGAGGAAGTTGATTGATTTGCATTTAGTAGTCAACAACAAATTCGAGAATTTAGTAGCCATCCAATATGCGATATGCAATGAGTGATGATTCTATATTTCTATGCTATAATATAGTTTTCTTACCCATTGTACAAATACAATGGCAGTGACTTATTAATGTTCCATTTAAATTTCAAATATTAGACAGACTGATGAGTGAAGTTATGAGTCATTAGTGCTTAATCTATCGACATACAAAATCGCATGCCTACCCTAGTGTTGACCCGTAACAATGTTCAATGGTTTAGGGAGTGTTTATCTGAGAAAGTGATTGATTTAACTTTTCGTAACGGCTAGTTGTGAAACCATATAATAAAATCAAATATATTTAATACCTCGAGAAAGTGATGAGACTGAAATTTGATGGACTCGCCATAGCCTGCAAATGTCTTCGTTCTCTCCATGTTCATGATGTTAAGAAAGTCATCGTCATCATTATCAGTCGCTGAAGTCTGCTCTCTTCTCCCCAAAAAAAAGAAAATGAAAAGAAAATTCATAAATTCGACAATTCATGTCCAAACAAAACTGTATGATAGCATACCCATTTTCTGGAATAAAATTAAAACATTTGTCAGAAACAAATTAATATTCCCTTTCCATTTTTACCCAGAAAAATAAAATAAAATAAAATTACCTAAAGTTAAAAGAGTGAAAACCCAAAAGACAATCATTCCTTCCGTGTACAGACAAGTTGTCATGAAGACGATCTTCTTCATTGTCTTGTCTTCTTCTTCTTGAAGATGATGAAGAACTCTCTTCTGTCCCCCAAAACCCAATAATAAATAACAATAATTAATTAATGACCATGATGAAATATTCTCTTTACCCTTTTGTTTTTTCATTAAATTAAAGAAGCACCTAGTTACCTATAAGGTTATAGCCAAAGTATTATTTCCTTGTTATAACAAACATTTCACCATTATATGAAAATGGTCTAGTGGGACTTAAATTTATAACATTTCAGTTAAATGTGAATGTTGGGAATTTATAATTAAATCCTAATATATTTGGGTTTTTGGTAAAATAAACAGTTTAATCTCATTGTGACTTTGAGCAATTTAATTTCTTCTCATTTAACAAACAAAATACGCGAATTTAAGTACCTGGTTTCCCAAGAAGAGTGAGTCTGGATCCCCTATACATCTGCAGTATGATCAAAACAATGAAAACACGTTCTAAATATTCGAAGTACGATTAAACCAAGTTGAAAAAAGCAATGTCATGGAATACACGAATAAACAGTACAAGACAATAAATATTATGAAAAAAGAAATGAAATGTTTTGTTTAAATCAATTTCATTGACCTGGAGATGGCTCTTGACGTGTGAAATGGTTAGTCCCTTCACATCCATTATCTTAAGAACAAGTTTTGGAGTTGCTTCTGTTTCATTCAAACCCAAAATAGAAAATAATATAATATGATGTTGTTGAATATGGAGAAACAAACTTAAAAAGCCAAAACTTAAATATATTTTGGAAAAATATCAAAAACTTGAAAGCTGGTTTAAAAGACTGACTGTATTGACCACCGAGCAAATCAACGGCATGAACGAAGCTCCGATGAAGCTCCGGCGTCCATCTTAGACGAGGAACCGGAGATCTTACGTACGGTCTAACTCCACCAATCCCTCCGTCGTTGCTCCTCCCACACTTACCCATCGGAAAACCCTAAGCCTTTTGATATTGATTCTTCTGAACAAGGATATTAGTTTTTTTTTTTTTGCCTTATGTAGAGATGAAGAAGCCAAAGGACGAGAGATGGTGAAGAAAAAGAACACTAAGAGGATTGTGGTTTTGGTGTGTGAAGGTTAAAGATTAAAACGGATAAAAGTTTTCTGTTTTTATAAAAGATAAATGTTTATTTTTTCCTTTTATTCCCTTTTGTCTCTTTTTGGAAGAACTCGTGCTTGTATTGTATGTATATACGTATTTATTTGTGTCTATATATATATATTTATGTGCAGTGTGTATAAGCCAAAGAAAAATCAAAACTATAGAAATTGTGATATGATAAGTAATTCTTCGACGACCGAATAGAAAGAAGAAAGATGATATAATATTTTTATAATGAATAGTTACCAGCTGAAATGTTGTCATACTTTAATATAGTTTGAGATGACGTGTGTTTTTGACCTAACATAATATAATACATTCAACATTAATTTATCATCCTTTTGACTTTCCATGCATTGGTAGAAAATAGCTTTACAAGAATCTTTGAGTTTTGGTTGACATCCACAATCCATGGACCACTACCGTTGGAGACATATTTCTGTTAATTACTGTTAACTTATACATAAATATATGAAAATTGTATACTTTGAAACTGAGTCTACATCTAAACATGCAAAATTTTACGATAATCTTATAATTGGTTCACTGTTTTTGTTGCGATTCACTGCTGCTGTGTCAATTGTACAATCTTTTTTACCTCAGTGAATGATTTCCGATTTCAAAAGTTTTGATTTTCTTTTAGTTTATGAATATTTTACTGTCCACAAACAACTTCTTTAATAACATTATGTATTTCTTGTTAGGTTGTGTAAAATATTTATTGTCCTTTAAAAAAAAATTCAAATATCTTTTTAATTTTTAAAACCCTCAACAACCCCTAACCATAATTTTACAGCAAGAAGTATTTCGTAGAACAGAATATTTGCTTTTGCTTTGTCCAATCCTAATTGCTTACAAGAATTACCTTATTGGGATTTGGGATTTACCCAAATGAAGAAGTTTTCTCTAGGCGTCAAATTTTTTTTTATCATAGGTTTTTTAGACCAACTTAAAATAAATAAAAAAGAACAAAAATGAAAATAGCCCAACTGCTAAGCTTTGACCTTAGGATCATCATTCCTTTTTTTTTTGGAAGTTTCCTATTCTTTTTTTTCTGGGATTTCGTGTTGCTTTCTGATAATTACAAAGTTATTATATTAATGGTCCTTCGTACGTATTTGAACCAACTTTTTGACTTCATTCCCCTAATATACTTTTTACATTTTCGTCCATATCTGATTTCTAATTCAGTCTCTTTTTTTTTCTCTGATAGTTATGGACGCAATTGTAAAAAATGTAATGATATATTCATTACACATGCCCCTATGCTTCTGGTTCTATCCAATTTGTCCTCTAACTTTTTTCTGATTTTTTCCTACATATTTAAACAAATCAAAATAATTTCCCTATGTGGTAGCCCATGAAATTACTGGTTCAGGATTCTTGATCTTTTTGTTAAAGAGGATCCTTGATCTGTTCCTATTAATTCTCTACAAAATTAGAATTATGTTTTTATGAATCATATGTTAGCTACTATCACAAAAGGATAAAACTATCCGCATATGATAATTCAGTTCATAATACATTATGATGTAAGCTTTCAAAGATTGATCGCAGTTTTAACCTCCATTTTTCTGAAGTTTTGAACCTAATAGATCTAGGTGATGTTTTTTTAATCATTTGGCTAACTAGAAAAAAACAAGGCTTCCACAAAACTTTACTCTAGTTTTTAAACTGTACATTTCTATTGCGAATTGTCAGACCCGATACTAAGACCACATTGTTATATACATAGAAAAAATATTTATTTATTTTTTAAAGGAGGAAAACAAACGTAGGAAGTTGCTTAAAGGAGGGTGGTGGGACGCACATGTCTTCGATGAAGAAATGGACAACGATAAGTAGTACACATAGTCATCTTCTTGACCATAACCAAGGTTTGATTTCGATCTCTTTACTTTTTTATTTTTAATATATCAGTTTTTTTGGTCTGGGTTTCATCTATGTTTTTGTAAGAAAAATAAAAGTAAGCAAATATTTTATGGTTTTCAAAAATGATTATGATCGGTACAAACAATTTTAGTTATATTAATTACCATTCAGAAATATTTATACTGTAAGTAAACATAATTGGTACGTTTTGCGGTTACCGTACTAAATTGGTATGGTTCATTTATTTCACACCGTTTATAAAACATGTACCATTCATTTCGAATGTGCACCGTCTAGATGCTATATATTCAACAAAACACATAAGCAAGAATTCCAACAAAACCGACCAAAATGAGAAAGCTGCACATGAATGATACTCTAAAAATCAAACCAAGCCGTAATAATACTGTACTAAAATCAATTGGATGTTACGTAATACATACAAATTGGTCCATTTTACCCCATATGAATCACGAAGGCTAATGGTTTTAGAATAAGTCAAGGTGATATTATTGACCTTCAAGTTAAAGTTTATAATTCATACCACAAGCTTTTAATTTCACTCTTTGCATCTAAAAGCTAGCCAAAACATATGTGCAATATGCCAATAAGTTCTGCCTCTAAACCAAAATTACTTTAGTGATTTAGAAAATCTAAGCAAATATAAGTTTTGATTGTTTTATAATTTTATACTGATCACATATTAAGCCATTTATTACATACAAAGATGGTACGAAGAAATTGATACGGTGGCTACATGCCGTGACATTAATTTTGTTCCAAAAGAAATTGAATGCGAAATTGACTGCAGGTCCATGATTCATGGCTTTTTATTACAATCAAACATTCAATGAGTTTCTTCGACTGATATATATTTGTGTGTATAGATACATTGAAGCTTGACAAGATAGGATTTTAGAGTTTTTGGATTACCATAACGGCTAAATTCTATTTTGGTTCAGAAAATTCTTACCGAACCATTTTAATAGATTTGACCATTAAACGTGTTCTTTTATTATAACTTTTTTTTTCTTCTCCTTACACTTTAATTGATTTCAATCATGGCACATGCACGACGATAAAAATTCAAAAACAAATAAAGGTATAACCGGGAGAGAAAAATACCTAGAGAGGGTTTGTTTAAAAGTGTGATTTGAGAATAGATGGGGCACAAAAAACAACATATTTAAAACATAACTTTTTGTTAGAGAATGTGTTATTAATCAATATATAAAATGATATAGATGTGGTCATGTGAAAAAAAAGATTTAGGGTGGTGAGTAGAAAAAGAACCAAACAACCCTTGACTTTATATTTCCTTGAAACATTTGAGCTTGGAAGTATGTTTGCCATATCTTTTCTTTATCCTCCTCGAATTGTTTAAAATCCAGCTGCTCCTGCTTTCCTCAAAACTAAGATAAACAGTAAACTATACTCGAGAATATGCATGTAAACGGTTAAACTAAAATTCCAGATGAAATGTGTTTTATCTAATTAAAGAATAAGTTGTGAGCTTCCTTGTCCAAGTATATAAAAGTATGATTATAACTCAAAAAGGAGAAATCATAACATGTTGAAAATTTCACGAGAAACTTTAGGTTTGTAGAAGCAGTACACACATGGTTGTAATCATAGCAGTAGAGACAATCGAAGAACAACCAAGTTTTGATTATGTAGATTGTAAATGGCAGGTGAGAAGAAGATGAAGAAGAGGGACATAAAGAGAATAATTCTCCCTTTACAGGCTTTGTTTACGTTCTCTTATCCACCAATCCATAATTGCATTTGCAATTTTTCGCAGAATCTTCTATACAATGTCTAAATGCAGATTCAGGTCGGTCCAGTGTTTATGGGAGACCTACACAAAAGTTAAAAAAATGTTCACATTTCATTTTTCACCATGTAAAGAAAAATGTCGCGAAAAATAAATAAAAATCTAAAAACTTGTTCCTATAGATCTGAGGTCCAAATTAAAGTCAAACCTTCTTTTGCATGTCTTAGGACCGTGACTGAGCTTATGCTCGACATTATACATGGAAAAATGCTATGCAGGAGTTAAGAGACGAGACGACACAAATAATATGTTTTCAAAGCTAGAATCTAGATAAAGAGCATGATGAGAGTACGTATGATAGATAGCCAGTTTGGAGTCCTGACCAGCCTAATAATAACCTTTTACCAAACAAAACAAATCGATATCACCATTGAGAAAAACCAGACACCTACCTAATGTTTCAGGGAAAAGCAGTAATGAGGTATAATGGGCATTAAGAATTATGTAAGGACCTATCAGAATGAGCATCATTACACCAAAGAATGAAACCGAGACCAAATATGTAGATAACACTCTGAGAATATCAAAAGGCTGCGGCAAAGTAATCGTGGGTCCATCTATACTTATTCAAATTATTGAAATCAGATCAAATGTTAGAGGAAATGAAGAATAGAAAGCAAAAAGGAAGATATCTTCTAATGGAGATGGATACTCTTTTTTTTTTTGGTCATCTCATTAAGTGGATACTCTCGGGGTACAAAATGGGGATAGGGTAGTAGAAAATCCCCGGAAAAATAAGCAATATCATTGTTCTACTGTTTTGGATTCTGTTGTTAAGGGTCGGTTTATATCTATGATTTGAAAATGCTATTGATTATACAAGCTTCAGTAACTCATTACCTTTTTGCTGTAATTTCTCTCGATCATGCATATGACCTACAAGCTTTTTTATTTACAATTATCGCCCTTCAATAGCCCTGAGTATTTTAGTATTTAAAAATAAATAATGAAAGAGGTTGACCCAAAAAAAAAAGTTTCTGCGGACTTGCTGGTTCAGACCAGGTTGACCCGGTTAACACTACCTTAGAAGTTTGAACTAAGCTCAGAGCAATAAACAAAGAACAATTCAAGTGATGTTGACGTTGACCAAAACAAATGGTGTTAGGAAATAATTTGTCCAAAACAAATCAACATGTTTTCTTTTCAAAGAGATGCAATATAAATATAGTAAAAACTCAAAACTAGTTCACCATAACATCAGCTTGGTTACTTAAATCTTGTGTTCCATTTATTGATTTCCGGAATTACTCGTCGTCTCTGCAGCAAGACGAGCACCTTCCTTCTCAAAGAAATTGAAGTCTTGGAGAATCTTGGCAAGCTTGGTCGCGTTGTCTTCTTTTATATTTGCAGGGACCTTCTCTTCATAATTAAACGCATTCATTATCTTCTGCAACTTGTCCTTTTGTCTGATGAAACAAGAAATAAAATGTCAAATGACGAAATTAAAACATTGATTTAACATGCGACAAAGACATTTTGTTTAGATTAAATTACAGTGCCAGGGACTTACTTTTGGAGTTCATCAAGCTTGTTTCTGATTTTATCTTGTTCAGCTTGTGTGTCAATGGCTCCGTCCACTTTGAGATACACCTTGAGGTTCTCATTCACCGTCTCAACTGCAGATCCAGGTGGGGCTGCGTATTCTCCTTTTGACAGAACCTATACCAAAGCCCCATAGAAACTCAGATAAGATGCACCAAACAATAGAGAAGCTATACGAAAAAAAAACAAAGATAGACTTTACCTCTAAGGATGATAGATTTGCAAGTGTTCTGATCTCTAACTCGTGAGATTTTACAATTTCAGATGTTAAGTTGTTTTCACAAAGAGCAAAAGCAGGTAACCTGAGACACATGCACACCGTCTCAAGATGGTATATTCAAAAATTGCATAATTGGAATTTGATCATGTACTCAGACCTTTCATTTTTCTGTTTCTCCAGCAATCCAGCCCTCAATGCCCTAAGGCATTTTACAGTTGCTAGAACGGTTTCCATTTCGGTCTCCACTTTTTCATTTGTCCAGTTCTGGGTTCACGACATCAGAAGAAAACAGTTAGAAACCCAAACAATTATGACAAGTTACTAAGAAAATCTTACTGACCTTTATGGCAGATGGGTAATCACATAACATGATAGATGACTTTCTTTCAGTGTCTTTGGGTGAGGGAAGCCGTTGCCATAGCTCTTCAGTAACAAAAGGCATAAGCGGGTGAAGCAGTCTCAAGCCAGTCTCCAGACATATCCAGAGAGCATGTTGAGCATGAGCCCTCTCTGAAGCAAACGTTGGGCTGTCCCCAGAAAAATAGGGCTTGATTGCTTCAATGTACACATCACAGAATTGGTATTGCCACCATGCATATACTGTGTTGGCTGCATCCGAGAACTCAAATGCATCCATTGACTCCACTGTCTTTGATATTGCCTTATTTAGAACAGAGAGAATCCATTGGCAGCTGAACGGCATGGTTTCAGGGCTTAGAGTCTGTGGAGGGGTATAACCATCGCCAAGCTTC
Organism: Nasturtium officinale; assembly: GCA_963854855.1. NCBI lineage: Eukaryota > Viridiplantae > Streptophyta > Magnoliopsida > Brassicales > Brassicaceae > Nasturtium > Nasturtium officinale. Next base: position 4,264,319 of record OY978500.1, read on the forward strand.
ATCATCGCAAATCTGACAGCGTTCCACAGTTTATTACACCATTGACGGTAACCAACAACTCGCAGGATGTCCAAGTTAATTTTATCAGACTAGAAAAGAACCAAGAGTATAGCAATTAGTAGTTTATATAACATATACTGAAGGAGATTGTTAGGGCTGTGTGGCAATAGATAGTACCTGAGCAGTGTAAGAGACTAGCGCAAACCGAAGAGCATCAGCACCACATTCAGGGATACCATTTGGAAAGTCCTTCACTTGTCCATCTTTGGCAACAATGAGTTCTTTTGGATCCAAATTACCCTCTTCTAATCTTTTGTGAAGACCTTCAAGAGTTACTCCGTTTATTACTTCAAGCGGATCAATGACATTTCCAAGAGATTTCGACATCTTACGCCCATGTGCATCACGTATCATAGGATGCAAATAAACCTTTAGCAAAGACAACAAATGTGTTTTTGCATAAGTACCAGTCACAAAGTAATACTAGCAACTAAAAGGACGGAGGTTATGATCCTTGTTTAACTTAGAATTTACAGGTACCTTGCTGAATGGAACCTCACCACCTAGTTTCATTCCCATCATAACCATACGAGCAACCCAAAAAAAGAGAATATCATGTCCAGTTTCAAGAACAGAAGTTGGATAGAAGGCTTTGAAGTCGTCAGTTTCATCTGGCCATCCAAAAACAGATAATGGAAACAGCCCAGAAGAAAACCATGTGTCAAGTACATCAGGATCTTGAGTGAGTACAAACTTCTTCCCAGAAAATTTCTGAGCAGCCTCTTTTCGAGCTTCTTCCTCAGTTCTAGCAACAACCCAATGGTCATGGTATGCACCAACCTCCTTGAGCTGATCTTCCTCTAGTGTCGCATACCATGCAGGTATTCTGTGGCCCCACCAAAGCTGTCTCGAAATACACCAGTCACGTATATTCTCTAGCCATCTGTAAAGTTGTGATTGTTAATAAATGGTGTAATGACATCTTAAACAGCTATTGCAGCTTATCCATACAACTGTGCAGTATGAATGTTACTAGATGGGGTAAAAGAAGAACTATAGAGTAAATAATAATTGAAAAAGGACCTTCTCCATTCTGCTGTGTACTGCTTTGGTATAAACTCGAGCTTCTTGTTTTCATCAGTGATAGCAACATCAAGAGCCTCCTTTCCAATCTTGCTGCAGTTAACGTACCATTGTGGCTTTATCATTGGCTCGATAACATCATTGGTTCTTGAGCAAAGTCCAAGCCTCATTTCGTTGTTTTTGGCACCTCTGTACAGCCCCTGAATAATATATTGACAAAAAACTTACAAGCAATCACACACATTGTAACAAAAATATCTTCTCAAACAACCTATCAGTAAAAAAGTTCTACTTATATGCTGCATAGAGAGTCACAGAATTACCTGCTTCTGCAGAGCTTCAACCACTGCCTCACGAGCTGCAAAGCGTGGCATCCCTGCGAAGTCAGACCCGCCATTTGTGTTGATTTTTCCATCATCAGTGAATATGTTTATAAATTCCAGCTTGTGGCGCTTTCCAACATCACAATCATTGGGGTCATGTGCCGGAGTAATCTACAAGACAAGAATAAATTCACTTAGACACAAAAAAAAAACAACTAATAGGGGCTGAAACATAGCATCCATATATATAAGAGACAGCATGTGTACCTTAACACAACCAGTACCAAAATTTGGATCAACAAGTATTCCATCACAGATAATTGGTAGCTTTCGTCCATTAAATGGGTGCACAGCAAATTTTCCATGAAGATGCTTGTATCTTGCATCGTCGGGATGAATAGCAATAGCAGTATCCCCAAGCATCGTTTCCACCCTAGTAGTGGCAACAACAACCTCACCCAAGCCTCCCTCCAGAGGGTAAGCAAATGAAGTAAGGAGACCAAATTCTACTGGCTTTTCATAGCCAGGAACTTTTAGTAGCGTTCTTTCTTTGATGTCGATATACTCAACCTACAGATATAAAACCGTCAGCATAAAGAAGAGGACGTCCAATAATCATAGCCTAACAGTTGCTGCTGACTTACCTCAACATCAGATATGGCTGTTCTCAAAATACAATCCCAATTAACAAGCCGTATGTCCCTGCACAAGTCATGGCATGCCTTAAGTTAAAGGTGCTTTCTTTAAACAGTGTAACTGAAAAGGTAAAAGAATACTATATTCATATTTTTACAACAGCGATTAGGTAGCTTGCATCAGAGAACAAAGTAAGACTTAGACTTACCTATAGATAAGCCCTTCACTGTATAAACGTACAAAGGCCTCGGTGACAGCTTTTGATCTTTGCTCGTCCAGTGTAAAACACTAAAATTTGCAGGCAGAAACACATCAGTAAGATGGGTAGCCCGGGGCCACCAGCGAAAATAAAAATTACTGATTTTTACCTCACGAGACCAATCGAGAGAAGCTCCTAGGCTTCGTAGTTGTGTTAGAATTGTACCACCATACTGATTCTTCCACTTCCACACCTTTTCCATTTTTACAAGCAACACAACAGAATGTTTAAATAACGAAAAAGGGAAAACCATACATAATTTTTTTTAACTCACTTCCTTAACGAATTCTTCACGGCCAACCTCATGCCTATTCATTCCTCTTTCACGCATGATACTTTTCTCAACCACAACCTAGAATGAATACCAAAGCAAATAATATGATACAGTGTGTAAAAAATAAAACTACAAGCATGCAGCCAAAAAGAGGATTAGGGGCGAACCTGTGTAGCTATACCAGCATGGTCAACACCGGGTACCCACAAAGCATTATACCCAGACATTCTCTTCCACCGTATAATTGTATCCTGCATCAGCAAATATTTAGCCGCTGATCATCGGGAGGAACAATAGTCACAGCAATAGCACCAAACAATATGCTCATGAAACCTCAATTGCTGTTGTTAACGCATGGCCAATGTGCAAGGCTCCAGTCACATTTGGAGGAGGAAGAACCTGCAGAAATGATAAAAAAAAAAAGAAGCAAAACTTTAAAAATATTCAGGATAGTTTAAATAATTTCAGAACCTCAATAATTTCTCAACTGAATTAGGTTGTACAATTTAAGTATTCGAGAAGAGAATAAAAATAAGGTCTAGTCCAGAACGAACATGAATTCAAGAATCGAAAAGGCCTTACAATAACAAAGGGTGGCTTTGAACTCTTAGCATCTGCCTTAAAAAAGTCTGATTTCTCCCACCAAGCATACCATCTGACCCAATTACAGAATAAAACGGAGATTATCTAGAGAAATCTTTTGGGGATAAGTGACAAAGATCAGATTAATGTCAACCAATAAGGCTCTACACACTTACGATTTCTCTACAGCAGCAGGACTGTATTGTTTAGCCATCTGTGCAGAAAGTTTTTTCCTCTCACCAAGAGGAGTTTCAGGGTCAACAAAATCCTGCGGATTCTCTTCGGACGCCTCCCGTTTGGAACTCTTCTTTGCGCTCTTTTTAGGGGCATTGGTTCCATCTTTGGCCTGTTTTGCCTACATGAAAAGCACACCATGATAAATTTGTCTACTCCTAGGGAAAAATTAAGGATATGCAGCAGCCAATCCGAAATGCATAACTGGAGTCCCTCAGAAACTACCTTCAGTTCTGCCAGCCTCGCTTTCTCCAAAGCTTTTTGCTTCTTCAACTCCTTTTCTTTATTCTATAAAAATATGTTCACAGGTTAATTTTAAAATTGATATTATAGAGGAATATATACTAATTGAAGTCCAACACGATAATACTGAAATAGGTGAGCTTGAAAAAAAACCAAAAACCGAATTAATATTTAATTAACTTACTCTCACCTCTGAAAAAATTGAAATGTAAGACGTTGTATTAAAAAATTATGCAACTCCACAAAGATACCAAAAGGAGCATAAACTACGATAATAAGGATTTGTGGCAAGTAATAAAACAATTAGTGTAGAAATTATATATTCTGATATAGCAAAGAAGGATCTTCGTCTCTGATTCTATCTATCTACGCATTGCCCACCCAAGCCAATTGTACCACTACTATTGAATCACTCAAAGCATTCCCTTAATTGAACAAAAAAACTCAACCACATTCATCTATGAGATTCTAAATGTTAAAAAAATTTCAACATGATGCTATACGAGGACAACATAACCACGTTGATTCTAATCAATAAACTGCTTCTGAGAAACTGGAGGAAGAAAAGTCAGAAGTCAAACCTTGTCTTCCTTTTTCTTTTTCCTCTCAAGCTCCTCCTCTGTAAGGATCTTCTTCTCCGATTCTGACTGTGAATTCATAAAACAAAACATTCGATTCTCAGAGTTAAAACAAACGGCAGGAGAATTTCGAAATCAGGTGATAATCCAATCGGAAATGATTACTGTACCATTATTATGGAGGCGTGAAACGAACGCAGAAGCTGATTGGTAAGCGTGGGAGATAAGAAGCAGCGATGAGAAGGAGAAGCTAAAGAAGATACAAATAACGGCTTGGCTCTTCTGAGGAAGAGCAGTGACATAGACAGAATGAAACCTGGTAGTGCTAGGGCTGCTGCTTATTCAATTTTTTTTTTTTTTTTTTTAATTGACGGTAAAATATATCTTTTAATTTTAAAGTGAAAATAAATAAATAAATAAATAAATGGAGAATTGGGTTTGTAAAACAAGTCAGGTATTTCGTTGTCAGCCCACTGGGTCAAATATATATATATATATATATGTACATATCAAGCTGATTTGATAAATGGATGTGATTTCTTCTGAAGATCCATTAGTAACGTATGTGATGACTGATGTGGTTGAGAAAGAAGGCAAATACTGTACTAAATTTAACAACAAAGATTCATTCAGGTCACCTCACACGTGTGTGACTAAAAAACCGGAGACATGGTTTCGTCTCGTTATTCACAACGCGCCTTGTTTAGAGTAACTGTCTCAAAAACAGAAAGATCGCACTGATGGAAGAAGAAGGGATTCAAAATATGAGTTTTTAATGGTGTGAGTGATTCAGCTAATGATCATTTTGTTGAAGAACTCAGCTTGCTCAGGGAAGAATTCCAATAGCTCATCTTTGGTTACCCACACAAAATCCTCGCAATTACTTATCTTGTATTTAGATGCTGCTACTACACTGCATTTGAAGAAGAACCTCTACATAACAACAAAAAGAAGAAGAAGAATCAAAAAGAATCTCTCAAATTCAATAATTAGATGAAACCTAGTTCGATAAATCTACTTAGCTTTTGTGCTTACCTTGTAAGATGGCAAATCAGGCGTTTCTTCTGTAGGTTGTATAGCCATGTGAGCCATTGGAGCATTTCCAACAAAGTATGTGTGCGTGAGGTCTCCTAAGACTGACATCAAAGCAGATTCCGCGCACTGCATATACCGGATTTACATAACCAAAGTAAGCAGAGGAATGAAACTAGTGCTGTTATGGATTGGAATAGATGCAATAAACCATTACCTTGCGAAGAGTTGGCTCAGAATCATAGACTTTTTCTGGGAAATGCCAGACGGGCTTGCCACTAGTAGATCCAAATGGTTTGCCGAAGATAAGAAGATACAATTTTTTGTCAAGAGCTCTATATAGTGACCTGTAATAGCAAAGCATTTTTCAACAGTTAAATATGGATCACCAAAGAAAGAGAAAGTACACAACCGTAAAAGAGCTTTTAGGGGTGCAAACAACTTACTTTCTATCGTTTTTCTTGTCAGCCTCTGTAATTCTAGGAGCAGGTACATAGTCCATTTGGTATTCACCCTTGGCTCTGTTATTCACACATCAAAAGATCAACCAAAGACGAAACACAATTTTCATGGAAGCTTCATCACTACACTTGGAGCAAATTTAAACTGATCTAGATATAGTCAAAGAACCTCCACTATATATATATGTATCTATGAGCATATTAACAGTACTAAACAGTCTCTGCAGCTCAGGTTAGTCAATCGATCCGTAAGTCATGCAGCTACAAGAGAAAACATAGACCTACAATTCTTTGTTATTGTCAAGGCTTAAATGCTTGGACACATCATATGTTATCAAAGAAGATTGACAAAAGCATAAACACTTAAAGTGAGACAATCTCTACATTTACATTTTAGAAACAGCTAAGTTGTTACCTGTTCTTAGCTATGTCCAAGAACTCATCTGGGTATCTGCGACGAAACTGTTGTTGCCAATTGAATCTGCAATAGAGACGGAAATGTTTTGGTGATCAAAATGAGGTGAACCAGAGTGGCAAATCAAAAAAGTTAGAAGCTCAAATCCAATAGTACCCTCCACATAAAAAAAACGAAGCAAAGCTACAGCATTCTTTGAATCACATAACTAAAACTTTCCCCACCCATTCCTCTCATTTTCTCATCATTCCAAACCCAAAGCAAAACAGAACACAAGCAAGCAACAGATAAGAAAACAAAACTAGAGAGAGAGAGAGAAAAAAAGGAGAGAGCTTTACTTAAACTCCTGAAAAGTGTAAACAGCAGGATCCGGTTTAGGTATCACAACGCGCAATCTCTCAAAAAGCACCGAAGCTACGATCTTATCGGAGCTCGTGCAAAACCCTCGCTTGCTCTCCAAGAGAGGCCTAGCTACTAACCGCACAGATGATCGCATTTCTCAATCACAACCCGCAAACGAAATCGAGTTTGGGTAGAGAGAGAGAGAACGCCGGCGCTTGAGCCTGAGGGTTTTTCGATAATAATTCGTAAAACTAATCCGACGAAATGGAAACTCTATTGGTTTACAGAATCAGACTCAAATCAGAATCCGGTTTGCTTTATAGGAAAAGAAAATTGTTCTAGCGTCCGAGTAAAATCGGTTTGATTCGATTTGGTTAGGACCAAATTTTAAACTGTAAAAGGAGTCGGGTATTTTGTTTTCACCCAAATGGGCTGGGAAATACAATCGTCAATGAATATTTTCCAAGCTTATGAGTTTGGGTCTAAATACAATCGTTAATGATCTCTTTATTAGATTTCTTGAAATTAAATGGAACATTATTTACTTGTCGTTAACCTGAGTGGGTTGGGTCCATGTCGGTAGACCATGGTAAAAATTAACAATGCTGAAAAAAACAATAATACTTTGAATCTTCATCTTCCCCCTTTTTGTTGTTAAAATAACATTTTTGTAAATCAATAGAAACATTACCATGTTTCAGGGAGAAAATTCGTATACTTTTGAGAACAAGTCATACCTTTATATATATATATATTTATATATCAAAGTTTTAGTAATTGAAAATGAAGATGGATTTTGAAGTCTCTCACAGTCTCACTTATGTGACTGAGATAGAATGGACCCAAACCGTTTCAAAATTAAGCCGGTCTATCATATAAAAAAAATCAAACCGGTCTAACAATTACCATCAACCGAAATTATAAGTCCGTTAGATAAGGCCCATTAGTTAAAATGACCGACGAGTTTTGTTCATAAATCCTAGGGCTCAGGTTCATTTGCTTCAATTTAGAGGCACCTTCTTCAGAAACTGTTGCTTCAATCGATTCATCAAATCGTCTAGTGAGCTTTCAAATCTCGAACTGGTTCATCCTCCGCTTCTCCTCGACTTCACGGCGAGGTAGTTCCTTACCGGTTGAGGTACGGTGTTTCTAAACTATCTCCAAAACCCTAAGCATACTCCTCCGCGTCGCCAATTTCTTTTTCCCCTATCGATCTCTTTCTCACCGCACCTTAGTTTTCAGGATTTCTACATTCTCCAACTGGATTATCCATTATTTTTCCGAATTTATTTAACAAACTTCAGCTGAATTGATAGTTTCTAGAGCCGAATCTAACCAACGAATTAGGTGAAGAAAAAGTGATCCTGAACGTTGATATTTCTGGTTGCAGAAAAATGTTGAGTTCGATGCAGATACTGCCACTGGAAGCTCCTCCTAGTGACGGGAATCTTGGTTCACTTCCTCCGTCGCAATTAACGGATCAGGAAGTGGAAGAGAAGGAGTTGCAACTGCAAGCTGAGCAAAACAATTCGACGAATCAAGCTCCGGCTGCTGTAGCTACACACACAAGGACTATTGGAATCATTCATCCACCTCCAGATATCAGAACTATTGTCGAGAAAACGGCTCAGTTCGTTGCCAAGAACGGATTGGAGTTTGAGAAAAAGATTGTAGTCGAGAATGATAAGAAAGCTAAATTCAACTTTTTGAAAAGCTCAGATCCTTATCACGCCTTTTACCAGCACAAGCTCACTGAGTATCGTGCTCAGAATAAAGATGGAGTTCTCGATGCTGATGATTCAGATGGTTCAGTTCCTCAACCTGATGCTGCTGCAGCTGCTGCTGCTGGTGATGAGTCTGTAGCATGTGATGCACAACCTGATCTTCAAGCTCAGTTTAGGGTTCCTCCTAAGCCTCTAGAACCTCCGGAACCTGAGAAGTATACAGTTAGACTTCCTGAAGGGATCACGGGCGAGGAGCTTGATATTATTAAGCTTACAGCACAGTTTGTGGCACGGAATGGGAAATCATTTTTAACAGGATTAACGAGTAGAGAGAGCAATAGTTCTCAGTTTCAGTTTATGAAGCCAACACATAGCATGTTCACTTTTTTCACTTCTCTGGTTGATGCGTATTCGGAAGTATTAATGCCCCCCAAAGATTTGAAAGAAAAGCTAAGAAAGAGTGCTGCTGATTTGACCACGGTTCTTGAGCGTTGTTTGCATCGTCTTGAGTGGGATCGTTCCCAGGAGCAGCAGAGGAAGAAAGAAGAGGACGAGAAAGAGCAGGAGAGAGTGCAGATGGCTATGATTGATTGGCATGACTTTGTGGTTGTTGAATCTATAGATTTTGCGGACGAGGAAGATGAAGAGTTGCCGCCGCCTATGACACTTGATGTGGTTATAAGGAGGAGCAAAGTATCAGCCATGGAGGAAGATGACATTGTTGAGCCTGGAAAGGAGGTCGAAATGGAAATGGATGAAGAAGAAGTTAAGCTTGTGGCAGAAGGAATGAAAGCAGCGCACCTGGAGGATTATGGTAGCTCTATGCAGATAGAAAATGTACACGACGAAGAAGCACCTATGAGAATTGTTAAGAACTGGAAAAGGCCAGAAGACAGGATCCCGACAGAGAGAGATACAACTAAAGTTGTTATATCACCAATTACTGGAGAGCTGATTCCAATTAACGAGATGTCTGAGCACATGCGGATTTCACTTATTGATCCTAAGTTCAAAGAGCAGAAGGATCGTATGTTTGCTAAGATTCGTGAGACCACTCTTGCACAAGATGATGAGATTGCTAAAAACATAGTTGGGTTGGCTCGACTGCGTCCTGATATCTTTGGAACAACAGAAGAAGAAGTCTCAAATGCTGTCAAAGCAGAAATTGAGAAGAAGAAAGATGAACAGCCAAAGCAAGTCATATGGGATGGTCACACAGGAAGTATCGGTCGCACAGCAAACCAAGCCTTGACTCAGAACGCTAATGGAGAGGACCAAGGCGATGGCATATATGGAGATCCCAATAGCTTCCCTGGTCCAGCTGCTCTTCCTCCTCCTCGACCTGGTGTCCCAATTGTCCGGCCACTGCCACCACCTCCTAATCTAGCTTTGAACCTCCCTCGTCCTCCTCCTTCTGTTTTGTATCCTGGTGCACCGAGGCCATTAGGTGTTCCAATGATGCAGCAGATGCATCAACAACACCAGCTCCCGATGCCGGGGCCACCTGGACACCCTTTGATGATGATGAACCGACCACCACAAATGCAGCCTGGTATGCCTGTGCCGCCTCCACCTGGATCTCAGTTTGCTCATCTTCAAGTTCCTAGACCTTATGGTCAGCTTCCACCACCTTCAATGGGGATGATGCAACCACCACCTATGCCTGTGATGCCTCCTCCTCCACCATCCGAGGAGGCACCTCCGCCTCTTCCTGAGGAGCCAGAGCCAAAGAGGCAAAAGTTTGATGAGTCAGCCCTTGTTCCAGAAGACCACTTTCTTGCTCAGCATCCGGTAATGTTTTCTTGCGACTCTTTATCCATGTTCTTATCTTTATTTTCCTCGTGTGTGAGCTGTATCTCACCTGTTTTGCTAAGCATTTTCAGGGTCGAGCTACAATCAGGGTTTCTATGCCAAACGTGGATGATGGGCAAATCATTGAGATCACAATGCAGTCTTTATCCGAAAGTGTGGGAAGTTTGAAGGAGAAAATAGCTGGGGAGATACAGATTCCAGCAAACAAACAGAAGTTAAGTGGCAAAGCTGGGTTCTTAAAGGACAACATGTCGCTGGCACATTACAATGTTGGAGCAGGAGAAGTCCTAACACTGTCTTTGAGAGAACGTGGTGGGAGAAAGAGATAGAGAGACAGCTGATGGATACAGGGAAATGCTTTTTACCTCTAAATTCTTCTTAGAAGTTTAAATTGGTGGCCAAAACTATATGTACTGCTCCTCTTGTTCACACATCTTTACTCTTGTCTCATCATATCTCTACTATCTATGGATTTTTAGACGAAGAAGAATGATTATTACTGACTTAAGTTTGTTTTGGATTTGCAGCTTGTTCTGAGGCAACGTTTTGGCTCTGTAATCTTTTTTTTTTTTTTAAAGAGAGCATAAGTGATACTTTGCCTTGCTTTTTGTCTTTGTAATTGTGTGTTCTTACTATGGTTAAGCTTTTTAGTGCAGTTTGGTATCTTTTCTATGTAGGTACAAGTATGAGGATGTTTCTTTGGTTTTTTTCCACGGGCTCATCACTGTCGCAGGTATGCAATTAGGATACTTAAGATTTAGTTGAAACATTGAGAATTTTCTAGGCTTTAAACATAGGCTTTCTCTTATCTTTGCAGTAGTTTTGGTTTGCAAAACGCGTAATTTCTCTGCGACATCTCTGGGCATTTGATTCTTTCTGATTCTACCAGTCAATCAGTGTTTTTGTACGTATTTGGCATATTCTTAGTAAAACAAATTCATGTAAATGGTTTTATATACATTTTTCTAATTTGTCTATAAAAATTATTTGTCAAAATTCGAATGTTGCCGTCTTAAAGTTTTGCGTCGTATTGAATAGTGGTTGCTATCTACTATGTAGTCTCTACTCGCTACAAAACACCAATAACAAGTAATATTTTTTTTGACGTTTAGCTCTTTACAGCTACAGACTTTGAATTTCTTTGGGTCTTCATCATAAGTCCGATATGAAGTTAAATGCCATGCTGGTTAGTCAATTTCCAATTTTCCACTCGGTTCTGTTCCTTGCATAATACTCATACCTTTGATTAATTAACATTTGCGTTTTTACTTGGTAAACATATTTTGTAGGAAACTGAAAAATCAAAAATGTCTTCTTCCAATAGTAAAGTCAACGCTTTTCAAAAGTTAATACTGTTGATGCTAATTACCAGTATAAGCTCTTAGAAGCAAATTATTACTTTAGCCAACTGTACTAATCATTCAAAACGCAAGATTGTATTATTAAACAACGGTATAATAGATGGGTAATATTGGAACCAACATGAGAACATAGAAAAACACTATGAGTTTCTCCGTTGAAATTTTCTAAAAACTAGAGAAAAGTAAGTCACACAAGTAGAGTTACTTTTACATAAACTGTTAACATTTTGAGATTACCCTCCAGATGACTCTAAAACCATCGTGGAACTTATTGGTACAAACCATGTAGAAACAAAAAAACAGAGAAATGGGTTCTAAAATTGGGTTTGGTCTGGTTCTAAATGTCCTTAATGCTTGATGATTTCAAGAGAAGGTGTGACATAAGAAGAGGAGGAAGATGATCGGAGACATGACTGTAAATTTTTCCGGGAAGGGAAACAAAAACAAGAAAAGAAAGCAGCTCTCATTATTTTTCTAAGGACTCTTCCTCTCTTTGGGACAAGACAAGTTTCTCTCTCACCCATTTTTTTTTCCTTTCTCTCTGCCCGGTTTATTTCGGTTTGGATTGGTTTAGAATTAGAGATGATGATGTGTCTGCAAGCTGGAACTGCCGACGTGAACTATATAGTGAAGAGTTGTAGAGATAAAAGACCGCGTGAAGATCCCCCAAGACGCGTTGGCTACTTCTTCTCATTTTTCTTATTGCAAATTCATTTTATCATTTGGAAATTTATAATTATAATTATTTTTTGGGATCTGTATACTTGTTGCATGTAAGAGAATAATATAGGTTTAGTTGAAAGTATTACTGTTCAGAGTTTGAAGTAGTCGTAGGCTTTCTTCCTTTGGTACCAAGTTAACGCGTTTTTGGATGTGGTTTTTTTTGTTAATGTTATTTTCCCTTTTCGGAGTTTAACACTCTACTTTAATAAATTGATGAGGTTAGATTCTCGTAAGAAAGACATTATAAGTTACTTTTATTTATAAAGAGAGATAAATAACTTTATAATTTTCCTTAGTTACATTCACAAATATATATATAATTTTGGACTCGGATCGTCGCGACTCACGAGTTAGTAAAACAATTTACTAATTTGTTACGGTAAGAGACGCACTCCAAATTAATTTACAATTTCCCCTTATATTTTCTCTAAAACTGTAAGTAAAAAAATTAGACCAACGACCCGGAAATAACAAAACAAGTGAAAAGTATACGAATGCATTGGTTTTGTTTAACAAGAGTAATAGTACCGAACGAGTTCCTGACTCGGTCCTGATACTGAGTCTTCTAATCGAGTTGATTCTGACAAGAATATCTAAAGTCTGAGTTACTTGAATCATGAGCCACCGCGAATAGTTTATGAATATTTCTAGCCCATGGCCTCACTCCTGAAGCTTGAATGAGATCTCGCTAAAGGATTGGTAGCAATCAAATCGTCTATATTTGGAAGTTTTAGTAAAGGAGGATTTCTCAGGAGCTTCTTCAAGTCAAACTGAAGAGATAGAGAGAGATAATAAGCTGTAGCATGTAGCAAATAGAAAAAAAAAAAAAAAAAAAAAAAAAGAGGACAAAGAATCTAGAAATGGTACCTGAACCGCATCATGAAGATAAGAAACTTCTTTTCCCTCTAACAGCCCAACCTTCTCAAGGTTTTTGATATAACCATTTAGGTGATTCAGCATATAATGTGTTACTTGTCTTGTTTTCAAAACACTCATAACCTGACAATTTTATGACTAATATTGAGCAGATATTCATTCTGCCAAAAAAGAAATTTATGGTGCCAAGAAATGTATATATGGTTTCAAACCTGAGGAAATGAATCACGGACATCTTCCAAGAACTGTTTTGCTTCCTCTCCTTCCGCATCACTTTCATTGATTCAGTCGAAGCAATGTTACTGTTACCTGTGTAAAAGAAAGAAAAAGCTTAACTAACAGACAGCTGAGGTTGGGACTTTGGGAGTACCAAAACAGGGAAAATAGCACATTCACCAAAGATTTTCACTTGAGGCTCACATTAGATACATGTAGATAACGTTAAATATTTAGTCGTGAGATGTTAGGCAAGATTCTTTAACAAATATTAACATCTATACATATAACAGAACAGAGTGATGCATACCTAGAAAGTCATGCAATTGCTGTCGCGCAATCCTATGGGCCCGGAGAAATGCAGAGGAAATGTAACAAGCAGATTCTAGTCTTTCAACGATTAAATACTTGACAAACTTGCGGGGAATCATCTTTAATTGAAGAAACTTGTAGTAGTTTGGGAAATGAACACACGGTTCTAAACCCCTCCAGTCGCTTAAAGAATTGGTAGAAACAAGGTCAAGTGCATCATCTACTGATTGCATCAAAACACTGGCAGTACTTTGTGTTATCCTCCCATCATCAAGCATCTCCCAGTAAGCTGCCTGGACACCTGATACAGGCAAGAGTCTCAAATCAATAGCTGGTTTTGGAGCGGCAATAATTTGACAACCAGAAAATTTGATACGCATTAAGAAATACCATTTAAGAAGCGTATACGTATGTCCATTATATTACTAGGGTCAAGATTTCCAGCTTCACATCCATTGTGAGGATTAACTTGTCTCCCTTCTAAATCTTTCAAGCTTGATATATGTCTTATAACTGTAGACCAGTCAGCAGATCCAAGCTCCTCGTCATCTCCTAGATCTTCAAAAGCTTTTAAGGCAGTATTCATCATTTCACACTTTGTATATTCCAATACTCGTTTTTGCCAATAGAAAAACACAAATTAGGGGAGTAAATATAATCTTAATATTTCAGTAGCAATAGTTGCAAACTTTGTGCGGGCATGTACATTTCAAGGATCAGTTACAGATCCCTAATCAGATTGAGTCCAATCTCTAACTAACTACATATCACCGGTTGGTAAAACACACAAACCTAAGCTAATATACCCACACTGGCAGAGAGATGCAGTCACTTGTGATTTCATGAGCACAAACACAGATGATCAGAGGTTCTGTTATCTACCCCAAAGTAAGATATCATGTCTTTGCATCTTAAATTTGAAAGAAACAAGATAATATAGGATTACATCCTGACCTTGGCAGCCGTGAAAGTATCCATGCGAAGAAGGTGCAAGAGTAATTGGGTAGTGGATCCATTAACAACCAAAGTTAAGAAAACAATCCCACCTGTGAAGAATAGAAACTACAAAACAACTGAAATCATCAAGAAAACAAAAAGAGCCTCCAGAAAGAAATTTCAAAGTAGTTGATAGTTTATACTGTGTTTACCTCTGTTCCTGTCTCCGAACTGAGATATAAATTTCCACTTGATTGCTGAATCATACGCCCAAGAGCTAGAGTATGTCAGAGCTAGGGAAATGGGAACAAGAATATAAAAGATAGGAAAACATATAACCATATAATTAGTATATATTTCTCTGGCATGAGTGAAATGACCATTCATTCAGAACTCACTTTTACAGATAGAGCGAGTGATAGTGACACAGCACCCCTTAATCCAGACCACGTGAGTATGATGGATTCCTTCCAATCCAAGCCATAGCCAAACCGGCATAGCAATGGGTATAGAACTCCAACAACAAGACAGCGAGAAAGTTGGACATACAAGTACAAGAGGAAAAGAAAGCCCCACGAGTTTCCTGAGAAGGAACTTATGAGTCATGAATGATATCAAGAATTAGTGATGTATCCAGGGATATTAGATATCATCATCTTCTCCAAAGTCGAAATAATCATGACAAATTCTAGGGGAAGACTTCTGTTCATATGTTTGGAGAACAGAATAAAAAAATCCCAACCAAAAGAAAATTCGAAGGGGCACCTTCGTGAGATATTTTCTGACCCCTAAGAACACCTTCAGCGATATTAACTCCACTGCATTCACAAAAGAAACACATGCATTGTAACTGTATCAATCGGCTGAAACATTGAGTACAGCATAGTTCTGCTGGAGAATATACAAAAGAACAATAGCTGTTTTTCCTTTGTAAAATAATCTAGTAACTTTCTGTTTTTGGAATCTTGCAAGACACTTCATACCTGAGTGTAAAAACTAATGTATTTGCAATATACGCGACCATCTCCCTACAGAAGTTAAAGGACAGTCATATAAATATATTATACATGGAAATAGTGTCCTTTGTTAAAAAGAAAAAAAAATCTGAGTTGTACAATACCAGAAGTGATGCAAACTCTGGTGGCTGTCACCTTTAAATGCTGTCCTTGCAAATGCAGCGAAAACCCTATAACAAATATTTTATGAAAAATGGTTTTCTTAACACGATACCAACAAAAAAAAGAAGGGATAATTCACCACGACTTACATGCCCAAAATCATCACAGTCAAAATTCCAGAAACCCCAGCCCACTCTTGAGCCTGTACATGGTAGAAAACTCTCAAGTTGTCTAGACATTTAGGATTCTCTCATTGGAGATTAAGGTGTGGAGAAGAGCATACAGTGTAATATGCGAAATAGCTCACTGAAAGCGTTACAGTGATCTGAACCACAGTATCATTGAATATGGATTTAAGCCAAATAACTGATGCAATGCCAAAAGCAAGACCAATGCCTAGCCTAAAAAAAAATAGAACCGCACAACATAATCTAAGAAAAAAGACACCCACACACAATAGCAATAGCACTAATAAAGGAAAAAAGTACATACGCTCCAATTGAGTTTTGAACAAGAAATATGAGTATGGAACCCCAATCAGAGTTATGCCCCATCACCATCTTGAAGAATAACTGGAAGACCACAACTGATATCCTGATTTTGTTGAAGATAACTAAGGTTGAGCATAAATGACATAAGACAACCTTGATCCTAAACAGAAAATGATTGGCATGATTACCCATCGTTCATCAGAGATTCCCCATCAATAATAGTGGTAAGCTTTTTACTAGCACCAAGGTCCTTTAGCAGAGCAACAACAGCCACAGGGTCGGTAGCTCCTAAAAGCCCTCCAAGCAACAATGATGTTTTCCAGTCCCAGTTATATGGAAAGGTAAGCTACACGAGTATAACTAGAAAAACTGTAACTTAATGAAAGCTCTACAATTCAAGGTCCAAATTGTTTGAAGCTAGTTAGTAACCTTTATAAGAGTTCCGAGGCAAAAGGTAGAAATCAAAACTCCAGGGCCAGCAAGCAGAACCATTTGCCCCATACACCTCTACCAGTGATATAAACAATCAATAGCCACAGCTCAATGTGCACAAACTTTTACGGAAAGTAAGTTAAAAAAAACAGCCATATAAAAGAAATAAAAACCTTGATCTGGTGCACATCCATGGAGAATGAGCTTTCAAAAAGAAGAGCAGGGAGAAAAACAGCCAAAAGTAGGTCAGGATTAATATCATTCCCTGTAAAAATAATCATATCTGTTGTAAACATTCTCAAGCTCATACTATTGTAGTGTAGAGAATGAAATAAAATAAAAAGACAGTAGCTTACAGATATGTATTCCATTGCCAATCTTGCCAAGGTTATGATTAGTTCCATATTCTGCAGAAGCAAAATCCAAAACTTAACTATACTAATATTTCCTATTATTCCACGATATTAGGAAAAAATAAAAATCAAACCTAGGGATCCGAGAACAATGCCGATGACGAGAAGAACGACGGTGTAGGGAACTCTAGTCCCATTAAACAATTGTCTGCACGCTGCACCGAGAGCCAGTGAAATTCCAGCGAAGATTACAGCATCCACAGGATTTGAATCGCTTTCGACTGAATACGAAGAAGATGAAATTGCTTTCTCCGGTGACATATACGGCAACGCCGCGTCGATTATACTCTTCATCTCCGTTTAACAACAAGCCAATATCGTTACTTTATTATTATTATTATTTTTTTTTTCCTGTGATCATTTAGTCAAGAGTCAATTATGCATTTGGGTATCTATTTACTAAACCAAAATCACCAATTTAATGTATTGCGGATACCGAACCGAATTTGCATATTTTCTATAAAGCCAAATTATCAACAAATTTTGTTTGTTTTTGTTCTATGGAGCTTGTTCATTTTATTTTAGTACAAGTAGTTAAGTATATATGTAGTACATTGTAATTTCATGGTAGCACGTTGTGTCTCTCTAGTTTATATGGATTCATATTGTAGAACCCGTTTATATAGTGTAAATTTAAATTGTTTAATGGACATATTATATGATTTTATCATGACGTGAAATCATGCAAAGCCATTACTATAAGTCTATAACGCACGTACCAATGCATTAACATTAAGAAATATACAAATTGGATTCATATCAGAAAAAAAGGAATTTGACTAATATCATGTAATGTTACATTAACCGTCGTTCTTCATCTTTTCTTTAACTAATACACTATCGACCCAAGAAAAAAGATTTTTTTTTTTTTTAATTTAAAAATAGGTTTGGCAGAATAATAAATTCGCTTACATACCGGAAAATAAAATAAAATTTGTGTAGCTGACTCGAGTTTGATTCAAGTCATCTCTGTATATAAATATTGTCTTTATTTGCTCCATTTTTTTCTTATCTCAGATTATAAACAAACTCAGATCTCGCGATTTGTGAAAGAAAACGCGAATGAGGACACCGACGCTGCTCCTTCTTGTCGGAGCTATCCTCTTCTCCGGCGCTGGCTATGTCAGATCCGACGCTTCCGACCACCGTTACAAAGAAGGAGACACCGTTCCTCTCTACGCCAACAAAGTCGGCCCATTTCACAACCCAAGGTTAAAACAATATCTTATTTCTACTAGCCTGAGATTTGGCAACTTTCGTTTATCTTTCTAGATCTGAGCTTCAGATCTGGAGACTGTCTCCGATTCTCAACTTGGGGATGAGAAACTGATCGTTGATTACACATTGGTAATGTTGTTGAAATTTGAGTACACTAAAATCCAGAGAGTGAAAGAAGAAGAAGTACATTTTGGACTAGTTTCGTGTGTGGTGGATCTGTCTTAGATTTGAATACTATATTACTGATTTTGGTTTTGTTACAATAATGATTGCAGTGAGACGTATCGGTACTTTGATCTTCCCTTCTGTATCCCAGGTATGCTTATATCTTTACTAGATTAATCACATGATTTGTGTTAACTCCACATTTCATTTGTTTTATGATAAATTATCTCAAAGTTTTTTCCTTTTTTTATATTTAACAGTCAAATTCAATTTATCTTCAGTTAAGTTACATCTCTCAATGTGGTGTATTTTCGTAGGAAAATGTTTGTTTGTTCTGATGTGATCCCATTGCTTTTTGGTTTGTAGAGGGTGTGAAAGAGAAGAAGGAAGCTCTTGGTGAAGTTTTGAATGGGGATCGTCTTGTTAGCGCTCCATACAAGCTTAACTTCAGAGATGAAAAAGAGTCTGAGGTATACTGCAAGAAGAAGCTAAGTAAAGAAGATGTCAAACAGTTTCGAAAGGCTGTTGAGAAGGACTACTACTTCCAGATGTACTATGATGATCTGCCTATTTGGGGGTTTATTGGAAAGGTTGACAAGGATCTCAAATCTGATCCGAGTGAGTTCAAATATTTCCTCTACAAGCACATCCAGTTTGAGATTCTATACAACAAGGACCGAGTTATCGAAATCAGTGCTAGAATGGATCCTCATTCACTTGTGGATCTCACTGAGGACAAGGAAGCTGATGCAGATTTTATGTACACTGTCAAGTGGAAGGAAACCGAGACTCCCTTTGAGAAAAGAATGGAGAAATACTCTATGTCATCTTCTCTTCCACATCATTTGGAAATCCACTGGTTCTCCATCATTAACTCCTGCGTCACTGTCCTTCTTTTGACTGGATTCCTTGCTACTATCTTGATGCGAGTCCTCAAGAATGATTTCATGAAGTAAGTTTCCAGTCACTCGCTACATCTCACGGTCGACTATTTACACTTCTTTGTCTCATCTGAACTTTTTTTCCTACACTTGAAAGGTATGCTCAAGATGAGGAAGCTGCTGATGATCAAGAGGAAACTGGATGGAAGTACATTCATGGTGATGTTTTTCGGTTCCCTAACAACAATTCTTTGTTTGCCGCATCTCTTGGTTGTGGTACACAATTATTTACGCTGTAAGTCTCATAACTCAAGACCATTTTTCTTTCAGGATAGACTTTTGTGCAGATCTGCATTTCTTCTGACTATAACTAACACTAGCATTTTGTTTTCTGTCCACTCTAATCAGCACCATATTCATTTTTATGCTTGCTCTTGTTGGAGTGTTCTATCCATACAACCGAGGAGCACTCTTTACCGCTTTGGTGGTCATTTATGCTCTAACTTCTGGAATTGCGGGATACACATCCGCCTCTTTCTACTGCCAACTTGAAGGAAAAAGCTGGGTAGATATTTGCACATAAAACTTCTCGAATCATTTTCCACAGAAACTAAACAACTTCTCATTTTTCTTTCACCTTATTGCAGGTGAGAAACTTGTTACTCACTGGATGTCTCTTC
The DNA here is from genome assembly GCA_963854855.1 of Nasturtium officinale. NCBI lineage: Eukaryota > Viridiplantae > Streptophyta > Magnoliopsida > Brassicales > Brassicaceae > Nasturtium > Nasturtium officinale. The sequence continues at coordinate 4,284,139 of OY978500.1, forward strand.
TGTGGCCCTTTATTCCTAACCTTTTGCTTCCTTAACACCGTAGCCATCACCTACACTGCAACTGCCGCATTACCCTTTGGAACCATTGTGGTAATCGTCCTTATATGGACTCTTGTCACATCACCTTTACTCGTCTTAGGTGGCATCGCCGGTAAAAACAGCAAAGCAGAGTTCCAAGCACCGTGCCGTACAACCAAATATCCCCGTGAAATTCCACCACTGCCTTGGTACAGAAGCGCTATTCCTCAGATGGCTATGGCTGGTTTTCTTCCTTTCAGTGCCATCTACATCGAGCTATACTACATTTTCGCAAGTGTCTGGGGTCACCGGATCTACACCATCTACAGCATCCTATCCATCGTCTTCATAATCCTCATCATTGTCACAGCTTTTATAACCGTAGCCTTGACCTACTTCCAACTCGCGGCTGAAGATCACCAATGGTGGTGGAGGTTAGTCATAATAACTGCATTTGTTCTTTCTCTCTGATCATCAAGGACCTGGAGCCTGATTCTCTTAAGTTAATATTTGCAGATCATTCCTATGTGGTGGATCGACCGGTTTGTTTATCTACGCGTACTGCTTATACTATTACTACGCGAGATCAGACATGTCGGGTTTTATGCAAACCTCGTTTTTCTTCGGATACATGGCTTGCATTTGCTACGGATTCTTCTTAATGCTCGGAACAGTCGGCTTCCGCGCAGCCCTCCTCTTTGTTCGTCACATTTACCGGTCGATAAAATGCGAGTAAGAAGTCTTTACACCAATCTCTCCTTACGTTGGTTTCCTTCTTCTTCTTCTGCCTCACGAATTTTGCTAGAACAAAGAAGATAAAGAGATAGGTTATTAGAAAGAAGAGAGACACAAAGACAATGTCTGATTATTTTCTTTAAAAACATATATAGAGGTTTTTCTCTTTTCTTCTCTCTTTTATTTTGGGCTAAAGTTAAAATTACTTGTATCCTTTTTCTATATATATATATATATTACGTATTGTAAAAGACTACAACACCACCTTTGAACTGTTTTATTCAAGTTTCTTTGTATCTAATAAAATGTCAAAACTCTCATTTTCCTTCCCCAGTCAACTCGCCGGCTCTTTGATAATCTTTTATATTATAGAAAGAAAAAAATGAGATTTTATATCATAGAGAAAGAAAATAAAAATGACTGGCGGCGTATAATTATTTCATGGGCTAAAATTTCGGCCCAAATATAAAAGTATGATCGAGCAATAATTAGAGGCTCTGATTTCAATTTTTAAATTTCAAATCTTTCCTCCTTATGAATTTATAAACCCTAGAAAGTTTCTTCAGCGAGTGATTACTTGTCAATTCTGAATTTCGGGAAAAATGGATCTCTCTCGTGAAGTCGATGAGTACATTAAAAATACTATCGATCACTCTATAGGGCTTCCGATCTCCATGGACGCTCTCCAGAAGAAGGTTTACACGGCTGAGGAATCTCAACGTCGTCTCCGTGAACAGTATCTATCTCTGGTTTCCCGATTGAAAGAGAAAGATCAATTAATCGACCTCGTTAGATCCGAAGCGAGTATGAATGCTCAAGCGTTGAAGAAATTCATCGAAGAAAATAAGAAATTGGCAGGTGAGTGTGAGGATTTGGTGAATCAGTGTAAAAAGTGGGAAAGAGAATGTTTTCTTTATCATCAAGATCGTGAAGCACTGATGGATTTCGGCAACGAAACTGACCAAAGGGCTAAGGAAGCAGAGTCTAGGGTTAGAGAATTGGAAGAAGAAGTTAGAAAAATGACTGATGATATCAACAGTCGAATCCAATCTGAAGAAGATGGTTTGGTTGATTCAGTTTTGGCATCGTTAGTTAGCGGAGATGAGATTAAATTTGGGAGAATCTTCTTGGAAGCTAACATTGAAGACGAATCTTGTCAAACATTGTTGAGCACATGGGATGAATTGAAGCCATCAACGCAAAAGGTTGTATCTTTAGTATCAATAGTGAAGAGACTTGAAAAGGAAAAAGAATGCCTCATCTTGAATCTGGCTAAAGCTGAGCAAGAAGTAGAACTTGTGAGTGAGCAAAACAGAGAGCTTGATAGAGAGAATCGTAAGTTGTTGAGGCAATGTTCTGCAGAGAGAAGCCATGGTGGAGGATCTAACAAGTCAAGCAAGAGAAAAGGTCCTAGGATGATGAGCAGTCCAATTGAGAAGAGGATTGAGTTGAGCAGCCAAGAGTTTTCTTGATGCATAAAAATTAGATTCGATGTTACAAACTTTTGATGATATATTATTAGTTGCTAATGATCCGGTTTTTTGCAATATATCTGTTTGGTAAGTTTTGGAAAACAATGCATAATTCTGGTTATTGTTTAGATTAGTGGAGAACACACACTAATGGAATGTTGTGAGGGACAAGTTCTGAGTTCTGAGTCTTCTGACTAAACAGTAAACACAATGGAGTGTATGTATAAAATATGTCTCTCTCTCTCATATTGGAAAGAGGGAATATATAAATTATACATTTCCAAACTGTTTGAGCTCTACAAACTCCTAAGTATATGACTAAAAACACTTGTATGTGTTTTTTTATTCCATTTCTGTTGCATAACTTTTACTAAGGATTTGATTTGATTCTTGTCTCAGTTAAATGAAGATTAGCAAAAAAAAACTTTTTGAATAAATTTCTAATCTCTTCTTCCTCGTTTGGTTTTTTCAGAGATCTCCTTTTGTCATTTTAATGGCATTGAAAAGATGTCGGAAAAGATTTAAAGTCTGTGGGCTTCGGTTCTGTTTTTTTGTCTTGTTCTCAAATGGCTTTTCTAAATCGATGTTGTGTTGTTCCTACAAGGACCAAACATAAATAATAAAGTCGACTTCAAAGGCGGAAGAAAAAAGAAAAGAAGGAAAAAGGCCCTTCGGATAATATAATAATAGAAGAGGAGAGGAGGAGATATATTAAATTAGAAATGTAACAATATTAGGGTTCTCTCTTGTTGCGACTCAAAATAAAACCCTTTCCCTTTCTTTCAGATCTCTTCTTTTCTTATCTTCTTTCATAAAAAAAAGTCTCTCTCTCCTCTCTCATCATCCCCTTCTCTTTCCCAATCTCTCTCAGGTTTCTCTCTCCTCTACTTGTTTGTTTAACCTATCTCATGTAAGTTTTCTCTCTCCTAATCCATTTCCATCTTAACATCTAACATCATGTCTCTCTCTCCCTCTTTCGAAATTTTACAATGAGTCCTTTTGTGTACTGTTCCCCCTTTTTCCCAGAGTCCTGCTTTGTATTTCATGTCCCGTTTTCTTAGATTTAGCTTTGGATTCTCCAGATCTAATGAATCTGCATGTTGGTTTCCGCCAGAAATGTCTAAACATGTTGTCGGATTTCTTAATTTTGTTTCTGGGTATCCCAAAATCTAATCTTTTTTCCTATGGAATCTTTACATTGTGGCTGAATTATTAGAAATGTTAATGTTTGTTACTAAATTCGTGAGTAGATCTTTCTTTGGGTATTTCAGACAAAGAAATGATAATCTTTTATTAGTTTTGATTTGGTTTTGTTCTATCTGAATTTGGATCTGAATCTCTGATTGTTTCTGTCCTGTTGGAACTTTGTTATGTAGATCTTTGAAATGGATGACGATGGGTTTCGTAATTGGGGCTACTATGAACCAGCAGCTGCTAATTTTAAAGGTAATCTCGGTTTGCAGCTAATGTCCACCATTGATCGCAACACTAAACCATTTTTACCCGGTCGAGACCCGAATCTAATGGTCGGGCCTAACGGGTCATATCATCACTCTGAGCCTCCTATCCACATGAGCTATAATTGGATTAACCAACAGAAGGATAAGTTCTTCAATATGTTGCCTGTAACTACCACTCCTAACTACGGCAATGTCCTTCCTGAAACTTCATCAGCTCCATCGATGCATATGAATCTACATCATCATCATCATCAAACCGAGGAGCATCCGGTTAAGTTGGAAGATGAGATTGTTCAGACTAAGAAGAGAAAGCCTAATTCTAAAGCTGCCTGTGCTACAAAGGTTAAGAAGCCTCGGAAACCAAAGGATGAGAATAGCAATTCTAATGTTTCTCGAGTGAAACAGGCTAAGAAGAGTGTTGATTTGGTGATTAATGGAGTTAGCATGGACATTTCTGGTCTTCCTGTTCCGATATGTACTTGCACTGGAGCTCCTCAGCAATGCTACCGTTGGGGATGTGGCGGTTGGCAATCTGCATGCTGCACTACAAACATCTCGATGCATCCTTTACCTATGAGTACCAAACGCCGTGGAGCGAGGATCTCGGGAAGGAAGATGAGTCAAGGCGCGTTTAAGAAGGTTCTTGAGAAACTTGCTTCTGATGGTTATAACTTTGGGAATCCTATTGATCTTAAGAGCCACTGGGCCAGACATGGAACTAACAAGTTTGTCACAATCAGATGATTGATTAGTTTCTGAATTAGTAAAAGAAGAAGAAGAGAGTATTTCCGGTGGTTTATTCCATCTCTTCCGGGATGTGATCTCTCAGTGGTGGTGGTGTATATATACAACAAACCTGAAGTCTGTGACCTTTTAAAATTCTGTCTGCAATTTGAGTTCGATTCTGTTTTTCAGGTAAACCATCCTTGGAGTAAGGTTTGGAAGCAGAGTTTTTCTCCTTCTTACCATCTCTATAATACTTTGCTTTGTTTTTTTTTTGTCTGTGTGTCTGAGCAAGAAGGTGGCTGAGAAATTCCGCAGGGAAATTTTTATTTGTTTGTACCTTTTTTAATATTTTTCTTCCTTTGGTATGTTTAAAACATTTTACTGACTTGTAACAGATATTCTTTTAATTAAATGTTTTCATATTTTCAGCTTACCGGTATTTGTTTGCATTTATTTTAAATTTGATGTCTGAATGAGATGTACATATTTAATTATTGTTAAAAAGTTATGATGTAAACATGGCGTGTTGTTGTTAAGACAAAAAGTTTAGTTACACTTTTTTCTGATTTTAGTCATCTTTATTCAAAAATAAATAGTCTACGTTAATAGGATGTCTAATCTAAGCATCCTAACTTTAGAACAAGAGGTTACCAATTTATGATGGTTTCGACTAGTTACTTGATAACTTTGTCCCCAACTAGTATTGAAATAATCACAAGATTAATCAGAATGTGGGCCATATGAACAACAACAAGAATCAAGAGTCCAAATTAATAAATACAATAATTAGAAGCTAATTAAGTCAGGAATATCAATAACTTTGGGAGGAGACGCAGGGACTTGCTCATTCTCATCAAGTTTTATCAAATCAGAAATTTCATCTTCTTCATTGTGATCAAGTTTTATCAAATCAGAAAGCTTCGTCTCATTCTCTTCAACTATAATAAAATCAAAAGGCTTCATCTGTTTCTCTAGCTCATCGTGATCAAGTTTCATCAGATCAGAAAGCCTCGTCGTTCTCTCCTCACTTGAATCCGTATCCGTCCGTACGAGTTCATCAAGATGTTCAACGTCCGCTTCAGGAATTCGCACGAAACTAGGAATCTCTTGAGCGTTCGAGACTCCTGAATCTTTACAAAACTCGAAAAACTTAACGAGCTCTTTGCTTTGCGACATGGATTTAGCTACGATCTTCAACGCCATATCTGCCTCATGCTTCCCAATCTTGGAATGTACATTTGGTAAAACTTCAGCAACCCGACGACAAATCCAACCGTAAATCTCCAAAATCTCACTAACTACATTTTCCATAGCTTCATTAATCAAAGGTATATTCATACTTTCCCCAACCGGTTTAATTCGAATCAACGAATCCACAATAACTTGCATCTTACGAATTATCACAAGACGAATCATAACCGACGATTCTTCATTGTACCGGTGACGATTCCCATCGTGGAATAATATCGACCGTCGATCAAGAAACGCGAAATAAGCACGTACGAAGAGATTAAACCGACCGGTTCTGCTCATTCTTGAATTACCTTCGCCGAAACTTGATAGATCGAATGGTAACCGTCCGATCGATTCGGCGACGGTTGTTTTGGAGAGGAAGAAGCCGTGCATTAGCATTAAGCCTTTCAACGCAACCGCCCAGCTACGCGTGCGTTTCACGCGAGAGGCGATCAAGCTTATGAGAGGTTTGAGACTCGACGGGCTCGCGCGGACGTGACGGTAGATGAACTGAGCGTTCTCTGTATCGATTGAGAGCTCGTCATGGCTTGTAGCTTTCACGACGGCTGCTGTGAGAATGTCATCCGCCGCGATTAGACTTGGTCCGTCTTTGAATGCTACGGCAGCTCTTTTCCATAGCTTCATCTCCGATTTGGTTTTTTAAGTTTTTTTTTTTTTTTTTTTCTCTTTCGCATTTTATAATTTCCTTATAACGTTTTCTTTCGAAGTCAATCCTTTGCTGGTTTACAGCGAATTAGATAAGAATAAGCTAAAATTAAGAAATCTCAGATTTGTTAGTCTTCTAATTTTATTTTGATGTCGTGTCGTTCCTATATTTGTTATCTCCATATTCCATTTTTCACTTTTGACTCGATACTTACTAGTTACATATTATCTTTCATTATATAATGGTTGAGTCAAGCTTATATTGTACTAGTTTTAATTATTGTTGTAATCGTATCCATCCATTACGTGTGGTTTAAAATTGAGATTGAGTTGAATACAAAAACTTTTTGGAGATAAAAGTCTGTTTATGACTTTTCTTTTGTACATTAGAGAAATCTATATTTCCTAACACTATTATTGGTGTGAAGACCCGTGAACTGCTGGTTTAGTTTGATAGATTACACAAAGAATAATCTAAGCAATAAATAAGCATGCAATAAACTCGTGGGTAACACAATTGCCTCAATAAACATGATGATAAGCGGTTATGCTAAACAAAATTAGACGTTTCAATTATTATTTTTTATTTTTTATTTTATAAATGAAATCAAGTCAGATACTTTCAGACCATTGGATTTTGCTTATGAACGGTTGAGGAATAATGTCATTTATTTAATTTAAGTTGTTCAGTTTTCTCAATGGATGATTTTAAAATCTTATTTTTGAAAGTACCTTTGTTTATTATTTTTAGAAATATGCTTGCTCCCAAAAATTCAAACTTATTTAATATTTAATGCTGTCTTCTTTTTTTTATTACTTGGTTTAGTTTCTAAAATAGTACTCTCTCTTTCTCATTTTAAATATTGTTTTAGATTTTAAATTTTATTTTAACATAAGTAAATTTTTATTTTGTATTTTAGATATTTTTAATGCAGTTTTCATATAAATTTCAAACGTTTACCCTTACTGAATCAATAAAATTAGTTTAATGTATCAGTGAGGGACAAAATAGATAATTTCATTGTTTTATTTTAATTTGTGTGTAAAAACATTAAGTTACAAATAAATTTCCTATCAGTTATATTTTCCACTTATTAAATTTCTTTATATCTTTTTAATTAATGTTACTATTTACACCGTTATAATTTGACAATAACTGGGTTATCACGTGGCTATCAACGAATTCTAAAAAGTAAAAACTAACTATGGGCAGAGATTACAACTTTAAGCGGAAGAAATGAAATTAATTTTGGAAAATTATGGGTGTACTGTAAACTCTAAAAGCGAAGCCAGTGAAACAGTTCAAAAAGTGGGTTTTTACATTTATTATGACACCTAATAAACATATAAGTACAAAATCTAAGTAACAATAATTTTGCTTTTCAGTAACTCCCCAACTCTTTTTTTTCTGACACAAACAGTATTCATATCTTAACCCAAAACCAAACCCTAAACTCAAAATCATTACTCGGAAAATCAAAATCCCTCTTTCGTAATTAGAGAGCGAAGAAGATGGAGACTTTTTGTGGCTACGGAAAATGCATGCGCAACCACGCGGCGAAGCTCGGCTCTTACGCCCTCGATGGCTGCCTAGAATACTCTCAACCAGCCGCCGGCGATCTCTGTGCAGCCTGTGGTTGCCACCGTAGCTACCACAGTCGTGTCGAAGTCAAATCTTGTGCTCAAATAACCCAGGCGAAGTTACCTTCTATGAGCTTTAGGCGCGTGAAGCAGCTCGCGAGGCTGAAATGGAAAACGGTGGAGGAAAGAGAAGAGGAGGAGGACTCGGAGGAGACTTCTACGGAAGAGCTGATGACGGTGAAGCGGCGGAGGAAGTCGAAGTTCACGGTGGAGCAAAGAGAGGCGATGAGAGATTACGCGGGGAAGCTGGGATGGACGTTGAAGGATAAGAGAGCAATCAGAGAAGAGATAAGAGTCTTCTGCCAAGGGATTGGTGTTTCTCGTTACCATTTTAAAACTTGGGTTAACAATAATAAAAAGTTTTATCACTAATTATATTTAAATCCTTAACTGATTGTATAATTTTTGTTTCGTTTCATTTTCAGCTCGTTTGTGCTTCTACTCCTTGATCTCTTATTTTAATGGATTAGTAGTTTATCATTAGTTTAATGAGTTTGACTTAGAGATGTCCCTAACTACTACTGACTTCACCCCTTATTTGTCTTTATTAATTACTCTCTTTTTTACGTCGGTGGGTGTTGAGTTTTGAGTCTTTTGACAAGACAACTACCTGACATTTTATTTACTGTTATTTTTATTTTTATATGAAATTTTTCGGAAGAGCTGAATAAAAGACTAATAAGTAATAACGTTAACCCCATCCTACGCACAAAGATTCAACTAGTATGAAATAATGGAGGTAGAAATAATAAATTAGCCATATATTTTGCTGACTCAAAAACTCAAAAGGTATAATATACTAGGAGGAATTCTCTATTTAATGGGCCACGAAGGTATTTTTGGAATTTCAAGCCTAAATAGAACTTATTTGCGACAGTAATATGTCCAGAACTATTTTTTCATTTTACCGAAAAAATTTCAAACCAAAGCATATACTAATCTTTAAAATATATACAAAATGGGATCCTTTTTTGCCACTTAATTAATCTCTAGTTATAAAACAAAACAAACGAAAAAACCTTTTAAAAATACTTCTTTGCGGTTAGTTGAGTTCCTATCGATCTCTTTTACTCGCTTCGTGATTTTACAGTTAAATACTTTCAGTTTAAATTGAAAACGTTAAAGAAGAACATAACATACATTTTATACTCTTCTATTATCCTAAAGTCAACTCAGTCACACACATACTAATTGTCTACAATTACTAGCAACAACTCCTTTTGATTACATTCATCTATTTTCCCAACACACTCTACATATCAAGTTCATATGCTTGAACTATCGGTTAACCGGGGTCCATACGAGACTCAGTTCTGTATCGGGGAATCTGGTTCAGAGCCGCAAATCGAAGTGTATGTAGAGACAGAATCTTCCTTTTGTATTGCCACAAAGTTTAAAGGAGCTGTTGCGAGTCTCCTTACTTCCTTGAAATATCCATTTTGGCGATTACTCGAGTGAGATCTTGGTGTCATTATGTCAGTAATAGTTGTTCCAGCAGAGTTTCTACGAGGCGTAGGAGGCATCGATACATTCCCACTGTACACGTTAGGCCTTTTCATGCTGTAACTTCTTCTTGGACTCGGTTTTGATCCATAAATGGATTCCCTCCGGCTTAATAAGAGATCATGTATCTTCTTCTGATCCTGCACAGAAAATGACAAATTTGTTTCTAACAGGGAAGCAACATTACAAATCTTAAGGGTTATATAAAAAAAAAGAGAGCATTTTGACAAACCCGATATCGTTTCTTTTCCTCTTCCTGTTGTTTCCTAGTCAATTTATAATCTTCCATTATGGATACCAAACGAACCTGAAGGAAACCAGTAACCATTATCAGAGGAGAGACCTTCTGGTTTTTTTTTTAATGTGTTTACTTTTAACTTACACCATCATACAGGAATGATTTCTGTGTTTCGTCTTCCCACAAAAGAGTTTTCTTGATTAGATTGTCAACCATTGCTGCAGAAACAATAAACAAAGGAACAATAAGATAAAGATATCATCTGATTAATTTGTGGAAACATACAAGAACATACATGGGATCTTGTTTACAGTGACTCGGGCTCTTTCTGCGTGCTTGAGGTTTACATGTCCACCTCTTCCTGCGCTATACCGGTTTTCATCCTGAAACCAAGAAAGACATTTCTCAATTACATCCTTCAACAAAACCATTTGTTTCCAAGTCTTAAAAGAAAAATCTACCTGATTGTATTCTTCTAGCCAGTTTTCCTCTTCGCATGCAAACAGCCAGCGCTCAATCCTATCGATTATCTCTTTCCGGCTCTGTGCCTCGTCTTTAATTTTGTTTATATGCAATTCTATATTTGCAAGAAGCTCTGATGGGTCCACCAATCCTGAAGAAACACGAGGAAATCTTTCTTAGATACAAACGGGTTTCAGCAAGAAAATGAACTACTCATATTTGACAAGAACACAAGCTCTGTCACTTTTTCACCAGAATCAATCAAAGCAGTTGATTTCTCAAGCGACGTGCTTGTGTCAACCTCAATGTGAGCCAATCTGCACAGATTCTCTAACTCAGACCTTCTTTTCATCACAAGCTCCTTCATTCTGCTAGCTTTCAGCTTATTAAAACGGTCTACTTCTGAAGACACCTAATGTAGAAGGCAAAAGAAGAACTCAGTTATCCTGGATAAGATCAAAATGGTAGAAATTAAAAGTTGGGAAAAGAAAAGGGCTTTGTCCTAACCTGATCAATTACTTCAGTACAAAGGATATTTGGCTCAGTGATATGACATTCAGATGATCTTACTATATTCATCACTGTTGAAAATCTATCTCTCTCTTCCTGAAGAGTGTCCATTAGACTCCATAACTCAAAAAGCGACCCCATTATATCCTTTAACTGCAAAACAGAAGGTAAAAAACGTTAACTATCAAAACGATTATCAATTACATAGGGAAGAATAGCACTGCAGACATTTTTTTAATACCTTTTGAAAGCGGACTCTCCTTTCGGTTTTCAGCTTTTGGATCATGTGTTGTAAACCATCCAATGTAGTATCGCTGATGTTTGTAGACTGGTCATGGTTAGTCCTTTGTAAGCTCGGATGAACCTCACTAACAGTGTAACCAAAGTCAACTCCAATAACACTGCATAGAGTGTGAACCTCATTCACATAATCCAAAACCTTGTTCAGACGATCCAACTGCATAAAAACAAGAACAAATAAGTAACAAGCAGCTCAGCTTAACAAAGTACAATCTTGGTTCATCTTTATATCTTCATGATACCTTCTCCTTCTGGAGCGAGCGGAGATGTGTTTGATATTCATTAAGTTTCCGAAGAGTCAAATCTTGTTCATCAAGAGTCAGAGAACCAAGCAATGTGTTGTTGAGCTGGTCGCTGTAACCAGAGATTTCACCGCTCATCTTATCAATCTGCGCTTTTATACCCACAAATTGCTTCAATCTTTCATCTTTTTGCAATCTCAAGTCCTCAAGCAGAGGTGTCAGAGCGGCAAGCTTTTCTTTCAACGATTTTGAACCTTTCTCTGCTTTGATCTGAAACACCAAAAAACACATTTTCAAAAAAAAAAAAATCAAAACTTTCCTCTCATTTTCAATATAAAAGGCAAATCGCAGCAACTAAGTAGACTAGCGCATACGGGTGAATGGATGTTTAACACTCCAAGAGCAGCCATTAAAGTAGCCATTTCAGCTTCAATTGATACAACTGATTGATGAAGCTGTGCCTTAGAATTTGCAGCTTCATCCACTTTTCTTCTGTAAATTTCGAGACATTCCCTCTCCAATTCCATTAGCATCCGATCTTTCTCAGCATCACTCTCACCAATATCAACCCATATTTTCTGCTCAACACAAAAAAAAAATGCCATTAAAAGTCAAAATTAGAAATCTTATAGAAGAAGTCTCACAAAAACACTTCAAATTCAAGAAAGAGGAACGAAATTCACAGTAACCGTAGACCTATGGTTGACCAAAAAAAGGATAAGGCTTTATCTACAGTAACAAATTTTCAACTTCACTAAACCAAAACAGAGACTTTGTCTTTGAAGCATCATTATCAAGAACCCCAAAATAAACAAGAAACAGAGAAGAAGAGAACCAAAAAGAGGGTCGTTGAAGAAAAACCTGAAGCTCTCGAAGGAGAGCATTACAAGTAGTGTTCGTGCGGAAACAGAGACTCGTAGGGCTTGCAATTTCAAACATATCAGCAAATTTTCCTTCTCTATTTCACTTAATTACTCCAAAGGTAGAATCTTCAACTAAAGAGAGAGTTAAAGAGAGAGCTCAGCTGGTGACAATGGCTACTTACAAACTCAAAGGAACCACAAAGATAGAGACCGTTACTCGCAGAAACAGATTTCAGATCTGAAGCTTATTAACATAAAGCTTCTCATTACTTTTGCAGAAAAAAAAAATTGATCAGCAAAGCATAGAATTCCGAGCAAAAGTTGCAAGAAAAGAGAAGGTTAAGTTGGAAAAAATGAGAAGAATGTGGCGTGATTAAGTCAAATAAGTGGTAATATTTATTATCTTGTTATACTATTTTTTTGTTTGTCGCCTATCATCTTCTTATTATCCAATACTACTATTTTATTCATTTTCATATGAAAATACGATTAAATAATGAAAAAAACGATTGGGAACTGTACAAGCGCGTAGGATAGACGTGCCAATTACAAGAAAGAGAATTGATTTGTCTTCTTTATAGTGAGATGCGTAAAGTTTTCGTAGAATACGTAATGTGTATCCGTTGTATGAAGAGACCTCATGGACCAACCAAAATATTGTAAATTAGTATTATGCATCAACTGATTAAGGTAGCACATATTATAAAGTAGTTGGTTATTTTATCAAAAGTTTGTAAACGTCTCCATGAACCTTTAATTATGGGAATAAAGAGGTCAGCCACTATTGAAAATGAAATGCAAACATTAAAAAGTTTGGTAAATGGAGCTGCATTTATTAAAGATGTATATTGTACAAGAAAAAAATTCTAAATTGGTCTAATCAAAGGAAGGCTATGGTGGTGGCCAATGTCACTCCACTCCACTAATTTTCATTAACAAGTTGAAAATCCTATTTATGTATGTAATCAGCAAATCCTATCCAAACCTTCTATTATTGCTTGCCACAACTACTAATCAAAGTGTAATTATTATGTCAATATATATATATATTCAAATTCTGATTTTTTATGTTTGTATATTTCATAACTGTATCTTGATTTTTCACAGGTAATGACAGAACAAGCAGCCATACTTTAGAGTTTAGAAGAAAAAAGAAACAGGATAATCCCAAAAAAATATGGTGGGTTGCTGAGAAAAAAAGACAAGTAAAAATCGATTTGGCTAGAAAAAGGAAAAGTGGGCAAACGTTGAATTATTAGCCGACAAGTCGAGTTCTAACTTCTAACACATGATTACTTCAATACTCCACAATTTAACAATGATCATTAGCGTCCATGGTAATCTTGCCATAAACTATGTACAGATATTGGAATAAATTATCAAATAAAAAAGGATAATGGAGTAGTCATAAATATAATCGTATGTCCCCAACTAGTATTTCGGGTGTGGTTGCTAAGCTCTAAATTATTTGTAGAATAACTTGTTTTCTCTCTATTTAAACTCATTACTTTTATTTATATGGGAAAATGCCATTCAAATGACTAATATAGTTTGAATTCACATATGTTTAACAAATTTATACTAAACACACATAAGTGTCAGTGTGTCACATGTCATAGAACAGATTTCGTTGAGTTTTACAGAAATAAAGAACAAATAAATTAAAGCTATATTCTCTAATTTATTTATCTAAGTCCACTTTAGATAAGTTGAACTAAAGTGGGCGTGTGGTAGACCCCACGTGTCCGTATAATCATTGGTACTATGCATACATGCTACATAAAATAAACCCCCAAAAAAAACTATAAGGAATTAAAGATGTAATGAGTCTACTAAAAACAAGTGATTAGTAGAAAGAGAAAGGGATACATGTCATGATCACAAAGGGAATTGAAGGAATTTGATGAAGAAAAGAGATATAGAAGAGGAAAGACATAACATATCTCACAGGCTTCTTCATTTCCTTTTCTGATACTTATCTCAATTTGCACTAGTTTTTAATTCACAATTATTAAGAGATCAAGGACAGTTATACAAAATTGTAAGAAAATCAACCTTATTTTACTTCATTTTCCTTTCTAAAAGAACATTATAATGAAAAAAACTATTAGCAAGTCTTTTCTATGAATTAATTTAGAAAGCATCACATTCCTAAACAATTATATATCAATAAAATACAATTCAATGTTGATATATAGACCTGCAAAACTTACAATACCCACTACTAACCAATCAGCCAATAAAAGAATCCTTTTATCAGTGAGTAGCTGACAACATTATTCAATTTAATGTAGAAGCATTTGCTTAACATTCATGGTATAGACAGACAAATCTACCCACACGTGTCAGCTGAAAAAGGCTTAATTTTGTTCTATTTTCAACGTAAAGAGTCAAATATATCATGGATATAATATACTTAATCTCTCTCATAAATATTATTTTTCTAAGTTTATTTTTGTTTCTAAAATATTGATTTTTAGATTTTAAATAAAAAATTTAATAGTTAATTATAATAAATTGCAAAACTTCAAAAATATTAATTGAATTATGATTGTTTGTATATATTGGAAAATGTTTAAAATAGAAAAAGTTTGGTGAGAGAAAGGGGACTATTGCAGAAAAAGAGAAGGAAGAGGTTGTTGAACAATGATTTTAAGCTCTCAATCAAACCCAATGTATCAATAATATCGTTAGGTATGTATATCTATGAATACAGCTAGACATATTACACGAAGCTGGTTGGTCAAAAAAATTGACTCAAAAGGAATTGCTGACAAAATGACCAATCTAACTTTAGAGAAAAACAAACAATCACGCTTCTCTGTATGATACGGTCCGGTACAAGACTTTCGTAACCGGACAGGAGATACAGGAGGAGGACACTGTCTAATTTTGTGGATGAGCACAAGCCCATGATCTCTCGCATTTGATTGTAAGAACACTTTTACTCATACAAAATTAACGATTGTTGATAAATAAAAAGTAGAGTGGAGAAAGAATAAAAGACATGGGCCATTGCCATAGCCCATGGAAACCGAAGCTAAAGTTGAATGATACAGTTTGCATCACAATTCATGTGTTAACCAAAATATCATTAACGGAGGGAAATCAACTTTCTTGAGACACATTTGATGAACAAACGTGTATGTATAATTATATATATGAATCAGTTGTAATATATGAGATAAAGGTGTAAGCGAAACGAGGGAAAAATATAATTTTCATAGATAGGATAAGATAAACGATTGTAGAGAGTAGAGAACGGGTAAAAAAAATTGCTATCTCTTTTCCTTGTTTGTCTCTTTTCTAAAAGCAATTTCTCAAGAGCCAAAACACACAACATTTCTTCGAATTTGCAGCTCTTTTTTTTTACAGTTTGTATAAACTGCACCACAGATTTCATCTCTCAAAAGCTAGTTTCTCCTCCCTTTGCTCTGCTCTATCTCTCTTCTTCACCTAATAGCTCTGTTTACCATTGCTGCCATCGCATTCCCCTGCAGCAATTCTGTTACAAGCTTCTTCTTTTGATTTCGAATCTAATTTTCCCTCTGCAGAGTTGCTGCTTCCATTGCCGTCGTCCGGTTTCTCTGGGAAACCTTGTGAAACCTGTTCTTGGGTTGAACCGGGTGGGAGGAGGAACACACCAGTGCCAGGGACGGGCATTCGAGGTTGTGGTGGTGGCTGGTGTCGTGGATGAGGTGGCATCATTGGCCAGCCCGTTGGTCCGGGTGGCACACCACCTGGGAATGACATAGTAAGGGCCAGCGGAGGAGAAGGGGCAATGAAAATTGGTTGAACAGCTCCGTTTGTTGGGCGGTGAGATGGTGTGGGCAAGACACCGGTGGTCGGGGTACCAAGATAGTGTTTAGGTTGGCCAGGTGGGTGACGGTTGTGGTGATTCGGAGATCTGCTAGGTGGTGGTCCCCAGTTAGATCTGCTCATGGAGTTTCTTGGTTGAGATTTGGTGAAAGTGATGAGTGTCCGTTGCTTTCGAGTTGAGGGAATTGCATACTTAGCAAGATCTGCGGATTTGCCTTCCACCAAAAGAACTGATCTGTTTTAAGTACCACGCATAATTTACTATTAAATTACTGAAGTATCGCAACTTTACATAATAATAAGTTATATGGATATATTACCCGGGAGTGAGAGACAGCTTGAGAGAGCCATTGTAGTCACCGGGCTGATCAGAGACAATGACTCTTCCAAATGTCAAATCGCATTCAGACAATGACAAGACGGCCACCGGTCGTCCAAACCAGGGAACATACATGTGAGGTTGTGAGTGATCTCCCTATGGTTCACAATAAATGAGGACACAAGAAAACTCCTAAATATGGTTAAGAAAATATAAACAAACAATTTTAGGGGTTTCATCAAATTTAGCAATCAGTATAACCTCGTTGAAGAAATCAATAATGCATGTGTCTGGTTTCACAAGTATGATTTGCTTTGAGACCAAACGGTCAATGACATCTAAAAGAACTGATGGGATTGGTTCTATTCTCCGATCTGCATAAAACTCATATCTCATGTTAACTTATGCACAACATTTATAAGAAAAGAACATTTTAAACGACTTGCCTTTGATACTCTCGTCATCAGGCGGCATATCAGCTATTGGGAGACCAAGTTGGATCATCTCACGTCCATGGCCTCTATTTGGCCGTTTATAAGGCACATATGCCTCACCTGCTATCCATTAACCAACGGTTTTCAGTCCCGACTAAAAAGAAGTTAAAACCATTATAGTAGTGCAATCCATAATCTTACTTTGAAGTTGACCTCTTCTTCCAGTGATTCTCATATTGTTTACAAGAGAAACGAGTTGAGAAACCTCCTTTGCGTCAAGCATTTTGTCGTATAGCTTCAATCCTTCGACAACATTAACCTAATCAACAAAACTCCGGAATTTAGTATCCTAGGCGTAAACTATAAACAGGCATTGAAGCAAGATCCAACTCACCATTTTCGCTTCATACATCTCTTGGACAACAAAAGTCTTTGCCATGCTTGCAGGACACTCTTTATCTTTCTCCTCTTCCTTTTGCTCAGTACTGAGACTGTTGTCTAAAAGAAAGAAACAACCCACAATCAGAACATTCTCAAAACAAGGTCTGACATCAGGTGAAAAATCAACAAGCCAAATTTCCCAAAGTACCTTTAGAAGTCGAGTGACAATTAGGGTTCACTATTTCCACTTGAAATTCAGACTCTTCCACTTTCTCCACGACCTTACTATCACTCTTCGGATTCTCTCTACCATCTGTCCCACAAACAAACACAAAAACAAACTTACATTTTCAGTATAGCAAAGAGTCTAGACACTAAACACGAAACTACCAGTATCAGCATGTTCCAACAACATACAATGCACTACCTCATACTGTCATACCAAATTGCAGATAGGATTTTACGAGCAAAGAAGTTAACTTTTCTTACAAGCAAGCTAAGCCTTGAAGCCAAACAATAACAAAGCCAAATGTTTTCATTACCTCTCTTCTCATCTGCAACAGACAATGCCTTATCATCACTAGTTAGCTTAGCTTCCTCACGAACACTACTAACACTATGGTAATCGGAATTATAATTATGCCCATTTCTCGCCATAGATTCAGATCCTCGGTAACCACCACCACCACCGCCATGATGCTTGTTAAAGCCAGGCCCTGTTCTCCTTCCTCCAAATTTTCCAACCTGATCAGAATTGTAATGCCTTTGAGGTGGAGGCATTTGTTGTTGCCGCTTCCAAGCAATTTGTTGAAGATTGTAAGAAACCTCAGCAACTGGGTAAAACTGCTGCATAACAAGAACTTGAGACCAGCTTAAACGACGGTGATGGATGCTTGTGATGACGGATTCGTATTCGTTGTGATCCCCAATTGTTTGTAGATGTTGACAAAGCGAATCGACGATGGCATTAGCCGCAGCAAACTCCGCACGAAGCCACGAGATAAATACATCTCGTTCATCAGGGATCCAACTCCCTGCGACGGCTGTGGCGGGAGGAAACTGTAATTTCTCAGACGGAGTAACATTTCCCGGTGGCATTGCCATTTGTAGCAACAGTCAAGAAGAAGACGCACGAGTCTAAAGAAAATTGAATGCAATTTAACCACACGAAAAAAAAGAATCTCAAGCAAAGCAGAAAAAAAATATTATTCGTCTTGCTATCAAACAGAGCTCATAGCTTTCTTTGAACAGATCTGCAGAATCAAAAAAAAATCAGTTTTTTATTCAGCTCAACGAGATCGCGCACTAAATCTTGGAAATTAAAAATATCAAATTTAACGTAATTAAGATAAAACCAAAGAAGAAAGAAGATGAATTTCGTATGGAAAAACAAAACCGAATAAGGAATCACCATAAATGTGAAGAGTGGAAACACGACAGATCTGGCAAATTGAGTATGTCTCCTTCAAGGTGAAGCTGAGAAAATAAAGAACAGAGAGTAATCTACTTAAAGTGATGTACAAATTAAGGGAAGAAATAGAAAGAGAGAGAGAGATCTAACGTGTTTGAGGAAAGAGGTGTCAAGGGTAAGACGCATGCGTTGAATAGTCTTAAATTGTGGCTTTGATCACTTACTAACTTCAGATCTCTCTCTCTCTTTTTGTTTTCATTAATTCTTATGCAAATTAGTTAGTTTTATAATTCGAGTTGTAATCACTCCGACTTCGATTACGACTGACCGAAGTATTACGACATTTTTTTCTTAATTTCAATTAACTCATTAGCAAAAAAAAACTCACGTTTGTGTGTATTAAGTCCATATATTTTTGTTGGAACGAAATCGAGATTCCGCATCTTTCTAAAGATGCTGATTAATGTAAGTTTTTCATATTTTACTAAAATATGATTTTCACGTACTTTCTTTGCTTGGGAGTAAATGGGCCTTATAGCCCATTGTATCGTGTGATAAGATTAACATATGGATCCAATATGTCCCCACGAGATAGATCATGGGTTTTTGTATGTGGCAATTTATTAAAGTTTGGGTCCACATGTTTCTGAAAGCAGTACGACACGAAGAGCGAATTTTTAAATTAGACGAGATTTTTAATGGTTATTACTGTATTTCATACCTTCTTCATTAAAATTAGGCGTAAATATATTTAATGGTTATAACTCTATTTCAAACCTTCATTAAAATGAGGCGTAGATAATATATTGATTAGTAGTCTATATACTTATTAAAATGAGGCTTAGATATATATATATATATATAAGCTGATCATGACAAAGATCCAATGCTTTATATCCCACTAATTACGATGTTTCTTCTTTTCTACCAAAGTCATTGATATTTGATATCACTAATTAATTGTCGGTATGTAACTTTGCATAACCGAGTCCACATATAGTAAGATGAGACGTATAGAAATTATTGTTGCCGTTGCTATCTTCCTTTTGTGTTTATGTGATCCTTACCAAAACACTAATATGACATTGATCTAGTATAGTAGCCTCGAAATGAAAAATATGTGTGAAAAAAAATCAAAAGAATGTTATGTTATATGAGATTTTAGTAGTTTGAGATATGTTGTGTTATCGATTTATCACAATCCGAATCCAAATATGTATTTTACATATTGTTAGAAATATCACTTATTAAATATCATATAAAGGACAGATAAGTATTCCAACAGGCCCATCTCTTTGACAATTGACAAGTCTTTGTTTTCGTACAAAATGTTATGTGGAAGATTTAACCCATTTTCTGATATGAAAAAAAAAAAAAACATCGCACGCAACGCAAAGTCATTCCAAACGGACCCACAATTTCTAACATTGATGTACCTAGAAATGACATTATCAATGACACATTGTATATGTGTATGAACCGATTGTGTCAATGACTCATTATGGTCACATAAGAATAAGATAGACAGTTAAGTCAATGGTATTTATTGGACCCATTGAATAATTGTTAAGATTAACAAACGTACTCGATTTATTTGAAAAAAAACTCGTAGAAAACCAAGGTAATGAGAACGTCTATGCATATTTATACGAATAAGAAAATCATTTATATTGACAATTTATTCAACTTAAATAACTAAAAATTTAAATTTTTAATTTGTTATCCTCGTAATTCCATCATTGCATTTGCGTCAAATACTTCAAATATAAGTTTGATATTATTATTTACTGTAATAAAATATATAATATTATGTTAAATAATATTTTGTTTGTGAAACGGGGGAAATCAAAATATCTCGGTGTCAGTCAAACCATCTTTCAGTCCATAATTCATATTTCATTATTTCTATACAAGATGGAAATTGCCAAAACTGCCCCTCTAGCTGAAAAAATATACACCGATTCATACTGACTCAGTTCCGGCAAAGCGGCTTCTGCTCCGGTGTTTCCCATGACGGTGGCGGTGAGGGATCCCACCGAACGTAACTGGATCATATACTCTGAGACGCTTAGCCTCCGCCGGATTCACCACACATTCCGGCAAAACAACGTTGTACCTCATATGATCGTAACAATAGGAATAAGTCATGTGTTTCTGTCGGAAAATCTCCATTTTGTTCCTCTGAGATTCAGTTATCTCCGACGTCATCAGTAGATTCTTGACCGCTTCATCTTCGCAGCTCGGAAACTTCTCGGTGGGGTCAACGGCGCAGCCTTGGATGATCAGATCGGTGAATTGAGCAACGTAAGGGGCAAATTTGTAGTTTACACCGTACTTGCCTCCATTAGTCGCCCATTTGGAGCCATCCCATATGGTTGCGTATAAAGACATTGGCTTCGCCGGGAAGTCACCGCCCATTGATGCCGTGCGTTTGACTTCTCTGATTGGGACATTGTCTACATAAAATCTACACAAAAAAATAAAAAAAAAGTTTCATACCTTGAAACTATTCACATGAAAATTATCTTCTTTGTTTTCATCAATTCACATGAAAATTATATAGAAATTGACATTTTTGGTAAAAATTTCAGCTTTTAGTGAACTGGAGTTAGATTCTTTATTCCAAGATACTCTGTGTGGGTCTCTGTTGTTACCAAAAATCGGAAGCTGTAAATCAAATAACTTTCCAAGACAAGAAACTAAATCCACCAGCTTTACATATAGAATTGAATTCTGATTACCATCTCGCATAAACCAAATTGATTTTCCATAAATAGAAACATCAAGTGACCGGTACAGAGTCTCCAAAATCTAACGGCTTTAATTAGCCATCTAAGAATCACATATAACCCAAACTATTGCTGCTAATTGTCCCTAGTTAGATTTCTAAGCTGATTGATTACATGATAATCTTTGGAGATTTTAACTTACATGATGTGAGAAAGAGACCAGAGGATACTGTATTGATGAAAATCCTCAGTTGGATCGAACCAAAGATTGCATCTTTCTTCTCTGCCCAAATGTGTGCTTCCATTGCCGTATATGTTGGTCTGAATCCTCCATTCTTTGCCTCTAATTTTCCCCAAAAACTCGAAATCAATCTCGTCATGATTCTTCTCATACATGTCTCCATTTGATAACTGAGAAGAACAAACAAAGTTTTAGGCATAGGAGAACTTTCATGAGAAATATGGGTGGACCCAAATAGCTCAAAAGTAATGAATGCCATGGTGAGGTTTAATGAAATTCGAAGATTAAAAGATTGTAGCTTACATAAAAGGCGATAACAACTCCTGCAGAGTAATCTGCTGGTAATTTGATTGAAGAACTGAAGAACCCATGCAAGAAAATATCATTTGAGACAAACCCAGAACCTGTAAACATTATTTCAGACCACATCATTATTATTTGTTTTATTTGAAAACAGAAACAACTAAAAGACTCAGACGAACAGAACAAGAATAAAACCGGTTCTCTCATCGAGCGTTAACCGGACAGATTTTCCATCTCTGTGAACAATCAGATTCTGGTCACCGAAAAGTTGTGTATAACCTTCGTCGAATTGTATAAGAGGAAGCTGTTGTAAAGCAAACCCAGAAACAAAACCGGTGAAGAGTGACAAGAAAACTAAAAAAGGAGTTAAGAAACCCATTTCTTAAACGTTTCTGTGTATACTAACTATTACGAGGACGAAAAGGGAAGAGATTTTATATGGATAAATAGCGTGTTGAGGACGAGCTATGGTCCTATGGAGCTGTGTTTGACTGTTGAGAGAGAGAGAGAAGTGGGGACTGTGGGAGAAAGTGAAGAAGCTGGTGAGAGAAGAAATAGTGAGAAATATCAGGGCAGAGAACGTCTGGCTATAATTGGTTTTTACTTTTTTAGAATTTTAATCTTCATATATACATAAATATGCCACCTTATTTTGTCCATACTTACTTTTTTATTTATTGCATTGAATCGATCAAAAGACGGTAAAAAAAGATTCTAACAAGCAAATTAGACGGGTAGAATCTTAAATTATGATTCTAACAATTTAATTGGCAAGCAGGATTTATAATTAGTGTTATGTCACTTTAACAAGGTAAAATTATGATTAGGATGAGGTCATAACCAACCAGGACCAGGATTCAGGAGAAGCTATAATAATCACGTTTAAGAATATCTATCATTTGGTTCCAATTTTATTTACATGATTTAATTAGCATGTAAGAATAGGTTTTCAAACGAAAAGTGGAATTAGGGGCATTTTATATTTAGAGGAACATATATTTTCGAAAAATATTTAAAAGACGTAAGGAAGAAACACAAGAGTGGTAAAGAAAGCATAGGGTGCTTTGCTGCTTACAGGTGTGTCCCAACATAGAGTCACAGGCAGAGTCACTAACACTACAATATATTTCTTTCTTTTCAGAAAAAAATAAAACACTCTCAATATTTATAACATTTAATTGTTTCAATCATTATAACATTTCAGGTAGGAATTTACTCTTTTAAAACAAATTTCCTTTCTTTTATTTTATTCCATTGTTAGCTGATCATAATACATTCTAAAATCAAAAAAGAAAAAAAAAAAGTGAAATCATTGAGGGTGCAAAGAATAATTTGTTTCGAAGCTTTTACGGGTACGGGTTAGATTATTAAAATTATGAAATCAAATAAACCGGTTCCGTTACATTTTGGTTTTGATGATACATTCCGGAAATAACCTTGTCAACTGATTAAATTCAAGGATTTGCCTTTATTAAAGAAAAAGATGATCCGATCGAACGAGAATCACGTGCAAAATAACCCATAGCAAAAATAATGTAGTTACAACGGCTGGTCTGAGACGTGGTGGTAGCATCATCGGATGAGTGGTCAAGATGCAACATTTGAAACCGCGAAGCTGTGCCAATGAATGCCTGACGCTGCCGTACTGACTACTTTTTTTGTATGCAACTTTCATTATCTTATTTGTTTCGACTTTAATCCATCTAATTTTCCAAGGCATACAGGTTATAAATATTAGCATATAAACGAACTATGTTACTAATTACTGGTCAGTAGAAACTAGTACCAACTAAATTAGCCGATTTATATTTATATAAACATATCCTTCAAATTTTTTTTGTCGTGATCCTCCAATCTCTTAAGGAATTACGTAGGTTTGTATGAAATATAAACTATAATTTTGGCTATTTAAATGCATAATGTGCTATGTGATATGTGTAATCGTTTGGCTTGCGAGTACTCTGACTCTCTCTGTTTCAGTTTGGCTTAAATTATAACGTTCGTTGAGTGCTGACGACGTATATAAGCCACGTAAGCATCTAGTAGCCGTTGGACCTCTCTCCCTCTACGAGGCCCACTATTAAAATACATAAATTATTCTGCAGCGCAATCAACGGCAACATTGACGCCGTTAATACCCTTTGTGGACGAATACCAGCGTCTGTCAGATGGTTGGGGTCCACATCACTTCACGCGTTACACAAATAAAACATTTCATATTTTACAATATCATTATTGTGTATACATTTGGTATGAAAATAAATAACATTTGTTTTTTTTTGTGTGTAAATTGTACTTATTTGTTTCACACTATTTTCTTGAATTTTGGAACGCACAACGATTATCGTCCCGACAAATCTGCAGGGAGCAGATTAGCAAGGAAAAAGAGTTTTATGCTAACGTGCGCGTTATTAGGTATGAGCTCATCTGCTCATGGAATCTAATGGAAGATCCCAATGTGGAATATTCACGTGAGATATTTTGTTTCCGTAAAAATGTCACAGTGGCAAATCGGAGCCGTTAATTTATTTCTTCATGTGGATTTTCCTTCCATGCCATGCATGTGGGTTAATTTCTTTTGTTTTGCTGGATCCAACGGCTACGATCCGATATTTGGTTTTGTACAATAGTATAATTCGGGTAAATTACTAATCAAGTCTGATTCGCTTGAACTCTTCTGTAGGAGGAATAAAGAGGCGTTGAGAGTTGGGAGAAATGAAGGGTGATATGGTTTCATTTACAAAAGGCCTTCTCAAATACCCATTTACAAAGCTAAAGCAATTCTGGGCCTCATTTTTCAAATCCTAGTTTTATTTTTCCTAGACTAATGGGAGCGAGCCACGGAAGGAATCCTAGTTTTATTTTTCCTTAAACAATAAAACCAAATCTAACATTTAAGAAAACCAAATCCTGCCCGTATTAACATCACTAGTTCCGTCTCTTACCAACCTTTGAAATTTTAAGAATAAACAATATATATATATATATATATATATTCTTTTGTTGGACTGAGTAGGGCTCTCTCGTCGTCTCCTCTATTTGTCCGTCTCATATCGCTCTCTTCATTAAATATAAAGCTAAATAAATTCTTGAACCGATTTCTAAAATAATTTATTATCCTCGGAAATAAAAGCATCGAATGAGTGATATATATATAATACTGTTAATCTAAACCATAATTTTTATCAGTTATGTTAGATATGCATGACGTAAAATACTTACGTGCGATTTTGTTGTTTCTATTTATATATTGTTGGGTTGTTTTCACATATCGACCACTTTAGTATAAAATTATAAATAACCCCTTTTAGAGATCATTCTTACCCGACAGAACCGGTAATACTCAATCTAGCACAGTCGCTTTTCTTCTTCTTCTGCTCCCTTCCTCTCTCTCTCTCTCTCTCTCTCTCTCTTCATCGATTAAGTAAGCCGAACCGAAACCAAATCTGGCAAGTGACAATGGATCTCTCAGGGGATCGATCAGCTTTAAAGCGTCACTCGTCGCTTTCGACACTTGTGGCTCATTTCTTTGGCATCTTAGCCGTGATTCTAATGCTCATTTGGCTTCTCCATTACCGTGAAGGCATCGAGTATGGCTCCGACAACCCCCTTAAGGTTTTAAATGTAAGTTTGTATTTCTTATATTTTATGTATTCTATAAATACATGAAAAAATCAATCAATCAATCAATCCATTTGTTTGTTTTTAATTAATTAATTAATGTCCTTGCTAATTTTTTCTTTTTGGTTCGGAAATAGGTGCACCCATTTCTCATGTACTGTGGATTTCTCTTCCTTGTGGGTCAAGGTAATTTCATTACTATCTACAAAGAGTAAAATAAAGTACTTGTCAAAAATAATTCAATTTCGCATACGGACTATTTGAATGTTTTTTTTTTAATTTCAATTAAAATTTTGGTAATGATTGATTGATTACGGCATGCAGCGATGATGACATACAAAACGGCGTACGCATCGCATCAAGTGCAGAAGATGGTTCACGGTGGGATTCACTTGATAGGCTTAGTTCTAGGTATTGTCGGAATTTGCGCCGCCTTTAGATTCCACGACAAAGTAAACGCTAAAGACATGGTCTCTCTTCACTCCTGGATCGGTCTCACCACTTTTATTCTCCTCGGCCTTCAGGTTGATTAGTTACTTCATAAATATTAATTTAAAGTTAATTACATTTATCAGCATTAATTGAAAAATCGTGATGGTGATCTAATTCCACAGTGGCTATTGGGTGCGTACACATTCTTAGCGCCGCAATCTTCGTCGGGGACAAGAACGAGGATGATGCCGTGGCACGTCTTAGGCGGTCGGGCTCTACTTTACATGGGTATTGTTGCAGCACTTACCGGACTTATGGAGAGAGCCACGATGCTTGGTCAGAGCACAAACGCTGAGTCACGTTTAATTAACTTCACCGGCTTATCCATTCTACTCTTCGGTGTCTCCGTTGACTTCTCCGTCGCTCTTGGACGTTATAACTGACCGAGAACTATATATTCATTAGCCCATCGTTAAATCTTTATATTCTTGTGTAAATGTGATTTGTGTGACGCTAATCGTGTGTAAATGTGATTTGTGTGACGCTAATCGTTTCTGAGAATGGTAATTTGTTTGATTTTCAACTATAGTACTTTTAGACTTATTTTTCCCCCATTTGTTCGGTTGTTGATCTTTTATTTTAACTTCAACTGATTATTTACATATTTTAATTATAGTGGTTAAATTTCCACGTCGGAAAGCAATTCCAACGGTCTAAAACATTTCATACCACTACCATTTATTTGCTTATAGTTTATACTTTTTTCCAAAAGAATATTTTCTGGTATTATTTAACAAAAAGATCTCGTGTGGGTTTTAATAAATTTATTTTATATACTAGTTATTTGAATCTTATAAAATTAAAAGTGAAAAATATTATGTAGCTACAAAAAAATTCTCTCAAAGAATCAGCTTTTATACTGAAAAATTAAATTCTCCTCTAGTTGTCATTTCATTTTCATATTCTTCTTATGATTAACATTTTAGAACCAAAATATACGCCAATACATATGTTTTACTAGACACAAAATAAATGTACTAAATAATCATATGATTCATATCAAATATGTAGAGCTATAAAAGTATATGCAAGAAAAAAAACAGTTAATAGATGAAAACTTGAAAATTTAGAAACAAATAAAACAACAAGAAGCATTGAAATGGGTAATTGAAAAGATCTGTTTTACAGATTCCTTCATACCAATTGTTGTCTTGTGACTTCCATCCTCTTCAACAAACCAGCAATCTCAGCCTCCATTCTTAGCTTCATGTTCCTGTAATCGCAGTGCGAGTTCTCAAGCTTCTTCAGCTCTTCCAGCTTATTCCTTCTCCTCTCCTCTGTCTCCTGCAGACACAGACGCGATAGCTTCTCTGTATACTCCTCTTCCATCTTCTCCGTCTTCATTTCTATCATTCTCTTGAAACTCTCTGCCTCTATCCTTGCCTCGTCTGCCTTCTTCTGGAACATTCTTGTTTCAGCCTCCTTGATTCTCACCATGCTCTCTAAACTATCAAAACTGTTCATCATTGCATCGGTTAAAGCAAAGCTCTTCTTCTTTTGATCCTTGGATGTTGAAGGCGTCACAGATGCCTCGTCGTTTCTATAGCTCGTTTCTGGTGCACCTGTTAGCTCTTTTGATTCGGGCATTTCTGATACGGACTCTGCATCTGCAAGAAATTGTGATAAGAGAAGGAAATAATCAAACTTCAAACTATCCAAGGTTACAGGTTACTAATCTTTGATCTAAGCCATAAGTAGAGATTGGGGACTTACAGTTAAAGAACTGAATGATGAAGCTAGAGGCATCGAGCGGGGAAATCTGTTTACTCTCTAACTTCTTAACCATTTCATTGGCTTTAAGATGCAATGCTTTGCCTTTCGCATCATCGCTTCCTTGGAAAACCTTTCTAACACAATCAAGCTCCTTGATTAGAGTCTCAAGTCCCCAATTCTTGGCGCAACACACGAAAACATCCTTAACAAACCCAAACATCTCTGATTTGTGAGCGCATCCAATACAATGGAACAACATCTCAGTCGTACCTCGAGGACCTTTCAAACTATTACCCGGTTTGATGAGATTCTTGTGAACTCCACAGGCAGCATGACACCAATGCGAACAAACATCACAACCAACCCAACTACAAGTATTGCTAGCTGAATCAAATCTCAAACAAACGGGACACATACAAGAGCTACAAAAGCCTTTGTTGTTGGAACAAATCTTGCATCCACAATCATCAACAGGCAAAAGACTCTTACAATTCACATTCCTACATCTCAAGAAGAGAAAGATCTCTACCAATTCGTTCATTGGGATTCTGATTTTACCAGAGAGGAAATACTTAAGCCCTGTTCTTACAGCTACTAAGATATCTAGCTGATCCTTAACGCATTTCGATAACGTCTCTTTGCTAAGATCAGATCTTTTATCAATCTGGTTCTGAAGATTCGTCAGCTTCTCCTTCTTCTCCGGTGAATCAATCAAGTTCCTTAAGTACTCTTTAGCAGATTCTAGAGTTTCATCAGCCATACCTTGAATAATCAATGCCACTGAAGAAATCGATTCCGAAACGATGTCGTATAGAACCCTCTCCGATCTGACAGCATCGTTATCTTCCGAATTTGGTAACTTCTTCCTCGAATCGCCGGAAATTGTGACTTCCATGCCTGTACGAGCTGGTAACTCGGAAGGGTAGAACGAGTAATCAGAGGAGCTTGAAGGTTTGCCGGAAATTGGATTGTTAGCGAGCGCAACGCCGCCGTCACCGATTGGTCTGAATCGGCTGTGAACAGATCCGTTGGTTCCTTCGCCGGCGCACCAGATATGATCGTCTTTACCGACGGAGCAGTCGAAATCTGTGGAGTTTCGAGTCATGGAGCAGCTGATGTTGTGAGAGAAAGGGTGAGAGTAAGAGTAAGACATCGACGGCGCCGTCGCCGTGAAATCGTTAGAGAACGACGTTGTTGCTCGTTGTTCGCTGTTGTTCACTCTCGGTCTTTTAACGGCGTTTGGCACCGTCGCCGTGAAATCGTTAGAGAAGGACGTCGTTGTTCGTTGTTCACTATTGTTCATCGTCACTCTGGGCCTATTGACGGC
The DNA here is from genome assembly GCA_963854855.1 of Nasturtium officinale. NCBI lineage: Eukaryota > Viridiplantae > Streptophyta > Magnoliopsida > Brassicales > Brassicaceae > Nasturtium > Nasturtium officinale. Next base: position 4,312,998 of record OY978500.1, read on the forward strand.
GTTTGACGCCGTTAAAGATAAAGAAACGTCAGGTAAAGCTAGAGAGAGATTTAGGGTTTCGATTTTGTTGTTTTTCTTCACTTCTTCTTCTGCTTCTGCATCATCTTCTTCTTCGTGAGCCTTTCGTTTAGAAGAATTAGGATTGAATTCTCTCAAATTGAAGAAATCTCTTTCGATCCATTTATCACCGTAGTTTGAATTATCAGAAAACGTGACAACCTCTTTACCCTTTTGACCAAGACTTTCAGCGACCTGACCGGAAAGTTGACGGTTTTCACAGAGATAGCTGAGAGTAAGCTCGTTTGCTCCTCTAGGTGATGATTTTGAAGAAGACCCATCGAGATTATTTGACCGAACGTTGAGAAAGTCGACGCCTTTCTGATGATATAGACCTTGATGATTGTCGTTGTTTAGCTGAGAGAATCGAGGCTTTGATGTTTTCGTTCGAGAACACTCTCCATCTCCGGCTAGATCTTTCTCTCCGATCATGGCGTTGAAAGAGAGAAAAGGAGAGAAACTAAGGAGAGAGAGAGAGAGAATGGTAAAACTGGTGGGAAAAGTTTGGTCGTCTCAATGGCAAAACTCAAGTAACATGTGAATAGTGAGGGTAGTTTTGTCTTTTACATATTCAGCAACTTCAATAATAATTATAATAAAGTTAACGGCTGTTTTTTGTTGGGTTGTGTTCACACGAGTCACGAGACGCGTTTTTTCGTCCTGCTCTTCCATAAAGTCGAACGGGTTTTTTTTTTATCGAGGTCTCCACTCTTGTTTAGGCCCATTCAGAGTTTTGCTCCCTATTTATTTATTTCGGACAAGAGAGTATAGCGAAATTTTGAGGATAATACCGTGTTTATATTCAAGTCCGACAGTAGATTAAACAAATATTCCCATTGATTGAACTGCGTTTAAATCTTTTCTCTAAAACAGTCAAACCAACGCACATGAATGAAATTCACAACAAAAGATGGATACAAAATAATATTGACTTATATTAAAAAAAAGGTAAAATAATGTAGCCGATAAATAGATTGTTTAGTGTATTAGCAGAACCAATACTATAAGGTGATTTACGTCTCACGAATATAAAGGGACAATGGACCGGGACCGGGACCGGATACTATTAAATAAAAAATGGAAAAAGTCAACGCGTAACGTATTATTGATGCCCATCTTGTCATATTCTTACGACCTTGTAAGCATATGCATATTTATACACACAGCCGTTGACTTTTTGTGTGTATTATATAATATTAATATTGGATATGCATTGCAAACATATATACATATATGTTTTTAAAAATATCTGTAAATCTCATTTTAACTTGAATCAGAGTTTACATCGTCATTGTCAATTACATTACTCAAAACATAAGGAACATATTTATCTCATATAGTATTTGTACATTTTACACCAACTGAATTTATGCTCATGGATTTTCTTAATGGGTCAGTAAATGTAATTGAGCTCCAGTTAAGATTTAGTTTTGAACAGTCCAGGAATATATCAACTTACACAAGGAAATGCACAAGTAGATAAATAATACTTCAAAATTTTACCCATCCTTTTTAAATTGATCAGGAAACCCCTTTCAAATTAGGTGTAAATTTGAAAATTAGTAATTTATGTAACCACGAAATTTTAGTTTATTTTAGTTACTTAAAGATAAATATTTACATATTTAAAATGTATATTGAAGTCCCTGAATATTTATTTAAACTGATATAAACCTCTAGTTGTATGTTTTTACAAAAATAATCCATCTCTAATTGTAAGCGTGTGTTCTTTAATCAACTTTCAAACTTGTCTTCAATAGAGCGCGTTTAAATTATCATACTTTCCAATTTTGTTAATTAAATTCCGCTATTTAATTGGAATATGATAAGTACATTCATATTAGAGAAACAATGTTTTATCATCAGATCAAATATAAAATAACAGTGACGATTATAAAATTAGAGATCTTTCAGATGTATTAAAGAGGAAATATTAAACAATAAAATGAGTTTTAAAGAAAATGAAAGTACAATGTATTGTAAAAAAATAACCAATAAATGTGTGAGGCGACACAAATGGTGGCCTAATACTTGGTTTGCTAGTATGCAAAGAGCTAATTAAGTCTAGAGATTAAGTATATAAATCTGTAGAGTAATTGCTTATTATTTACCTTACGTTTGTTTTGTAAATGGTAATAATAACCTGTGTGTTCGTATTGGAGTACAGTATTTCCTGGTTTTGGGGTATTTTGTGGTAGTGGATTGCCTACTGCGCAAGCAACCACTCCAGATTCTGTATACAGAAACACAAAATTTAAGACGGTCACAAAATGTTTTAGTGCAGAAAGGAAGACTAAATATGATGAAAGTGATATTGAAAATACCTTGACGCATTCAGGTAAATCGTTATTTTTCGTTCTAACATGAAGCTGCAATGAGAGACAGAGGTTTTGGAACTGTGAGTATTCTGTATGTTATTGAAATCAAATGTTTTAAGGTGTAATTGAAGGGGTGTTGTTTGTACCTTTATGACTCGTTCGTAGGCTGAGTTTTTGTTGTGTTCGATGCAGGCGAGGATTACGAGTGCGGCTGCTACACTTGAGGGCCAAAAACAGAGTTGAGTGTGATCGGATAGTGAGGTAACGGCCAAGGATTTGGCTCTTCTTTCAACATCTGGATTGGCCTGAGCAGCTTTTAAATAAAACCTGAGATGCATAAATAATAGTTATATGTATCTTTCCGTGTGTATACGATTCTTGGAGCATGAAAATATAAATATAGTAAGAGAGATTTTACCACAAGAAGTTGAAGATTGTGGGTGAGAAGCATTTGAAGCTGAGGACTTCTTGAACCAGCCACTCCATTGCCACAACTTCGTGCCGGCTATATTTTAGGTTCTGGACGTAGAAGTTCCTTTTTCGGATGCTAATTGAAAAGAGGAAGTATCAGGTGAGTAGCTGAAGAAAATTGAACTATTCATGTGAGTTGTACATGGTGTTTGCAGTTTAGAGTGTTTTTGAGAAACAAAATTTAATATTCAACACACATGACTAGTGAATTCATAGATTGCTTATAGAAACACATGACTATGAATTAAACACAGTTTCGTGAAATGGCCTTATCTTTTTCCTATTCAGAACAGTTATCTAATGAATATTGGTCAGAATAATGAAGATGGAATATGGTTGGTACCTGTTGTAAGGTTGATTTTCTTCAATTCTGGTGGCCAGAGTAAGACTCGCAATCCCAACTAGTAGTAGAGTTCTTTCGTTTCTGAAGGATCCTCTGCTCAGGAATCGATCCAGCAGACCAACACCTAGAAACAATGTCTCTTGCTGAAGCTCCATCTCAGAACATTTCTGCATGTAATCAGGGAGAAGACAGTCAGCAATAAAGAAAGAATACCATATCTGGCTGATGCATAAACCTTTTAAGATTCCAAAGTAAGGTATAGACTTCCTTAGTAGGCTAAAACACCAAGGAAACAAGGAGCAAAATCTCCAAATATTTCCGAGCTTCAACACTCAGAGATCAACAGACATATAATCAAAAAGATAATGTTCACCTCCACAATCCATTGAACCATCATGGAGCGTAGACGAGGGATGAGATCAGTATGGTTCATCCTGGAGCAGTAATCCTTCGCACAGTCCCGCAAATATGCATGACTTCTCTCTCTTTCCCTCAGCCTTTGATAGCTCTCTTCAACCTCCTCATCTTCAAACCTTAGCAGCTAAAACGAAAGTATAGTACGTAAGATCCATTCCAGAGCAAAATATCAGAGTCAAATCTTGAAGACAGAGCAGAACAAGTCTCAGATCAAAATAGACTTAGGAATCGAGTGAAATTTCAAGCATATATAACCACATCTTCCATCTATTATTCATTTGCAATTATTCATAAGACATATGAAAGCATTGTACCACTTACCTCAGACTGAATTTCTTCCTGGCACGAAGATTCCAAATCGTTTGGAATTGTGGATCTACAGAACTGTGCCTTGAACTCAAGGAACAGAGCACGAGAATGCGAGATAGGAGAATCAGAGGAAGACTTCTCAGAGAATTCGCTGCCTGAATCAAAATAAATCGACGGAGTGTAATCCGAGCAATCGAAGTCGGAATACTGTGAAAATATCTCGGAACGTTGCTCGGAAAATTCCCCCTGTAAAGAGTCCGAAACCTCTTCGTCCGAGAATTTCTCAGTGCAAGCGAGATCAGAGACGCCTCCGACTATCTCAAACTCCGACTTCAATTCCTTGGTTGATCCGATAGAGAAATCAGCTTCCACGAAGTTGCTCGGTTTGGAGATTTCAGTTTCTTCGTTATCAGCTCCTCCGGTAACGGTTCCGAACTTAGAGCAATACTCTACACCAGATATGAACGAAACAACGTCACTCTCCTTATTCTCCGATCCGAAATTCAAATTCCGGCTGTTGGAGACGTGCTCAGCAAAGGTCACATCCGATCGTGAGAAAGAGATTTCATCGTTGTCGTTAATTTCTAATCCAACGTTTCCCTTCACATTCAATCTCCTAAATCCAACACCAGAATTTGACTCAACACAAGACGATTCGCTTACCTCGATCTCTTCTCCTTCCTTCTCCATGTTTAGCTTTGAGTATGACCTTGTAATCCTCCGATATTTCGGATCACCAATCGTCTCCTTCACATCTTTACCAGGTTTAGAAACTTCTACTTCTACTTCTTCAATTCGATTCTTACTTGAGATCGAGCTCTTCTCGACTCTGCTCGAGCCGCAGGAAACGTTGTCATCGACAGCAAAACGCAAACCAGAGCAGGAATCGACAGAAGCAGCAGAGACTCCAATTTGTTTGCTCCATAGAGGTGATTGAATAACAACTGGAGAGATCTGAGCTCTCTTCCGGCGTGAACGTGTTGAACAAAACTTCTTCCCCGCGAACGGCGTCGGCGCAGCCTTCCGCTTCGAATTCCTCGTCGCGATCTCCCTCATTTTTGATACGAAACTTCTCCAACGAAAACTTCAAACTCGAATTTCGATTTCAAAATTCGAAAATGGAAGTTCGTTTGGGTTGGTTGGTTAAGAAAGACTAGACAGTGGGATGCAGTTATGGAAGTTTAGAGTGAAGAGTGGAGATGGTGGAGAGAGAGAGAGGGGGGGTTTTATATCCTGCGGGTTGGTGCACGTGGACGTCATTTTCAATTCAGTTTTTAGCAGTCGTTAATCGCAACCGTTGGACGCTAGTCTCCTTTTGGCAATCTAGATCCGCGTTTGCGTTTGAAGTTATGTATCTTCTTTATCACAAGTACAATCACAGACTTCATTTAACTAAAAATATGCGATTTGATCATTACTTCAACTGTTTGATATTTTAAAACTAATTTTATCTAGCATACTTTATCAACATACGTACAGTCGAATCATTTTTCTTGCATCTGGGATTCTCGTCACTTTTAAGGACTCGTCGAAACATAAATTGAACATAGAGCAATTAATTTCATATTTTGGGCTAGAAATGATGAGAGATGAGTTTTTGAAAAACAAAGAAGAATGTCACAGACTCTGTAATTGATTCTTAAACTAGTAGGATTCATGTTTCAAAATTTGGGATGTCATGTACTCAGGTTGTTGGTAAACAGTGAAAGTAAAAGTGAAATTTGATATATAAATTTTCTTTAACCATTGTTACTGTTAGTATAACATGTGTTTATGACTTATGACCCTTGGTCAAATTATATAGGCCCCACAAATTTACACTCTTATGAGATTTTAATTTTATCGTTCTTTGGTGATTTCATTTTGATTGATTTAACTTGGGCCAAAAAGAATACAATTTTGGTTTATATTTGCAGAAGCCCATGATATAACGAATATTATTAGATCCAGTGTTATCTCCATTAGTTCTTCTCTACGAAGCCTACAACTTAAAATTTAATTCTACATCTAACTGGACCAAATTAAATACAAAATCAAACATCTTCTGACTTCTAATCATGGCAAGTTCATAAAAACTTCGTTAACAAATACTTAGCAAAGAGTTAATTATCTAAATATAGTAACGAATCAGGTCAACAAAATCCAGGCTATTTAAATTCCAATATCACATTGACCATAAAGTTAATAATTTTCCGAAACAGCAAAAGAATCTTTTGACAAACAAAAGTTGAAAAGTTCACTATATATATATATTATTTTTTTGACGTAAAGAAAAACAAATACTATATTTCCTGGTTTTCCCGATCAGTATCACTATAAAACGTCATAATCTACAGTTAAGTCTTTTGAAAAACCATAGAAACATGAGAAACCTCTCAATTTTTGTTGTTATTTTCATGGCCATCTTCATTGTCTCAGGTATAAATTATCCTTACAAAAAATAGTTTTATTTTAAACTTTATAAGAAGACAAATTCTGTGTGATATCAAGTATATATATATGTAAGTAAAAAAAATAAACATTTTTGTATGTCTATAAGGTGCGAGAGAGATGAGAATGATGGAAGAAGGTTGTCGCGTTTACTGGCAGATGGTTCCATGCGATTCTAACAAATGCGCCAAAATGTGTAGTGATTATTATGGTCATGTTTCTTCTTTCTGTGATCAACCAGGATCTGCAAACGCTTCTTGCGTCTGTCTTACCCCGTGTTAATGACGCAAATGCTTATTCAAAGATATTTTAATTTATCTCCCTATATTAATCTTTGTGTCTTCAAGCAATAAGCAATGCAATAAACCCTTCCTCCTTGTAAAAAGCAAAGCGTTATGATTCTTTTTTCCCCCCGCAAAAGTGTACTTAATTGTGTTAAGATCGTAAAGATCAACAAAAAAATATACTACCCCAAAGTTCAAAAAGGTCCAAAGAAATAAAGGTAAATAAACATTCAAAGAAATTGAGGCCTTAGCCGAAGCCGAAGAAAGATAGAATTAAACATCTCTAGTGACTTATGAGGTGACTTTTTGAAAGGGACGCATTTTGTTAACGCATGGTTTATGGGGTTTTAATCTACTTCTTGAAAAGATATCATGGAACCGAAATTTTAGTAAATTGCGTTAATATACTATTCAAAGAAGGAGGACATGAACTTCATCAAAAACTAAAAGTAGGAGGGCATGCTAGTAGTTTTAATAAATTGCATTACTATTTCATTTCTACAAAAGCGTTCCGAAAACGCAGCACAATTTTTTTTTTTTTCAAAACAACAACGCATAATTTGGCAAAATGCATTAACATGATAGCCGACCAGTTATTTATGTTTCCCTTTTTACGGGGATGACGACACAACGATGTCGTTTAGCTGAGCGTACACAGCATCCATAAAACGATGCGTTTCAGTAAGGGGTTTCTCCATTGCCTCCTTCAGCTCCACTAGAGTCGAGCAGTACGCTTCCTATATATGTAAATGACGTAACACTTATCAATATCACTATTCTTCGTCCCAAAATTCAACTACTCTAGATAAAAGTTTATATAATCTACCAAATAACAAATAAAAGACATGTGAAAATGTAGTTTATCGTTATAATTTTTTTTGTGACCAGAAATTAGTATTTATTATAAAAAAATGGGAATAATAGGAGGAAGAACCATGAATTGATCAAGTTCTGAAGGGGTAGCTTCGGGGGATGAATCAGGGTTTAGTGAAAGTTTGGTTAGGGCAAGATCATCCACCGTGTTCATGACCTCCGGTGAGTCAAAGTCGCCGGAACAAACCTGGTCGTGGGGGTCCAAATACATAAGAGATGAATATTTACAACGATAAAATCATTGCAATAAGAGAGAGGGGGGAGGGGGGGGGGATAGAGAGTACCTTTAAACAGTTGACATGCGAGCGAAGAAGAAGCCCGTACAAAGGGTGGCTTGAGATTCTCTTCTTTAAGACCTCTTCTTCGTCTACTTCTTTTACACTCTGAGTGATCTCAATTTTCATGTTTTCTAAGAAACCGTTCTCATCTCTCTTCACCTCCATATTTCACTAGTTTTTCAGTGTCTCACATGCTCTACATGTATGTATACATATAACTATATGTGCATATGACTGTAGAGAGACGTATATATATATATAAGCGATCTAAGTTTGAGGGTAGGGTTTTAAGATTACTTTTTGGTCTTTTTGTCGGTCTAAGAGACACTTGTTACAGTCAAATAATAATTAATTGTGCATGTGTATATATAATTCATATGATAACATTGGTCACTATGGTCATCGACTTGTCACTTATCAGTTTTTCACTATAGAGTAATTCCTCTCATAATTAGTAGTTATTTCTTGTACATGGAAAAAAAATCACAGAATAAATGTGATACAGAGTAAGTAGTAAATAAGTAATTAATTAAGGAGATTAAAAAGGATGAGAATGAAAAAGGAGATAGATGTGTGAAGTGAAAGGAGAGGAGTTGAGGAAACAGTGGAGATATCAAGAAAAGGGTGAAGCAATGTATCATTGCTTACGAAAGCAATTTGAGTCAGACTGTCGATAAATAGAATTATGCACAAGTTTTATTGCTTCCACTTTTGCCTTTTCGTATCCATACATTTTTCTTCTCTCCAATATTTCAAATTATCTAATAATTATATATCTGCTAGCTAGTTCGGTTTGCAAGGACAATTAAATGGTTAACTTATACAGTTTATTTTATTTTATAATTTAACAAACCTTCACACAAATTGTTGGTGTTTAGACGATTGCGAACATAATTTCTGACTGGTTTAGTTAGTATATCAGATAAACATAATTATTAAAAAAAGAACATAAGTTTGGAAACATCTCAAGCAAAATAAACTAAAAAAACGTACCTCGAAGTCTCTGCATTTCATAACCTTTTCTGTTAATTATAGCTACAGTAGAATAATTTTTACATGTGTACAAATATACATTGAATTTGATGTGTGTGTTTTTTGTATACTGATAACAGAGAACAAGTACGCTTAAAAATTTTAAGTAATGGTGGAAAAATATAACATAATGATCACATGCATATATAATTGACTTATTTGTGTTGATCTATTAATCTTATGCATCATAACTAATAAAATATTATACACTGCATAATCTTGAATATTGGAGGAGAGAAAGAAACGAAGTTGAACAAAAAAAAAACGAATCAGTAAGAGGAAACAGTGAGAAGATCGTAAATAAGATCACAACTGTTGCATCAATGGGACAGTTCCAACTTTGATGAGTTATGTATTTGCCAGTTTTGGAGCCCCAAACCCTATTATTGATCTCTCGATAACGACCTTTCGTACAATGCACTTTCTTCTTTTTTTAAATGAAAGTAAATATAATTTACCCCTTTTACTACTTTTCCTCGTCTCCGACTCCAACTATCACAAATATACAGTTATTTCATTTATTGGTTGGTCTCTTGATTAAAGATGAAGACAACAAGTTCCATTTAAATATAGATGTTTAACTGTGTACTTCATATGAAGATAAACTTACATATTTAATGTACAAAAAGTGTAGGTTTTACGTAAATATCAATATTTTGAATTTCTGTTTGTTGTTGGTTTTTTTTTACATATAAATTAACAAAAGTAAAATTGAATATAATAATCTTTGGTCGAATATAGTCATTTAATTACTTCTATTTCACAACATGGTTTTAAAAAATAACAACGATTTTTATGTTTCTTTGCAAAAATAAACCTCTGTAACTTAATTTAATTAAAATGGTCATCATTTAGTGCAATTTTACCTAAAGATAATCTTCATTCACATTTCACACCCTTAACTTTCAGTTGTAGAGATATACACCTGACCACGTCTTCAATTCCTTCCAACACATGAATAAATACAATTACTCTACTTATCTCCTCTATCTCATCTCCTACCCTAAATACACCAAGAACAAGCACGTTTAGTATCGCTTTAATCTGGCACATACTTCCATAATACTGATCACTCGAACTACCCATAAAGACAAACAAGAGGAGATTTATTGCAGCTAACAATTTCATCACTTGAGTCTTTTGCTTCTTGTGGAAAGTACAGGAAAACACTTCACCAATTTTCTCTTGGCGAAGCTCAACAATTTCTGAGATTCATGGTACTCCGCAGCGACTAGTTCATACCAGCACAGAGGGCAGAGAAAGTTACCGTTTTCATCAAGGTTAACTGGACAGTTCAAACATTCTTTGTGAATTTTCGCTGCACACTTGCTTCTGCTACATATCAACAAAGTTCCTTCTTTCTTACATTTCCAACATACATTCTCAGGTCTTGTCCGTGAGCTCGAAGGAAGAAGGTTCTTGTAAGTGTTTGGATTCTTCTTGATTGAGGCTGGACCTTTAACCATATCTGACTCATCATCGCTCCCACTGATCAGCCATGTTCCATCTTCTGTACATTTTACACGTGTATCCTCTGGCCATGTGTTCTCATCAGTAGTATTACCGTTGTTAATGGGTTCACCGGTTGTTTCTTGATCACTCTCAGTATCTCCATCGATCACAATGACTTCATCTTTTCCATTAGTGTTCATTGGCTCATCTTCATCTTCGATGGAAATTACTTTATGATCCTTCTCGTTCATGTGCTGTTCCAAATCAATATGTACTTGATGGTCATCTATCGGCTCTTCCTTGCATGTATCCATATGCACTGATCTATCATCTCTAAAAACAGGATCATTTGCTTCCATGGAAGGAGCTGGACTTGCCTGATTCTCCATTAAACTCACATCTCTCAGCTACACATTCCAAACAAAAAAAAGCATTGCGCATAGTTGTTTCAATCACTTGATTCAAAATCCTTTAGCATGACGCAAAGAAAAGGAACATTTACCTTCTCAAGTGCACATTGTGGCCCTGAACACATGTTCTTGTGAGCAATAAAAGGAAGAACATTGAACTTTGATAACTGGGGCATGCCCGCTCTTAGTTCTGAAACTGGAATCTAACATTTGAGAACAAAACACGACAATTAGAAAACCATACATCCTAATTCTACAACTGCTACTCAAGTTATTTACAATTTCCTCATACCTCATTCAGAATTGCCCTGAGAACATCAGCATTTCTCAAAGATAAATCAAACTCAACTTTTTGCTCTGAAGTAGAAGCTACACCAAAGCCAGTAGCATCATTCTTACTTGGATCAAACATGAACTCCAAAACTCTAAGAGACAGTACTTCATTAATCCTCCACCCATAATCATTTGAGTATTGATAACCCAAGTTCATCAAATCTGAAGCACAGAAACCTCTTTTTAATTGAACACCTGCTCTTAAAAGATACACAAAAGCGTAAAAGGGCGTTTGGGATCAAGTTACCGAGTATGCAGCGTATATCTTTAACGAATTTGGCTACATATTCAATACACCATAACCATTCAGCTATTTGTGGGTGTCGAGAAGAATATTCATCCATAAGATCCTCAAGACTCAAATCATAAGCTCCACCATGATCATCCATCAAGAGCTGCGTTTCAGACACAACTAAATCACAAAACCCAGAATCATTCACATTACAAAGATGAATCACAGAATCCAGAATCATTCACATTTCAGTTTATAACCCTAACTACACAGACACAAATCACAGAACCTAGAAACAATCATATCCCGGCTTAGAACCCTAACTACACAGACACTTTCAGAGTTAATCAAAACAAAGCGATTTGAAGTTGGAGATTGTAATATCGGGAAAAAGAGAGAGAGAGAGAGAGAGAGAGAGAGAGAGAGAGAGAGGAAAAACTGATTCGAACAGGTAACGAGAGAAAGAGATTACCACAGAGATGAAGTTGAAGATTGTATTGTTAAAGGACTGCGAGAGAATACGGTAAGCAGCTTCTAGCTATTCCAACGAGGAGCAAAATTGCCTAAGTACTTTTAAGTTTTACCAAAGAGATAAAGTTGAAGATTGTAATTTTGAGTTCTTTGTCTTTTTCATTTTGATCCCTATTTTTTTTTTGTTTCCATACGTTTGACCCAACTAACTTTACAAATTGAATTTGTCGACAAGATTATATTTTCTACAGAAATTTAATATTTTGGATGACCATTTTTCGGCAAGTACTACAATATTTGCATAACATTTAAATACTGACAAGCCCCTTTTGTTTAATATGTAAGGAAAAGAGTAGGCAGTATTATTTCTTCTTTAAATGTGGCAGGCAAGTTTAGTAAGGTGTTAATAAACCCATAAAAGAGTACTATAAATGTATTCTCAATGTTTGATTTGATACACAAAAATACTGGTTTGATCTAAAAGCTGGAACTGGATTTAGTTTCAACAGTAGAGAGATACACAGGGTGGGCATTATCAAAGATCCAGTGAAGAACTTGTTTCGTCTATAATTTTTTATAAATAATGTTTTAGTCTATAATTGGAGAAAGGTGAAAGAGAATTATCATATTAGATCATTTGTGCTAGAGTTGAGTGCATAATTTTTTTTGTGTTGTCTTGAGTTCTGCTCTCAACTTTAAAGGCACAATTGGATATTGTTTGGAGGTGAACAACGTCGAGAGCTTGTACTGGATGTGTGAATAGGATTAGCACAAGTCAATACCTTTCTTTGAATCTCAAGTCGGGGAAGATTCAAAGAAGGTGAATATGAACCAATATAAAGAGCCTCATTGGACCTACAATTCAAAAGAAGGGAGAAGGATCATTTACGTTTACACCATTATCACCTGACCGTTTAAGCAATGGCATACAATGCTGACAAAGTTTGAGATTTCTGCAAAAGTTACATGTTTAGAAAGTTGATCCAACACCCATCGAGATCATCGGATCAACGCCGATCCTATTATCCAAGGGGCTTCATAAGGGCCACGACCACGAGGAACCTGACAGCAGTCCATGTCTCACCACACGTACTTCGGTTTAGTCACTCCTGCTTGCTGCATCACGAAGCTTATGGGCTTATCTAATGGGTTATATATTAGGTATGGGCCTAAGATGTTTATCATTTCAACTTATCTAATAAATTATCCAAAAATACATACAACAACTGTGTTGTGTGTATATTATAGTAACTATTAGGTGAATCCCACTGAAATTGAAGTGAATATAAATCTACATCAAGTAATTTTTTAGATGAATATAGTTGAAATCTAAATTTAACTCCAATTTTTGTTCAAACGTCAACCATATTAGGGCTTTTACTCGTTTTTCTACAACTTATGGACACGGCTGAAATTTAGAATGGAGTCCTAGCTGTCCAAAACTGTTTATTTGGATTTTGGAATATCAACTAAACGCTTCCTTAATAAATATTTCAATACTTGGCTCCTATGTAATAATTTCAATTGTAAAAATTATATTATCCGTACCGTACCTATATTATGTTTCTTGTTTTTATTCCTTCTTTTTTTTTTGCCGACACCTGTTCTGCGTCTAGGTTAGCTAGATCTGATTTGTTCACATTTTTTTTGTACATATATAATTTCATTGTTTAATTTGTTTTGAATATTTATTAATTACCCATATTGAGACCATACATTTTTTGGATTATAGTTTTGATTTTTGGATTTTAGATATTGGTTTATAGATTTTAGATTTTGTTCATAGCTATAGAGAAACTATTAAAATTTAGATTCTTTATATTTTAAGGAATTCATTTTTTCTAAAATCATAAATAACAATAAATTAAAATTTTTAAATGTAAAACTAAAACTATTTAAAATCCCATTGTATTCTAGACCTCGATCTTTTACCACCGGATATAATATATGTATTATATAATAATTTTAATTAATTGACCAATCCTACTCGACGAAAGTGAAAAGGATTAAAAGATTAAGCAACTAACAATATACAAACAACGAAGACGCGTTTCGACAGCAGCGTTCACACAGATGCTACACGTAAATTGCTCAAATCACGACAGCAACTAACAATTTACATTCTATCGTTTCTTGTCGACTATATGCGACCCAAAAGAAACTCATTTTTGTATGTATCATCACCTCGAAACAAACCACTGCACATTACTTTACATTTAATCCTTGAAATGTTTTCAAATCTGAAAACTTATACTGTTATACATGTATCATATATGCATTTTAAATAGTAAATGCATTCACTGTGCTTATCTATCATTTACGAATTGTATAATATGGATTTGTTACAAGGAGATATCAGTCAAATTTGTTAGCTATTGTTGTTAAACACTATTTTTTACGTATTAGAAGTCATTAGAGCAATTTGTTTTCTCCACTCCGTTTGTTTCGATTACCATTGTGTTTTTTTAAAAAAATTATTATATTGTTAAATCACCCAAACCCAAAAAATAGTCAAGAATTTACAGATTTAATTTGAAATTAAAAAAAAACGGTTTAACCAAGCTCAAAACATCCAGACGATACTTTAATCGCCGCTTCGTTTAGTTAGTCACGTTTGTTTAGTACTAGATACACTTACTAGTCTAACGAAGCTTGTTCCGTTTCTTCCAATATCGAATGGAGGTAAATAATGTCTTTTTAATATCCATATATTTGTGTGTAGATACCGACATTTAAGTATATGTTATCTTTATGCGTGTACGCGATTTTGTAGTCACATCAGCTTAATAGTATGTGTGAAAACAGAAGCAAATAAGAGAAAAAATAAGAGACAACGTCTGTATTTTTATGTAGATTGCTTTTATTACGTACGACGTAGACGTTGGCTATTGTTATCCAAAATCAACAAATCAGTCAAACAGGGTTTTGAAATAGAATCATGTTCATATTATTCAGCTTGATTATATGAAACTGGAAATTTTGGATCGAGTTAACTGGCCGTACGAACTACTTCCACCTTAATATTCTAAATAATTGTTTAGATTAGTAATTATGCTCAACGATGCGTGCGTTAAGCAATAACTAGCAAAATGGAATGATCAAATCTCGCACATCAAACTGTCCATATAATTGATTATGAATTGAGATTGGGTTGATATGTGATAGGACTTCTGAAAGACTATAACTCGCAAGTACTTTATTCTGTTCATGAGATACGGCCAAACTGTTTAATCCGGAATTGTTTTTGGTTTGGGACGAAAGAATTAGTTAAATGCATTCCACTAAAAACCGCATCAACATACTTAACCATAATAACTACGTTGACTATGTATTCATTAAGACGTTTAAGCATCGACTTCCTACGATTCTCTCTGTGAACTCATAATACAATTACCATGACAAAAAAAAGATTCCTAATTTCCTAAATTTATAACTTTACTAATCACTTTTCTCTTTTAATAGCCATCATTTAAATGAATTTAAGTTAGACCAAAGTGACTATAATGTTTTAAAAAATCAACCGTTGCAATAATCTGTTTACGTGTTTCTCTGAAGACTTCGTAAACGATGCTGTTATTCATCGTTTTCATATATTTCGAAGAGTCCGATAATCATAGGCCCGTCACGTTATTTTTCTTCTTCGATATACAATTAGTTTGATTAACTATCAATACAAGAAATATAATATTAATTAATGTTCTCTATTTATATACTACAAAGACTCGCAGCTTTTACTCCATTAGGAAACAGAGATGAACAGAGGCGGTGAAGATGTCGTGGAGAAGGCGGTCAAGAGTCTTGGCAGAGGTTTTGATTTAACGGCGGATTTTCGGTTAAAATACTGCAAAGACGGCGACGACGCCGCCGAAGATAACAAATTGGTTGTCCTTGACCAAACTCAAAACAGAGAATTGCATATTCCTGGTTTCGGAACTTTTCAAAATGTCTCCGCCGATATCAATTGCGACAAAGGAGAACGAACTCGATTTCGTTCCGACATTCTCGATTTCAACAAGGTCCTCGGTTTTATAACTTCTTCCTTAATATAACCCAAACTTCTAAATCATAGTAGATGTTTACGTAACATGTGTAATATATGTTGTTGTTGTTGTTTGGGAATCAGATGTCGGAGTATTTTAATCAGCGATCGTCGGTGACCGGGAAAATACCGTCGGGAAATTTCAACGCGACGTTCGGTTTTCAAAGCGGGTCATGGGCCATAGACGCCGCGAAGGTTAGATCTTTAGGTCTCGACGCATCTGTTGTAACGCTTTTTAATATTCACATCCATAATCCCAATCGTTTGCGTCTCACTGACCGCGTTCGAAACGCTGTTCCTTCTTCGTGGGACCCACAGTTAATGGCCAGGTCAGTAGTACACATGTTTTTTTTTCTTCTTTCGATTGACTGATAGCTGTGTGGTATTTACATTAGAAGCGCAGGCGCAGACGCATTAGCAAAAATTTCCAAACTTGGCCAATTGTTTTGGTTGAATAGTGATAAAACAGTTGGGGCATTTTTGACTCATTCTATGTTACGAGTTAATGTGGAATATCCGTTTTTCTATTATATTTTGAATATAAAAATTCAATAGTCAACGTTTCCAACTAAGATCGTACCGAAGATTCGGGGAGAAACTTGATCTAACTGATATTTTTCCTCATTGAATCGAAGTTAAAATACTAATAAAAACGTTGAATAATTGTAAACTGGAAAACTGAACATTATTTGCAAAGACTTTTGAGTTAATAGTTCTAAATATATAAATTATCAGGCCACTTGTTTTCGACAACATTCATGTAATTTTTGTCCTAATTATGTAATCGTTTGTCAAAATTATCGTGTAATGATATAAAATAAAATTTGAAAAAGGACAGGTTTATAGAGAGGTATGGGACACACGTCATAACTGGGGTGAGCGTAGGGGGCCAAGACGTGGTAGTTGTGAGACAAGACAAGTCTTCTGATCTCGACACCGACCTCCTCCGTCACCATCTCTACGATCTTGGCGACCAATTGTTCACTGGCTCTTGCCTTATTTCTTCTCGTCGGCACAAGAAGGCATATCCCCAGTCACACTCTCAGCCCAAGGTCAGCTTAGATAATTTTGTTTTTCAAAGTCTAAATGTAACTTTTTTCTTCATCTTCATCTAAATGCAACTTGCCAATTGGCATTATGCATTTATTCATAACTGAAAATCAGGGTACAGTTCCATTGTACGTAACTTTGAGGTAATTATATAATTGAGGGATAATATTTTGTCAGTAATAATTTTTTTTTTTTTTTGAATTGAGGTGATATTTGAGGCAATGATATAATTAATATATAAATTAGGTTGAATGAATGAAAACTACTATCCTCTGGGACGAAATTTCATTTAAAAAACCATTTGCATATTTGATATTGCAGTTTCCTGAAGCGTTCAACGTGTTTGATGACAGACAAACGGTTGTTTTCAATAATTTTTCAATAAATTCCCAAAATGTAAGTAAGTTTTACACTTAAAATCTAAACAAATAGTAATTAATATAATGAAGATGTTCATCATTAGAACAACAATTTGCATGCAGGGGATAACGGTTATATGCGCGAAAAGAGGAGGCGACGGAAGAGCAAGTAGTCATAGCGAATGGCTAATAACAGTCCCGGAAAAGCCCGACGCCATCAATTTCAACTTTATTCCGATCACATCACTCCTTAAAGACGTCCCTGGCTCTGGTCTTCTCTCTCACGCCATGTCACTTTACCTCAGATGTAACCAATTCTTACCTCGGATAGTATATTTGATTATTGATGATACAAGTAGTATTCTAGTTTGGTAAATGATATTGGTCATTTTGTACAGACAAGCCGCCGTTAATGGACCTGCAATACTTTTTGGATTTCTCTGGGCCTAGAATATGGGCTCCGGTCCATAACGACCTTCCCTTTGGTGCGGCGCCAAATATGGCTTCAGCGTATCCGGCTCTTCACATTAACTTCATGGGTCCTAAACTATACGTTAATACCACCCCCGTACGTATATACATGCATCTCTAATTCTTTTTTTTTTCTTCTTTGCATCTCTAATTCTTGCTCACATTTTACTTTCTTTCACACTAATTATAAATGTAAAATATTTGTAATTTTACTAACTGTTAAGGTTTTTTCTCCCCGGGTTAGGTGACCAGCGAGAAGAATCCAGTAACCGGATTACGATTGTTCCTTGAAGGCAAGAAATGCAATAGGTAACGTCAACCAAAGCAAATATAAAATCTCCGATTATTCCTTTATGGGTTAGATTATATTATATAGTATAAAATAACCTATAACGGTTAGTAAACGTTTGATAATTTTGCATACAAATGCGACTTTTAAAATAGAATGGAATATATATATATATCTAAGATACATATAATGACTCTATATATTCTCATCAGGCTGGCTATACACCTACAACACTTAGAAAATACAAGAACTTCGGTTGGAGACAAGATCACCAACGATCATATATGGAGAGGCTCCGACCAAATCGCCGACAACAATCGGTACTTCGAATTTCTAAACGGCAAGAAATTCTCACACGTGTGTACAGCTCCAGTGAAATACGACCCAGAGTGGATCAAAACAAGAAGTAACAAGTCCTTAAACGACGTCGCTTTCATCGTCACCGGAGCACAACTCGAAGTGAAGAAACACGGCTCAAAATCCGTTCTCCACCTCCGTCTACGTTTCACCAAAGTCTCCGATCACTACGTCGTTCAGAAAGATTGGGTCCATGGACCAACCGGAACTCAGAAATCAGGAATTTTTTCTTCCATGAGCTTGCCTTTGACGAGTGGGAGTGTTCATCATAATATGGTCAAGAAAGACAAGAACGAGGTCAATTTGGATTCAAGTGTCTTCCCCGGAGGGCCTCCGGTGCCGGCGAATAACAAGATTGTGAAATTCGTCGATCTTTCTCAGTTATGTAGAGGACCTCAACATAGTCCTGGTCATTGGTTAGTTACTGGTGTTCGGCTATACTTGGACAAGGGCAAACTATGCTTGCACGTCAAGTTTTCTCTGCTCCATCGCCAACGTCTTCTTGTCTCTTCTTGATACACAAAAACAAAACAAAAATTCCTCCGAAATAGCGACATACAAAGGGTGATTTCTTGATTTTGAAGTGTGTATATTATCACATATATAGAGAAGCTGTGAATGTGTTTTGATGGATCTTGCCCATCTTAAAGAAAGTGTTTATGTACATACATATACCGTATGCTGAGAGGTTTGAAAAAAATGTCAAATCAAATTCTCGGTTTCCACCCGGTTTATTTGTTTTAGCGGTTATTTTAAAACTATCTGAAAATCACTGTTTGTTTTTCATAAAATTCCATTATAATTCAATTTTGTTGTTTTAGAGAACTCAATGAATTTATTATGATTTACATAGAAATTGATGCCCCTTTTTTTTTGTTTACAGAAGAAACAAGTAAAAGAGAAGACTCGGTAAACCACACATTATTTATTTCTATGGAAAACTGAGAAAACATTTAAAAATCTTTGACCAGAGAATTTACAAAGTTCCAAATAGATTTTTTTCTTTTCAATGCTTTGTCAGTTTTCCATATATAAAAAAAAAACTTGCGTCAAAGCATCAGTAGTTTGTTACGGATTCACATTGACAAGCTGAATGTTAGTTTTGGTCAGATCATGGTCAACTGTCATCAGGCAAGCCACATAGTCTGCTAAAACATCCCAGAAAATCGAAA
The DNA here is from genome assembly GCA_963854855.1 of Nasturtium officinale. NCBI lineage: Eukaryota > Viridiplantae > Streptophyta > Magnoliopsida > Brassicales > Brassicaceae > Nasturtium > Nasturtium officinale. The sequence goes on from OY978500.1 coordinate 4,332,445, forward strand.
ATATCAGGTGAAAGTGGTGAATAAAATGAACTCTCGAAATTCTGAAACCAAGCAGCATCTCTAAACACTGGGCTGAATCTTTTTTGCGCAGATTTTTATCCAAAACGTTAGTTCTGAGTCAGAAAGCGGAGAAAAATACATATGAGTAGAAATCCAAATCGATGCGGATTTTTATTCTTACAGAAATAACTGTTTTGCACTCCAAACCAAACATTATGTTACAAAAGAAACTCACACAAAAAAAAAAAAAAAAACATAAATCAACTCAAACGTAGAGCCTGCCTAACCGCTTGAGCGTCTCTAGCCGCTGACGTCTCCCAACACTCGCCTTCTTGATTCTCACAAGCTTATCATAAACGCACCACGCAAAGCTCAAGAAATGGTCACGTTGCAAACCCTCATTATAAACTCCCCAGTAACTTGAGTGGTACGTCACATGATACCAAGCCGATGCCTTTGCCGATTCATCAAAGGCCTCTTCTTCTTCAGCCGCATTGAACCACGACAAAGCTTCTTTCCTAAGCGACCGAACCGCCCTTCCGATTGATTCCGCATCCCGTCTCTTAGTGAATGACTTCGACATCCTCATGATACCACCACTAAGTATCTCAGCCTCGGTCTTAATCCCATAATAATCCATCAGATTTCCTAATTTGTAATCGTAATTCCCCTTGTGGAAGTAAGCTTCATCAAGAAACTCCTCATATCCGTAAACTTCCATGTCTTTATCATAAGACTTCGAAGCCACATCAAGAGTAAATGATCTGATCGAGATCAACGGTGGAGCTCGCTCTTTTACCTCTCTATAAAGCTTACCGATCACATTTCTCGACTCGTACGTCGGTTTATCTGGTTTCTCCATGAAATCCGGATACTCTTTAACATAGAGATGCTGCGGTATCTCGGCTGCAACACCAGTTTTTGGGAAGTCTACCGCTATTGAAAACTTCCGTGCAAGCTCAAGGCATTGGTTACTAAATGCCTTGAGTGGCTCTTTATCTGCAAAGGCGGTATGAGCATTTGCAATGATCCCTAGACTATCATTCACAATGTAGTTTGCAAAGTACTCTTCAATTTCCTGCAAACCGTTTTGGCCAGTCAAAATTTAATCTTCCAACGCTAAAAGACAATTAACTGAGATAACCAAGTGATAGAATATTTTGATTTTTTACCTCAATTGTGACATCATGATCCAAGATTTGAGGAGGTTCAGGAGTATAGTCCATTGGTTCAGACACTTTTGGTGGTATCAATTCAGGATCCCAACATACAAAATATATATCTCCATCTAAATCACTCCCGGAACATTCATTTGGATGCGGCCTATGCATGCATACATATAACATCATACTTTAACAAAGAAATCTTGTCAAAATAATCAGGATTAAGATTAAAAAGGAGTTTACCTTGAGCCCTTTTGTGGGAAAACAACACAATCCACCATGTGATTCAAAGCTGGTACCTTAACAGCTTGAAGAACACGAACGTCACCAGGATGCAGACACGGGTTTTTCGCAACAACAACAGGTCCCGTGATGATGTATCGACTTCCCGGTCTTATAGGATCTGAATACTGCACGACCACCTGACCGTACTCCAGTGTTCTGGTCTCATCCATACATCCCATCATAGATCTTCCACCAGGAATGAAAATCCGTGATTTCGTCCTTAGTTCCAACAACTTAGATGCTCTGAAATTCTGAAGCATCATCGATATAAAAGGTTCAGCATCAGGTTTATAACCACACAAGAGCAGTTCCTTGAGAATCTTTGTGTTCTCCCCTGGAGCCATTAAACCAAGAGCCTCGTTTGCCTCCAAAGGATCGGTTAAGACAGCGTCAAGGCGATCCACAACTTCTCTTTGTTTCTTCTCAAAGAAATTGTCTTTAACTCCGAGAGTAGACAAAAGTGTAATCAGTTGTCTGTTCAGATAACAAGGTTGGTACTTGCTCCAAGCCAAGACATCGAGCTTTTTGTTCCCTGACTCGAATTTGCTCATACTTTTCCTCAAAGACAGTTTCTTTGATGAGTTTGGATCCACAGCGACCACTCCTTTGTACCCGCCATAACGGATTTGAAAAGCAGAAGGAGCAAACTCTGTGAGGCCACATTTCTTAGCCACCCGTCTAGCAAATTCAGCTGAGATCTTTCCTATACCATCAGAAAAGACATAACATGTTTCTAAAGATCTGATCTCAACATCAGGAATCACTTCAATTTCATCGCTCCTAACACTAAGTGTCTCTCTAGAGGAGCTAAACGATTGCCCGAGCCTTGCAGCATATTTTGCTACATTTCTTATATGGTCAAATTCACCCATCCAAGCTCTGATATGTGCTGCCGTGAGCCCGTCTTTAGGTGCAAACATCCAAGCGGAGTTCTCCCGCAGCTGGCTGGAAGAAAAGGCAAGAAACTCAAACTTCTTATCGCCAATAACAATCCCATCGCGAAGAACAGTTAAAATCCTGTTGTATAACTTAGTTCTTCGTAAAGTAGAAGAGCGTGGAGACAGATCCATAGAACGAACCTTTTCCAGATCCTCATCAACAAATGATATCCTGAGGAAATTGTTGATATAGTCAGAGAAATGTCGAAGCACACGATTCGAAACATTCACCTCTGGTCCAGAAAAATAGACTCTTGTTGGTGTAACTTGGACACGATACATATAAACAAGTCCTTCGTCCAGAGATATGGTGGGAGACAGAGGAGTTTTTTTCGTGATCAACTTTTTGTACTCTTCGCGGAGCCAACGAGCAGGCTCATAGCAACACTCCGTAAGATAAAAGAGTTTCTCAAGTGAGTGTTCTATGAGAGCTCTCTCATATCTTCTAGGATTAACCAGCTGATAGAAGTCAAGATCAAGAGCTGGCCCGGGGATACACGCGTTCTGCACCAATGTATTAACTTTGAACAAGATCTCAAAAGGCAAACCAAACCTTGGAGGAGGATCAACAACAGGGACAAGAATGTTTGCATCAGATGAATAGCTAGAACCGGATTCAAGGAGGAAAGTACCGGCGTTGTGCTCTGAATAGTTGGCGAAATTCTCTCTGAAATCAGGAACATTGAGGTGACGAGGAAGCTCCAAACAGAAAGCCGATGATTGACCAATACAAGAAGATGAAGTGAAGTCTGTAGTTCGTATCCATTGCTCATCAGACCCATCACTATAAAAATCTAGCATTCCAAACAAAAGGTTGGTAGGTTGGTCCTCTTTCACAAAGATCTTAGGAGCACCAATCAGCTGAATCACAAGAAACTTTGAAGATCGTCCTTGAGGCGAATGCAGATCAATCTGCCATATGTTCTCATAAGGTAGCTCGAGACGATAATCTTTCTCATACCAAGTCATGGAGAAATGCAGTTTACGCATCCCGATTCCAAATGAGACACCAACATTTTGAACACTCCAAAGAACTGAAAGCCTCTTGGGTGAGAGAAGACATCCAAAGTACATCTTTAACTCCGAAATGTTGTGCAGTGAAGCTCTCGGTTTTGGGACAATGTCTTTTTCTACTTCAAAAGCCTTGAGATAAGATCTTCCATAATAGAGACCTTCTCCAGCCATGGTTATGATCCGTATCGCGTGTCTTTCAGAAGTGAACTGAACAATGGCGTAGACTCTAGGACCACCTTTCTTCGGTTGCCTAACTTTGATGGCGTAAACAGTGGCTGAGCCAGTATGTCTTTCAAGAAATATCTTAACATCCTCTGCGTTGACAGAATTCGGGAATCCAAACACTTGAATTGTCTTCCCCATCTTCTCATAAAGTTTACTCTCTCAACCTAACAACAAGAAATTTTCAAGAATCTAAAGATCAGTGAAAAAAGAACAACCACCACCTAACGCTATTTTCTGAAAGTAAAATAAAACTAGACAGCTTGAAGAAATTTGACGAGATATGACTTACCGGCAATTATCCTTGTGGCGGATCACGAACAACGATGAGGGTGACTGATGACTGATCTCTTTCTCCTCAGTTTTCGTAGACTATAGTGGCGCTTATATTAACACACGACCAAAGACAGTCTCCTCGTCTTCGTCTTCGTCTTCGTCTTCGTCTTCGTCTTCGAGGGTCCCACTGACTGTGCAATAATCCTCTATTTTTACTTCGACCTGCTTACGTCCGATTGGTGAGGGTCACTTGTATTAGATTCTCATCGGACGGTGGGTATCTCTCACTCATGTATTTATGATTAAAAAGTTGTTTTTCGATTAGGAATTTTTTTAGAACAAGGTTTAAATAAAGCGAATAATTTAAAAAAGAATTAATGAAACTAGGATTTATGAAAGATATGGAATAAGATTTAACGGACCCACTAAAAAGGAAAATAAAGATATTCGTAATCGTGATTTGATAAACAATTTGCCCTGATGGTAAGGTAACGGAAAGAGTATAAAACTTAGTCGCGAAGGAGTTTGCCATGATTTGATAAACAATTAAAGAATATTCGTACTTCGTAATCGTACCAATAGTTATCTAAAGCGATCATCAAAGTGACAAGTAAAGACAATGTGGGACCATCCATCAGTCATGATATGATAGTGGGCCCCGGTTCTTCTCCAAAACCTTTCCTATCTAATGGAATCTTTACATTTGGCAGGACTTAACCGGGAAAAGCATGGGGATGATTCAGATTTCAGATACACAACTTCATGAATTAAAAGAAACAAAAATGGTCACATAGGGAAACAAAAAAACTGAGGTTCTTGGCTCAAATATGATTAAAAAAAAAAAAAAAAAACTAAACTCTTGTCACGTGAGGGGATTCAAAATCAGAGAAGCATCTCAGCGATCTGAACAGCATTCAGTGCAGCTCCTTTGCGTATTTGATCTCCACAAACGAATATGTCCAGCCTGAATTCACAAAGTTACACCCTTTAATCAGGAAAAGAAAAGCTCACTACGTTCAAATTCAATACAGAGAGTGAAGCTATACCCGAAATTGCCATCTTGAGACACGTCTCGCCTGATCCTACCAACCGCAACATCGTCTTTGTTAGAGACATCTAGTGGAGTAGGGAAAGTATTAGAAGCACGGTCATCAATTATATAAACCCCAGGTGCTTTCTTTAAGAGCTCCCTTGCTGTATTCTGTTGATATATAGTTTAGAAAAATCGTTATTACCTAAAGATCATAATATTATGGATTTCAACTACTTAAGAAGAATCACAAAACATTGTCTACAAATCTATAGAAGGTTACAACAAACTTTCAGCCAACTCAGGAAGCCTTCCAAGCCTATTTTTCTACTGGTATGTATGACAAAATTTGACCATAGAATACGATTTAAGCCATGATTCAAACTGACATATCAGTGAGTGAACTCACTAGGAAACACAGAAGAAGATCAGTGTTTTAAGTAGAAAACGGGTTCTATGTGTATTGTTACCTCATCGAGAGGATTCTCAAACTGGAGATTCACACTCTCTGCATGAGCACGCATAACTGGAACACGTATACACGTTGCTGTTACTTTAACTTCTGTGTCATTCTGTGAAAAGCAAGAAATTGATGAGGGAGTGAGAGCCCTTCTAACATAGCTAAAAATTTGGACAAAAGATCACAGTGAAATGAACAAAAAAAAAAAGGCACTTAAGTAATCCCACTCACCCAGATCTTCCTTGTCTCCTTCACAAGTTTTATTTCCTCTTCATTGTAACCGTTTTCAAGAATAGGAGCATTATGCGAAAACAAGTTAAATGCATACTGCAGATAAACATCAAAACCATCAAGTTACTCAAAAAGGGATTTCAGAATCAACACATTAGAAAAACAAACTATAAACAAAATTGAGCAATCACCTGCTGTCCAAATATGTTACAAGTCGGGGGTTTACCAGCTAAAACCTAAGCAAACACACCAATTCAAAAGAAGAAAAAGAAGAATCACAACTCAGCACAATCGTTAAACATTTCAGTCAAAGAAGGTTGAAAGAAAACCTCGCGAGTCTGCTGCACAAGCTCTTCCATGGCAGCAGCACCAGCACCACTAGCTGCTTGATATGTACTAACCACCATTCTCTTCACCTATATAGAACCAATCAGACGTTATTCAAATGACTTTGGCACTAAAAATCTTAACTTTCTATTGATTCTCTAAATCCTTTTCAAATTTGGATTGCAATTTTAGAATAAAAATCGAACCTTTGCGTGATGATGAAGAGGCGTAACAGCCATCAAACAAATAATGGTGGAGCAATTAGGGTTTGCAATCAAAGCCCCTTTTCCCATTCCAACTTTAATCCCTTTCATTGCTTCAGGATTCACTTCTGGAATCACAAGTGGAACTCCATCAACCATTCGAAACGCTGAGCTATTGTCAACGACAATGGTTCCTTTCTCCGCTGCAAGTGGCCCAAACTCTTTGCTTATGGATCCACCAGCACTGAATAGAGCTATGTCAACGCCATCGAAGCTCTCAGCTGTGAGCTCCTCCACAGTGTATTCTTGACCGTCGAAGGCAACGCGTTTCCCTGCCGAGCGTTTCGATGCAAGCATCTTGATGGAGCTATAAGGGAAGTCTCGATCGGATAAAACGGAGAGGAATTCTTGCCCGACGGCGCCGGTAACTCCAACGACGGCGAGAGAAGGAGCTGATTCTTGAAGAGACATTTTGACTCTTGCGGAGAAGTGTCTGGGTTTAGCTATTAGAGGAAGCCTAGATAGGAACTGGGTTTGTGGAGTTTGATGAGTGAACGTCGCCATTATCGCCGTCGGGAAGAGGAAGAGGAAGAGACTGAGAAGTTTTTGGAGGCGGCTGATCGACAAAAGTTTGGGATTTTAAGTGTTACTAGCTTTACCAACATCTTCAAAAATTAAAACAGCACGCTTTTGTGGCGTAAGAGTAAGAAACAGCACGATGTTATGTTTCAAACTGATAATCAAAAGTAGTCATTTTATTTTACCAAATCAAGTATATATATTCACAAAACTTTCTCATGTTTTCATTGCTTCTTTTGTTATTTAAATTATTTTCTTCTTGTTTAAAAAAAACTTAAAGTTGTTGAACTTTGTTTTCTTCAACTTTGTTTAGCCTAAGGAATTTAGTAGGAAACTTATAACCAAAGACTTTTCAAGTAGTTAGTCTGGTCTGATTGATTCCTGAGCTAGTAGAGTTATCATCCATGCTCCATCCTCCTTTTCTTACTTTCAAATGTGAATAAAAAGGATAAGGACCAGTCTAAGAAACCAAATGAGGGACTAAGACCATCTCTATTGGTTAGCAGGGGTGCTTAACCATTTTTAAGCCAAATTTAATGTTTTATTAAAAAGTTAAGAATTCCTAATAATTGATTAATTTTTTGCACCTCCAATGGTTAGCATTCATTAGGGGCTCTTAACAACTAAAAATAGAATTTTAATTTCTTAACTTTAATTAACTTTTGATACAGATTATATTTTAAAAATTACCTTAAATTTATATTGATAATTTAATTCAAGTTAAAATAACAAGTTTAATTTACTTTGATAGTTTAGAAATTAACATAAATTTAATAAGTTTAAATTAACAATTAATTTGTTATCTAGATGTTTTGTTTTCCATAGATTATACATACGTAATTTTTTTGTTAATTGCATTAGTAATCTTGCGGAAACGTTTAATAAATCTTATACAAATCTTGCTAAATTCATTTACATAGGAATTACTCGTGAGAGACATTTGGTTTAGTAAAGTTTGGTACACCGGTTTGGAATCAGCATACAAAGTTTTTCAAGCTTTCCTGGACTTGCTAAAAGAAACAAGTAGTTTCTTTCTGTGCTTCTGAACAAGTGCTTACAGATCCTTCACCTTCTCTTCTCCATCTTTGAAATGTGCTCTTCTTCAATGTCCTTTTATACAAAATCGCCATCAAGATCCACAATCTCCACAAAGTAAAACAGATAAAAGTTATATAGCAAAAGTGCACTAACCCGGTATTAGCCAATTGAAATCCTGGTTGATAAAATATGAACATTTGTTTTCATATATGTTCTTGCAGTTGGAGAGACTTACTTGCGAATAACCAGAAGTGTGTATAAGCTCAACATCTTCGTAGAGGCTCCATGGTCCACTTCCTTCCATGTGTTTCAATACGCAACACATACTGGTCGCTGAAATCTCTTCCTTGGAAACGAAAGATGCAAAGTACGTGGTCATCGGATTCAACAAAAAAATCAAATCAATTAGTTGAAGTTGCATCAATTGAAAACAGAAACTATAGTAAAATCAAACATAAAACAAATACCAAAAAGCTCAATTGGGGAAAAGAGAAAGAAAGAAATACCCAGAAACGAAATCACAGCAACAAATCAGAAAAACAATCCTATGGAAGAATCCAATACATCAAAGAGACGAGCAGAGATTTGGGCAAATAACGAGAGAGAAGAGAGATTTGGGAGATAGAGAAACAAGAGAACAAAGATTTTCATCCAATCAAATTTGTCCATGTGTCCATAAGAACCGATCCTTAAACTCCTCACTTAAAGACCGGTTCTTAGTTAATTGGGTATTTGTTTTTTAATTTTTTGGTTTTAATTACTAAGAACCTATGCTAAGAGCCCCTATGAACCTTTCATTGGAGGTGGTCTAATAGTCTAATTACCAATGACTCGTTTTGGTTTTGCAAAAAGAAACTATTGGCACTTTGGTAAGAGTGTTCAACACTGCTTCCCATGACAAGAAGAGTTAACATCTAATAAGCAAAAGTGATTTCTCATCACAAGATTGAATTTTCAGTGTACGGAAAGAAATAAAAAACAAAATTTTATGTTCTAATCATTACGGAATAAAATATTAAAGGCTAAAACAATATGAAATCTATACAAAAAATCACATAGATTAAAGTAGGTTTAGGGTTTTCATATCAATAATGCTTCCAAAAATTAAGAGCTAAACATTATTGTTTGTTAAAGTTACTGGAGCAGCCTGAAGAATAACATCTTGGATTGCTGTGAGCTTACCTCGGCCACCATATTCTTCCGGTAAAGCATCTACTCCGATCTCCTCCTCAAATTTTCTCTGTTCTCCTTCCGTTACTATCACAATCTATACAACAACAACAAAAAAGATAATGTGCTTGAGATTTACTTAAGATTCTGTTGGAGATAAGATACATCAAGAGAAGATTAAACATCAAACCTTTTCCTGAGTTGCTTTCTCTAGAAAACGGCAGACGAATTTCCAAACGGTCACAAAGAATCCAGGCATATGCTAAGATGTAGCATTTTGCAAGACGTTCCGGGTAGTAAGACTGGAGAAACATTTAAAAAAAAATTTAAACATGTGAATTTTTGTTGTGTGATCCCTATATACATTGTAGCAGAAAAAGAGTGGATGCTTACTTGTAAGAATTGAAAGGCGGTGATCAAACCACGAGCATCAACGTTCTTGTATGTAATTTTTGCTAGATCAATAACGGCTACTAATTTCTCATCTCCTACTTCTTTGCCTTTGATGCCACTGAAACATATGAACCAAAAAGTTTGTTATATCATTTGAAGAACATGAAGATTACTGTTCTGTAGTGTTTTGGTTTTGAGTTTTGTAAGCAAATACCTTGCGATTGTTTTGTCTAGCACATAAACAACGAACTCTGCAACACCAAACACATAAAATGTTAACACAAGACATGTGTTTGAAGTCAATTGGATCAAAGGGATTCAAATGAAACAAGTCAATAACCAGAGAACATGGAAAAAGCTCAGTTACAAAAGCTTATTTATTTGGGGTTCCCAAACACAATACTCATCTACTCAATGAACATATTATATCCACTGAAATTTAAAGGTCTTAAAAAAGTAAGAGGTGATTGATTACTCTTGAAGGTAACTTGATCTTTAGAAGGAAAATGCTTAGAGGTAATGACAAGCACCAAAGGGTGTCCGGATTTGGTTGGACCCTGGAGACAGATCTTGCTGAATTCCAATTCATCCTTCACTTCCGAGTCTGGGATCCCAGTTGGAGGAACCATGGAGGATCTCCATTTTTGCCAGTCTACAAACATCTTTGCTGCTTTGTCTGGGTCCATTGATCTTGCCACCAGGAACCTCATCAACGTCGGGTTCTCATATCCCTTAAAAGGAAACAACAAAACCACAACAGAGAAAAACAACCCACGGATCAGATTCTCTGATTTTCAATGCCTTTTACTAAGCTTTCTTTACTGTTAAGGTTTCCGATGAGAGACTCAAACCTAATCAAGTCACAATGCGAACCATTATGACAAGGATAAGAACAGTGTGTACCAGAAAAGCCATCAAATTTAGTCAGATTGTTTTTTTCAACTTCAAACGAAACATTGACAATGAAACGACGCATGAAGGAGAGAATCAAACGTCCAAAAGATACAACCTTTTTGTAATGAAACTAAAAGCGTCAAATTTGATTACCTCTGTGGAAGAAGAGAGTTTCTCGATTGATTTTCTCAGCTGGGTCAAGGCAAGTTCTTGGCTTTCCTCCATGATCGTTGGCTCTCAGATCATCAAAACTCAAAGAGTATTAAAGAGCGAGAGAAAGATCTGAGCCTTTGTGGTACGAAAAAGTCGGTTGAAAAGTAAAGAGCTTTGAAAGTTTGATGTTGACAGAGCCCCATAAAAACCACTGGGAAGACAGAGACGAGAAACAACAGACAAAGGATTGTGCACTTTGTCTCTACGTAAGTGGATAGAAACACTTACCCAATTCTGCAATAAATGGACAGTTCAAACCCTGGAAGTTGAATGTATCTCTTTGACTTTTGAATTTACAACTTTCACACCTGTGATGATTCCATGACTTTTACTACAAAATCCCGAATCTTAAGGATTACTTAAACTAATCTATGTTCATATAAACCATGTGACGCAGGATAATCGTTAATTAAATCACTGCATTAAAAGCAAGTCTTTGAACTAAAGTCTTCTTTGTAGAATCTTAGACGTGACTACTTATATCACTAAACAAAACCCATTACCCACCAATCCTTGAATGGATTATGCAGAATATAGTTGGACTGGTATAATAAGCGTCTGTATGAGAAATTTATCTAGTCTACTTACCGAGTCTGTGTGGTTTTTACATACTTAACCTGCTTGTTCTTCACGAAAATTGAGAAATTTAGTTCTTACGATAACAAAAGAAGAGCTTCTATTCGTTTTTCCTATTAGTACGACTTGCACTGGATCCGGAAAATTTGGCACTAATGGAGACCAATAGAATAGAAACCGCGGATCTTAAAATTCATTAGTTGCATCCTTTTGTCATAGTGCATCAACCGTTCTACAACAGTATTCAATAATCGAAGATACACAAACTAAAAAGTGGGAAAGTGTTGATTGAAAATTAGCGACCGAAGAAAACATGAGTTATCGTGTGTGTGGATTGGAAGGTAGAACTCCCAACATATCTATTATAATGCAATGCCCACACGAACAAAAAAAAAATTAACAATATAAAGAATATTTCTTGGCAAATCCTTACTTCCAAGCCACTGCATCAATGTCGTCTCTAGCTTGTTTGTAAAGCTCGAGCCGTTTGGCCAAGGTTCCTCTTCGTTCCATCAGCTGTGGGTCTTCGTCCAACATTGCCCCCAACTTCTCTTTCTGCACCATTTTTTATTAAATTTGTTATCTTTGGGGATTTTCTCCCGGGCAACCAAATAGAGAGTAATTAATTAATAATATAGTTTACCTCTTTCCTGCCTACTTGAGCGTAGAAGAAGTTGAGGAGCGATCTCTTAGCTTCTCTAACTTGGCAGTAAACAACAGCTTTGGGAAGAGAGACTCTCAATGTGTCGCAGACCATGTTTATGTATGCACTGACGTTGGATCCTGAATTATTCAAAAGTCAACAAACAAACATTTGATATGTGTCTTCATACTGAGGGAAGTGAGAGATTCATACCGATCTTTCTGAAGTGGTTATCCGAGTAGGGGTCTGCGTTTGGTGCTGGGGCATTCCTTGGGTTCGGTTTCTCTTTCTCGGGTTCCATGTGAAGTTTCCTGAAGAACTCAACTGTGAGGTAGCTGGATTCCATATCCACCAGACGCAGAACCGTTTTCCTGCTTTCGTCTCTGAATCTTTCGAGAGCTTCATTTGCAGCAGCTGCTATATCGCTTGCTAGAGTCGGGAATCGCTTCAGTTCCTGATAAATAAAACAAAGGCCTTTTAGGATTCAAACAAAACGTAAAGAGCTAGGAGTTCTCAAAACACAAGGCCTCTTCTCAGTACTCACCTCTGTTTCTGAAATCGACTTTCTGACCAGCTCCTTCAAAACGAAATGTACCTAGGAAATACCAAACAATAATCAAGCATATAGTCCATTTATTGGAATATTAAGCCTCAAAAGTAATGGAATCTAATGAAATTCGGAAGCATACTGCATCGACAGTGGCTTCAGCTGGTCCTTTGAAATAGCTTATGGATCCATCAATGAGCCTTCTGTATCCTTGTTCAGGAGCAATAAGATGTGGCTGATAACCATCTGCTTCTGAGACAACCTTCTGAACATTTTTGGTAGAGAGATGTCGATCAAAGGGAAGTTTCTTTAAGGCTGCTGGTAACTGATGGTCGAAAACTCCATAAATTCGGTCTCCACCAGGTCGTCTGATACAAACAGAATGATCAATGTAAGAAAATCGACCTTATCAGATGTATTGTAAAATTGTGTGAATCAATTCCTGGCAAACATCTATGAAAAGGTCAACGTTGAAAACTTTACTAAAACTGCATACCCTTAGTCTGGAAACTGACTAGAGGATAAGCCAAGTAAAGACCGAATCATTTAATGGTATTATATTACTCTAGAAAGGCCACTGTCTTTTGAAAACATTCACAGACTCCAAACTGATCATCGCAATATATGAGCTATACGACTAATAATCTGAATAACTAAATTACTTACCCTCCATCCAAATGCTCCTTAAAGACACGATCAAAGGCCCGGCAGAGTTCCAAAATTGTGTAAAGTTGGGCCTGGAATCACATATCTGGTGAGTAACAATCCGTTCAATTCTGATGCAACTCTGAAGACTGAATGTGTAATGGTTTTAAATCTTACCCCTGAATCTACTGCAATCGGTCTCCCAATCCTATCCAGCTCTGCATTTATCTCATCGATGCTTTTGTTGATTAAAGCAACAATACTGGGGATTTTCTGCCTGATAACAGTCTCTAAATGCTGATAGGGAGGAAAAAAGAAGATGGAAGACAGTCAATGCTATGCATGAAAGCTTTGATTATATGAGATTTGTGCAAGTAAATCCTGAATGTACCTGAGATAAGAGTTTTGCTAGATATTCTGAACCCATTCTACTGGCTAAGTGCCCATATTCAGGGCTTGTTTCAAAATATTCACGCTCCTTCCTACGTGCAGCAATCATATCGACCCTCTTATTGATATCAGCCTGTGAACGATTCACAATTCCAACCCAGGGATGTTGCAAACGGTATGACCTTCCCTCCAGAACCTTCATCACATATCGAGGGGAGTGTCAAAGTAATTAAACAAGACTAACAAGTAACTGAATTGGTTGAGACCCCAAGGTGCAGGAGTCGAGATAGATCCTTACATCTAGACAATCTGTTCCTTTGTCCATGATATCAAGCTTGGTTGCCACTCCAAAAGTTCTTTCACCTACAGATAGTATACTAGAAGGTATAAAAAATGTTGTGGAGAGTGAAAAAGTCGCTACTTAGTAGTTACTAGGAAACTACATCTAGGTGGTACCTGTAGGATCAACTTCTCTAGCAAGTTTAATTGCGTCTGAGGTAGCAATATCTTGATTAGCTGGAGAAATAGCCAATATGATGCAATTCGGCTGCAGATAACATAACTCAAGGATAAGCTTCCAGAGATCACATGATCAAGTGCATTCTTCTGTTGAACTCGGCTGGAATAAATTACAAAAAATTTGAAACCTTCTCAGCAATAGCTTAGAGCAAAACTGACCTTTTCAACATAAGAGCGGACCATATTTTCAATGTCTTGGACAATACTATCCGGTTGTCCCTCTACAAGAGTAACATTCATGTCAGTGAACAACTTAAGCACACACTGGTGATAAAAGAATCAAGAGTGTGACATATCAAACTCTTACCTACAGCAACCTTCGTCAAACCCGGAAGATCTATGAGGGTCAGGTTAACAACTGTAGAGAAAAGCTTAAAGTGAGAGATCAAAATCCCATGAAAGAGGCGTAGCGAAATTGAAAATTTTAAATCTAATCCTACTACACTTTTAACTCATGACAGCTGGTATCGACAATATAGGAAATTTTCTGTGTTGGTCTTCTAAACGCACTACAGAATTTACAATATGGGTGCATTGAGTGAAATGTGGTCTTAAGCACAAACCATTAGGAGAATAAATGCTCAGCTGGATTGGAATGTTTGAGATTTGTTTCGACTTCCCAGTAATACGATCAGTTTCATCCTCAATTTCCTTCCGTACAGCAGCTGGAAGGAGAAAAACACTAATTAGACCAAGCTGCCTTTGTAAAAGTCATTGTTCCCAGAAAGTAAGTACTCATTGACGATTAGAATGTCCCATGGAAGATTCAATCAAACATACCAAAATCAGCAAACTTCTTCTTAGGAGCATGGAGAAACTCAGCATACTCGGTTGTCCCTTCTTCAGTCTTATGGAGCTGCAACACCAATGGCCTCCTTGTAACAATACCTGATTAATCAAATAGCATCAAATAGATGAACATTTCAAGACCATATAAGAAACAAAAAATACATGATCAATCAACACACACACTGAAAAAGATTTAGGAGAATCGGCCTCAATAAAACATTACTCACAAGGTAAACTAATGGAGAGCTAGAGTATCGGTTCTTTGAAGTACTCAAAAGGTTCATGTAAGCTCACGAGATCACATAGTTTGGCAAATTTATGGCAGCAACTAAGAGCATTAAATTTTCCTAAAACCTATGATATTTCATACCTAGTTTCGATTTCAAACATCGAACGTGAGACAAAAATTGCTAAACGAGAGACGAAATTACCAGATCCACGAGGCAGAAAATCTCTTCCCACAACACTTTCTAGAACTGAGGATTTTCCAGAACTCTGATTCAAAAATAAACACAAAAAAAAATTAGAACGTAGTGATGAAAGAGGCTAGAAATGCGATCGGATCTTTGTATACAAATGTGTATATTAATAGAAAGAGATCAGACCTGGCCACCAACGACAGCGACGGTTGGGAGAGCTTCCCAAAGCGACATTCCTTCACCGCCATGATCTCCGAGAACAGTGCAAGCTCTCTGGATTTTGTTAATCAGACCTATCAAACTTTTCATCGTCGCCATTTTTCCTGGAACGTATCAGAGATCCAGAGATCTCTCACCGACGCTCAGATCTAGATCCAACGGAAAAAAACGAAACGATGATCGGATGGTGGGTTTGAAATGTCGGTGAGTTTACTCTCTGGCGGCGGATGACGATCGATGAATCTGGGGAAAAAGAAGAAAGAACCCAATGGAGCAGAGAACGGTAATGGGAAACAATTTCAAAATCAAAACAGTAAAGTAGGTTTACTTATGCAAATATAGAATACTTTTGGGCCGGAAGTGAAAATTTATTAAATCCCACGTCGCAAACGCGTACCGGTGGTTCAATGCTACGGAGCCGGTTCAATTCACGTGGTTAGCCCTAGTCAGCTTTTATTTTGGAGACTTGTGCATTCTTCAAATGGCCAGCAAATAATACGAATGCCATCAAATACCAAACCTCCAAACTACAATAACGGGTAGGACCTATTTATCCTTTTAACATAACCCGTTTGTCAAAAGAAGAAGCTGGCATTTTTTAAACTCTTCATTATTTATAATTTTGTTGAATTATATTAATTTTTTTCTTTCTTTAGGAGAGAGTGAACACATGAAACAATCACACACTAAAAGCTTAAAACGTTACATGAAACAAAACCCTACATCTCCTTCTATACAACACAACAAAATAAGAAATATATTAGCCAAAAAGTGAAGTCCATTTCCTCCTTTATCTTGAAATGTTGGCATGCTTCCGAGAAGAAGCAAGCACATACCGAATCAAATCAGGTTCTTTACATGAACCTTAATCCTGGATCTCAATCAAAATAATTTCCCTCAATTTGGCACAAGAACCATAAAAGCAAGCCACAGAGAACAACTAGTGATTGATTGAATCAGTTTTGTCACTGTGTGCTCCTTGTCATCCCAATTCGTCCTGACACTCTACAAAAATATCAAATGGATAAAGAAATTGGAAGATGATAGTAGATAAAGCTCATTGTATATGATATGATGATACCTTCCAGAAAGCAGTTGAGCAGTGTTTGAAGATCCCTTTGAGATCGAGAGACGTCTGGTTTTACTATCTTGTTGTTGTCCTTTATCCACTCGCATTGCAGCAACTTCTTTCCCCATTACAGCTACTTCTCTTCGCATCTTCTTTGCCTCAACTTCCATCGCCTTTGTTAATGTTTCAACTTTCTTGGCCAACATCTAAAGCACAGAAAACCCAAGTATTTAAAATCTGAGATAGAGCATTTCATTTAAAGGCTGCAAAGAACAGGAGAAGGCCAAACAATAGCAAACCTCAATTGCTTCGTCCTTGTCTCTTAGGCTTTGATCTTTCTCATGTGCAGCTTTTCTTAAAGCTATGACCTCTTTCTGCAGTATATCGTATAAGACACCTGGGACACTTTCATTATTTGTTGGCTTCTCATCTGTTTCTTCTCCTTTGATTGAGCTAGGTGACTCGCCTCTGCTAGTTCCTTCAGAAGACTGGTGGTTAAAAGGATACTTTGATTCCGGTCCATTTATTAGCACTTTGCTTATATCCAATGATCTGGTGCCCCCGTCAAATGATCTAGATGTTCCTTTAGCATGCTTCAATACAGTGCTCGCACTGCCAGTCAATGATCTAAACTGAGAACTTGGTGTTCTTTTGGTCAAAGAACCATTTGACGTAAATTTTGGACTCATTTCAGCTCCACCAACAGATTGTCTTCGAGAAGGCCCGTTGCTCGAACTTCTACCACCAGATGTGCCTCTGTTGCTGCTGCTTGTAGGCCCCTTTAAACTCTCTTCTAGCACTTTAAGCCGCAGTAGAAATTTCTCCTACAAATAAGTAAAAGCAGCAGTTCCAAAGTAAGGCCATACAAAGAAAAAGAATGTTAAAGATGTCCCGTAGCTATGATTCTACCTTCAGCTGAGCTTCAGATTTTGCAGCTCGGTCAGCTACGACAAGTTTGTCACGTAGTTGTTGCATTTCTCCCTTTCCAAACAGAAATAAAACAGCAACAGATTTTACTTAAACCTCTGTAATATGAATCACAACTGGAAGCAGCAAGAAAAGTTAAATAATATAACTCAATAATGACCTGCAGAAATCTACGTTCTTCGAGCCACTGCTTTACAGGCATCACTTTGTCGCTAGCATCTTTCCATTCATTTGCTACAACAGTAGCAACTCTGTTTGCATTTACCTTAGCACGGGCTAATTCCTGTTCAAGAATTTTCCTCTCTTCCTAATGAAGAGACAACACCACTATTAGGATCAGTACGAGACCAAAAGGGTAAACTAACCAGTGAAACAGTACGTTACTGAAATACTATATAGAAGCATATGAAACATTACATTCATTTCTTGAAATTTCCTCTGGTAATCTCTGACTGCATTTGCGGCTGCACCACCAGCAAGAACAGCTTCTTCTAACTCCCGCACACTCTGCATAAGCTTTTCAACTTCTGCAACCTTCTGTCTGTGCATCTTGTCTATGATTCTATTCTCTTCCTAGTTTAACCAATGTATCAACAAATAAGCCACCAGGTGGCAAGCACGGAAAGAGACTATCTAGTCTGGTGTTCCAATGGGTAAAAGAAATGATAGACATACCTGACAAATTTCTATCTGTTTCATCAACTCTTGGTTCTTATTTTGGAGATCATCAACCATTGAAGCCTTTGCCAATGCAGACTGAACTGTCCTTTCAGCTTCAAGCAAAGCTGCTTCCTTTGATTTGGTAAGACGGTCCAATGATTTGTTATTGTCTTCAAGTTTAGCAATCTACCAATCAAAGAATGCAAAACAAGATGAGAAGACTGTTAAAATTTCCCAGAATTTGATAAATCCAGATATTTATTCATTTCTGGTTGAGAAAAAGTAAAATACATCTTGTCTAGCAATCTTGAGTTCAGCCTCTAAAGGGGCAAGAATAGCTTCAATTGGAGGCATGTCATCATCCTTTTGAGCAGCATGAACTCTACGAAGAGAAGCTTCAGCTGCAAACTGAGCTGCCAAGGAAGCTTTCTTTTCTTCATTAACTTTCTTGATTTCAAGATTCTGCAACAACAGAAGACATAATTAAATATAAAAGAATGAAGAGAAGAAGAAAAAAAAAAGGAATAAAAGAAGAAAGAAGTTATTATTACAAGCATACTTTACTCTGAAGAAGATTTTCAATCAGTTTGAGTTTTTCCACCATCCTTCCCAACTCTTCAGTGAGCTTCAGCGATCAAATCAGACAGCAAACAAAAAGTCAACATACAGAGAGTGTAAAGAAAGAAACAACTCCATCTTCTATAAATAGTAATATCAACTCAAGTTATACTTATTTGATGTAATGGAAGCTTTTAAGTAAAAGGGTTTAAACCTCTTCAACAGCTTTCTCTCTTTGACGTTCAGACAATCTCAATGCTTTGATTTCCGCTTGTGCTTCAGACAATTCTCGATCTTTATCTGTAAAATGACGAGCATGCATATTTATGTGAAGTTGCTAATCTAAACCAATTTCGTAAGTAAAATCCAAATCGTCTTAATTAATAAATTACCGTACCTCTGACTTCGTTCTCGAGACGATTTAACTCAATTCTTACAGGATCCGAACCATGGAGTAAACTCATGAAGTCGTTATCTGCGTCAAAGCTGGGTCTCATTGACCTCCGTCGCGACAAGCCCTTGCTTCCTCCTTCTTTATAAGACGCCGATATGGACAATGAAGGTGTCATAAATCCTCTTTCCGCCATTCTCCTCCACAATTTCAAAATTGAAACCAAATGGTAAAGTTTTAAGCTGTTAAATCAAGTGACGATATTCACATAAACCCACCAATATGATCAGAAACACAGAGAGAACATTACTAGCTCATTAAAATCTAGGACTTCAAGAGAACGCTTTTGTTTTAGTTTTGTTGAGCCACAGAGAGAGAGAGAGATTTAAATGAGGTTTAAGGGTATGTTTGTTTAAGAGTGATAACGATTGAGAAATGAGAATATATTAAACTGTTAATTACTTTCTTTTTTTGTCCACCACTGTTAATTACTGTTTTAATGGCGTGTGCGTCTTTTATCTAGGCCTGATAATAATAGAGGTGTTTTTATTTTTAAGTATGTAATTTTTAATGGAAATATTGTAGCTTCAGCTTGTAACAAACTGGGAAAATTCTTTCTTTTTCTTGTTCTACTACTTCATACAGTAGTCATTTGAGTCATTTCTTTTGCATAAATTATGGGAGAATTGGCTGTAAAATATATTATTTAAAATCATCGGTGGTCATAAACGAACAATTTTAAGTTGACCCAAAAAAAAAATATGAACGGTGTTTAATCCGATAACTATTACCACCTATGTTGGTAGACTATGGTTAATTACATTGAAGGATTAGGGACCATCTGAATTTATGTGTATGTGTTGTCAGATTATTAGGGACCATCCCAATTTGTCCAAACATGTACGACAAATTTTGCAAATCACTCAAGAACGTGTCTCATGAATCAAATGACACAATTTTTACTAGGATTTTTATATCGAATTTCAGATTAATTTTGGTAAATATGGACATTTATTTTTTAAATGTAATCAATGCATCTCATGTTATTAGAAGATTGGAATAGCGAGTTACTACGAATCTGAGGTTTTTTTACAAAGTAGTAATTTTTTCCCCGCCCTTCAAAGGAGTAAATAGTGTCACTAGTATGGACGTTGCGGACTACTAAATCAGCAAGGATAGTGTTCATCTGATAGTTGAAAGTTAGGAAAATAAAAAAGATACGAAAGAACTACGAAGCAACATAAACTTGTCTAGTTCTGTGGAAAATGCTGGCCATTTTTAAGAGGTTCTACACAGGATCCATGTAGTGTGTTATACATGTTCTTGTTTTTCATTAACCTATCATGTGGACGAAAAATCAATTTTCTTGTTATAATCACAGTTTTCTATATTGTTGTTGTCCTCGGGCGGAGGACAAAGATCAATAAATAAGTGGATGCAAAAGCTGCAAAAATATGTTTGATTGTTGTTCTATGAAACTTTGGAATGGAATCCAACGTCGGGAGCACGACTGGCCAAAGTTGAAATTTCAGGGACTACCAAATGGTACGACTTCATCCAATATTATCTCTATCAGCTTTTGATGCACCATTTTCAAGTTTGTAGAAATTAGAATGCAATTCGCTTTTTATGTCAAAACAAAAAAAAAAGTTTGCCATTTAAATTTCTTCATTGTTTTATAACAATTAATAATAATCAACGACAATACTCGATAACGAGAATACAGAATACAGATAAGATTGACAGACATGGCCTCAAATTTAAGAGGAACTACAGAATTATTGTTCTCTTTCCGTATTTTGATTCTCTCGGGAGACTAAAGAAGGGGAAATTTCCCCCACGAGTAATTTAAAGTTACAAGAAAGCTGCTAAAAACCTATAAAGTGAAATTGGATGCAAAAGAGAAACTAAAAATAAAAATAAAAGAGTGATGGATCAGAATGAGAATTGACTTAAGAGAGACTCGTCAAGTTCTTTGAAACCTGCGTACACATTCTCCGTCTTGTTCGGTGGCAGAGCCAGTCTCCTAACCTCTGTCATATACCTGTTCGTTACAAACCAATCGGTTTTTTCAGAGATTCTTGATTTAGATTATACTTCAAAACTAAGAATGGGCTGAAAAAAAGAAAAAGAAAAAAACTAAATAAAACATGACAAAGAGAAACTTGCCTGTTTGCGGCGTTTGCAATCTTATCACGGACCCCTTGGTTAAGAACAGCTTTGTTTTCGAGCGCAAAGGAGCCCCCAAATATCAGAGAAGACCTAGTTGGACTAGAACCTATCCTGTCTGACAATATAGACATTGCCCATTCAAGGAGCACCACCAGAACCGAACGAAGGAGACGGATTCTTAGATTTGGAGACGGCACAATGGCTACATTGGATAATAGACGGTCATAAGCATTGAGCACAGGCTCAGCTGCACCTTTGCAGGCTGCTAGTAAAGCTCGAGCTATGTCTTCATCTCCAACATATTCATTACTCTCTGATCTCTCCTGTAAAAGATTTATAGAATTTGTACTCAAATTCAGTTCATAACCTCGTGAAAAGAATCAACAACGTAATAAGGAGCTTACAAGGGCAGCTTTCTCGAGGTGGAGGCATAAAACATCGAGCGGGAAAACAACTCCATCGCCAGGATATATATGAGATCCGACTCTCTTGAGAACTGAACAGGTTTCAGCTATCCCGCCTTGTAAAAGAGCTTGGTCGATGAGTCTAGCCCATGTTTCCCTTATTATGTTTGAATCACCATCACCAGAATAGTTGGCAAAGTAGAGCATTTCTAGACAGATCTACAGAGAGAGAAGCCATAAAAGCAGATAAGCAATGTAAAGAGAGCATTCACAGAGGCTTTAAGATACTAGCACTGAATCTTTCCAATTCAACAATTCTCAGTACGACCTCAAACAGTCATATTCGATCTGAGTTAACTTTAACACGAGTAGAACCTACGGATTTTGCAGAATATCAGCTAAGTTACGGATATGGAGAAATAGTGGCTTTCCTTGTTTCTATGGTTAGTTCTAGAGAACCAGTTAACCAGAAACATGGCCCAAAAAATCCATTGAAAAACGAGATTATATATGATAGTTTGATTTTTAGACTCACCTCCCAGAGCTCAAATGGGACAGCATACTCATTATACAACTGTGTTACGCTTTTAAGTTCCGAGGAGAGCTCCATGGCCTTTTCATTTGCTGCATTTCCTATGCTGGAATCATCACTAGAAACACCATCAAGTACTGGCCCGTTCTGGTCAGACTCCTGCATGGCAACCGAGGACTCGGAATTGGAAGCAATAGCTTCTAGTTCATCTCTGATCTTTATTTGGAACTGAAGAACTGCGAGTTTTCCTTCAAGCAGATCAAGCAACCCACTTTCAGAAGCACCTTGAGCAGGACCTCTTAAACCATCGCTAGTACTTGCATTCTTGGCCTGTAAAACTGCGTGACTAAGGTACTGTCGCCTGAATTCACAAGGCAGCAACCCATTAGAAATGGAAAAGGAAGCGAGAGTAGAAGAATCAAAGTAATGTGACTTAGGGAAAATTTCAAGATATAGCATTAAAGAATGCTTACCTTTGTTCAAGGGTAGGATTGTCCCCTGAACTAATTGCACGTCTCTCTGCAAGCCTTAGAAGCACATGAGCAGCCAGCACATGCTGTCTCTTTGACACATAGTATTTCGCAAGAAGATCAAAGTATTTTGCTTGATTTGATGAAATCTGTGTTCCTGAGTGACCCAGCGGATATGATCCAGAAGATACAGCCCCAACCTACGGAATAAGGAGACAACTGTGAGTATTCCTCGAAAGTAGGTGCAGTGTCTACTAAACCTGGCTTGTTATAGTATTGCAGTTGGTGGCCGATCGTGGCTACTAATATTTTTAGCTATGGAGGTTTTAGGTAGACAAATCCCTAAACATTTAAGGGCTGTGCCTCATTTACATGACAAAAGATCAATCCTGACACCATAACAATAGAAATGATTAAGCTAATGTATAAATAGCAAACCTCTGATGCAGAATGACTGCCAGCATTCTGGAGAAAAGGTATCAAATCCGGACCTCCATACTCCAGGAGCTCGTTTTCAAGACCCAGTTCTATCATGGCCTTGTACAGGTACTCCCGGAATGCTCTGTCAGTTGACTGCATACCAAGATGAACGATCTGGCATATATATTGTCTACATGAAGCCTCGTCTAGCATGGAACTAGCTAGAGACCGCAAGGCATTGACAATAATCTCATAGCATTGTTTCCGCTGGGCAAGAGCATGCTCTCTTATGGAAGCCTCAATTTGGTCGTTGAAAGCATCACCAGCAGGATCAAGAGCTTGGGCCTTCTGCAAAGGCAAGCAGACAACAGCTTCATAGAACCTGTACAAAATTATTCTGAGTAACTACCAAATACATAGAATCTTTAAAAGAGAGGCGTTTACATATGCTTTACGTATAATTCATTCTGAGTCAAGCTGGCCGTTAAGCCTTGATGAATTTGGTTTAGATATGTCTCTTCTTTTTTCTTGTGTGAATGCTTAACTGTAAAGTTGTAGATATATCTCTTCTTTTTTTTCCCAACTTGACAAATACATTTTTTGAATCATAAACCATCTCTATTGCAACTTAGAAGTCATACTTGGAATTTCTCTCAGAAGGCTAAAAATGATTGACTGCCACTAAGAATAAAAGTTTTAAGTTTTCAAACGAAAATAACAAGAAAAAGGTAAGGTTTGTTGAGCAACAATCACAAAATATAGACAACCAAGTGTACAGACATCTACTTGAATGAAAAACTAACCTCAATTCCTCAAAACGTTTGCAGACTGTTCGGAGATCTGCAGATCCCGGGACTCTACTCAAGAAACTGAACGCCTCTCTAGCAACATTCTCCTTATCTTCAGCATCAGAAGTTAAAGCAGCTCTTTCAAGGCGTTCAACAGCTAAGAAGAATTTGTAATCAGACTCCTTGAAGTAACTTGGGCAACCTTCACGTAGTCGCCCACTAATATCGTCAACGGTTCCCCTGCCATCTGAGCCAGTATAATACTGGGGCAACCATAGAATCAGATATAAGTTATTGAATCAAAACATTCAGGAAGAAGAGACTAAGGCTAGTTAAAAGGGTTGTACCTCCATCACGGCAGATATGAGCCTTGTTGCAATTTGGTCACCCTCTTCAGAACAAACTAGCTGATGGAATGTCAACTGAATTAAAGCTTGCTTTAAGTTTGCATCAAGCCCCTGAACTAATCTAGCGACATGATGTTGAGAAAGAAGTTGGAGTAGGAAAAGGGCTTCTGCAGATCTGATAAGCAACTGCCTAATACACTCCATAGCCCTCACCTGCAGAATGGAAAAACTAATTAATGACTTCCACAACAGACCAATTAAAGAGGACGAAAGTAACACTAGATTTATAAGAATTCAAAAAATATTACCTCTTCAGAAGCCAATTCAGAAGGACTATATGGCAACCGCTGTCTTTTATTTGCTGACTCGCCTCCATTGGAATATGCTCCAAACAAGTTTCTGACCATATTCCTCTCAGTAGTTCCCAACTCTGAACCAGTACCATACAAAATAGAGCCAGTTACACCTCCTAACCCAGCAATACATCCATAAAGCCCCCTTCTCTGATTCCTTCTAGACCTTAAGAATTTCTCCAGCGATCTAATCTTGCTTTCCAGCATATGCATAGCACTAGTAGAAAGACGACATATAACCACTCCATCCTCAGACATGATGTCAGAACTGGATTTTTTAGACATCACGGAAAGCTCCCATAGGGGAAACAGTAATCTTGACGTACAAAGGCAGAGCCCTTCGTAAGCACCTGAGAAAATGGGCTCGGCTTCTTGAACGACTTGGCCCATGCTGAAACCACCAGTTGCTGTTCTAGTGTTTGACAATCCACTACTGCCATCAAATTGTGGCCTTCCTACAATTCTCGGATCCTCAAAAGCCTCAGCTGCTTTGTCGGCAACAATGTTACTAATTAAATCTTCAAAATTTATCATTCGAGCAGCCAACATCAAGCACATAGCAGCTGCTTCACCTGCTCCAAAGCGGGTGAAAAAATCTTCCAGAAGAGGCCTTGGAGAGTTAGATTCTAGAAGTCTTCTCAAGATATCAACAGGCCTATTGAAAACCAGTTCCATCATACCCATAGTGGTAAAAACTACAATCTTTCTCCTTGGCAAAATATGTTGGGTCGAAAGATCACCTCTGGCCCAGAGTTTTCCACATGCCTTTTCATAAGACTCTCCCGAGACTTCGAGTCCACAGTATTCTAGTTCTGAATATAATGATTGAACAGTTGCAGCAGTATCAGGAGAGGGGAACACATCTGCTACAAAAAGCATACGGCCTTCAATGGGTAGGGAGGACACAACTTCCCGTAAAGCCCGAGAACTCCTTGAACTTGGCCCTGAACTGCCACCAACCTGAGATTGCACGCTTGAATCTCTACTAACAACAAGAAGAGAAGACATAGCAGGTGGCGATGAATCTGAAAGGACGAGAGTTCCAACAGAATAGTATGCCGTTTCAATCTTCATACAAAGATCTTCATTGGGAGTTCTACCAGCCAGAGATGCAGCTCCAAAACCAAGTCCAATACCGACACCCAATGGAGGAGATGGCCTAGTTGTAACCACTTTTAAACAATTTGGAGTCGGGCGGTGGTTGTTGAACCCGCTGAAACTGAGATTCCCACCACTTCCACTCGCCGAAGTAGAAAGATACATCCTTCTACCATCTGATAATGTGGCAACAAGGTGTAGCCACTTGGATTCCAGCATGGACAACGGCGAAATGCTGACTATGGATGGCTTGTTTGATCGACTGGCTGCTGCTGACTGTCGATTTCCTTGGCTCACGTCCTTCTGATTTAATAGATTCCTTTCTTCAGCCACCTTCTTAAGCGCACCTTCCCCATTTGGCCCAAAAACATATGCTTGAAGTTTCATATCTTCAGTGCGGGCATATAAAATTTGCCTTTCATTATCAACAACCATCTCTACAACAGGATCAACAGCTCCAAACTTAAATACATTTGGCACAACCCACCTAAAACCGACAGAATGGGGGATAAATGGTGAAAAACTATCAGAAGGAATATGATATTCAGAATTGTTTTTGAGGAAAAGAGTTAAAGATACAAAATGGATTGGTAAAAGCTTGTTTAACCCAGATTCCAGAATCAAATAGCAGAGGGATCAGGAACAAAAAAAGATAAAGAGAATAAGTGATACCTTGAGATCATACTACCCACACCTGCAGTAAGGCACACTTTACGACATCGTTTATGCCAGCCTGAGCCAGTTGTATATAGCAGTTCATATATGTGGCCATCACGTCCAGCCATGAAAATGCGCCCTTTATTGGTACACGTTACACATGTCATGGTCACTCCATCTGATGATATTGTATAGTCAGGCAAAGGCTGTACTGAAATTTCAGCATAAGGATCTCTACCATCAGGTCCTTCAGTGCAGCAAACTCCAACAAGAACCAACTGATGAGAAGAAGAGTTTTTTTCTCAGAAAATCAGATACAGTACACAAAACTAAAGAAAGTTGTGATAAGATTATCACCTCAACAGGAGTTGCTAGGACCAAAAGATATTGAATAGCTTCAACAAAAACACCAGGTCTACATTTGGCTAGACCAACAGCACAAATAGCCTGCTCATCCCCACTATACTCAGGACATTGACCATCCCTAATTGACATACATTTTATCAAAAACAAAGCGAAACAATGAAAACAAAGCATCTCAAGCTTCTAAATTCCCCTGAAACTAAAAGGAAAAGCCAAAAATACCTTTTGTCAAAACGCCAGAGGAACAAAGAATTGTCAACAGAAGCCCAAGCTCGTCGAATCTCCGGAAAAATCCCACATAAGGCCGTCCCTTCACCGCCGGCTGTATTATACCTCTCAATAAGTACAGAAGGTAATTCCCAAGTCTCACCCACCTCTATCAACGGCGGCCACTGCAACAAATCCAAACATCCATATGAAAAAAAAAAGCTCAAATTCTATAGATCCCTCATTTGGTAATAAATACCTTGATTCAGCTAAATTTGTTTGCCTTGAAATCGAAACAAAACGAGCTAATTTCTTCGAATTAAAAAATAACAAAGAGTCGAATCGTCCCTGAAGCAAACCTCTCTGGGATGAGTCGAGTAAGGGTGAGTAGCGTATCTAGAAGTTTCGAGAGCTTCTTCTAGATCGAGCTGCGATGCAGCTTCTCGGCTAATGCAGTCACAAACGTGAAGTCCTGCGTTCGTCACATCACGCATCACAATCTCCTCGTCTTGTGACATCTTATTCGAAGAATAAACAATACTGGAACGAATCCAAACAAAAAGATTACGCAGATTTTTTGAATTAGTGAACCCTAGTGAATAGTTTGGGAGGGAGAAATCCAAAACCCTAGGTCGAATTTGGCTCAAGAGAGCGGGAACAAGAAAGAGAAACCTTCAAATTTTCGGAGCGAAATTCCGATTGGAGAAGAAGAGAAGGAGACGAGGGAACCCAAAAAAAAAAAAAAAGTGATTGGGAGGAAAAGCCCAGAGTGGAAAGAAGGGTTTAAAAAGGAGGGTTTCTCGGGAAATCAAATTGGCCTTTCCTTTCCGACTAAACCAGCCTAGCCGGATCAAATTTCGTCCTGGCCTGGGTCGGGTCAAATACTATTACCAATAACATTTTGACAAAAAAATAAAAAAAAAATTCAGTAGGTGAATCTTTTTATATATGATAATAAATTAGTCAATTATTTAATGTAAATTTATTTTTATTTTGCCATATTTAACCAAAATTGAACCGATTTTTATTAAAATTAAACTGATTTTATTAAAATTAGAACAACATTTTTTTGTTTAATTTAGTCCAAAAACCGAATCAAAACTGATTTGAATCCATACCTATATGAACCAGATAGTCGTAAAATCCCAACATATACTAAACTCTTTTCCTCTAATAAAAAAAAAACTCAAACTGTATCCAATCAGAAAGACATGTATGTCCATTTTAAAAATATTCAAATCACAACATATATGTAAGTGTTTAAATGTATGGATTAGATAATTAGTGTTTGGTTATAATATTTTAAAAATTTGTATTTTAATTATAAGAGTGTGTATATATATATATTTCTAAAATATTATAAACAAAAATTATAGTTTTGGGAAATTATAAAGGTAATTTGTTTTTTTAAATACTTTTCCTCAAGGATGCTACAAGAAAATACTAGAATTAAAAAAAAAACACTATATATACTAGTATACATTTTTCGATTCAATTTTTCAACATACTTTCTAACTCACCATATCGTGTAAATGAGATAATTAAAAACAATAATTTTAACGGTAATTAATTAAAATGATGATTAAACATGGTTACAGTTTAAAATTTTAGGATTACACTTAGATTTGTCGATTAAAAGTAGTGCATAATTTGTTGGTTTTCACATTATAAAAATAACTGCCAAGTGTTAAACCATTTGGAATTTCAATATAGTTCAATAGTCGTCGTTTAAAATCAGCATACCATTGTGCGTTCCAGATTCGAGACATTCTAAATTGTGCTCGTGCGTATAACTTTACTGTGTTAACTATTATATAATGTGTACTTCGTTGTCTTGAACTACCCTATCGAGTCAAAACCATGTTTCATGTGTGATGTGTCAAATAATGTTTTTTTCGTTAAAAGGCTTTAATGTTTTACTGATAATCAATGCCAAACCATTTTTGACTAAGCATTTGACATGTAATAAAAATCTCTTGTGCATATTTTTTCGTGATTTGTCATATCTATCTCTCAATCCTAAGTATAAAACTTGTGGGCTATGTCTAGTTTTTGGATTGACATTTTCTAAAAGAATGGCTGGAAAAAAGGTGAAAACCTATAATAATGAGAATTTGTAGTTTTGTATCCCCGCCATAATTGCCTAATACACATTTTTCACATTGGTAGTTTTTTCTTTAATGTTAATAACAGTTTAACAGATAATAATACTTGATATTTCTGACTAAAATTCGTTGAACCTGAATGCATATAGGACACACAATAATATGTATGTCTATACATATATATATATATGTAAACTATATACTGTATGTACCTATCCATTTTTCAAGATTTAGCATTTATTGTTTATATCCGTTAGGTTTGAAAACAGTCGTATTTGTCATTTAATGGTTTTTGAAAGACAATAGTCAATTCAATTATTAGTTACTGTCTTCGATATATAGTCGATGATTCTGAAGAACCGGCTATGCTTGAGATTTTCGTAATAGATACAAACTGCAAATGAAATCTTAGTCAAGCGGTGCAAACTTTTATCGCCAATTCATAGGATGAACTCTGCAACGAGTGCAGCATCATCTTTAACTAAAACGAGTGAAGCATCATACGTAATTTGTTTTTTTTTTTGTATGCCAATCGTCATAGTTGGTTAAATGGTTATCAGTTATTGAAACTTTCCAATAAACAGCAATATAACATATCACGCGAGGCTGATGAAATTTCCAATAAACTGGTCTTTTATGTACACCTCTCATGATTTAGTGAAACCATTGTTCCATATCGATAGTATTGTCTCCACTTTCCATGGGCTAGCAGAGTAGAGACGCAGACGCAGACGCAGACGCAGAAAAAGAGCGATTGCGATCAAAACACGTCATTCCAGGGTGGGGTTGACGCACGTGACACCGTCCCTCAGTGTAAACATTAATGTGCGGCGTGTAGAGAGCGACTTTTATTTATTCTGTTTTTTTTTTTAAATACAAGTTGACTTAGTGAACCTCTCTCGTCAGTCGTCATCACCACACCTAAGCCTAATCCTAAGCCTACTAAGCACCACACCTAAGCCTAAACCTAAGCGGCTAAACCTAAGGAGCCTATTAAGTACCACACCTAAGCCTAAACCATGAAATGACGAAGAAACTTAGATGCGACGACTCCCCCCCTCCAACTATCTTCTTTAAACATATCCGTGATCTTTTTATTATGCATCGTTCTCTTACTACGTAATTATATGGCCCAACGATTTTACAAATGAACCATTCATTTTGCTTCTTTTCTTTTTGATACGGCCATAATTTTGCTTAACGTCACAAGTTTTGAAGTTAGAATATAGATACACGTCACTGTTTCTTTTTATTATGCATCGTTCCCTTACTAACATTAACTCGTTTTCTGTTGATTTTCAATATGGAAAAATGAAAATAGAAAACCATATATTTTGGCACGTCAACATATATCTAAACCTGAAAGCATTGAATGAATTTTTCATTACTCGGAAATGTTTTTACTGAAACATTAATTTGCGATGAGCTTTTAAGCAAAAAAATGTGAAATCAAAGACGGCAGTACAATTTAGTCCCGTCGTTATTTTCTCACTATTTTTTTTTACCAATTAAAAACTGATTATTTTTGTTTACATTTTGCATCGTCAGTTCCAAAACTTTTTGTAGTATAAATTATATTAATGATTACTTTCACAAGTTACAAGAAAAAAAAAAGGAAATGGGACGTCTATCTATAAAAAGGATAAGCCACAAGGAGGCAGAGACAACGTTTTTTTTTTTGTAAACTTGATCATTCCTGCCCACTCTTTTCTTATAATTAACTCTCAGACAATTCTTAACTTCGATCACGAAACCGGCACAAGATTCGTGGCTTCTTCAGATTCTCCTTCCACTAGCCGTCCAGACATAACCGTAATCTTTATTCTTTTTTACAGTCGAAACATTTCAAGATTCTTCTAAACAATGGTATGCTTGGTCTCTCGCACTGGTCGTCAATTCCAAAGATACAGTAAGGGACGCCGTCAAGTCGTCGGGTATGTTCATTCATCTATATATATATGTATTTCACTATTGAATGATTATATATTATATGTTATTATTATTTTATGTTTTCGTGATTGAGTTTTTGAATTTGTAAAGTTTGGGGGAAACTGCAGATGTATTCCTTACAGACTTAAAATTTCGAACGATGGCACAGTTAGAAACGAATTTGAAGTTCTTGTTATCTCATCACAGAAGGGTCATGCTTTGATGTTCCCAAAGGTACTAACTTTGCAGTTTTAACGAGAACATAATTAAAACCTTTTTAACTTTTTGGGTATTAATTATTTGTCTCTGAAATTTATTTAAATAATGTCAGGGTGGTTGGGAGCTTGATGAATCTGTTGAAGAAGCTGCTACAAGAGAATCTCTAGAAGAAGCTGGAATTGTTGGAAACATTGAGGTTACTTTGAAACATGATTTCTTTTTCTACTACTTAAGATCGATCTCCTAAATTTAAACTATGTGTTTTGATATATGAGCAGAGACAACTTGGGAAATGGGATTTCTTGAGCAAAGCAGAGGAACATTCTATGAAGGACTAATGTTCCCAGTGCTTGTGAAAGAAGAGCTTGAGCTTTGGCCTGAACAACATCTTCGTCAAAGAATGTGGATGAAAATTGATGAAGCAAGAGAAGCGTGTAGGGATTGGTGGATGAAGGAAGCTTTAGATGTTTTGGTCCAAAGGCTTTCTTCACCATCAAATATGGAAGAAAACAATACCATTCCTTTGATCTCTATCTGCTGAAAAGTAACACCCGATCTGATGTGTTCTTGAACACTCTTAGTTTGATCTTTGTAGATAACATCTTACCCCTTTTAAAAGTGTCTATTACTACTACTGAAGAAAAAAAAATATGTACAGATCGACGAAAAAGATTGTAGATTTAAGGTGTTTGGAGCGAGACAACATCATGCGAACACGGCCGAAATTAGTTTGCATTTCGGTTTGCTTACCAAAACAAAACGTTTTGCGATTGTTGTTGTAATGTTTCCGCAACTACCTATGATGTAAAAGCCAATTAAGGCTCAAATTTTTTTGTCTTGGAGCCCAATCTGGAAAGTGGAAACACCCACTGTCATGTTATGTCATTATATTAATTAATTAAGACTTAGATCATGTGTCCATTTTTAACCGAACCTAATCAAACCCATCAAATTCAAATAAACTAAACTTGAAGTGAACTAATGAAACCTCGGTTCGATTTTAGCCATCGATTTATATAATCGAATTAATGGAACCGAGTCAAAATCAATCTCAGTCTGAAAATACACACTAAAATACACACCAAACCAAAACAACGATGCATAATGAATGACACGCAAGTTGACTAATCCACGCGTCACATCTTTGACTGAATAGTTTTTACTTAATTTAATTGTCAGATCCCACCATCGTTTCTTGTACACATATCCGACTGGTTTAAACGCAGTGAATAAGCAAGTTGGCAGAAGCAGATAATTACGATTATAGACATTATTACCCGATTTGTACAATTGGTTTAATAATTAGAAACGAATGTGTTTTCGGAAAATTATTGTCTCGCTGATGGTAATTGTACTAATTTAATAAAATACATATTCAATCATTTCGAGATTAACTAATTAAATTATTTGTTGTAAGAGGTTTTGAAATATCTTTTAGTTAAAAATATGTATATACTTATATTTTGTTGTCGTGTCACTTTCTTGATACATTTTAATAGTTTTACAGATATAGATATTATACGCTGAAGAAATATTTAAGTTAACACTTTCATAAACAAGCATATTCATACACACACACAAAGGCTTAGTCAAAACCTCGTTTATTACACATATAACATATGAATTACATAAATAAATAAAACTTAGCGGTTCATGCCGCCTTGGTAGACTGGAGCACCCATCGCTACTCCTTGGTTCTGCTGCCTCTCTACGTTCCCCGCCCATCCTAGAATACCACATTAATTGTTTATGAATGTTGATGTTTTGCGATAACGACACAAATGAAAAAAAAAAAAAAAAAAAAGGTAGTCGGGTCAAGAAATAAGTACCAAGAGACATATCGAAACCGCGGTGTTTGAGTTCACGGTATTGTTGGGTCAAAGCACATAACTCACAGCAGAAATGTTTAAGGCAATCGCTACAATCATCACCTCTAAGATTGTATTGAGCTCTCATCTTTTTACGATAGTAACACGAGTAGATACATCCACAACCCGTTACAAAAGTTATCAACGCATATAGTGCTCCAGCCGTACCACAAGCTGAAATGTTTTAAACCGCAATTGTTTATGGCTATCGCTTACGGCCTAATTAAATCTCTCTTGATTTATATGGTAATAAGTAAACTTACTGGTGGCTCCTCGATCTACAATATCAGCGACTTGGCCAAATGTAATACATGGACACCAGCATGTGATGCAACCTGTTCATTCATTTTCGAAGATTATTAATAATAATAAGTTTCAGTAGTTGCTTTTTCATAAATTAAGTCTAAAGTTGTAAACGAAATATAGATAAAAGCAGAAATTGTAGATATAATAACAAGCATATAATACTTGGTTAATTTTCAGCTTTTTGATAGATAGGTAAATAATACGAGAAGAGAGAGATTATAAGAATGGAGCTTATTTGATTACAGTTTGAGCAGTCAGAGAAGCAATCGCAGAAGCCTGTGGACCATTCTCCTTCAGCTTGAGGCTTGGCATGAAGGTGTTGAGCTTCCATCGAGCGAGAGAGAGATTCTAGCTTTTTAAGGAAATGATAGGTGTTTAAGGTCTAATATCAAAAAAATAAGAATGATCGATGCATGTATTTATAAAGACATTAGTTCCATTATTTCTTTTTTTCTGAACCTCTTTTAATCATAAAATAATTTACTTAATAATCTTTATTTTGAAGTAAAGATGCGTGTAGAGTCGTCGCTCTTAAAATTTGACCCCAAATAGACATCGCCAATTCCCCATGGCTTCGTGTATTTATCATGTTCTAAAACTCTACTTCTAATTCCGATTACACCTCGTCTAAACGATAATTTTTTTTTGGCTAATCATTCATAATAGAATTATTTTTAAATTACAAATATAATATATTTTTTGTTATTAACACATTCATATTTACACATTATGTTAAAATTTTAAATAAAAATCATTAAACAAAAATTCTTAATACTATGTTTTCATGTGTTTATTATAATTTTTGAAACAATATTATTTAAAAATTTAATATAATGGATAAAATTATATTTTAAAACATTAAAATAACTTAAAACTAATTCTCCGATTAATCTATGTTTACTTCCCGAGTAATCGTTTTGACGTTAAGTCCATCCCGACTGTCCTATTACCGCATATCGAGTTTTAAAACATGAACTATTTCCTTGACCTTTTTTTTTTTTCTTTTTTAATTACAGGATTCTCATATTTTGTAATGTATGATGTTTAGTACTAATTATCATACTGAAATATGAGAAATCACACAAATATATACACATATATAAAAACTGTTTTCCATTATTTTCCACGCAACAAACTTTGGTTTTTTAGATTTGGTTTCTACACATGGAGTTATAGACGATAACGATGACTCTGAAATTTCTAAAACAATCATCATTTTCATTAGAATATTTGAAATTATTTCATTCAAACAGTCAACACGATTGGAGAAAACAAAAAAGAAGACTTTTCTAATTGATTAAAGTTGTACGTAAGTATGGTTTACTAATTCAGAGTGATTGAAAGTTTGAAACTGGCAATAGGAAATTTTGTTTGTTTATAAGAAGTATTATTTAATATATAAAACAACAATTAAGCCAATCATTAAAACCATTGCATACCAATATTGTTCACACAATATTAAATAAAATAAAGTTACATAAAAATGTGAGAATATCTTATATTTTGACACATACAGAACCTCTAATACATCTTATATTAACGATAAAATAAAATTAAATCTCCCTTTTTCTAAAATGTTTATAAACCTTTCCCATGATTCATTCATGTGATAATCCTCATATAGCTAATAAAAATACAAACGTTAAGAAAAGTAACTCTAAAAATTGGGCTGAGAACTAGTGAAAGTTAAATCTTTATATAAAAATCAGTGAAAATAGCATTTAAGAAGTCAGTCCAAACAGATACATCATAATATAGTATAACTATTCGAATTTTTGCGAAAAATGGTGCAACTGTCATAACTAAAATAAATAAGAAATAGTTCGAGTCTACGGTATCAGTTTTCTCCATAATCACATGATTCACATTCGTGCAGAAGATGTCTAATGCGCAAGTGACTATTCCAATTTCCCCATTGTCATATGACTCATCATATCTTGGACCGAGTTTTATTTTAAGAGATCCTTTACTTTATTTTAATCTAGTATTGAATATTGAACGTGTACATATAGTTTTTTTTGTGTGGTAAAAAACGTGTACATATAGTTAAGAAAGTTAATATATAAATTCAGAATATATATAAAGCCAGTTTATACAAGTTTCTTGTAAATCAACTTTGCAACGTCCAAACTTCACAAAATTTTCAAACTAAACTAGATTCAGAACTTCGACCAACAAATTAAATCAAATTACAACCACCTATTTTTTTTTTTACTTAACTAGCATACATCTTCTAACAAAGGCACAAATGGATGAGGAATTACTATGTAAAATTTTACTGAAAGAACACTTACATTTCCACAAAGACACTATATATATAGAAACTTAAATCAAGCCAAAGAGATAACAGGCCTGTCAAATAAATTGCAGACGAGAGAATAAGATAAAAGATAAAGTAATGCACACACAATATAAAAATTATCTCATCATGCCACACAATAAATTGCAGCGTTTTGACGTTCAACGTTTCCGTGCCATCCTAATACGGTTTAGGGTTTCTTTTTTTTTTATTCCATAAATTAATAATTTATCTTTTCTAGGTCTGATGGTAGTTACTTATAAAAGAAATTAGAGGGATATTATTCGATAATAATAATTTTAAATAAATTGAAGTTTAATTTCATCATTTAATATTGAAAAATATGTAAATTTATCAGGGATATAATATATTTAATTTGGACAATGAAAGATATTAGAGACTCCTTATAGCAGTGTTATCATCATAAGTCTTGCTTTGAACTTGATATAAATAAAAATTAATGTCTTTGCTTCATAGTCCATAATTAAATGGGCCTTACAGTAATAGGCCTTGTACGAGTGTATCGGGCTTCAGGGTACTTATTACTCGGGTCGGGTGAAACCTTCGACTTTCCTTCGTAATTAACGAAAGTCAGACTTAGAAAAGGTAAATAACCAAAAGTCTCTCCAATGCTGAAATTTTGAAGAGCCTAAATTTTACCTTATTTATAGGTATTCAAAATTTTGTGCTTCTTGTATGAAAATTATACAAACTACATGAAAATGGTATTATTTTAAATTTTTTAACTTAAACTACAGCGAATAGCCTCAAACAAAACTGTTTTTTTTTTTTGAGTAACCGATAAGCTTACGGACAATGAAAAACTATTTATTTATAGGAATATTAATCTTTGCAGTCCAAAATTCTAATTCCATTTTTTCATTCAATATAATGCATAACAACAGTTCATTTTATTAATACATTAAGGCTTAAATCAGATATTTGATTGTGACAAATCATATCTGAATATGAGATAAATTTGTTATTCTAACTACTGTATATATCGAATATGTCTTGACATTTAATAAATGAATGACTTAAACGTTACTTATCAAATCTTACCGTCTATCCTTTTTTTCCGCCACCTCATGTAGATCCTATACGTTCATATATAATATGTAGTCGGCTATCTCCCCACTATAATATATAGTGTGTCGTATACACACCCATTTTCCAAAAGTGGCATTTTAATTAAGTGGACTTTTCTTTTTTTGGTTTTATGTTCAGAAAGTGGACTTTTCTTCTGAACAAGCATGGTGTGGATCGTTTACTAAAACCATCGTGGCCTCATTTTATTCTTCTTCTTTTTTTCATTTAATTTTGTTCATATATATGTATGTACATATTTTAGTAAGTATCTATCATATTAAAACGTTATATTCTCCGTATATAACTCCAACAGCTTTAATGTATTGTTAATTTATACTCAATATTATCAAATCGATAGTCTCTCGTGATTATACAAACTAGACCAATCAAAATTTGAATCCTACTAATATTAAATTACGAGTCTCCTAGGAGTATCCTAATCAACACTAAAATGAGTAAAACTTAAAAAGGTGTTTATTTTGGAAAAAAACATAAGACAATTATTTTAAATGAGTTGAAGCTTTTTGAGGAAATTAATATCGTGTTAATAATTACGCGTGCGGACGGATATATTTTTCTTTTGTAAAATTAATGAGAGTAGGCGAATCTCCACATACTCCATCCTTATTTTGGTGAATCCCATCATAATGTTCATCTAAAATCTCACTTGCGACCCTTTTTTTTATGATATCACTTGCGACGGTTTAAGTACAAGTAATACAACATTGGTGTTTATACTTTATACCCACATGTTAGTTATAATATTAAAATCTTTTGTCTGTGACTCTGTATACATAAAATGCAAATGCGTTTCATACCGCATGTATTTGAGTTTGTTTTCTATTTTTTACAACAAAACTTTAAGAAAATCACTGAAATCAATGTTATGTTTTCTTTTTGTTTGCCGACCACTGAAATGTTATGGTTTTATAGGAAAATAGAAATATATTCTATGTAAGAGATAAGTGATAACCATAAAGAATGTAGTTTCTTTTAAGGTACGGCTAGAGTGAAACTACCTAGCCTTCTTTTTCACACCAACCATAAATAAAATACACTAGACAAAATGATTAGTGGCAATAATGTGATTACAATTATAATGAATGGGCAAACATGTCAGATCTCTCAATTCCTCAGTGCCTACATAAACCCTCCTAACTCTTGTAGAACTCGGAAAAACAAAAATAGCACTTTAAACTCAGGGAAAAAAAAAACACTTTAAACTTGAAAATGGGAAGGCAGCTTTATACGACGACGTTTCTCCACTTAGTCACCATACTCTTCATTTTCAGGACAATCTCAGCCGTCCGTTTTCCTCCGGAATCAGCAACAACCAACGACCTAGATTTTATCCGTACGAGCTGCAACGCCACGCTTTATCCAGACGTATGTTTCACGTCACTAGCTGGCTACGCCTCCAACATCCAATATAATCCTGCGAAGCTAGCTAAGCTCGCCATCGGCGTCTCCCTCTCCCGCGCAAAACACACGGCGAATTACCTCTCCAAACTCTCACGCTCTGCCACCTCCGCCGCCCTCCACGACTGCGTTTCCAACATGGGAGACGCTGTGGAGCAGATGCGTGGCTCCCTACGGCAGCTACGAGAGATGAACCATCGCCGTCCCGGAGCGCCGGCATTTAGGTTTCAGATGAGTAACGTTCAGACGTGGATGAGCGCGGCGTTGACGGACCAGGAGACGTGTACGGATGGGATCACGGAGGAAATGGAAGACGGAGAGACAAAAACGGCGATTTGCGAGAGAGTCACCGACGTCAAGAGATTCACGAGTAATGCACTTGCTCTCGTTAATACTTACGCCAACAATGGAGCGTAGATAAGCGATAGGAGCTAGGTCTTGAAATGAAGTTATATATATACTTGTATAGAAACTATATTATATAAGTGTGTTTAGTTTTCGTTTCTGTGTATTTGAGGCTCTATAATCGAGTTACTAATGTTGAACTCCGACTTTGTGTGTTCAAATTATACATTAATCTATGTTTGATTGTATTAGTATATGTCGTATGTGTTTATATTCGTGTACTATATGAGTGATGGAGATAATTATAGATGGTTTTGATGAAGAATTTGGATATATCTAAGGCCTAAGGGATGTGACAGGGGATGAATTTGGGCATATATCGAGGGAGTTGAATCCCGTGAGATGACTAGAACATCTGACTATGACTTAGTTGGACCCCTAAGTTTTGTCTGTTTGTGCCCCCACTCAAATCTTTAGGAAAACAAGGTTTTGTGACTTTTGTCCTTTTTGGTCACGGAGATGACAATGTACAAATCCATATTGTGCTACTTGTTATTATGAACTGTGCCAATTTATAGAAAGTTGTGATTTAATTTAAGATATAGTACATTTATTTGTTTATTTATATGCATAAATATATAGTTAAAAAATATATAAGATGAAATGAATTTTAAAAGTTGTTCATCCGCCTTCGATGTTTTCCTTGGCGTTAATGTCGACAAGTAAGAAAATATGTTGGTTGGATAATCAGGCCAAGACTTGAAGAAAGGAATTGATGTGATTCTATTAGACAAAATGAAGCATTTGAGAAATTTACGAAGATGCATATCACAAGAAGCCAGTACTGCCGAACGGGTTGTTGCTGCTATGTTGCTGATGAGCACCTGCATTAACCGAAGATTCCCCTAAACTGAAGTTGTTTGGCGGCTCTGAAACCGGAGCTACTGGAAATACTCCAAAACCGGTGGTGTTTTGTTGTTCTAAAACTGGGGCTATTAAAAATGCCTCAAAACCGGTAGTGTTTTGTGGTTTAGCAACAGGAACTACTGGAAATTCCCCAAAATCACCAAAAGGATTTGCAGCGCTCGGTGCAACCTGGGTCTGTTGTTGATGACATGTTGGCTGGTAGGAACCGAATGGGTTGCTTGTGGCTGAATGCGGTGGGACTCTGTTGGAAAATGCAAACGGGTTTTGGACCTCAAACGGATTGGGAACAGGAACGCCACAGGTAGGCTGTCTGTAAGCTCCATCGTCATGAAGGCTGTTTAAGGTGAGCGTGTCTAAGCCACCAGTCTTGCATTTATGGCAGCAAATAAATCTCATAAGTAATTGATGCATGCAATTATCAGTAACACAAGTATCCATCTTACCAATTGCCCCTCTGTGGCTGCAAATATATCATTGCTAGGTGTTGTGACCAAGGCAAGCTCCCATCCTGACGGATCCAAATCTCTTGCTTCACCAAAACCAAACTTCGAAGAATCAACTGGAAACAGAATCACAAATGCGTGCAAAATCAAACAAAAAGGGAAACTTAGCTCTACGGTAGTTGTAGGCCAAGAAGCTCACCATTTGTAGACAATATGGCCAACGCAAGTGCATTTTGGTCCAGGATTTCTAGTGGATCGGGTGCATCATCCTTCAGACCCTGTGAGTAACACTCACAGTATCAGAGTCAGAAGAATAAAAATGACAGAAAGTTTGAAATATATGTAGTATAAGCATATCTCACCAATAGATCATCTCTATCAACGATGTTTTGTGGAGTTTCTACTGAAGGATGAGGTTGTGTCTCTTCAGAGGGAATACCAACAATATCTGAAGGCAATGATGGTTCCCGTTCTTCATGCGAAGGTTCAAAATCTTCAGAAGTATGCCCCTCATCCGACATATATGTAACAAGCTGTATGTGGACAACGTTTTTAGAAATTAAGTTACCAAAAAGAAACCATGGTTTCTCTTGGACCATAAATAAAAGCATGTATACATACAAGTGGCCAAGACGAGACGTCGACCATTTGAGGTGCGTCTCTTATATACTCCTCCATTGTTGTAAGAAAAGATTGTGGAGGCTTAAGAAAAGAAAATAAAAATTATATCGTGCGAATAACAGACCTGCCATTATAAATGTAAATGTAACAAACAAGTTATTATCTGATACCTCTCTTAAAACAGGAAACTGAAAATTCCTTGCAACTTCTAATCTTTTGCACACTTCATAGAAATTAGAAAGGCTGCCAGCCTGCATCGTTAGATTAACAACCCTAATTAAGTGAAATCTAAATGGACACAACAGAGAAAATAACTCAGCAACATTACCTGCAGACCCGCAAGCTTGTATATTTCAAGGGCCTTGAAGGCCTCATGTCTTGGCATTTCAAAGAACTGCAATATATGCACATATGAAACAGGGAGAAATAGAAAAAAATCACATGGAGGGAGAGAGTAACTCAGGGAGGGGAGATGGAAATATTGGTCTTACCTTTTCTACTAGATTGATGATTCCTTCATTGATGGCACAATAAACTTTAAAGCTCTCCTTCAACACCTGAAAATATATTTTATAAAAAGATTCAGAATTTAACTAAAGCTGTTCTTTCTAGATATAATATATATTTGACACATCACTAATAACTAGGGTATGTGCCTGAGCGTAGTTTAACGTACCAGAGCGAGTGCAGACTGTATGATATGGTTGTGGTTAGCAGCACCTTCTGGCTGAAAAGGTCAAAAAGAGAAAAATCAGTTCATTGGTCAGAGAAGGCTGCTCCAACACACTGTCACAAAGGAGCTTTACAGAGACATATTGCACAACTCAGAAGATGACATCCAAGAAGCACCTTACAACCAATGAGACGATGTAGAAGCTGCTGTAAAGTGGGTAACTGTTCCAAGAGTTTTTCAGCGTCTAAAACCCTTGTTTTGCTATACCCCTGGCCATAAGTTACCAAAATCGAAAACCATCAGAAAGGAAAGAAGGAAGTTGAGGCCACAAAACAAAGTATAATCGCAAAATTTGATACCTTCTCCTGCCCTAGGGAAAGTTTTGGAAGACGTTCAGCCTCAATATCGTATTTAAGAACTCTATGGCATTTAATCCGTTCCTCAAGAAACAATGCATAAGTGCGTACCCAGGCTGAACAATCCGATGCTGTGAGAGGCAGAAAGCAAATATAGAGTGAGTGGTAACTCTATGGAGAAACCTTGAAGGAACCTCATATAATGCTCCTAAAAACACACATATTCGTGAGGACTCACCGGTTGGACTCGAGTCATCCTTGAAACTAGAAAGTTTCAGAAAGCGTCTTCTTTGCGAAAAAATCAATAACTCGTCTCTAAATGTGGGATCCCCCTCCCTTAGAAGCCAGTGTATAACAAGTAGTGCTTTAAGTGCAACCTGTTGAAGCATAATTACAACATAAAACACTTATAAATCTCCAGAAACAGTTTCGAACAGCAATGACTGAATAAAACAGAATGGATCCTTACATCCTAAGAACATCTAATAATGAAAATTCTCATAACAAATTCAACTCCTAGTAAGAACAAGGATGAAATAGAACACACATAATTAATCATACTAAACCAGTAAAGATCATAATAAATTCATAATCATTATCGAGAAATAATAAAATCAATTACCGTCCAATTTCTGGTTTTGTGCAGTCGTCGGGAGAGAGCGTGAATGCAGTAAGCAACATCTGCTCGAGGTCGAGCTGCTGATGTTGCAACAAATATTTCTGTAACAAATCCGAGAGAAGAGAATTTAATGATAAAAAAAAACAATAACGATCTAAGAGTTCATAAATTTCTGCAAAATATAAATAAGAAGCAATCAGAAGTTACTCCTGAGATGACGATCTTTGGGAGGACACTCGACATGATTAGTAGCCTTCACTACGGCAATATCTATATCCTGAAATTACGAATTTACTTCTGCCGATTCAAAGATATATAAACTTCGTTTGAAATGCTCAAAACTAAACTGAAAGCAAAAGGGATCGAAAAGTGCGTACGGCGTTATCGCTATTTACTCGGACAATG
Organism: Nasturtium officinale; assembly: GCA_963854855.1. Lineage (NCBI taxonomy): Eukaryota > Viridiplantae > Streptophyta > Magnoliopsida > Brassicales > Brassicaceae > Nasturtium > Nasturtium officinale. The sequence goes on from OY978500.1 coordinate 4,374,667, forward strand.
CCGACTTTGGTAGTGTCTTTTATGGATCCGTAAGCTCTTCTCCATGACTGAAGCATTCCAACTACGCCTAAGTAGTTCAGATCTCTCTCTCTCTCCGTCCAAACTTCTCTGATACTTTTTTTTCCCAGAGAAGAAAGAAGGAAACAGAAAGACAAAAAACGATATTTATAATTTTAATTTGATTTAATTATTTATATAAAGAGAGATGACTAATCCATGAAAACATAAACTGAAATTAAAATTTTAATAGGAATTATATTATATATCTTTATTTAGTCAACACACTTATTTTAATTAATTACGAATTGAGTTATTTAAACAAGATTAAATTATGAATTTTCAATTTTATATATATATATTCGTGGCCAAAATTTCGTCGGATCTATGTATATTCATGAATCTGGTCAATACTAAAAAAACAAAAACAAAAAGGATTTTTAAACAATAATAATCATAATATAAAAACGAAGCAAGAGAATACAAGAGGTATTCAATGTAGAGACACGTGCGTATGGATCACGCACCATTATGTTTTTATATTCCCCCACCCCAAGGACGTCGCACGGCAACTTGTGTCAGTCCAGTTCCAGATTTGCCGGCTCTATATTTACTAGGTTCTATAAATGTTAGTAACATGTAGTCATTAATTATGGGCTTAATGTCTCCAGTTACTTCAGAGTACTCATCCGTGCTTAGGTTTGCGAAGCCGGTTTGGATGCAATAATGGATAAATTACGATCACACGATGTTCGAAGACTTATATTTTTAGGTGTGGATCTTATGCGACTCTACATGTTAAGTATTTGCTACTCATCTTGTGTGGAACCTAAAACTTAAGTATTAAGTTGAGACATACGTATCTCATGACACATATTAGTATTTCATAAGGTTTGAGCATGAGTGACAAATATCATGTTTTCTGACCGTCCGATCTATTCCTATCGCATGGCCACTCGAATATCTCTGGTACAAAATTCTATTCATCATTTTAATACGTACCATTTCAAAACACATGACTATTAAATAAAGAACTAGTATTATCATGATATCATCATATGTAGAATTGAGAAGTCGTATACAAGGATGCTTAGAAAGGACTTTGAACTGAAGGAGATGCACGAGCCTTCGAATCACAAACTTCTTGGACAGTTGTTTTAAAAAAAGGAAAATAGTTAATTAGTGAAATATCGATGGGTTATATATTTTACATACAGTACAAAATTACAGAATGTTTGGTATATTTCTTGCTGAACATTAGTTTTTCATCCAATTTTTTTTTAAGTACCTGCTAATATTGAAAAGAAAATACTGTATATCTACTTATTTAACAATCCTAGATCATAAAGTATATCACTATAAAGTATAAACTATTTCTGTACGGTTAATTGTGAATTAAAGAAATAAATAACATTTAAAAAAATCCAAATCAGTTTGTGTATAAAAAAAGTATTACGATGCTCAGTAGAAAGAAGTGATATCATACACGTAACTATTATTTAAATTACTTTAACAAAAAAAAACTGTTATTTAAAATTTCTTTATCAAAATAACTATTAAAATATAAATGTTACACAAAACAGAGTCGTAAAGGAAAGGCGTACATGAATACAAGCTGGATAGCATCGGTACGAGCGCCACGTGGGTGGACCAGAATTGATCGTACGCTACGATTACCAGATCGACGATAGTAACAGAGAGAGTAACGCTAACTTTCATGCTTAGAAGACACGTGTCCAGGCTGGCTTTACATTTCTCCAACCACGCGATTTTATTGGTGCGTCCGTCACGCGCTCTCTCACAAAATGTTTCCGATCTGATTTTAATCATTTGATATATAAATCATAGACTCCAATCTATCTACAGAGCCTTCCATGATCCATCAACCCATTTCATCTTAATCCCTCGTATACACCTACGTATCAGACCGATGTTTTTCTAACAACATCGATATCTATATATATTTACCAAGTGACAACAACTTACATATGTAAATACCAGACACAAAACGTGTTACTTAATGTTAATATATGGAAGAAAGCAAAAATATAGAGGACTATAATACCGATCCATGCAATTTTTAGGTACCCTTGACAGTTAACACCCACGAGTGGTCTCACCGCCATCTCATATCAGTTTTTGGCAATTCATATTTTTTTTTGGTCCATCTCTTTGGTGATTCTCATGTATTTATGCATACATGTATCCAATTTACATAGTTCTCTATCACAACTTTTACAAACCAGGTAATTTCTACACGAAAAACGTGAAAATATGTATTTCAATTTTTGATTATAGAAGTAGAGATTTTTTTTTTCATTATTCAGAGAAAAGAAAAATAACTCTTATATATATATAAATATTTGCTGATTCAAATGCCTATTTTCTTAATTTTAAGTGATATGATTTCCAAAAAAACCTGTTTGAAAAATGCTATATCTGTACGTAGTAGACAACCATGATCTTGGCTTTTATTTTTCTTTATAAAAAGTTATTTTTTCATCAACATTTAGAAAATTTTCTTTCCGATATAAAAAGCACAATAATTTTTCATGACATATGATATGACACCATTTTCAATTGTTGTCTTCTACTATATACAAAAGGAATCAATGAACGCACTTTTATTTTCTTTGTTAATCAGCGAAAGTACTTGATTTCAAGGAAGATGATATGTAGTCAAGTAATAATCTTTGGACTACTTAGTTCTCTTTGCTGGTAAATTATACCTACAGCAGTTTTCGGTAAGTGTTTCTTTAGAGCAAATATTTTCACGTGCAAGATTTTTAGCACATGATGCTTGTTTAAGTAAGTATTTTGTTGGGTCAATAAATTAATACTGTTTAAATCAAGTAGCAATAATAGAGTATAAATTTCGGCGTTGATACATTCTCGATCAATAATACTATACGCTTAGAAATAATCCATTATTTCATTATGCATTGATAAATTAATGTGAATTGGATCAAAAATAAACAAACAAATTGAAAATTGAGAAAAGGACGTAACAAAGAAATAGAACATGTAACCATGGAGTGGTAATTGAGATGGTCCAGACGACTGCCGTCAACGGTGGGAATGGTCTCAGGGCCTACCGTATAAATTTGTTGACACGTGTAATAATCACATGGCTTGTAGGGACCACAGTCTCAATGACGTAGGTATTTCACGACAATGGCATGTGGGACCCTTTTACACGTGGAGTCATCACATGCTGTCAGTTCTGATTTTCACGAAATATTTTGAAAATATAAAAAACTATTTATGTCAAAAAGAAAACATTAGTGGACTACGCTTAGTGTATTTTCACAAAACACTTTTTCAAAATTTAATGAAGCATCTTATTCCGTAATTTACCTACAGCGACTAAAGTCATTAGAATGTAAATCTCAGTTAAATTAATATACTGAACTTATAGAGAGATGTTTAATTTTGTATTACAGCCTGGAAAACCACTTTTCAAGAATTTGTGAAAATCATAAAAGATTCAACTTTATTAGAAATGGAGGGAAATTGAATTGATATATTATATTTATGGTTATGTTGCATTTTATTATCGCTGTTTACTTTTCTACACCCTTCCTCGAAACAGGCCTACATTATTACAAAGAAAGCTAAAGGCACCAAAACAGTATGATGAAACTCATTTCAGCTTTTTAGTGGAATTTTAATTATGCTTCTGGGAAAGCTTCTTCAGATCTCCATCAAAAGAACCAATATAAAGTCTTCTGTATAGATAAAATCAAATTTAATGACAAGGTAAGTTCGTAGTTCTTATCCATCCGAGAGATAATACCAAGTGATTTTTTCAAAATTCCCAAATTAATAATTAAAAGGAGTTTCTGAAGCCCATAAAGATATAATCTCAAAAAGATGTTTTTATTTTTAATTATTTTGTTAATTTAATAATGGGGTTAATGATGGATCACTTTACAATATAAGATGTTAAATTTACTTTTAAAGTATATAAAAATTGTAACATATTAACACTTTTTAAACAAAAAATTCTGTATTTTGGTTGAAAAGATACAATCATACAAAACCAACCAACAAAAACAATTAAAAGCGACAGAAAATAAAATGTAACACTAGTTGCATGACAATATTATTTTTAGTTGTCAAAACAGTATGACCATCTAAATTATAAAGTTTTTTTAATTTTCAACCTGGTTACATGGTTTAAACAAGAAAAAATAAACTACAGTGCAGGAAATGTATAAAAAAGGTATATATATATATAATATATGTATACACACAAATTTGGGGGTGTGTTTCACTTTCAGCCTTATCGCTTTAAGCTGTAGATGTTGCTGTTAGCCCGCTGATCCATGATTCATCGGACATCGAGCCCCATCACGAGCTTTTTATTCTTTTCACTTTCTTTATATAAAATACAACAATTTCTCTCAATTTTTTTTTTTTTTTACAATTTCTCTCTTGTGATAATTAAAAGTGTTAGCAGAGTGAAAAATCTAAGCAGTCCCAACCAATCCCCGAAGCTAAAGATTCTCCAACCCTCCTTTAAGAAGCAAAACCTAGATCCGACATTGAAGGAAGGTTTCAGATCGATCTGAGAAACCCAAAAAAAAATCATCATGAAGAGAGATCATCTTTTTCAAGAACACAAGACGCTGATGAAAGAAGAAGAAGAAGAAGAAGAAGAAGACGGTAACGGCATGGATGAGCTTTTGGCTGTGCTTGGTTACAAGGTTAGGTCATCGGAAATGGCGGAGGTTGCTCAGAAGCTTGAGCAGCTTGATGTAATGATGTCTAATGTTCAAGAAGATGATATTTCTCAGCTCGCTACGGAGACTGTACACTACAATCCATCGGAACTTTACTCGTGGCTTGATTCCATGCTTTCCGATCTTAATCCTCCGTCTTCTAACGCCGATTACGATCTCAAAGCTATTCCCGGTGACGCGGTTTTGAATCAATTCACAGTCGATTATCCTTCTTCACCAAACAAGCGTTTGAAATGCTCAAGGTCCGATTCCATGACGGTGGCGATGAGAAACGGCGTCGCAGGTACAACGGCTGAGTCAACTCGGGCTGTGGTACTGGTGGACTCGCAGGAGAACGGTGTGCGTCTTGTTCACACGCTTTTGGCTTGCGCCGAAGCTGTTCAGAAGGAGAATCTGACTCTAGCGGAAGCTTTAGTGAAGCAAATCGGATTCCTAGCCGTTTCTCAAGTCGGAGCGATGAGAAAAGTCGCTACTTATTTCGCGGAAGCTCTAGCGCGGCGGATCTACCGCCTGTATCCGTCAGTGAGTCCGATTGACCACTCTCTCTCCGATACTCTTCAGATGCACTTCTACGAGACCTGTCCTTACCTCAAGTTCGCTCACTTCACGGCGAATCAAGCCATTCTCGAAGCTTTTCAAGGTAAGAAAAGAGTCCACGTCATCGATTTCTCCATGAGCCAAGGTCTTCAATGGCCAGCGCTGATGCAGGCCCTCGCGCTCCGACCCGAAGGTCCTCCGATTTTCCGGTTAACCGGGATCGGTCCTCCGGCACCGGATAGTTTTGATTATCTTCACGAAGTTGGATGTAAGCTTGCTCATATAGCGGAGGCAATTAACGTTGAGTTTGAGTACAGAGGATTTGTCGCTAATACTTTAGCTGATCTCGATGCGTCGATGCTTGAGCTTAGACCAAGTGAGATTGAATCTGTTGCGGTTAGCTCTGTTTTTGAGCTGCACAAGCTCTTGGGACGACCTGGTGCGATCGATAAGGTTCTTGGAGTGGTGAAACAGATTAAACCGGAGATTTTCACTGTGGTGGAGCAGGAATCAAACCATAATAGTCCGGTTTTCTTAGACCGGTTTACCGAGTCGTTGCATTATTACTCGACGTTGTTTGACTCGTTGGAAGGAGCGCCGAGTGGTCAAGACAAGGTCATGTCGGAGGTTTACTTGGGGAAACAGATCTGCAACGTTGTGGCTTGCGATGGACCTGACAGAGTTGAGCGTCACGAAACGCTGAGTCAATGGAAGAACCGGTTCAGTTCTGCAGGGTTTTCGGCAGCACATCTTGGTTCGAATGCGTTCAAGCAAGCAAGCATGCTCTTGGGTGTGTTCAACAGCGGAGAGGGTTATCAGGTGGAGGAGAGTGACGGTTGTCTTATGTTGGGCTGGCACACTCGGCCTCTCATAGCAACCTCAGCTTGGAAGCTCTCCACCAATCAAATGGTGGCTCACTGAATTGACTCTGTTCTTTGCAAAATGTGTGTGAATTGCTGAGTCGACTTGATTGATCAGTTGACCGATTATGATGATGATTAGTGTTCCGAGCGAACCAAACTGAATCCTGCCCGTTTTTGGTTTCCTTTGTCACCTGTTAAAGATTTTAATTTCAATCTTAGGTCATTTGAAAGTTTTCTATACTCGATGTGGAGAATTCTTTTCTTGTGACATTGGATGGTAAATTGGATAGGCAGAAATATAATTATGTAATTGGTGGGAATAAAATAATGATGCTGAAACGTTGAATGTCACACCCATAAATTCGTTGTAAATAATGAACCTGATTAGTCTGTCTCTTATAATAGTGACGAGCTAAATTTGATAACTAAGCTCTTTTAATGTGCATATTGTAGGAAGACCAGTTTATTCTATCAGTAATATGCTTTGTCGCTGTCAGTCAACTTTGTTAGTAAAAAAATGAAAAAGGAAGAGTACAAAAAAGCAAAAAAAAAAGAGTTAGAAATGTCCACATTTTTTTTTGTTGATAATAAGGCATACATACCTGAAAAATATTGAAGGTGGGTAACAAGTTAACAACGTTCGACGTCAACTACACATAAATAATTCTGTTCATAAAAAAGAAAAAGAAACTGCAGATGTTCTTTGTAAATAAAAATTAAAATTAGTATAGAAACTTGTTGAAGAGATAAACAAACATTCGACAGATGGGGACCCTATACTTCACTCGTGACCCTTTGGTGTATAGTTGACTGAATGTGACATTTGATCTTTGATTATGATGAATTAAAAAGGCCTCATGCTGATGCTGCTGATTACAGTAAAAACTTTAGGATTATAATGAATTTAGGCATATTTTCAGAGGATTTTTTTTTAAATAAACGTATTTGTTGTGTACTTATATAATTAAACATTTTTATATGTAAAAAAACTTTAAATTGTTTGAAAATGAACTTTAATTATGCAATTCTTTCTGTAGCTTTGGCTTATGCACAACATTTTTGCTTTTCTCATGAAAACTTTATATTATGTTAGCTCCTCATCATCCTAACTTTTTTAATGTCGTTAAATCTATGGAAGGAGTCATAACACTTTTCATTTCTCTATTTGGTTGTGGTGACATGCTTCCTTGCTGCTATCAAAAGATTGATTTAACTCCTTAATCCTATCAAAGGATTTACTCTCCAGGTTACATTCGATTTCAGGTCCATAACCTCTCATAACCCAACATGATCGAGACTTTACTTTTAAAAAAAATGTTTTCTTAGAACTATCATACTAACTTTTATTTTACTCTTGCCCTATTTCTCACCATAATTTGTTTATATATATATATGAAGAGAAGAACGGTGTAACGAAGATATATTTAACATTTTTATAATTGATGTACTTCTATCATTTAATCTAGTTCTGATCTGATGTGATGTTATTTTTATTTAACTCGTTAGGCTTTTAATTATTTTATGTTTTCTTACTTAAAAAATTTGTTGGTGGATTTTCATAAATATCATGGGAATAAAATTAGATTTCAAGCGAGCATGCTCTTGTGTCGATCAATAGTGGATTTGACAACAAAATTGAAACTGTAACTGGCACATTATTATTTTACTATGAACACCACAACAACATCAAATCATACATAAGCTCATACAAGACCGCCGTTATTATCAGCATTACAAAGGAAAAAGAGGCGGATGATAAGATACGTACGTTACGAGATTTAGACAAAAGACACACATGCATAAACATGTAGACAACGATGACCATGGAGGTTTTTTAAGCTCTGTTCTGACCCTTGAGAATGTGGTCGTCCATATCAGCAACTAAGCTCTTGACAAACTTCATGTAGTTGATGGGTTCAGGGCAGTCTTCGCTACGCTTCTCCCATATAATAGTGATTTTGAAGACGCAGCCTTCCTTGGACTTGGGAATGAACTGGTAGATGACGTCATACACCTTGTATTTCTCCATCACGTTACCCTCTAGCCCTCTCAATGTCAACGCAATGTTCTTGTCATCTATCTCTCTCTTCTCTTTGAACACCTCCGGCTTCCCATCTTCATACAAATACACACACAGACACAAAATCCTAGTCAACATTTGACGATTATATATATATATATATATAGAATAAAGTAGGAACCGCATATGATGTTCCAGGATCTGACGGAGCCGAGGGAGTCCCAGTCGCCGTCGTGCATATTGCAACCTTGGATGTGGTGGCCGATAGCGTCGGAGAAGACATGGTTTTCGTTCTTCCATCTCTTGTAGTGTTTCTCAGCCGACCCGGTACCTCCGCCACTTATGTTCCTGACATCGCCATTTCTGGATTGCTTGTTTTCTTTTGAAATGTGTCAAGCCTTTAATTTGTTTGATGCAAAAACCCAAGTGTTGCCCTTCCTTTATATACACAAACTCACCACAACACTACAAGAAACGATATCATATATATCTTGTTTAATTCTTTTAGTTAGGGATGGAGGTTTCATTTGCTCAACACCTACCGGTTCCTGAATATGAATGCTAATTAGTTTAACCTCGATCAGAAATAAACAAATTTGCTTCGTATATTGTTTCTTTCCGAACTAAGTTTTTGAGCTACATAGTTGACTTTTTAATTGAAGTTGTATGTTAAATTATATATTTTGCGATAAAAAGTCATATTAATGAGAGAAAAATATAAAATTATAAAAAGTCTAAAAATATAGTTTGACTTGGTTAGAATGTCAATAATAAATAACCCAAAACTTTAGCTAATTTAGCTAGTAATACATGATCATTAAAATCTGGCTATTCACACATATATATATATATATATATATATAACAGGTTATTGAGTGGATAATCGATTATTCAATTGGATAAATATAGAATAAAAGAAGAAGTAAAGAACCTTGGCGAAAGAGACGGGGCGTGATACGCTGTTTTGCGTACGTAATTTAATGATCATCTACGTCATAGAGTTATTGCATGCTGCTCCACACGTGTGGTCTATGTGTCTTCAACTCCAACTATTCCTCACTTACATACATAATTCTTTGAATCTCTTTTTATCTATTTGGAATCATTTCTTATTTATTAGGTTCCCACTGTTTTAATTTGGTATCGGAGTCATATTACTTCTTTATTTATCATATCGCGCGCTCGGGCGTTCATGTTCCTTCAAATTAACTAAATACTTTTTAATGGTAAACTCAAAGATTTTAGCGGCGAATCCATTAAGATGTTTATTGTGATTTTATATATATGTTGGCATGTTGCCATCAAAACATATTTTGAACAATGATACAACTTCGTTGATGTGAGAAGCTACAATTGTACACGGTGTTACGAGTCCGAACATCAATGAAATAGAAGTATTGATCGCATTATCGCATATTCAAATAGTCAATCCGTTTTCTGCAATACGATCGCTACGAGAAAATGCTACAAATACTTGGTTCAGCATGGTTCAGCAATCAGCATACACGACCTTGCAAATTTTCCATGTCAAACTTTGTGTTTCTCTTCGTTTAAAACTATTTTCCTTCCATTCTTGATAACACTACCTAATTATAAACACAATTGTTTTTCCGGCTGATTGAAATCCTATATAACGTCAGAATACAATCATTGTTTAATATTCTTATTGTAGTTACAAATTTTGTTTAATGCTCAACTTATTTAATTTTAAATAGGATTTTTGAAGGTTTACATGCTTTTTATCAACTAGTCAGAGCATTTCTTTGTTAGGTTTGTTTGTGTGTTTGCAAAAGAATTGCATGTTTCTTTTGAATGCCTGAATTTTGTTTTAGAATAATTGATATTTCGTAATTTGTTTAATCAATCTGTAACATCATGAAGAAAAACGAGACTATCAAAAATTTCATATCAAAAAGAGATAAAGGAAGGGAACTATATATACTAATATGTATTATGCGCTTTATTTATATCTTACATACACACAATTATTATATTACCGATACCATAACGACATGAAATCATCAAAGATAGAGTCATAGAGATGATCACCTATAAGCATGCAAGACGACCGCCATTATTACAGCATAAAAATGTACAAAAGAAAAAGAGGCGGACGATCAGGAGCCAGATACAAACACACACACACATATATATATATATATAAGGATGTATATAGTCTTTTTTTTTTTAATAAAGATGGCCACTATAATGATTAATCCTTAGTCTGGTCCTTGAGAATGTGGTCGTCCATGTCAGCAGCCAGGGTCGTGATGAACTTCATGTAGTTGATGGGCTCTGGAGAGTCTTCGTAGCGCTTTTCCCAAATCATAGTGACTTTGCAGACGCAACCTTCCTCAGACTTAGGGATGAACTGGAAAACGCAATCATAAACCTTAAGCTGCTCCATCACGTTACCCTCCAGCCCTCTAAACGTCACTGACATGTTCTCGTCGTCAAACTCTCTCCTTTCCTTGAACACCTCTTGCTTCCCATCTTCATACAACAAAACTCTACATTAGTACAGAACCCTAGCTATATATTCCATTAAACAGAGAGAGATATAGAGAGAGTAAAGTGGGGGACCGCATGTGTAGTTCCAGGACTTGATGGACCCGTGGGAGTCCCAATCGCCTGCGTGGACGGTGACACCTTGGACGTGATGGCCGATGGCGTCCGGGAAGAGGTGGTTTTCGCTCCTCCACCTCTTGTAGTGTTTCTTTGCCGACCCTTTCAGAGGAACCTCTCTCACGTATGTTCCTGACGTCGCCATGGTACTGAAGCTTCCAAAAAGCTTTTGATTTCTATTCTGATGCAAAAAAAATGAAATATCACCCTTCGTTTATATAGACACGATCACAACATTACAAGAAACCGGATAAATACGACCTTTTCAAGAATCAGATATATGTAAGAATTAAAAAAAAATCTTACTGATATATATAATGTTTTTGAGTTAGATATATTGTAGGGTTTTGATTAAATAATGTTTGTCTTTTAGTTATAAAATTTGTACGTGGCGGTAACAAAAAAATGTAACGTTCGAATTTATATTAAAAATGACAAAAAATATGTCTTTGTGCTAATATATTATTGTTTTGACCGGATCGGACCCAAATTTCCGGTTAATTTTGGACTCAGACCAGAATGTGCTAGGCCTTTTACTGTTCAGAGTTTTCCTAAAGTGAAGTCATGGGGCTAATACAAAAAACTCAAGCACATATACGCAGCGTGCAAAAGAGCACTAGCCCATACTCGTGCATCAAAAGAACTGCCAAAAGAACTGCGCAAACTTGTTACTCCAGAATAGTTTACATGCTATTATCAGATCTTTGAATCGCAAGATTCAAGTTCAGAGAGTTTTTATACTCGAGAGTACCTTCAAAGAAAAAAGAAGATTCAAAGAAATAGTTATCGCTCTATGATCCTTCTCCAGAAGAAAGAGAACATCATATTGAAATAACTGAGACCGCTATTTGAGACAAAAATAATAATAAAAAGAAGCTATTTGAGGAACCGATCAATGTACAAAACTTGTTTGGCAACTTTCTTCTCCCCCTAACCTATATTTATTTCTGGCAATTCAACACTAGACACCAAATGTACAAAAGGTTAACGTTTCAAACTGCAAAACACAAATGCTGTTCTCTTCGCCCAGAAACAAAGGGTGAATCTTGCTGGGAGCTTATCTCAGTTCCCATGTTAGTTACATCAACAGCTTCAATGTGTCAAAAAACCTCCTCCAACGGAGAATGCTTGCCAAGTCTTCTCTCTGTCTCTCTCGCTCTGTTTGGATGCAGAAGTGGCCAAAGAATTGAAAGAATTAGCAACATATGTAAATAAAAGAATGCACCAGGAGATTCCAGTAAAAGAATGTGTCAGGTGGCTGCTGTTGTTGTTTTGTTCTTCCGGCACATACAGTCAGGGCACGGGAATATGTAAATGGAGTCGCTTGGCCGTTTCAGCTCAAACCCCTTGGAGTCGCTATGAGACCTCATGTTAAGCATTTGTCGTTTGAAACTTTTCCATCTGCCGGTGAAATCAGAAACAACCATTCAAGGACCAACCAGATACTATTAACCAAGAAGTATGTAGGTTAGAGTCGTTTACCCCAACTTGGGATTGTCAAAGAGTACGGCTAACTTTCGCTTGTCTGGCCGAATTGTCTTCGAATGTCCTCCAAATAAATATCTCCGATGCCCCATAAGGAAATGAGGGAAGTTTCCTCCTTGTGTTGTCACAAATACCTCACTGTGGAGACAAACCGTGTAGTCTAATGCAGCCATTCTTGAGGAGAAGTTCTGAACAGACATATATACAAGTCAGAAAAGATTCATTAGTGAAGGGAAAACAGTGGAAGATCATGAAACCTTAAAAGGAGTCAGTTCTTCCTCAGACGCAAGCATCTCCTTTGTCTGCAGATTAGGGAACATCTCAAGCAGAGGAGCCATAGTTCTATTCGCGCTATATATTGGACCAGAGGCAAGGTATATATATGTGCTTTTGTTGAAGCCCATTCCTCTAAGCATCAAACCCACCTAATAGGTGTACACGAAATTGAACCAACAGGAAAAGTTACTCTACTCACATCATTGCTCACAAGGGTTTTCACTTTGCACAACTACTCTGATGATCCAATAGCAGTATAATAAGGAGATATCTCATAATGTTAATACTTAATATAGGCCAGAACCGTGGATGGTAGAGCAGTATCCATAACTTATGCTTACCTCTAAAGGAGTTAAAGGGCATTTCCCATTGAGCCTGTTAGCTCCTGGTCGAATCACACGGCCCGGTTTTGTGAACTTCCCTTTCCATCCCCGTTCTCTCGCCGCAATCATGTCTTGTTTTTCTTGGTTTCCACCATCAAATACACAACAAGAAAAGGCTACCATATCCTGCAACATGTTCTTATAGTGTATTATATCTGTCACTTCAGACGCATCTATTTTCAGAATATACAGCCATGATAAAGACCAGTGACAAATTCGTGAAGCGTTTCTCCTTTATAGGTAACAAACCTCTTCAAAACGAAGATGCACAGAAACGTACTTCCCGCCGTTGTTTGCACTAAGCTCCTTCATTTTCTTCACTAGTGTTTCTCCTTGGGTCAGTATGGGTTTCGCAAATCGCAAAGCTACATTATTCGCCAAACACCTAAATCTCTGGACAACTCGAGGAGCATCAAACGAAAGTCTATTTGCAAATGGGGAAATTCTTATAACCCTGTGCCATAAAAAGACAACGAGTAGTCGTAAGACAGAATAAAAAATCCCTTCCAGAGAAGAACAAGGCGGATAACTATTGAGAAACCAACTTTTAATAGTTACAAACAAGGTTTGACTCACTTTTCTTCAAGCAGCTTTGGCAGGACGGAGTCTCGGTAATAGTGAGTGGGTGCCCATGCTTTGACTCTGAAGTTGTAGACATTTGTCAAGTTATAGTCAAAACGCTCCATTAAGTATTCAGGAACTGTATCGACCACCCGGACATCATTTACTAAGGTATCGATAAAGAATTCTTCATCATAGATGTCTCCAAACTTACTGCAAAGAAAATTCTCTGTCAGAGACTCAGAAAATTGTTGAGAAAGGGATGGCTTTGCTCAATTTACAACAACAGGAGAAAAGGAAAAAAATCTGAGACCTCGGATCTTTCCATATGCTGTGATAGTGAAAGTTGGGAATTACAAGGGTCGCATTAAGGTAGCCTGCCACAGCAACCGCATTGCATATCTAAGCAAAACATGGTAGAGACAAGTCAACAGCTTCACCTTAGACAAAGTTGTCAGACACAGACAAGAACGCTTGACTGAAAAAAACCAATTTGATGTAAAAATGAAAAGATAAACAAACCTACCGAAGTCCGCTGCTGATTCAATCCTCCGTTAGCCTCAATAAATATGTAACCATTTGACTCATCAGGCAACACTACAAGTGGCAACACACAAACAAAAAGAGAAAACTCAAGATTACGACTAAAAGCCAGTGTAATTCTGTTCTTCAGCAAGAGCTTCATTAGTGAATGTAGTTTTTAAATCAAACTGAGAACATTTTGACAAGAAGTGCTTCATCAATGCTGTAACTTAATGCATAAGACAAGCACACTTATAACGAATCTACGAAAGCTATGTAATACCTCCAGTAGACTTTTTCACACATGGCCTCCATTCCACACCTTTAAAGGAACGTTTCCAAATCGTAGATATCTAAAATAAACACAATTGCATTGAAGAAACGTGAGAAAGGATAGCATCTAAACAACAAGTATATAATAGATATAACACCACATTGCATATCTAAGCAAAAAGTCGATAGCTTTAACCTTGGACAAGTTTGCCGATACATAATTCTATCTAAGAAAACAATTATGTGACAATGCTAGCTATATAGAGAAGAACAATGCAGGTACAATTATAAAGAGAGTTATACAATCTCCTAAACATTGAAATCTAATTGGATCAATCCTTAAAACGTTATTTGAGCTAGAACTAGACAATAAATCTAAGGAAAACAATGAGGCCACATTTCTCAACACAGATTAGACAAAAGCGGGAAAAAAGGAGGCAAACCTCACCGCATCAGCCGTGGTATTATCGGCATCAATCTCAGAACGAAGCCTGGCGTAAACCTGAGGGCTCCTGTAAACGGATCCTGGAGCGGGACGACGGTGAATGATTTGAGAGGCATCAAGAGACGCCGTACGCAAGTGAAACATCATACAGGAGATGTAAATGAGAGGAGCGAATAATAGAATTCCCTGACGCCGGAGAAGAACCGATAAAAGCATCCAGGAGATACGGTGAGCGAATGTACGACTTGAATGTTGTGCGGAAGATTTTGATCGGCTCCGGCAGAGACGAGGAGACGTCGGCGGAGAAGGAGCAGTGTGACCAGTTTCCGGAAGTCGAATTTGAATCGAGAGATCTCTCTCCACCTGGGGAATCATTCCTTTTGTCAACGCGTTACGCCATTAACAATCATAATATATGCTCGCATTGCTTCTAACAATGGCAGGTGACAAACGCCAAAATGCACTCATTTATTTCCCGGCGACGAAACTGTGTTAGTAAGTGTAAGTAAGATATTTAATTTTTTTTGTTAAAATTGTTTATATTTATCTGCTCCTGCGGTGGAAGCTGTGATCTAATTGATCACATTCACATTCACTTTTGCACTTGTTTACTCACAATCTTTTGTTTCCTTTTAATGGAAACTCAATGCGTCAGTTTCTACTTATGGTTCAGTTTGTATTGGATGAGACAACTATCCGGTATTAGCAATGAGTTTATACACATTTTTCTGTTTTTGGGTCAAAACAAAAAAGATATTTGAATCAAACAAACTATACTAAAATTGTAGTTGCGTTGCATAACACCTAAGATAGTATTTTAAAGGTCCTAGAGAAGAGATTGTCCAACATCTTTTAATGAGACTAGGTACTGTTTCTAGCGCTTATCCAGTTACAATGTAAAGATTATGAAGCTATAGAAAAATTCATGCGGGTCAATAAAGCTAATTTCTACTTATTGATGATAAAGAATAAGCACACTCACGGTAGATGCAAAGCATGAACAAAATATTAGAATCACAATATGATTGATTGCCCACTGGGAAAAATTCGAAAGAGATTTAAGAGAGTACTTAAAGGTAAACGACAGAGTCTAACAACATCTCCGTAAATAACTAACATATAAAATGACTTCTCCTCCATTGCACAAACGCCATCAAGAAGAACCCTTAGCCAACTTGTAGCCTTTTCAATCTTCGTGCAACGTTCCCAAGACGTCTTCGTCCCGGAAGATATGGTACCTGCGTCCATCACACAAATCAAAGTCCCTTACTTAGTTCTCTAATTTAGCATTTCTCCAAACTTTGAAACATAAGTTTTTAATTTATTTGCAACCTTATAAGCAATCCCCTTAATTCTATAAGCTAATTAGCCTACAAGGGACTACCTAAACAAGATTATCTTAGACATTAGGGGTCTTTTACTTTTTGATCAAAATGTTGAGGAGGAGGAGCCATCTACAATGTGACGATACTTACTCGTTCTCGCCGAGCTTGACTTGTGTACCGCCGTACTCTGGAAGAAGAACAGTGTCGCCTTCCTTAACAGAGACTGGAATCAATTTCCCATCCTTATCCCTTGAACCAGGTCCTACAGCTATAACCCTGCCGGAGTTCAGCTGAAATCATCAGGAAATGGATCAGATCTTTGAGGCCAAAAACAGAAGAATCAAATCGTGAAAAATAAGAAAAGGTGTTGTTTATACCTTGGTGGATTTCTCAGGGAGGAGAATGCCGCTTTCGGTTTTCGCAGGCTGGATCACTTTCTGCACCAGGATGCGGTTGAACGTTGGGATCAAACGCTTCATCATTTCTCTATTCCTCTCTCACTTGTATCGGAATTTTCTAGGGTTTCTCAGTTTTAAATTGGGCAAAAGACACATATGAAGGAGGAAGGTTCTAGATCGTAGGTAGGGTTTATCGCCGCGGAAAAGGCCAAGGGTTTAGTGATTATTCGCACTTATTTGGGCCTATACTATTCTACTATTAATGGGCCTCACCCATTTGTAAACGAAAACAGAGCGTTTATATGTAAGCTCCACTTTGGCAAGTTTGAGATGTATCTGCTTCCGGTTTCTCGTCTGTAAAGTTCTCATTGGACGAAGTGGGAAGTGAAGTTCGTTACATTGTTGCTCTCTTTATCCTTTTTCTTTTTCGTAAAATGGTGGAACCAAATGTTGCTGCTATCTTTGAGTGAGAGTTCTTATTTATGTAGAAAGTGTTGGGAGTATTGTCATCAGATGGGATACAACAACATGGGAATAAACAAGGATATAGCAAAGCTGTGCGAATCTGTCTTTGAGAGCATTTCATGCTTTTACACACCACATATCCTCTTATTTTTCTTAGTACGAATCATAATACTCCATTTCACAAATTATACCATCACCTTAACAAATTTTGCAGATAGCCAGGTTTAACTTTGATATAACAAGAGTAGATACAAAGCTGAAACAAAAGGAGCCACTATCCACTTCCATCGAGTTGGCCTTGAGAAAGAAGGTGAGCCATGTATTGCTGCAGTCACAATCGAAAGAGCTCAAAAGTTGGATTTGTATTTAAGATCTCTTCTATCAACATATGGCATCCCAAGTCTATACCATAAAAATCTTAGACCTAGTATCTATTAAAAATGACCTTCAAACACACAAAATCATCCGCACCATAGAGACCTAAATGAAGATCATAGAGAGATTGAAGAAACTTACCGAGTGGTAAACGTATGGAGATTTTCCCTGACGCTCAAAATGTTTAGCCATTATGCAGAATTCGACAGGACCCCAATCCTCAGATTCATAGCAATTCCCAAGCGCTGCTTTGTACAGCTTTACACCCAAAAAAAAAAAAAAAAAATCATTTCATAAATTCCACACAAATTTTTGGAGAACAAATAAAATCGAAACCACAACTCAAATGTCTCTGGGCAAACCTTAGCTGTGTCGGTGAGAAGTTCGGTGCCGGCAGGATAAGATGCATAAAACTGATCACCCCTTGAAAATCCTGCTCTTGTTCTACAAAACATTCGAATCCATATCTCCGTTTTGTGAATATTGACTTACTCAAACAAAGATGAGGAATTAACACAAGGTTGGAGAATCTAGAGACGAATAGCAGCACCTAAAGCCACATAACCTCAAAATAGAAGAAAAATGAAGAAACTTGAGAAGACATTACGTGTTGTTTGTATAGAAGAATGTGAGCGCAGCAGTGAAGCAGTAAAATCCGGCGTAAGAGACTACCCTTCGTAGTTTCTGTATCTTTATAACCTCTGAGCAAACATCCAAAATCATCATCTTTTTACCCGCCCGGAAATCCAACTCACTGACTCAAACGAAGTCGGAATTAATAATAACCTATGGAAACTCTTTTAGGTATTATACCGAACACCTTGTGATCACTTTACTAAAACAAAAAACACGAAAATATCAATTACAACCTCTCGCCAAATTGCAATTGCGACACAAATCATTGACGCCTTATATGGTCCTGCTTATAATGGGCCTATCAAAGCTTTTCAATTTGGGCCAGTAAATTTAGATTACTGTATAAATACAATAACGTCCAAAATTCAAAACCAGTCAACTAAATAGTCTAAAACAATCGTTTACATCAATCAAATACTGTATTGGTTTAAAAAAAAAAAAAAAACAGGTATAATTTGTCAGCCAAATAATACAAAGGGATCTTATGTAAGCCACGAGCTAGTGGCAATAATGGAGCATGTACCTACCGTTTTCATCTTGCTTTCAACACTCCTCTATGCCATCTCCGTCGAGTCTCTTCCGCCGCCACTGTTTCCCGATGAAGCTCTCCCTACTAAATCCGGCTACCTTCCGGTTAAACCCGCCCCTGGCTCCTCCATGTTCTATACCTTCTACGAAGCCCAAAAGCCAACCTATCCTCTTTCTGACACTCCTTTACTCGTTTGGCTCCAAGGTGGGCCAGGCTGCTCTTCAATGATTGGCAACTTCTACGAGCTCGGCCCTTGGCGCGTAGTCTCACGGGCTAATGAGCTTGAGCGCAACCCAGGTGCCTGGAACCGACTTTTCGGGCTAATCTTTTTGGATAACCCCATAGGAGTCGGATTCAGTATCGCCGCCTCAAAACAAGACATACCAATCAATCAGAGACAGGTCGCTGAGCATCTATACGCGGCGCTAGTGGAGTTCATTGACCAGAACCCAGGTTTTGAAAACCGACCGGTCTATTTCACCGGAGAGAGCTATGCCGGGAAATACGTCCCGGCCATTGGTTACTATATCCTTAAAGATAAACCCAATGGGAAGGTGAATCTAAAGGGCTTGGCCATTGGAAATGGGTTGACCGACCCAGTGACTCAGGTTCAGACTCATGCGGTCAACGTCTATTACTCGGGTCTAGTCAACGAAAAACAGAGAGTTGAGCTAGAGAAAGCGCAGGAGTTATCCGTTACTCTCGTGAAAGCCCATAAATGGCGTGAAGCAGCAGACGCGAGGAGCGATCTATTGACGTTACTGAGTAACATGACGGGACTCGCGACGCTTTACAACACGGCACGTTCGATTCCGTACAGGTCAGACCTTGTGGTTGACCTTCTGAACCAGAGAGAGGCGAGACGGGTTTTAGGAGTGAGCGAGACGATGCGTTTTGAAGAATGTACTGATGAAGTGGAAGATGTTTTGCGAGGAGACGTGATGAAGAGCGTAAAGTTCATGGTGGATTACGCTGTGGAGAGAACTAAAGTGTTGTTGTATCAAGGTATGCTGGATTTAAGAGACGGTGTTGTTTCGACGGAGGAGTGGATGAAGACTATGAAGTGGTCGGGGTTGGGGATGTTCTCGACGGCGGAGAGGCGAGTGTGGAAGGATGGTGACGGTGTCATTGCCGGGTATGTTCAGAGGTGGGGGAATTTGTGCCACGTGGCAGTTACAGGAGCTGGTCATTTTGTTCCGACAGATAAAGCCGTGAATTCAAGGGATATGATTGAAGGTTGGGTTTTGGGAAAAGGCTTATTCGGTGGTGATGATGTAAAGCAGTCAATTTCGTCAAGGTTTTACCATTCTATCTAAATAAGATTAGAACTCGTTCTGTAATAAGTGAATAAGATTCAGATTCTAATTGTGTACTCTGGATTCATTTTTGTTGAACGCCGATGTAGGAACTATTTCATTTAAGTGGTAATCTTTTTGGTACTGAGTTTAGAGATCATTAGTCTGTTTCTGAAACTTGCCACAAAATGTAGTAACATACAAAGTTACAAACCTAATGGTTGGTCAAGATTTAACAATTTCTATAATAATAAGAAGGGTTAAAACATAAATGAATGATTATTTAGAAACATGTAATGGCGATTGGAGGCGGGAATATGATTGAGATTCAAAGTGATGAGCAAAAAATACCCAAACACAAAGAAAGCACAGAGAAACCCGTACTATGAAGCCATTTTTGTTATATGGGAAGAAAGGTCAGGGCACCCCGTAGAAAACCTACAAGTATTTCAGAGCTATCGATCTAATCTCTCCCCTGTTTATGCCTCTTTCCCAATTCGAAAAAAAAAACATTCACGAAAAAGTAAAATTAAACGACTAAACAACTCATAAGAGAGAATATTGACAAAGAATAAGATGAACCATAAACACCATGCATCTTGTGTTTGAGATTGAAACCAAACTGATCGAAACGCAAAAGACGGCTCCTTTGTAACATATGGAACTTGCACCTTATATATTGCAAAACTGAGACGGTTAGGGCTGCGATAATTATATATCCTTTGGGCCTACTTATAGAGTTAGATAACTATAAAGCCTGTTGGGCTTTCGTGTATAATCCGTGTCCACTGTCTACATAATCTATGCTCATCAGTCATCAGTCATCAGTCATCAGTCATCAGTCATCAGTCATCAGTCATCACCTCACCTTTATTTGTTTTCTTTTTCTTTTGACATCATCACTTCACCATTAAATTAAATTGAATTAAATTAATCACGAGGAGAAGTCAATGGATTGATTGATGATAATAATTTATGAAGAGAGTACAATGCGATTAGCATTTAATGATGTATCCTCCATATTAAGTTATTAACTCCCATCATCTACTCTTCGGAGCTAGCTACGAGTGAAAATGTTTGTACATAAATCTTGAAATCTCCGTGTCGCCAAATTTGTAAAAGACGTGTAAAGCTGAAACCGAGAAGACAATTAGGAGAAATCAGAAGGAACGTGAGGAACGGATGGTGGCCCCCATCAATGTTTCGATAAGCTAACGCGCTAATCATTTGTTCAAATTGGCTAAAGCCAAAGCAAAACTTATTGAAACATTATCCAAATAGTTTTCTTTATAAATAAACCCTCTCCATCCCACCTCTTGTCTCGTAAGCAACAGAAAATAGAGGGAACAGTACTGATCTCCTCGTCACCACTCAGAGTATCTCCATCAGAACCAAGAGAAGACGAACCACCGTGTGTGCCGACTACTACAGAGGAGGAAGAAATGTGGACGAGAACATGGTGGTCCTTAGGAAACGGATCCACGAGATGAAGATGGTTGAAGGCAACTATGAACCTCCTTCCCATTGGATGCATTGGGAGAAGAAGCGTTTCTATTGCAACTATGATGATACTATCTGTGACGTTATATCTCTTCTCCAAACTTTTCTCATGAACACTCGTCCTAGCGTCGCGTGTAGAACGTTTTTTTCTACTCCTTCCCGTCTCCTCCCCAGTTATTGCGTTTCGCATCTTCGATTTTGCTCTTTGGCTTTTAGATGATGCCGCACACGTAGGGTGATCGTCGTAAGATGATAAATCTTAGATGTTACCAATTGTAATTTTTTAAATAATTTCCCTTTTTTTTTTTAATTGGTTATATTTATCTTGTAATTAATTATTTTTATTTTTAATAGATAGTAGTATAGCTAGAGAAGTCCTATGACAACTCGGATTGTATTTAAAGAATCCAAGTTCCATCTGGTTTGTGAAAACAAAATTAGTTAAAGAATCCTGGTTCCATATGGCTTTGGGAAAAGGAACTACCCAATATTTGTATAAACTCAATAGGAGATTTGATAAACGAGTAACACATAAGAGAGAGACGAGAGAAAATAATGGCTACTACGTTACCACATGACATTATAGAGGATATTCTTGAACTTCTTCCCGTAAACACACTCCTTAGATTCAAATCCGTTTGTAAAAGATGGAAATTTACCATCGAGTCGCAACGTTTCAAGGACAGACACATGAATCGTGGGCAATCACTCGAGGATCCTGACATCCTCCTTCTCGACAGTTGGAATCCTTCGAATCCATCCATAGAAGCTTCCTTAGTCACACTGACGTTTGATACATGGATCACGCCGGTTTCTTACAAGACTCAAACCATACCCGTAAAATCCAAATTTTATAAAATCACTCATAGTTGCGACGGTCTTGTGTGCATGTACGATCTTGAAAAGTTGATGTGTGTAATGAATCCGGCGACGAGATGGCAGAGAAGTCTTCCACAGCCACTAGTGCTTGAACGCTACAATTATCTTGGTAAGTGTATACACGAATTCCCTTCGCTTGGGTTCGGCAAAGACAATATCAGAAGCATATACAAGATGGTATGGCTTTATACGCTTAACGGTTCGAATCAATCAACGTGTGAGCTTTTCTCTTTTGCCACCAATACTTGGAGAATCCTGAGAATAACTCCTTATTTTCAAATACTATGTTCCCAGAGACCAGTCTATGTGAACGGATCTGTTGACATTCACACTTCTAACCTTTGTCTTAATCTCAAAGGTTAGTTCTCTCATCTCTCTTTAGTTCTCTTTGATTTTTTTTCACAAAAGACTTTAGAACACTTAGAGAGATTTCTCTTTAAGACTACATTGTTAATATTGGATCCAAAGATGTTTCTTACACAACACCACATACACCTTCTTATACTACTTCATTGCTACACTAAAGTTCATTAAAACTCTAAGTATAACTACCATGCTTCTAGGGTATTGCTTACAAGCAACATCATAGAGACATGCTCTAGACTTCAACAACTCACTAACAACTCTCTTACACATAACAAACAACTTACTTGTTGACTTTCCTCTTTCTTCTTTCTTTGCTCTTCTATGCTTTCTTTCTCTTCTTTTCACTTTTCATAGCTTTGCTTCTTCTTCTTCTTCTTGATTCTTCTTTTTCATTATTGCAGGTTTGGTCAAAGGACTCAAACTCCAACACTCCCTCTTGAGTCCTTTGATCAAATTCTCCCAATTGTAATTTAGGGATTTGAATCCATCGCTTCTTCTTCTTTGCTTAGATCACCTTTTCATTGTGAAATTCTCAATCCCTTCACGAGATTAGCGTAGGTACACTCAACTTCTCAATCTCCCTCTTGCTCGGAACTCCTTGGTTCCGGCTGTTTTCTTTTTCAATTTTTATTACCGTCAGTTTGACTGGTTTTTCGTCAATCTCCCTTTACATCTCTTTGATCAATTTCTTTGATCAATATCTTCTTTAGCAGGTACTCTCATTGTGAGTTCTCCTCGCTTCTTTACCGGCTTCCACTTCAACCAGCTTTTAGCTCCCTCATTCATGTGAGCTTTCTTCTTTTCTGCTTGGTGTTGACTCTCAATCACCAGCTTTGTTTCTTTTAGATTATAGGAACCATCACTTGGACTTTAGCTTTGGATCTCTTTGACTTTGGCACCGTTACCCGGTTTTCTACCGTAGTCTTTTAGATTTCTCCATGAGTGAGCATCCTAGCTTTCTTAGTATCAGTGTTTGATTCCTTGAATCCCCACCTCTGTTTTCAAGCTTAGTATGTTAGGTTTATGAATAATTACCTTAGCATCTCTGTCTTTGGTAGTTTGATTGCTTATACCACTGCTTTGGTTTTTCTCTAACCTTGGCTTCTCTTTCTTGTTTTCAGCTGTAGAACCACTTGAATTCTCAACTTCAACAAGCATTTTCAAGCTTCACCTAGACATGTCGAACAAGAACAGAAATCTCCTCCACAATCCTGTCTCCACACCGTTGTCTTCATTGCTTCTTCCAAGAGATATCCTCGTCTCTTTGGATGCACATGAAGCACGCCTTCTTTGAGGTACGGCTGTGAATGCGCTTGTGAAAGTTGATGGTGCTCTCTCTTGTCACCACCTTCTTTTCCTTCTATTCTTTTCCAACAGTGGATTGCTCTTTTTTCATCTCTTCTTTTCTTTTCTCGCCTTACACTTTTCTTGTGCAGGCTCTTCTTCTTTCTACCTCACGTCTTCATCATTTTGCAGCCTTCTTCTGGACTGTTTCTCCTTCTCTTCGTTTTCTCCTTTTTTCTTCTCTTATTTTCTTCTCTTCTTTTCTTTTTTGTTTTCTTCTCACGACCATATCTTCTTCTTCTCTTCAGCCTTCTTCTTTTCTTCTCTTCTTCTTTGCTTTTTTCTTCTTACGGCCACATAATTTTTTTTCTTTCAGCCTCACTTTTCTTCTTTCTGCAGGTTGTCTCCATCTCTTCTATCTTGAACAGGTTCCAAGATAATATAGCTCTGATACCATGTTGACATTCACACTTCTAACCTTTGTCTTAATCTCAAAGGTTAGTTCTCTCATCTCTCTTTAGTTCTCTTTGATTTTTTTTCACAAAAGACTTTAGAACACTTAGAGAGATTTCTCTTTAAGACTACATTGTTAATATTGGATCCAAAGATGTTTCTTACACAACACCACATACACCTTCTTATACTACTTCATTGCTACACTAAAGTTCATTAAAACTCTAAGTATAACTACCATGCTTCTAGGGTATTGCTTACAAGCAACATCATAGAGACATGCTCTAGACTTCAACAACTCACTAACAACTCTCTTACACATAACAAACAACTTACTTGTTGACTTTCCTCTTTCTTCTTTCTTTGCTCTTCTATGCTTTCTTTCTCTTCTTTTCACTTTTCATAGCTTTGCTTCTTCTTCTTCTTCTTGATTCTTCTTTTTCATTATTGCAGGTTTGGTCAAAGGACTCAAACTCCAACAGGATCACTTTACTGGTTCATCTACGGGAATCAAGAAAGGGGTACGACAGTAGAAATATTATCTTTTGATCTTCACGCTGAAGGTTGTACAACAATGTCACAAACCCCGGTTGCCCAAACACATCAGAGATCGATCATATTGAGCAGTCTCAACAACCAACTCTGCGTGTCAGTGCAGACGTGGACGTCAAAGGAACTAGATATATGGTTGTTTAACCCATACCAGACATGGCAACATGCATATAGAATCGATTATCCATGTGGCGTTGCATGGTTTGGTGTACAAATATGGTCGATCACTCCAATAGCCGTTTTGGGAGAAAATAAGAAGAAGAAGAAGAAGAAGTTACTGGTTTATGATTGGAATACGAATACGGCCGGTTTAGTGCTATTTGATATTTTCCCATCACAAACAACGTTTGCTAAAAAAATTTTATCATTCAGAAACGGACAGACACCTACTGCTTATATCCCAAGCTTAATCACTATTTAAGCTTTGACGTACAGTAGTTATTTTCTTTTTAGAGGTTGGTTTTTTTTTTGGTTTACCGAGTCACATTGTATCCTAATAAAATACAGTTTGATATTTACTATTAATTATTTTATGTTCCATCATCTAAGGTTTTCTCGAAATTTCCTTGTTTTTATTTTTCTGGTTCGTTGTGATTCTGTTGTCATCTGAATGTGGTTTTAGTTGTTAGAACAACTCGAGGAACAAGGGATGTGTGCTGATGTACGATCGATCCTCTTTTCTTGACTTTCGAGAAATTGTTACTTGGAAGTAACGTCACCAGCTCCACTGTGATCATTGCGGGTGAGCTTGGTGTTATATCATCGACAAAGGGAGGTCATGAGAGAGGGAAAAAAACAATTTTGAAGATATATTGGTTTAGACTAGTTTTGGTTTTGTAGCAACAAACCCATCGAATTAACAAGTTTTAATGAATTCAAGTGGCTTTTTTACTCTGTCCAAGAAGACAACTTGGAGTTTGACTTTTATGTAGCCAATAGATTAAAAACCATTGATATAGAAGAATCTGCAGAAGAAGATGGTTACAAAACAATAATCAAAGGCGAGAGATTCATAGGATTTAACAAAGGAGTTATTCTGGTTTGAATTGTATATTCCAAAGTTGAAGAGAAATATCTATACAATCTGTAAGAGGAGAGGAGAAAAATGGGACCTGAAACAGGTGACTTTGGCATCTCAACCTCAACGTCTTTGTATCTGTTGTCTGTAAGTTACAATAAAAACAAAGCTCAGTTTCAGAATGTTAAAAGTATGTGAGCTTTTTCTTCTTTAAAATTAGTTCATCTCTCCTTTTCCCTTTCGTTTTCACTGTTACTGAATGTGTTCATAACCATATAGTTACTGTTATATCTCTTTAAATACTGCGGATTGTGGTAATACTTCCGGTTCTTCTGCTGCGTCCTCCAGTAGCAGGCGAGCGCACCGAATGCGCAGCTTGCAAGTGCTATGGCTAATGCAGCTCCCACCGGCACAACCAGAGCATTGGTGGGCACTTCTTCTGCAGCTGCAATCACTTTCTCCTTGCTTGTACTTTCACCATTTTTCTTGTAAACAGAAACGAGTGTCTGTCCGTAGTATTTTTTCAAGAACTTGTAGACTTCATCATGATCCCAGTCAATGTTGCTCTGTGTGCTCGAAAGATAACACGATGGGCAAAGCTGTTTTGGTGGCCAAATCATCTTTGGGAACTTGGGGTCTTCTGTTCCCAGAGAAGCTTCGTCCTTCTTTAGTCTCTCATTGACCTTGTTGTGTGTTCTCCAGAGCCACAAGACGATATCACGAGCCTTTTTAAACGGACTTTTGACGCTGTGAGTGAAATACACAAGCTGTTCGATAAGGATAGATGTAAATTCGAGCTTGTTAGCCAACCATCTAGATTTGTCTTTACCTTAAGCACATGTTGTGAAAATGCGTGCGGCAATCATCACACATGAAGAAGTTGTTGATGAAATCACAAATGGTCGTAAATGCAAACTGACTTTCTCCATCCTCAATCCTCACAGAAAGTGAATGCATCAAAATCCATAATCCGCAGCTGCAGTTAAATCAGTTTGAAAAAGTTCAAACACTGGCGCTTCTGCTTAAATCAAAAGACCCTATCACCACATAAAATTTGACAAAGGACTGATAATGTAAAAGACTACCTGAATCCCCTAGTTTCATTCTTACTGCCACGGCAAAACATCTGCCAAATATGATTATGTATAGAAAAAGAAGTATTAGGTTTCTGTGTTTAAGCACACGAAAAAAAGAAGTAAATGGTTGGTAGGGCGCGGACGCACTCACGTAATATCCACGCGGAACATCCTTTCCACATATATGGTAGTTTCGTAGAGTATCTTTTGCTCCAGATTCCTGGTTATAGGAGCATTCGCCTGATGGACATATATCATCAAAATTCATAAGAATTTCAGCACTTCCCTTACGGCACCTAAAGAAATTTTCAACATTTGATTAGTCATGAGAGAAACTAAGTACGCAAAAAAAGAGTAAATGGATATATGAAAGAAGAGATACTACCTTCTTGAAGGGTGATGTGCCACTAAAAGCTGCAGAAACCTGATAAACGAAGTACCAGTTTCAGATGACTTGATTGCCTGTGGCCATGAACACGACTCATCAACAAGGCTGAAAGAGATTAGTTGCATATATGAAAAAAAAAAACATAATAATATCCCTACCTTATGTGTCAAAACGATATCAAAAGCTTCTTCAGTTGCCTCCTCAATGTCGAATATCGCCTGAGATATCTGTGACAAATCAACAACCAGCTCTATTTAGTTTCTGGAATGAAACCAAATGCAACCATTATAGCAAAATGGGGGCATAACACATTGTGTAAGACCTGTTCATGGTCAGATATATTTGGCAGATGCTCATTTCCAAATTTCTGATCATCCAAGCTATAAGAGCTGCACAAAATTTGACAAGAAAACAGATCTGAGTGCGATATTGCCTAAACTATATATATTTACAGGAGTAGTTCAACTCAATTTCATTGCACGCATACCTGCCAGTCTTGTTGTTGATCCATTTTAACAAAAGATCAGCAGTGCGCCATTCATCGACAACACTTATCTCATTTTTATCTTGTTTAGGTTGCCAACTGCCACCAATGAACTTTCTGGGAGAGCCCCAAAAGAGCATTGGATAATGATTGATGGAGAACTTGTCACAAAGCTTCACATTCATCTGCGCTGCCAGAAAAGTCACAATTAGAATGAAAGTACTATACACAACCCAATAATATTTCGTTTCCAATCACCAATCTCTGACTCACACGATCTACATGAAGTAGTAAGAGAAACAGAGAAAGGAAAAAAAATATTGGCGCCAAGTACCTTATTTGCACAATCAACTCTGGTCATCAATACGAGACCAGGATGTATTGCATCTGCTCCATTAAAGAGCCTAGCAACTTTTTCATAATGTGGCTGTAGAGTCACGCATTGAATGTAATGAACAATACTGACAAGACAAGGCATTGGGATAAGTAAAGAGAAGACATTGAATAGTGTTGTTACCTTATAGTTTCTACATGCAGGACACCTGAAATTAAGATCAATGTCAGTACGGCACAAACTCCTTTGTGAATAATAATTTAAAAGACAAAAAATGGTAAAGTTCAGTTATTTCCGGATAAATCCCATGAAATTTGAAACGTAAAGTCAAGTTCGAATATGAAGAACACTTCCACAAGATCCACTGCTACAAAACCAAAAGTGGAAACTTTTATTCAAGTTTCTACGAGAGAGAGAGAGAGAGAGAGAGAGATTTAGGAAACTGACCAGTGAGCGAAGAACTCTAAAACTGCATATTTGGCGGGTGTATCTTGAAAAACTGAATCAAAGTTGGTAGCGTTTAATTCAACAGCGTAATCTTTCTGATCGGATTTGTCAATGCCGATGTCCCGGAGAATCGAGCGCGATCCCGGGGAAAATGATGCCGCAGCTTCAAGGCTCACCAAACCCACGAACAAAAACAGGTGTATCAAAGACATCGAATCGAATAAAGCATAAAAATTTGTAGCTTGATCCGAATGAGAGGGAAGATCTAAGAGCAAAAGGAGCTTCCCTCTTCCTTCCGTTGAGAAACGAAGGTCTCTGCTTATGAACGACGTCGTATAGCTTTGACCAGCGTCGATATTTGTTCTCCTCCGATTAGTCCTTTCATAATGGGCTTCATTAATACCGTTATAAGCCCATTACTATTTTTATTTCCTTGTTGACCGATAATTGGAATGTATAGATAATTGCTTAATTAATTACTTTTAGTCAATAGTCAAACAACATTTGAAAATTGAAATGGTGGAACCGTTTTTGTTATCCAATAGAAACTCATGGAGTGGTTTATGCTGTTTTGGTTTGAACGAAATATAAAATTAATTTGAGATTGGATATATTATATTTATAACAACATTTGTAGCTTAAAGAAATTGAAATAATGGTCCACCTATGTATGCAAACAAACATTTTGTATAATGACAAAATTTTTGTGAAGAAACGCCGTAGCGAAATTGGTCATTGGATGATAGATAGTAGTCTACGCGCCACCGATGGAGAAGACAAAAAGATGAGTGAAGCAACTGCTGAGTCAGCATAATCTTAGAAAATCGACAAAGTAACTCCAACCACAAGTCAACACCATCTGTTTTGATCACACACACCAGACCTTGCACATTAACAATTCAACACAGCGCTTTATATTATAGCCACTTCTCTTGCACTTGCAGTATCAATTCTTTTGAGTGTCCTTCTTGGTAAGAAGAAAAATGACACTTAAATGTATCCGATCATGTGCACATACTCTACATCTAATAATAATATCACTGTAAAAAAAATAAAAAAAAACTGCACTAACAGGGTCCACGTGCAGGAAGGAGTAATAGATATTGCATTCGTCTGCCATAATTTAGAAATTAAATTAAAAGATTCCAATATGCTAGTAGTATAAATTTATCCCACAGCATCACTATCCACCACCACCACAGCATCACTATAGAGCATACTATGCCTCATTTGTTAAAAACTGTACCCCTGTTATTATGTGAATCTCCGGCTTCTTCCTTTTTGTTTCAAAAACTTAACATAACCCAATACAATACAAATTTAGGACATCGTAATTTACTTCAGATTTGTAAAACGAGAGAAAATGTGTTTTGGGAAAGTTATCTTCCATTCATGTGCATACAAGCTTATATATACTAAGAAGAGATAAAACCAAATCTTTCTAGAGATAACACTAAATCTCTACAACTCTATCAACACAATCCGAGAATATATACTCCTATATTCTCGGTTCCTAACACTCCCCCTCAAGTTGGAGCGTGCAAATTGCTAACGCCCAACTTGGACAACAAGTATCTAAAACTCGGACCTCCCAATGCCTTTGTCATAATATCTGCAAGCTGCTCAGTAGTACGGACATGACGAGTAACAATAAGTTTGGCTTGAACTGCATCCCGTACAGCATGACAATCAGATTCTATATGTTTTGTTCGTTCGTGGAATACGGGATTAGCAGCTATATGTATAGCAGCCTGACTGTCACAAAACAGTTCCATTGGAGCATGATGCGGAACTCCCAAATCGGCAAGTAATTTTTTCAACCACTTCAGTTCTCTTAACGCTGCAGCCATGGACCGATATTCAGCCTCCGCAGAAGAATGGGACACCGTATCCTGCTTCTTTGTCTTCCAAGATATCGGAGAATTCCCCAAGAGAACAACAAAAGCAGAAAGCGAGCGCCGAGTCAAAGGGCATGAATTGTAATCTGAATCACAATAAGCTCGTATGCCTAAATTGCTATTTCGCTGTAACATAATACCTTGTCCGGGACATCCTTTCAGATAGCGGACCACACGTAATGCGGCTTCCCAATGATTTTCCCGTGGCGCATGCATAAGTTGTGACAATACATGCACCGCATAGCTAAGTTCTGGACGCGTAAATGTCAGATACACTAGACGGCCAACTAGTCGGCGGAACCGAGCTGGATCTTGAAACAAATTACTTTCATCTCGAAGTAGCGTATGGTTCTGTTCCATAGGAGTGGAAACCGGTTTTCCCCCAAGCAAACCTGCCTCCGCAACAATATCTAAAGCATATTTCCTTTGAGAGAGAAACATACCCTCTGCTCCACGAGCTATTTCTATGCCGAGAAAGTATTTAATCTTGCCCAAATCCTTCATATGAAAACACTTGCTGAGATACGCTTTGAATTTGGTCACCATGCTCAGATCATCTCCAGCAAGTACCAAGTCGTCTACATAAATAAGAACCCATAGACTCTTCCCATCTTTAAGATAAGTGAAAAGAGAATAATCAGCATAGGATTGCTTAAAACCAAACTCTTTGAGTGCCGTAGACAATTTTTCAAACCAACAACGGGGTGCTTGCTTCAAGCCATACAAAGATTTTTTCAATCTACAAACTTTTGTTGGATCCTCAGTGTGAAAGCCCGGCGGTAGTTTCATATACACTTCCTCTTCCAAATCCCCATGAAGAAATGCATTATTCACATCCATCTGATGGACTTCCCAATCTTTAACCACAGCAACCTCCAACAGCGTTCTTACCGTAGTCATTTTACAGACGGGAGCAAATGTTTCATCATAATCCTGACCTTCCACCTGATGATTACCTAGACAAACAAGTCGAGCTTTGTACCTTTCCACTGTGCCATCAGCATTGAATTTGAGTTTGAAGACCCACTTGTTTCCTATCGCCTTTTTCCCTTTTGGCAACGTCTCCAACTCCCATGTTTTGTTAAGTTCAAGAGCACCTATCTCACTTGACATGGCTTTATTCCACCGCTCATCCAAAACAGCCTCTTTGTACGAACATGGTTCTACTCCAGAAGACACAGCTGCCAAGAAAATTTGATGGTTCTCGGAGAACAAGGCGTCAGAGACACAACTTTCAATAGGATAGGAACAAGTACCTTTGACCATTGGAGAGGGCTTTTCTGGAGCTGGCGGGACGGGAGGCGAGTGTTTATTTCCTTCCGGCGTGGTCTGAGCATTGTACAAAATGTAATCTCGCAGTCGTGTCGAAGGCTGCGGTATTCTTTTCTCTAACGCATGCGGTTTTACACGGTCAATAGGACCGCCTTCTAACAACGGTTCTGGACTTTCTTCTTCTAACACAAGCGGTGCGACTTCTTCTGTCTGTTTCTCAGTAGCTGAAACAGTTTCTGATGCTCCTATATTCTCAGCTATATCTGATCCCTCGGTGGTAGGTGGAGCGGAACTATGACTCCCTATGTCTTCGAAATACGTCACCTGCTGAGGTGGAACACCAAAATTCTGACTATGTGAAGAGATATCAGCAATGGGATACTCAAATGGATATGTGTTTTCTTTAAACACGACATCTCTAGACACAAAGAAGACTTCCTTTTCCAGATCATATAGCTTCCACCCTTTTTTCCCAAACGGGTAACCAACGAAAATGCATCTTCTACTTCTCTCACTAAATTTGTCTTTGTCACGAGATGCCTTGTGTGCAAAGCATAGACAGCCAAACACCTTGATGTCCATATAAGATGGTGCAACCTTATACAAACATTCATAGGGTGTTTTCCCGTTTAGTAGACGAGACGGAGTCCGATTAATCACATGTGCGGCTGTAAGCACGCTCTCTCCCCAAAACTTTACAGGAAGACTAGCTTGAAAGAGCAAAGAGCGAGCAACATTTAGTATGTAGCGGTGTTTTCTTTCAACTCGACCGTTCTGTTGCGGTGTAGAGACACAAGACGTTTGATGCAAGATACCATTGTTGGAAAAATATTTTGATAAGCACATAAACTCAGTTCCATTATCCGACCGCACCATCTTGACCTCTTTATTAAACTGGCGTTGTACCATTCGACAAAAATTCGGAATGATAGTTTTGACCTCTGTTTTCTCAAGGAGTAAGTTTATCCAAACTGCTCTAGAACAGTCATCTACTATGGTGAGAAAGTACACCGCTCCACAGCTTGATGGAACTCTATATGGGCCCCATAAATCGACATGTATCAAATCAAAAATAGACAACGCTTTATTAGAACTCTCTGAAAATGCTTCACGAGTTTGTTTGGATTTAAAACAAATATCACACCCACCAAATTTGTCAGGTTTATTAGCAACACCAGAACTAAAAGGTAAAAGGCCTAGAACACTAACGCTAGGATGCCCTAAGCGACGATGCCACAAAGTTTCATTTTCCGCAGCTTTGACTCTGTTTCCTTTCGCCACTATAACATCTCGGAAGAAATAAACACCATCCCGTTCCTCACCGGCTCCAATCAAAGTCCTCGTAAAACGGTCCTGTAGAATGCACAAAGTGTCAGTAAACACAGCAAAGCATCCGGTTTGCTGCAACAATTTTGACACAGACAACAAAGTACAATTCAAATCTTCAACAAACAGAACATTATGTAAGACAAGTTTTTGCGATAGCTTCAAACTACCACTCCGAGTCGCCATTACTTGGCTACCATCGGCAAAACTTACAGAACACGGCATCATTCGTTTAACAGCAGTAAGTATCTGCAAATTTCCGGTCATGTGGTGCGAGGCACCTGTATCAAGAATGACCTCACCGGTTTGTATTTTACCGTGTAATTTGTCAGGAATGGGGCGAGGTTTCTGTGCTTCGAGTAGAGAAGTTATCGATGCCCACTGTTCTGCAGTTAATGTGGGCACTCCTCCCGTATTTGACACTCCAGCTGCATTTGCTTGTGCAGGAGTCGAGCGTGCCTGATTTGATCTTCCACGCCCTCTACCCCGACCAGTACCTCCTCCTTTACTACGATCCCCTCTTTCTGTATACCAATCTGGATAGCCAATGAGCTGCCAACAATCCTTGCGATCATGACCAGGTTTACCACAATGAGTACATGTTATTTTTGATCGTGCAGTAAACGCAATCAGACCATCCATCGTAGGGGATTCTGCGGCATGCTCTGTTTTGGCAACAAAGCCTACGGCATCTGACAGATGTTCGATTCTGGAGGCACCAATTCTTCTTTCTTCTCTCACAACACGTTGGTAAACCGTATTAATATCTGGCAGAGGATCCAATCCAATGATGTTAGTGCATACATTGCCGAACCTAGCTTCATCAAGTCCCATCAAAAACTGATGAACTCGTTCTTCCTCCACTTGACGGATGAATTTATCAGCCGCACCACAGCTACATACCGGAACTGGTTTATAATTGGTCAACTCATCCCATTTCAAAGTCAAACGTCCGAAGTATTCCATCACGCTTAATCCATTTTGCTTACATGAAGCAAGCTCAGATTTGAGTTGATATTCACGGACTGCGTTACCAACCTCAAACCTGCGTTTGATGTCACACCAAAGTTTGTACGCGTCAGCACTGAATCCGACAGTGGATCGCAGAGTACTGGAGATGGATGCACGGATCCATCCTACCACCATAGAGTTCACCGTTTTCCACAATTCGGCATCATTGGGTCTATCTATTTCGGACGGACACTGTAAATTCCCATCAATAAAACAAATCTTGCGTTTAGCACGCAACGCATTCCAGAAATCTTGCGCCCATTCGCCATAGTTTTCTCCTGTTAAAATGACGGAAGAAATTGGCGTTCCTGGATTGTCACTCGGAGAAAGATAGTACGGTGATGCCATCGCACTATCTCCGCTTTCTGTTTTCACGACACCACTTCCGCTCATATTTCTTTGTTACGTGTTTTTGTTTTTTTTATTTTATTTTATTTTTTTTTTTTTTTTTTTGTTTATCTTTCCCTTCTCACGATTTGATCAACTCTCTCTTGGATCACAACTCAAGCTCTGATACCATGTAAAACGAGAGAAAATGTGTTTTGGGAAAGTTATCTTCCATTCATGTGCATACAAGCTTATATATACTAAGAAGAGATAAAACCAAATCTTTCTAGAGATAACACTAAATCTCTACAACTCTATCAACACAATCCGAGAATATATACTCCTATATTCTCGGTTCCTAACAAGATTCAACTATTTTTTATATATTGTTGTAATCTTATAAAATTTAACTTCATATGTTATTTCCTTATGAAAATTAACTGATTGATTTGTAACCAAAAAAGAGAGACAAAAGAAGGAAAAATATTTCTAACCGTACAACTCTTTGCCTTTGGGTATGTTTATCTGACAATAGAAAAGAGCGGGGCAAGAAGTATGCGAATCATGGAGCATAAGGGTCGAAATATGCAAATACAAAACACAATATGAGGTCCCTGCTTCCATCCATTTATTAAATTAAAGAGTTCTATTTTGTTGTACTAACCTTTCTCTTTTGGTTTGCACACTAATCTTTGCCTTCTTAGTTGAATCTTCCGGTTTCGGATTTCTCAACCAATTCGTCCTGCTTGGCTCTGTTCCCCTCTTTCTTTCTAAGAAGCTTCGTATTCGCTTCGGACAAATCTCTTGAATGTATAAACGCGTATAGAAACTTTTCCGGCGGGTGATTCAAGTACGAGTAGTGTGTTGTTGCTGTTGAATCGATCGAAGAAATCAGAAGCTGTTGTTTTCGTTTTTACTCCGGTTCATCTGCTTTTTTGGTGTCTAACTGAAAAAAAAAATATGCTTGGAGCAGGATTTCAGCTACATCGAGTACAAAACGACGTCTCTTATGGCGGCAGATCGATTCACTCTAAGGAACACGAGAATGGATTTGCATTGCAGAAAGAGGCGTCGTCAAGTAATGTCGAACGGTTTCTCAAATCGGTCACACCAACTGTGCCGGCTCACTATTTATCTAAGGTTTGTTTCAACATGTCAAAGTTAATACCTTTTTCAAAATACTAAACTTTTCATCTAGTTTTTCTTTTCATCTAATTGAATGTGAAATTTATATGTAGACAACTGTAAGGGAAAGGAGAGGTAGTGATATTGAGTTGCAGCTTCCTTACTTTGTTCTTGGAGATGTATGGGAATCGTTTGCAGAGTGGAGTGCTTATGGCATTGGAGTTCCTCTCACTTTGAATAACAGCAAAGATCAAGTCTTTCAATACTATGTGCCTTCTCTGTCCGGCATTCAAATTTATACTGATTTTGATTCGTTAACTTCATCTCTTCAAGCAAGGTAATAAGTGTTCAAGCTTCTCTGTTCATCAAGTTCTTGAAACCTCAGGTGTCTTATGTTTAAAGGTCAAGTCTTGTCTTTCTATAAGAAATTTGGGGTGTTTATGTTTATCAATGTGCAGGCGGCTAGGTGAGGAGAGCGAAAGTGATTTTAGGGATTCAAGCAGTGAAGGAAGCAGCAGTGAATCCGAAAGAGGACTCTCTTATCCAAAGGAGCAAATCTCTGATAGAATGGACCAACTCTCATTGAGAAAGGAGCATCATGAAGACTCGTCTAGTGATGATGGTGAGCCTTTAAGCTCTCGAGGTCGTTTGATATTTGAGTATCTTGAACAAGATCTTCCGTACATCCGTGAACCCTTTGCCGACAAGGTTTGTCTACTTTAACTATGAATATCAAGTTAGCAAGACATATGGAAAAATTCTGTTAAATGTCTCATATTTTGATAGTAAATTTTGTATGAGGCCACACGGGAGTTAGGTACTGAAAGCTGCATCAATTGATGTTTTGATCTTCTTTTGCATTTTTCTTTCTGTTATCAGGTAAGTTTTAATTTGAAAAGTAAAAATGTGAAGTAACATCAAAAATTAATTTTTGAAAGATAATGGTATTATTCAAACGCAACAACTCTTCCCTAGTTGTTCCAAAGCATCCATTAAGGAATATCAACTGACTTGTTAAGTTCAGTTACTGTCTAGCGACTGGTCCCATTCTCGAATTTCAATACAATCTAAAAAAAGTGCAATCCCATTAGCTGCCTTACTCAATTGTTACCATTGCAGATGTCTGACCTTGCCTCTAGATTTCCCGAGCTGAAGACACTCAGAAGCTGTGATTTACAACCTTCAAGCTGGTTTTCTGTGGCATGGTATGAGTTCTTTATTCCGTGTGTACAAGCTTTGTTCCAGATCGCCCCATCGTCCGTCTTAGAATCCATTACTGTACTTTTGTAGGTACCCAATATACAAAATACCCACAGGATCGACAGTCAAGGATCTGGATGCTTGTTTCTTGACATATCATTCCCTTCACACACCCTTTCAAGGTAAGAATGGTGTCCAGCATTGTTTATAGGAAGAAGAAACACTAGTTCATTCATTTTAGCCATGGCCATAGCGTCAGAATATGTATATTTCATATGATCTGAGAATAACAGTATTTGGGAAGAGATATATTCACTATCTATCTTCGGCTCTTGTAGGTGCTGGCATTACAACACAGTCTATGTGTGGGGTGCAGCCAAGGGAGAATGTTGAGAAGATGGAGCTGCCTGTCTTTGGACTCGCCTCATACAAATTGAGAGGGTCTGTATGGACAGGCTTCAGGAACTCTGGACATCAGCTCGCCAAGTCCCTCTTCCAAGCCGCAGACAATTGGCTGAGGTTGCATCAAGTCAATCATCCTGATTTCATCTTCTTCTGCCGTCGGTGATATTATATAATTGTACGATGATGACGAAAAGGATATAGGAAAGTTATAAAAAAGAACTCTTTATGATTATTGTCCTGAGGAAACCTTACATATAGGATGCCACCAAGGTTTTCAGTTGGGTGCTTCTGTTAATGTAATACAGAACGATAATTATCTTTTTGTGTGGAACATTGTTTTGCAATAAAAGCTAATAGTTAAGGAAAAAGGAGGACTCAGTGGTCCTATCTGTGGGTTCTAGTAGCTTCCTCTTAATGGCATCGGAGCAAAGACGGGCCATCATATGGTGGAAGGAAATCAGATCAGACAACCGCTCAGCTGACAGCTTGTCCAATGCTCTCTCTTGCTCCTCTTTCCTTTTCACCCTCTTCATGTACACAGATGAGTTCCGCACCGTCGCTCCCATTTGCTTCAGTCTATTCTCTTGTTGCTTGCTTAGAACCGTGTTTGCCTGCGTGTTTCATTCAGCCACGTCAGAAAATCCAATATTCAATGGCCAATACACAAGTATATATATATATATATATATATAAACAAATGAAATCTCTGACCTCAAGAAGCTCAGCCCCGGAGAAGCTTTTGACTAGCGTTTTCTTCCTCTCCATCTCAATCTCTGTTACGTTAGGTTGCTTCTTCTGAAATGCGATCACAGCTTTCACAAACTCCTGATAAGCAATAGCGCAGCCTGGATAATCAAACTCATCCGAGCCTGAAAGCCTCATTCTTTCTGGATGAAACTGCAGACCCATCAAGAACTGTCCTTCCTCTGGATCAAATCGTTTCGGATCATAGAACCCTTCAATCAAACCATCAGGAGCGTACGCCATCGGCACAAAACGCTGCGCCAGTTTCTTAACACCTTGATGGTGATACGAGTTCACCATTATCTCCATCTCCTCGAACCACTTATGCAACGGCGTATCCTCCAAAATTATAGCCTCGTGCCTGTGCCCATCGTAGTTGTCGTAGTCTATATGCTTCGTCGTACTCGTAGTTAAAAGTTCTTTGTCAATGTCTTGGTAGAGAGTTCCGCCTGCGGCAACGTTAAGAATCTGAGAGCCACGACAAATGCCTAGGAAGGGAATGTTTCTTTCGAGACAGAGTCTGGTCAGAGTCAGCTCAATGCTGTCTTTCTCTCGGTCGATTGCCATGTCCTCTGCGTGCACCTTTCTGATCTCCTCTATGTCCTCCGGCGAGAGTCCTGGGAGATCGGCGTCGGCGTAGAGAGAAGGGTCGATGTCTTCTCCTTCGCAGAGGAGGACTCCATGGATAGGCTCGAAGCTCTGGAGCATAGAGTGGATCCCGTTGACACGTGGCACGATGATAGGGACTGCACCATAGGAGACGATGAGATCGAGATGGTACTCTCCTACGAAGTCCACGAACTTGTTTTTGCGGAGAGTCCGACGAGAGACAATGAGAACTCTGGGGAGAATCTTGGACGAGAGATCATTAGCGACCACCATTTCTAATTGATTTGTCTTGATTATCTTTCTTGTTTGTCTGTTTATGTCTTAATTCTACTTCGTACTTGTCGTTGTTATTTATAGATTGGAATGGAGGCTTCGGGTCGCAGCGTATATACAATGCGCACACTTAATCATAATTTGGTCAAACCTTTCTGATTGGATACTGACGTGGACTTATCAGGATATTCCAAATTATTCTTCCTTTCTGTTAGTCTAATTAAAAAAACTTTCCATTCCGGTGTCTGATGGATCAGATTATGATTTTAAGAGGATTTAGATATGCATGGATGACTCATTGATTTGTAACAATATTAGGCAGGCATAATATATCTGTCATTAATGTAGTATTTTATATTTTCTATATGCATGTCTTCTGAATTTAGTGAGTGGTGAATTAATTATGGATATCACGTTTTACGTTATTTTATTAAATTTATCCTAATCAGCTCTGGTTCAGTCACTCATACGTGTAAGATAACTTCGTATACTTCCAAAAACATATCAATGAAAATGTTAGAAGAAGAGATTACCATTATTGCCGAAGTTGAGTTGTCTTCTTTATTCTCCTCACTTAGGTTTCTGCCGACCAATCACATTTGGAATTGCACAGAGAACATTATTTATCTTGGAGGGCTCTACGAAAAAGCTCGATGATTTGTCGAAAAAAAAATTTGAGTTCGTAGTTTTGAAACCGGATACATCGACGGGTTCAGCCCAGACCAGAGACCAGGCACACACTTGAGTTTGAGTTCTTAAAACCATACATCCTTTTTGTTGTTCAGGTTGTATGCTGCGCATATACTGACATCTTTACCTCCCAATCTCCCATGAAGAATACATCAATTTGCTCATGTGCATAACAGTTAAACGACAACAATATTAAAGACCAACTTTACCATTGTACTTTCTTATTGATTTATGAGTGATCAGATCCTCTGAGTTTTTCACATAAAAATGTAAGCGAAAATCATATCCTTTAGACACAAGTCTTGTTCTTGATTCGAATAACGGTATTCAAATCCACAAACTTTTCTTTCGTTTGTTCCCTTTCCGATTCAAGATTCAGAAATCGAAACTGATAAGGAAATAAGAACAGAGAGAGAGAGAGAGAAGAGAAACTTCAAAGTTTTTCAAGTTAAAGCATCATTTCTTCTTGTGATTCTCAGCCGCTCCACGCTTTCTACGAACTCCCTGTCATATTACAACAATCTCAACACACTTGAACGCTTTATTTCAGTAATTTACAAGTTTTCTTAAGGACTTACTTCCATGGAAGATCTCCAGCATTCCTCCAGATACCTTCTTCGTCTCTGTAGACCAAAGAGAAGTCAGACTCTATCTGGAACAACCTCAATCCCCAACCACTCTGCATCCCTGCAGATTGTAATGATCATCCGGGATAAGCCTATTAAGAACATTAAACTTACTCATCTTTGTAGCCCAAGAGGAGTTACAAATCTGAAAATACTTTTTGTAACTGAAGTTATTGGGGCTTCCATCCCAACTATGCATACTAAGGACGGGGAAACACAGGAAAAAAGCTTCCAATCAAAATCTTACCAAACATGTCCTCGAGTTTACGAGCAAGAGTTAAATAGCCTCCATGATCAAGAACACAGACCTTGCGACCTACCACAAACCCATCCATGGTGACCTTTACATAACTCCGCTTCCCCCTGCCTCCATTACTCCAATATTCTTTACCACATTCTCCATTTCCAGTTTCGAGACTCTCCAGCAGAAAATTGCTACAGCTGGACTGCGACCCATCTGTAACTTCTCTGTACCCGCTCAGACCTATCACTTTGATTCACATACATAAAAATATTGAAAGAAAAAGGATATTGCTTGCTGTGAAAGTGAAGAAAGGATACTTGATGATTCATGCATAAGATGAAACAGAATACCAGCAAGAACGATCATACATATATTAGCAAACAGCGCACACGTTTCTGAGTTGAGAAATCTAAGCAAACATGTTAGTCACTATGCGCAAAAGCTACTAATCACTTAAATTATATATTAGCTCTAATTAGGAAATGCTAATAAAACAGGTTTTGAAGCTCACTTTGGCCGGATGTGTGGTAAGTCTCATGTTGTATGGTTCTAAGGCTGAGACCTAAATCGACTACGCCGCCACACTCCACGGTCGGAGAGTAATATGGATGATACGTGAAAGTACTTGGGAATACACATGGTATGTCTGAGTCCATAGTTGCTTTCTATAACAAATGTATATTCAGCACAGAACAGAACATAAAATGGGAGAAAAATGCGAGTTGAATGATAAGGATTTATAGCAAGCAGCTAAGGCTGAGATTGTCGGGAGAGTTAAGAGACATAATTGCAGAGAGGGAAGAGACAAAAGACAAGAGCCCATTACCAATCACGCAAGGGTCAGTTTGTGGTCTTTTTGTTGTTTGTCTGACACCATTAAGTGCAAGGGATGGGGAGGTCATCACAGGTTCAGATTTTGTAACCCATGCATTGCTGCAATATTTCTAGTGAGCCAGCACAAAAACCTGAAATGATCTAAGTCAGGATTGTACTACTAATCACCGCATAGAAATCCTCATCCAGTGAACTGTCTCAATGATATCAGAGAGTTTCGCCAAGTCGATGTCTCAACTCAAAACCTGAAACTACTTAACATAAAAAATGTTACAGGTGTAAGATCTTGCTCTACAAGATAAGAATCCAACGAATTAAAGTGTAGAAAGAGAAAGAGAAGAACTCAGTATGGTCTTACATGATGGTAGAAAGAAATTATCTTTCAAGACAGAGCTCTGTTGTTAAATACTAGTCAAGTCAGCTTTATCTCTACATCATGTCTCCCCACACTATACTGAGAAGTAGGGCTGTGTGGTTGGTGGATCCAAGACAGAATATATACACATGAATATATGTCTATACAATTGCTCTCATGGATAACTTAAGCCCTCCAAAAGAAGCGGTGTAAGGGAACACAGAACACAACCATTCTTCTAAAGGTAACTTTTCAAATTAACAGCTAGTTTCCATAACAAAACAAGGGTTATCATCACAGTAGACATGAGCTTCCAGCACCTCATTCAATGCTTTTCCTAATTCACAGGTGTAAAACTTAAAAAAACTGTCTCTTAAGCTAATGTACAATTTGCCTGGATAATAAATGTACATGTCTTAAACAAGAGCTTCTACAACATTCACTTCGTAGGTACTCACTGGGCGCTGCCTTAGAGAGTTAGAGTGACGTTTACATGCGCATATAGCATGCAAGGAACAGGAAATCCCGGAAAGTTTCACTTATGCGGAATCATGGTTGCTAAGAAATTCAGTTATGCAAGGATAGACTTGCTCCACTGCCTGCGGTAAGATTATCAGAGAGACTGTTGAGAAAGAAAAAAGCACGCACATAGAATGGCACTAAACAAAGTTCCAAGAAGGGAGACCTAGAAACGAGTGCGGAAGAACATACCAGTCGTCCTCCAACTAAATCATAGTGTGCATAATGTGGGCCATCTGGTTCTCCAAGTAATTTATAAGTGACCAAGTTCTCGGGAAACAGCTTAGCGGTGTCTGCCATATTTACAAACAATTGTAATTAGTTGTAATAACGAAAATAATGTATGCATGGGATTGAGCATATCAAACAGATTAACATTTTATCTGGTGTGTGTGGAATGCAGCATGAAAGTTAATCCATCTAAATCCTATGCAGCCTCTCATAAATCAAATAATTCAGTAATAGCATCGTAGAATCTAAAACGAAATGCATATCAGGGGATATGAATGGTTTAATGTATATCAATGTGTAGCTGTTCATCTAGGCCAAATTTCGTAATGGAGATTAAGTCAGTATACCTTCCACAGCCGCAGGGGGGCAGATCAAGTCCTGATCACCTGCAATCGCTAATACAGGGATACTACTTCTGGGCAGATGATCCTTGTAGTAAAATTTACCAGTACGATCACGTAAGCCTCCCTCTCGAAAGGCTGTAGTCAGCTGAATAAGAAGTTTTGCAGGTATGGTACCTAGAAGTTAAAAAACAGAGAAATTCTTTAAAAATCACTATAAATGAAGCAACAAATAGAGGAAGTAATTATCACTTGCATCATCATCTCATGGCAATTCATTAAAGCATCTATTAGTAACTCTTCAACATTTTCTTTTTCATAAGGTGGATACATTTTTTCCAAGTAAACCACATTTGGAAATGTGGCACTAAAAACTCACATGCTTAAATAGTTAAATGGGATAGAACGTTTGTACTTACAGAAGTTATTCAAAACAAGCTTTTGTAACATTTCAGGGTGCATCATATCCGCTGCTGATATCAAATCGTTAAGCCAAGATAATACATATGGCGGAC
Source organism: Nasturtium officinale (assembly GCA_963854855.1). Taxonomy (NCBI): domain Eukaryota; kingdom Viridiplantae; phylum Streptophyta; class Magnoliopsida; order Brassicales; family Brassicaceae; genus Nasturtium; species Nasturtium officinale. The sequence continues at coordinate 4,417,748 of OY978500.1, forward strand.
GTGACGAAAGAGGATAAGCTGCAGCCAACAGAGCACCCAAAGGAACAACTGGAACACTCAGAGCTTCTGCAGGATCAGCCTGGAGAAGAAGTTTCTAGTAAGTTTCTCACAGAAGAACCTAGTGGTGAATCAATTTTTTTGGAAGAATCCAACGCAGAGTGACATAACCTAAATTCACATACAAGAGGCAAAAGCAATTTGAGAGCAGAATTTGAAGTTGTGTAATCAACCGATGATGCCAAAGTTGCCACAGCTGCCAGGGAAGGTTCTCGTCCTTCAAAAGCTAACAAAATGGAATAGAAGGATCGAATGCCAGCTTAATACATGAGCCACTGTTTTCAGGAAATAAGATCTAATGAAAAAGCCAATATATAGATGTATATTAACTTACCGCAACGTGACAGCATTGCATAGAGTAGGATACCTCCCATGGAATGCCCAATTGCGAATAGTTTACCATCCTTGGGCTTGCTTTGTGCTCTTACATACTCAATCTATATAGAAAAACAACATCCAGTTCAGTAACAAATCCAAAAACGATAATGTGAAGGATTCAGAAAGATCAATATCTCCTCACCGCAGCAGGGACATCTTCTTCCAGGTAGTTATCAAAATCCCAGTCATATTGAATAATCAAATCCAGTTGCTTCTGAAAATCTTCAATGGTCGCAGTGAGGCGCTCTTGCAAGTCAATCAACTGAGGAGAAACCGACCTTTGACCATCGTCGAAAAGATTCACAAGGCGCTGTGCCAGCTCTCTGGTTTGGTAAACAAGTCCTGAGTTTTGCCTTGACTCTATCAAACTCAAGAGCTTTGATCTGATCTCATTAAAGCGCTCGTACAGCTGTGTATCATCTAAAAGCATTGCAATTTTGTCAAATAACTTAGCAGACATGAAGACTGACTGACCTTCACTAAGAAAGCCAGAAAGCCTTTCTGACAAACGCATAAAAGTTGAGGTCAATCTCGCCACAAGTTGTGATTCATCCCAAGCGGAGGCTTCACCAACGACAGAAACATCAGACCCTGGTGCATTGTCCACAATATCAGTAGACTGATTTTCAGGTGAAGAAGCTTGTCCAGCTGCACCTTTAGCAGTAGATTCTATCCGACGAGACAATTGATGAGCAGAATCCTCAACATCCTTGAGATCAGATACTCGTGTACTCAATCCAGCTCCACGAACCTCAAGTATCCAGGTCTCAAATCCCTGACCAGACATGTGTCTTGCAAAAGAGCACTGCAATGAAAACAACCGTGCTAGGAAAGCATGAATCGAAAATTGGGATCTTTTAGGTCAACGGTAAAACTATTTACTCGTATCCAAAGCGTGAATGCAGTAGACCTTAAAAACGAAGGAAACATACACTGGGAGATAGATCATAGCCAATGGCATTAGTTCCTACTCCAGATAAAAGCAAAAGCGGATGATTCCTCGTTGGGGCCTGAGAGAAGAAACAATTCTTGATCACAAAAAGAATCAAAATTGGAGATGCAGAGAATGTTGATTGGTTGAATTTGAAAACCTGAGGGGAAGGCAAGTAGCGCCAAAGAGCGAGTCGCCAATCGCTATTAGGAACAGAGACGTAATGAAGCTCGTCAGCAGTGCAAAGCGGCGGTTTCGTGGGAAGCTTTAGAGAGGAAGAGAAGGCTCTCGGTTGAAACAGCGTCGTGCGGTGACGGAACGAAGGAGTGACGATGCTGACGTGGCGGCGTAAATAGACGGTGGAGGAAGCTAGGCGAAGAGCCGAGCGGATCTCCAAAGGGAATTGAGGAGGCATGGTGGTCATTGCACTAACTCTGCAGATTTGGAAAAAAAATGGTAGATCGGTTCACTCCTGTCGTTTTAAGGATCCTCTTCATTCATCTCCGGTACACGTGGAGAGACGACCAGTGATGAAGGTGTGACTTTTTTTCTTTTGACCGCTAATATTTTGGGCCCGCGAAATTGCAAGCCCAATTTTCATTATTACACTTTGTGTTTCTTTCTCCGGTCTTTGGTGGCGCGTTCAAGACAAGGAAGGTATAGTGTAAAGGAAAAAATTCGAATCATTTTTTTTATTTGGAATTTAACTGATGGATTACAAATGAACAAGGCAAAGTTGATTATAAAAATATCATATATATCTTCTAAATATATAATTTATTAAATAATTTCAAAAATATATCTGTTAAAAATAGAAATGTGATTACCAAAAAGAAAAAGTAAACTGTAGATCTCATTAGTTATCATCTTGATTATTAATTTTGATTACCAAACAAACAACAACTGTAGATGTAATTAGTTATCATCTTGATTATTAATTTTAAATTTACTAAATATTTGTTAGATTTGATCCAGTCATCATATTGATTTGGGTTTATTCATTTTTTCTATTTAAAATTCAATTTTTTTGATACAAAAGTGTACATTGACGACCAAAAAAATATACTGTCAGAGATATTTTTGTTTTGTTTGTTATATTTGTTTCTATACTTATGACATTACTGGATCATATTGGATCAAATATCTTGTGAATAGATAAAATAATTAAATTGAGTATCTCTATTATTTCTGATCTGATACCAAAAACAACAAAAAGCTTCTAAAGCAGAGGTCGCTTTTTCTTTATGGACCAAACGCAACTTTATCTTTCAAAAATTTCCCGAGCATCAACTCCACATCTACTAATTAATGGACAACTTCCGATCATCAACTCCACACCTCTAACGCCAAAGGTACACTTTGATAGGGAGTTTTGAAACGTAGGTTGATATTGGAATTTAGCTATTCTAGCGTTCATGCTAGTGGCCATCATGTATTTGATTTTTGTATATATGTAATTGTTATATAGCCAGACTTGAAAACTTGAAAGTTCTTAACTTTTTATTGAGTTGGAGGAAAACTTGAGAGTTCTTAACTTCTCCCTTACTTTATTCGTGCATCAATTTGTATATATACTCTACAATTTATACATATTTGTTTCTCAAGTTATAGATAAGGCCATGCCTGAAATACAATTGGGTGTTCATACAATAAGATCTCATGGAGTCACAGTCGCGAGGTTCCACATGCATGACTGGCTCATTCTTCTTCTGCTTATCGTCATTGAAGTTGTTCTTAATGTCATAGAACCATTTCACCGCTTTGTTGGAGAGGATATGCTCACTGACCTCAGATACCCGCTGCAAGACAATACAATTCCTTTTTGGGCTGTCCCAGTAATACTTTATACAACAGTAATTATCTTGCAACTGCTTTATGTGATTCCTCTAGTCTTTTTACAAGTCTTTGTTTGTTTGTTTGTTTGTTGTGACAGTTGATAGCAGTTGTGCTTCCGTTTTTTGTCATTTCTGTTTACTACTTTATCAGAAATGATGTTTATGACTTGCATCATGCAATATTAGGTAACCTCTTCGTTCTTCCAATGGTGCTTTCATGTGTTTCAAATTCTTTGTATCTTCTCTTGGTTTTAATGTGTTCTTGGGTTTTCAGGGCTTCTTTTCTCTGTACTCATTACCGGTGTTATAACCGATGCTATAAAGGACGCTGTAGGTCGACCTCGTCCTGACTTCTTTTGGCGTTGTTTCCCTGATGGTATAGGGGTAAGAACCTCATCTCCTTGATTACTCTTATAATGTCATCGTGGATACTCTCTAATTGATTGAAGTTGTGATTTTTCATGAAATTTCTAGGTCTTTCACAATGTCACTAGGGATGTTCTCTGTACTGGAGATAAGGGTGTCGTCAAAGAGGGACACAAGAGCTTCCCTAGCGGGCACACGTCTTGTAAGTTTGGGGTTGTTATGAGAACTCTATGCAGTAGTATATGGTTGATGTTTTCATCAATTAGGATGCCACTTTGCAGATCACAAGACTTAAGTCATGTAACCTGCAGGGTCGTTTGCTGGTCTAGGATATCTAGCTTTGTACTTGTCTGGGAAAATCAGGGTGTTTGACCAGCGAGGGCATGTTGCAAAGCTCTGCATTGTGATCCTACCTCTACTGGTTGCAGCATTGGTTGGTGTATCCCGAGTTGATGATTATTGGCATCACTGGCAAGATGTGTTTGGAGGAGCCATCATAGGTTTGTTTTCTTAACTCATGCGTTCAACATTACATTAAACACAATACTGATGATGGAGAGAATATACCTTTCTTGCAATGTACAGGATTAACGGTGGCCTCGTTTTGTTATCTTCAGTTTTTCCCTCCTCCATACGATGCAGACGGTTTGTTACTTGGGATCATCTTCTCTTGAGAGAAAATCACTTTGATTATTAGTAACTAACACTGGTCTCCATATGGATTGCTTTACAGGTTGGGGGCCTCATGCTTACTTCCAGATGCTGGCAGACTCGAGAAACGATGTCCAAAATTCAGCAGCAATGAATCATCTAAGCGTGAGGGAAGCAGTGCTGGAGAATGTGTACGTTGATCCACAAGAGATTTCCATGGAAATATCAAGAAGCAGCACGAGGGACACCACCCGTATGCTTTAGAGCCGCTAAGTGAACACAGAGTTGTAGTGAAAGTCTTTTGTCTGTGTATTTGGTTTAGGCATTGATTTAGGTGGCCTCTAATCAAATGGCCTATATTTGTTGGAAGCCCTTTAGCTAGAATCAGAGGCCCAAAATTGAAAACGATATAGACGCTAGGAGAGCTTGAACCTCCGACCTTGTGGTTAACAGCCATTTGTCTTAAATTTACCGGTTTAATTTGTTAAATCGAAACAGCAAGTTACAGTATTAAAGATCTCATACCGAATAACATCAATTATACAATGCATATTACGGAATCATGACAAGGTGTCACTAAACAACTAACATTGTATGAAACTGATAATGGATTTAAAAATACAACTCTTTTGTTCAATGGCATTGGCATGGATGTTACATCAATACATCTTTCTTTTTTTCTTTGTCAAAAGGTAAAATCCGAAAGAATATTTGTGGGGATCGAGGCCCATGCGTCCCTTACAGAATGACCCAGGCCGTTTCCTTAATTTTAGGATATCAATATTTTCTTATTTACAGTTCACATCCTTATCTCCATTTGAGTATCCAATGATTGTTCTTTTCTATATTTTAAGGCCTTTTTTTAACGAGCTAAAATTTATAATATGAGTCATTTAATTTAGGCTTTTGATGACTTTGTCCCATGAGAGTTTTACTCTCTGTCTTGGATTCCTCTTTAAAGTCTCTCTTGTTCTCCTCCTTTTACTTTAAACTTTGTTGAATTATGGAGAATCTTTCTTACTTTGTAATAAAAGAACTCTTATGGGATTTAGACATTAATATGTAACCATTTGAATTACTGTGTTAGTTGGTTTTCTGGTTAAGTAGCTGTTCAGTGGAGAGTATTAAATTCGCTATTACACTCCAGTGCAAGTAATCGAAAACATTATTGAGATGGTTCATTTGCATAGTAAATTGTCTTTTTATGCAAAAACATTTATTAATTCCTGATTAGTTTTTTTTTTCTTTTTTCTGATAAAACTTTAAGCCCTCGTTATTGTTACTATTTGAAACTCAAAGTGGAATACCTTTCTATATGATGATGGCTTAAAGCAATCCCTTTTACTTCCATGAGACACACCCTTCATCTACTCGCAGGAAAAGATAGTTATTTGCGTTGTATACAACGCATATTACATTTTCATAATTTAGGACATTTGAAGTGGCGATCAATGGATGACGCAGAAGGTGGCGTTGTGATGATGTAACTCAGTCTAATCTGAGTAGTGCGGTTAAGTGAATGGCCAGGATTGAGAGAGGCGTAGACCTGGAGCCACTAACGGGGCAAATGGAAATATTACGTAAGAGTGGAGGGTCAACGTATAGATAGATATAAAGGTGTTACCTTTTTGTCTATTTATTCACTAAAAGTAAAAATGTTTGACAAAAAGTGAAAAAAATGTTTACGACACTATGAAATCGAGACACGTACCTGTGGCCACACACCAACCATATGCACGTCTTCTCCTCAGTTTTTTTTTCTGGCTTCTAATACCTTTAAGTGCCTTTCATAATTGTTTATGAGATTTTTATGATCAGAAATGCTACACCACTGAGTTTAGTATACACGTTGAGATTTATTAATGAATCGGTTGAATAAAGATGAGTTGGGATTTGGAAAACGTGTATGTGCGTTGAGCGATGAATGAATATCACAAATAGCATACAAAAACATAGATATGAGTGTGTACAATATAAAGAGAGCGTACGGCGACATGACGACCAAATGAGATGGACCCAATTATTTGTCTACTCATCCCCTAACATCCAAATCTATATTCATTGCTCGCCTCATTTTCTTTTTGTTTTTATGTGCAAAAGTTTTTATGGAAAAAATAGCACTAAGTAGTGTATATGTAAGATGAAATGTAATGACCATTAAAGTATCCAATTTCTAAAACATAAAAATATGAATACCATTTATTACTGTATAATGAAAAATCGAATAAAAGGAAACACGAGGAAAATTTATACCGATTTTATGTATATTTTTATATGAAACAAATAAAAGAGAGAAATTTAGCAATTGGTGTAGTGAGAAAAAGAAGGAAGCTACACAACAATCGAAGCCAAGACTATTCCACTATCATTCGTGTACGTGTCTTTCTATGCATTCCCTTCCTATTTCCTAATACGCATTTCACTAATTAATCTACTCTCATCATCTATATTAATTCCAACAACCATGTTTCCTCTTAAAACCGTAAAAAGTGTTTTAGGGAAAACATACTTACCGTACCCAAGAGGCTCGGTGATCGAAGTTATTTATAAGTTTTTTTTCTTCTTTTAATTTCACATTTACCCTCAACGTCAAACTAAACTCCAAAAGCTTCCCCAAATCAATCAGTTGAATATCATTGCTAATACACAATCATATTACTTTTTATATAAAAAGAGGGGGAGGGACATAACCTCCTTGACCCTTTATATAAGACCCACTCATCATTCCATCCTTTTACACATCGCCTACCTATTATATCAATCTTTTTCTTCTTCTTCTTCTTCCATTTGCTGCTTTAATTAACATATATTCAAAAGTCTTTGCTTCCAGAGGTCAATTATGGTGTCTGCCGAAGAAGACGACGGTCGAAGAAAAAAGAGATGGAAGGTGTTTTATATATGAAACAACGATGACAACATTTGATTTGATGGATGGCTTGAAGAAAGATGGGCTTTGCAATAGTTTACGCTCTTTCATAGAAATGTAAGTCTGGGGAGAGCGAGGTTATTGCATTGCTTGCTGCTGGGGAATTGAAGGTTACTGGTCCGATTTTTTTTTCCTTACCCGAAAAAAATCATTCTTATATCTCTTACTTAGTGTTTGTTTGTATGTGTGTTTTTTTTTAATCCATGATTATTTTTATGTTTTGTTATGAAAAATGGAGAGTGTCCTTGTAGTGATGGTATCAAGTATCAACTATATAACAAAAGTTACGTTTGAAATAAATAAAAAAAATTGTAGCAGCGTTAATCAAATAGTTTTTATGAATTGAATGTTAATAATAAAACAACTCTTGGACGACGTTTCGTATTGGTGAGATTAACCCAAGAAAATCAATTTCGAAAAAGGAAAAAAAAAATTCATGTTTATACAATTTGATTGAGTTAAAAGGCTCATCATGTAAACGGGCCTATTTTTAAGCCCTTATTTTGTTGGTTTGTTAATAATAACCCGATACAGTTCTCCAAATAGAGAGATTCAATTGGATCCACATGACAAGAGTTAACAAATAACAAGTAAACCCTCTCCACTCCTTCAAATTCCAAATGGGAAATTACTCAATTGGAGATGAGACGTTGCAAACCGAGACTAGAATATAAAAAGCTTTTCAACTCCTTGGAGTTTGATAATGGCCAACTTGTAAAAGAACTGGATGGGATTCAATTTTTGACTTCAACAAATTAGGGATGAATCTTCAACTAATATACATATATCATCCTGTTTGGTTAAAAGTCACTCATATTTCAGAACATCTCTAAACGTAATGAATGATCGCCCTCATTGGCTCGTGAAGCGATGTTTGGTTTAATTGTAGAATATATAAAGAAAAAATCAAGCCACCTACTTCTGCAAATCCTCCAATTTCTTTTTTTTTTTAATGTAAACAAAAGCATAACAAAAAAAATTACAGAAGGAAACTGCGAAGAAGATTATTGAAATAATGTTCTCTAATACATAAACGAAACCAAAATTACAAAGAAACAAATTGTATATTCAAAATTTACATAACGAAATCTAAAAAAAAAATGAACAGACACTTGAAAAAGGTCTCCTCTCACATCTCAGATGAGAGACCTCAAAAACATCCGAGAAAAAAGGGACGGTCAAAATCCAACCAGCCAGCCACCGTAGATCTCTCGAAAGGAACAGTGAATCACCACCGTTGGATCTTCAAATCTTACTCAATGAAGAGAAAAGCATGAGATCAAATCCCTTCCGACGCGGCGCTGCGTTCGGGAGACGAAATCATCGGCGATCAAAGCAGATCTACAAAGAGGACAAGTGAAATTGAGATGGTGGAGCCATCCTTCTAAGCACTGCTTATGGAACACGTGTCCACATTCCAGCTTCCTCACTTCTTCACCTTCCTTTAGCTTCGATAGACACACCACGCACTCGGAGCCACCTTCGTCTGAGCACTGGTACGAGAAGAGCCGATTCAGGCTTAGCTGATCGGCGAGTACTATGATGTTGGCCAGTCCTGACGCTATGGAGATATTGTCAACAGGGAGATTAGGATTGGTAGCGCAGATGCGGAGGAGGAAAGAACGAAGATTATTGACAAAGACGGCGATGAGAGAGAGAAGCATCAGAGGGATTGAATCCGAAGAGACGTCACTGAGCTGACCTTGTAGCCCCATTTCTTCTTCTTCTTCTTCTTCTTCTTCTTCCCTCTGCTAATTTTGTATATATAGCTGTATTTGCTTAACCTATTACACTGTATTATTAATAAATATATTAAATGTAATTGGTCAATATATCGGACGGATACTTAATTTGCTTTTTATTTTATTGCTAAACAAATAAATTATTGATTTAAGAATTATGAAATTTATTTCATATCTTAAAATTAATGTGAGAATATTCATACAGTAATCTCTTTTCTCATATAAATAAATACAATAAATCATATGATTGTGAACTTCTAGTTTATCTAAGTAAATCAAAAGGCCGAACAAATCTAAATAAATCAAATGAGCTTCGTCATAAATGCCATATCTTTTTATACATGTGATCTGGTATTTACATCATGTGATCTTTTTACAAATCTGGTTTTATACAAAACCAACATCGGTTCTTTCTCTTCTAAATTCTGACCCCTAATTTTTCATACATGACCACAATATAATATCCTTTAGTTTTCAGTTTTGTTTTAATATCAAAAATATTTACTTAGTATGTAAATATCTGAAATCATAAACTTTCAAATTCTGTAATTTCTAGATTTCTAAATAAAATTATTTATTTCCATAAAGGAAAAGTGTAACAAATACATGATTCCCACAATAAAATTAAAGAAAATTGAATATTTTGTAAAAAAAACTCAAACAAATATTTAACTGTATGACATTATAAAGATGCATAGATAATAGATTGGTAGACACCGAAAAGTTGAGTGCAGTCGGTCTTAAAGTTGTGTGATTGTATCGTAAAGAATTAAAGCATTTACGATCATATCATTTGTAACGTATGTTATATATTAATTTCAACGGAAAATGTATGTTATTAATTATTAGATGTATTTTGCAATTAATAATAACAATAGGGTTGCAAGAAAAAATTGTGAAATAGAATAGTTAGTGGGCGGTGTAGATGTTTAATGGGCTCTCTTCTTAATATAGACGGAGTGCACTAACTTATTTATTTTTAATATGACATTTTTTTATGGAGAACAATTTGTTGAACTGATGTAGATTTTGCACAATCCTTGATAACTTGTTGTCTCACCACCTTCCATATTTTATATGTCTGAGTCTGAGTCTGACCCCCAAAAAATCATATCAATTATACGGTTTATACCGTACACAAATACTTTCCAATTTTTAAAACGAGCAAACAATAATACAGCGGACCAGACAAGATCAGACATTTTTTTTGAAAAAAGAAACATATCAAATTGCGATTATACTATATTCTTAAACTGGATAAATATTTTTTTAATTTTTGTTTCTTTTAGGCATGATATACGTTTGGAAAATGGTGAAGCTGAATATTTTTTTAAGAATATTCCTATTTTATAATTTTTATACTTGAATTGGTTAGGACAATAATAGTTCAAACTAACAATGATTCGGAATCACAAATTTTATCAAAAAAATGTGAAGAAACAAAATGTTTACCACCATCAATGGTTATACATGATATATATGATGACATCTACTTTTAAAAGTATAAATAATTGAAAAGGGCTACTCGCGTCTACTTTGCATAACATTTCTTAATGTAATAAATGAGAATCAAAGAACAATTATGATCATAATGAATGACATTTAAACAGAAGACTGAAGGAAGTAACAGTAATTATGTATCAGAAAAAAATAGTGGCACCTCATTTTTTTGTAGTGTAAACTGTAAAATATAATTATTAGTTTTGGGTTATATGTTATTTAAGAAACGAACGTGGGAGAAAAGAAATCTCAGTCGTGGCCGTCCAAAAAGATCTGGGAATCCACCGATTGATTAAAAAAGGGCACAAGTTGGGATTAAGAAAGTTAATTAACACAATAATTAGATAACGAACAAAAACCATATAGTGATAATACTCTAAAAGGGAAGTCATAAAGTGCGATTGATGAAATATATGTATTGTCTTGTATATCATAATTAGCAAGGGTTTAATTAATGAGTAATTACCAAGTCCGATTAGATGAGCATTGTGTGGTGTCGAAACATGTAATAATAAAGTAAAACAAAGAGCATCTCTCGATTTTTTTTACTTGGAGAAGAGGCAGGTTACGGAGAGGCCATTCATTTCAAGCATGATGTGGCTAAAGGGAAACCACACAAGTTTAAATAATTGTGTTGAAATATATGGGCAAAGTAGCCGTCATAGTTGAAAGCAAGCAGACCAATCTTTATTGGATACTCATTGGGCCTTTTATATCTATGGTATGGGCTTAACCATTTTGCGTATAGAGCTTCAGGCCTAGCTCGTTATAATTGATAATTACTTTTGGAACAACAAATTAATGGTTTTCCTTTTGGCACTGTATAACATTTTTAGGTCTCTTAATCCAATAAAATAATAAATAATTATAGTGGTAATAACGGTTTATTAGTGTTTTATGATTGTTTGGTCTCTCAAAAATGTGGAAGTGACATAAACACATGCAATACTTGTTGTGATGTCACTTGATTTTTTATATTTAAATAAGTAAGTTCCCAAATATGTTACTTCACCAAATCGATTGAAAATGAAAAAGGATCACATGGCAGTTGGACTGCTCTGCATGGATCTAATAAAAGCAATTGGTGGTTGATGTAGCATTTAAAAGTAATGGACATATATCTCTGACCTAAAAGCAGCAATATTTTTATTTGTTTTTGGGTTAATTTAATCTCAGTAAATACTTAGAAATATGTTGTTGTTGGTGGTGGCATTGCAAGACATTAATGGGGATCGTTGTATATATATTTTGATTACATGTGAAAAGATCCAGTTTTGACTGTTCGGAGAGTAAAAAGTTGTTTTCAATTATATAATTCTGTTTGAGCTTTGACTCAGACAACATAAGTATCTTTAATTATCTTTAAGAATAACCAAAAAAAAAAAGAGTCCAAACTCTAGGGGTTGGTTGTATCAGTAATTAGGAGCATGTGGTGGATCAGTCATACAAACCATAATTAAAGTCGTCCGGACGGATCAGAAACAACATTGGACCACTCTTTCTACTTGTCTTCATATGCTAACACTTATACTTGAGACTGACTATTTTGAGGTTGTCCTCACATTATTTCTAGATGTAGACCACACCTCTCTCTCTCTCTCTCCCTCATTTACCATTTACCATTTACAACAACACTTTACGATCCTAATTTCAACACAGTAGATTGTCGTCAGAACATTTAGTAAATGATAGGCTTATTTGTTAGAATTCGTCATAACTGTACGCTGAAGACTCTCACAGGTGTGTATATGCTTTATTACGAAAGCATTATCACGCTATTATTGGTGTCAAATTGATATGATATAATGTTAGCTAGTGGTAATATATACTTGTAGCTGTAAGGCTTTTTATTCTTCCAATCATTACCACCCCAATGATTTCTAATATCATCATTCAAAATTCTTAATCACTCACTATCTCATTCTCATCATTTTCTTTGACTCTAATCATTATTCTCTTTCTATCTCACGCTTTTCTTCTATTAATTTGCTTGTGATTTACCTATATTTTAAACCCAAGTAAACTATCATATAAAAACATTTCGTTTTGTGTTGGATTCAAATCCCGTTGTTTATTAGTTGGTTATTATTACTACTGTTTTTTTTTAAAGGAGAGAGGAGGGGGTAATATTGTAACAAATTACAAGTGATGTCTCCATCTGCATGGTCTTCTTACAGGAATGAGCTGTTTATCTTTGTTTCTATTCAAATTCAACCTTTATCACATTTCATTAGTGTTTTAATCTTATTCCAAGTGATGTGATTTTAATTGGGAGCTAGATGACGTATGGTTGTAGTTAGGGTCCATTTTCTACATTTGTACATTTATATAAGCATGCTAGAGTTATTATGATGATTTTACGCACAGAGATGTATGTATATCACCCCACTGCTTAATTATCTCTTAAATTTCATACTATCATGACCATCCCCTTTTCTATCTCATTCAATAAGATAAAAAGAAATGATTATATACTAATTTGAGTTGTTATTCTCTGCTTCTTCTTTGTACTTTTGGGAATATCTGTCAAATCAATTACTTAAATAAGAATACTAATAAATATCGCAAGTGATGTATGTTTATTTTGGTTGCATTCCTCAACAATCAAATGAGTTGTTGAAAATCATTCCAAGACCATAAATGTTAACTTCCTCATAAATTTTAGTTTTTTGTTTTGATAAAAGGCTTATATCTTATGTTATTTTTTCTCGCAATTTTTTCTTACAGACGAACATAGTGGAATGTGAATTAATTGTCGATATGGAGCATATTTTTTTAATACAATTTTTAATGATAAATTTGGACAAACAACATTGGATACACACTTTTATGACTACCGATGGTAACTACATAACAAACGATGCAAAACAAGCAAATCAAACAATTAAATGAAAATGTGTTTAGTGTAAAGCAGATCAGACTGAAATTATCACAATTTTTTTTTTTAATAATAACTATTATAGATGTAGTGCAGTCATAAATAATTATCAAATTTTAACTTAAGTTTTTCTAACACTATAGATATGAGAAACTAATATTGTTTCATTCAAAACTATACTATTCGATAAAATTAATTAGAAGAATTTTTAAAATTCCCAAGTTTTTTCAAAAGTAAAAAAAAAACACACTTGATTCACCTTAATTTGAGAGATTCCGTATAGTATCTGATTTATCTAAAAAGATTTATGTATCGCAAATGCATTAAAATCGACTGTTTACTTTTTTTTTTTTTTTTTTTTTCACACGGGAGCATAGGAAACGTGGACAAAGGTGTAAATAGTGGAGGTCAAAGAAGACATCTCATATAGAAATGTCATCATCATTCATAGCTTATAAAACCTATGTCATCACTCATATCGATATAAAAATATGAAGAAGGGTACTTGAGGGAATAAATAAAAAAAGGTAATCGTGGGGAAGGAAAGCAGAGTCGTTTTCAGATCGTGAATAGAAGCAGAAGCTGAAACATATCTAATTCCTCTCTCCTGACTTTGACCGTTACTCTTCTTTTTTTTTTTATCCTTCATCATCATCATCATCATCATCATCATCATCCATCTTTCTACTCCGATTCTTACTTCTTCTTCTCCTATTTCAATCAATCTCCACCTCTCTCTCTCTAGGGTTCTTCTTCTTCTTCAGGTATGCCAAATTGATCTCTTCTGTTTTTATTTTTTATTTTTGAGGGGTTATTAATTTAGTTAAGTCTTCTGGTTTTTATTTTCATGCCTGCTTTTTACCTCTGCAAAGACAGACCCTTCTCTGTCTCTGCTTGTACCTTGTACCTTTCTCTCCGTATACACTCCTTTGTCTGCCTTTTCTCTTCTCTCTTTTTACCTTATCCTCCATCGCCTATGTTTCTTCTATATCTCCTCTTTAATCTCTTCTCCTCCTAAAGTTTCTCTCTTTTTTTTTTTTTTTTTTATCAGCATACTTGAGAAGCTGGGTTTGGCCATGGAACCCAACGGCTACAGAAAAGAAAAAAAGAAGGAAACTAATGACGGTGATGTTGAGACTGATCTTGATCCATGGACTGCATGGGCTTACAAGCCTCGCACTATCTCCCTTCTCCTTATTGGCGCATGTTTTCTCATGTGAGTCATTTTATTACTTCTTTCTATTTTCTTCTTCTCCCCTTTTTTTCCCAATCTCTGCTTAAGAAATTGGTTTTGAATTTGACTTAGTTGGGCAAGTGGAGCTCTTGATCCTGAAAGCACTACATCTGATGATCTTGTCACATCTGTTAAAAGGTTTTCTCTTTCCTTCTCCCAACCAACATCCCATTATCTTTGCTGCATTTGAATCCACCAATTGACACTAGTCTACTATGTTTATGTTTCCTTTTATAGGGGAGTGTGGGCTATGATCGCTGTCTTTCTTGCTTACTCTTTGCTCCAGGCCCCTTCAACGTTTGTTACCATCTCAGCTTTTTTAGTTTATTCAGCTTCTCTTTCTTCTAATATAGACAGTGTGGATGGTGATACTTGTTTGATGTGTCTTTAATCTATTTATTTGCTTTTCTGAAGGGTTCTAATTAGGCCCCATCCTGCAATCTGGCGCTTAGTTCATGGACTGGCCGTCATTTACTTAGTTGCCCTTACTTTTTTGCTCTTCCAGGTTTATTTTTCTCCCTCCCTTACTTGCATGTGCCTGTGATTACAGCTCTTATGAATTGTTGTTCTTAGTGAGCAAACTCTAATAGTTTCAATACTCTTCCTCCCAGAGGCGTGATGATGCTCGGCAGTTCATGAAGTTTCTCCACCCTGACCTTGGAATCGGTAATGCTATATTATACAAGGAGGAGCTACAACAACATTCATGGTTGGCCATTCTTATTGAGTTTGTGTATGTGCAGAACTTCCTGAGAGATCATACGGTGCTGATTGCCGTATTTATGTGCCTGATCACCCAATAAACAGGTTTAAGAATCTTTATGTATGGTATCTTCTCAACAACTCTTCTTTATGTTAAACAACTATCATATCATCTATAGGCTTATACTTTGGTTTAAATTTCCTAGGACACAGTTTTTGACGAGTTTTTCTTGGCTCACATCTTTGGATGGTGGGGTAAAGCAATTTTGATCCGGAATCAGCCACTTCTGTGGGTGCTATCTATTGGTTTTGAATTATTGGAGGTTGGTCTTGTCTCATTTTCTTATATTTCAGTTTCAATTTGATAAATACAAGGATATGACTTCCCTTGTATGACTAAATTTCTTTATATATTTATCATCTCCAGCTTACTTTTCGGCATATGTTACCAAATTTCAACGAGTGCTGGTGGGACAGTATTGTTCTTGACATCTTGATATGCAACTGGTTTGGTATGATTCTTAAGCCTCCTTGCCATTCTATATGCTGTGCTTCTAGGGTGTAATGTAGAGCTGATGAACATTTCATAATGTTTTAATTTTGTTAGGCATCTGGGCAGGAATGTATACAGTACGTTACTTTGATGGTAAAACATACGAGTGGGTTGGCATTAGCCGCCAACCTAACATTATTGGGAAAGTAGGGTTTGTGCAACCTTGAACGTGAATACATATGGTCCTAGCCGTTTTACTAGTGATGAAAATTTTGCTTTTCTTATTCAGGTGAAAAGGACACTAGGGCAGTTCACACCAGCTCATTGGGACAAAGACGAGTGGCATCCGCTGCAGGGACCTTGGCGTTTTATTCAAGTTCTCACTCTTTGCATCGTTTTCTTGACAGTGGAGCTGAACACATTCTTTCTCAAGTTTAGTCTATGGATCCCCCCTCGAAACCCAGTGATTCTCTATAGGCTGATCTTGTGGTGGCTCATAGCAATACCAACAACACGAGAATACAATTCATATCTTCAAGACCGGTAAAGTCATAGTCACTGTCATGTTGATTGGTCTTAGTTGAGAAAGAGTTTTGTATAATTGGCAGTTTTGGTTGTTCACAGGAAACCTGTGAAAAAGGTGGGATCATTCTGTTGGCTGTCACTGGGGATATGCATAGTAGAACTTCTCATCTGCATCAAGTTTGGAACTGGTAGGTGTTTGCTTACACATGCTCTGCTTTTATTTGTTTATGGTTACAGTTACGAATTGTGTAGAGTGTAAACTTTGTTGTGGGGTGAAAAAACAGGATTGTACCCAACAGAAATGCCATTGTGGGTAATGACACTTTGGGGAAGTGTAGGACTTGGTCTTGTGGCCTTCTTGCTGATTTGGACATGGAAGATTCAGAAGATCCTTGCGCTAAAGAGACGCTAAGTTGATATTCTTGTTGCAGCAGAGACGAAAGAGAGAGGTGAGACAGTCGAATGCCATTGTGGTTTCTTTTGATTTATTTTTTGTAAATAGGGAGAAGAACAATGTAAATGCAATTTTCTTTAGGGGTAGTGTGTGTGATATTTAACATTTACATAGCTTCCATCAATTCTTTCTTGCATTATAATTGCTTTCATCTTTGTTCAATCTGACCAACATGTTTGTTTGAGTGGTAAAACATATTGATGATTTAATGATGATTTTGTTACCATTCACTCCTTTAACATGAAGTCAACGCCAATGAGCGTTATTTCTCCTGCTTTTGAGATTGTTTCTGTTGCTGCCAAATTTTAACAACATTATTGTGCCTTTACTGACATTAATGCCATTACTAATGAAAGATTCTATTAGTACTAGTACTATTTTAACAGGCTAACCATTCAAACCTTTTAATTTGACTATCTTAGTCCATATTGCCTAATTAATTTTTTTACTTATTGATCTTATCTTGAAAAAGAATGAAAAAAAAAGAATAAAAAGAGATTTGTGGATAATAATAATAATATTAGATTGAGTGAGTTGCCGTGCCGCCCAACATCTCACATGTGTTTTTTTATCTTTCTTAGGTTTTGCAAATTCGTAATTTGGCATCTTAGACGACAATATTGACTATTTTCCAACATCATATTATATGCCAACTTTCTAATAAAGCCAAAACCCAAAAAGATGTTGTCAGCAATCTAGGAATATTCTGACAAGAATATGTCCTAATGGAATCTCGAGTCTTTAATGGGTTTCGAGCTTTTAACATTCTAAACTAGCGAAGGCCCAAATTATTTTTTTTGTCAATCAAGGCCCAAATAGAATTTACCCGTCGAAAAACGCAATGAAATGAATCTGGAGAAATCTGAAGACTGACTCAAAACAACATCTGTAGGGTTCTTCCTCCATCGAGTCTTGATCTCCTCTCTCAAGCAGGTATTTTCAATTCTCCTTTGGATCTTCTTTACTAGTTTCGATTTCACCATTTTTTTTTTTAAGATCTTGCTTAAAGAGCTAATAGCATCTGTTGTCTGACATTAATTTCACCTCTCTGTCTTTGCAGCCTACAGCTTCCGATTTGACTTTCGCCATGTAAGCTTATTCCTTAATCTCAATACCTTTTTTTTTTTTTCTCTTACCAATCATGTTTTGAGTTGATAGATAGATCTCTTACAATTTACTCCCTTTTGTTTTCGTCTCTGAATTTCAAAAACTGGAACTATTGTTTCTTTTAGATTGTGCTCTATAGTGTGTACTGAGCTGTTCATGAGGATCTCTGTGCCGCATTATATATGACTTATTAGTTTCTCTGGCAACTTTTCTTAGAGAATCATTTCTATCCATTTTTTTTCTGGCTTATGGTTTTTGCATCCTGTAATCAGAGCTTTATCTTGTAACAACCTTCTGGTCAAAGATTGATCAACATCATAACAGTATTTTAATTTTCTTCTAGTCTTGAGATTTGACTGTAGAACACGATTATACCGGTTTAGTTATTCAATAACCATTGATGTTTTAATCCTTGATGTATTATGGTCTTTGATTATTTCAGGGCAGATGAAGAAGTTGTTGATCCAAAGAAGTACCTTGAGGAATCTTGCAAACCAAAATGTGTGAAGCCACTACTCGAATATCAGGTGCGCTATTGTCGTTGTGACTGTATGTGAATTTGTGTAATAAGTTTTATACGGTGATGTGTTTGTGAAGATCATTGTTGAATGATACAAGCCTTGTTGTGGCTCTCAGGCGTGTGTCAAGAGAATCCAAGGTGATGAGTCTGGACATAAGCATTGCACCGGCCAGTATTTCGACTACTGGCATTGTATTGACAAATGTGTAAGTAGTTTGAATTATGTTTTTTTTTTTTGCTGGTTCGCATCTTCTTCTATAATTTGACAGAGATGAAACTGGATTTTGGATCTTCAGGTTGCACCAAAGCTGTTTGCGAAACTAAAATGAAAAGAGGCGAAGCTGGTTACTCTATTTGTTTTGAGTTTGCTAAATGTGGTTTAAATTGATATATAAAATGCAGTGGATGTTCTCAACTTTTTAACTGCAAACCAGAATGCCAAATGGCTCTGCTTCTCGGGTTTTGTTTCTATCTCTCAAGTTTTTTCGCTTATTATATTTTGTTACAGAAGCTGTAACTGTGCTACTTAAGTAATTGCACGCCTAATAACAAGAATGTACCTTTTTTCTCGGTCATTATTTCTGTAGATAAAACACCCGACACATCTTTATTAGTCTTGGAGTTTCAGGTCTTCGTATAACAAGAGTTATAGCGCACACCGAAGGTCTATGCGTTCTGAAAATTATATAAAAACTGAAAGGCTCGCACATAATTATGTTCAAAAGTGAGAACTATAATCCAAAATATAAATGGTTTTGATGTTGAATTTTCGATCTACTTTTGGAGAGAAGCAGCGTAATACAATCCAATGATGGCGTCAACAAGATCTGTTTTTTTCTTCCTTCTGGTGACGTGATAGAAGAGATAATATAGTCTGGACTCTGGGGTAAAGTCAAATGTGACTCTGAATTAAGGTACATTATTTGCATTTAATATAGCTGCCACATGTAGAGAACAGTATGGAGAGTGAAATCTATGGCCCGCGGCTGCTGCATTTAAACATATAATCTATTCATGTCAGTGTCACGACTCTCCCCCGTCCTTATTACACTACATCAAATGATTCTCCCATTTCGCCCTATATTTAAAGGGTTAAAAAGAGTCTTATACTAAACCATCACATAGCCATGAACGGCGGAGACGGTCCTTCTAGCTATGCTCGCAACTCTTCATATCAGGTTTCCATAGTATACATAAAACTCTTCCACTTCTTCTTTTTTCTCTTTCTAAGCAAACTAACATGTTACTTGTGCGTGTACTGTAGAGGGGAGCCATTGAGGCTGCTGAAGCACTCCTTAGGAAGGAGATCAACACGCGGATCGAACTCACCAACCACTCCTTTTCGTCTTTTACAATCGCAGACTTTGGATGCTCCTCTGGCCCCAACACCATCCTTGCTGTAGACATCATTATCCAAGCCCTCTACAACAAGTTCAGCTTTTCTCTGCCTAATACTAAAGCCCCTGAATTTATAGTCTTTTTCAACGACCTCTCGCACACTGATTTCAATGCACTCTTTGCTTTGATCCCTCCTCAACGCCCCTACTTCGCTGCAGGTCCACTAACTTTGCTTAGTTTATTATTTTGGCACAAGTAACTCCACATAATGGTCCATAGCTTGCAGGTGTCCCTGGCTCCTTTTATGGAAACTTGTTTCCCAAGGCATTTCTCAACTTGGCCTACTCCTCTTGCGCTCTCTGTTGGCTCTCCGTCTTGCCACCCGAGCTAACTGAAAAAACCTCTCCTGCCTACAACACAGGCAAGATACACTACACAGGAGCATCAGCAGAGGTTGTACAGGCCTACTCCTCTCAGTACAAGAAGGATATCAAGTCGTTTCTGCATGCCAGGTCACGGGAGCTCGCAGAAGACGGGTTGGTGGCACTGATTGTGCCTGGTGTACCAGATGGGTTTCTCGATTTTCAGGCTTCAACAGGATCCGAGTTCGATCTGTTGGGTTCATGCCTCATGGACATGGCCAGAGAGGTAATGGGTAATATTCCTTGAGAATAAGATCGTATGACAGGGTAAACTAACCTAAAACACTCGAATGTGCAGGGAAAAATAAAGGAGGAGGAGGTGAACAGTTTCAACCTCCCCATATATTACCCAACCCCAAAGGAGCTGGAAGACATCATCAGAAGCAATGGAGAGTTCAAAATCGATAAAATGGAGACACTGGGAAGCATGGACGCACATGACACCATGCCTGAGCTCGACTCGAGGGTTCTGTACCTGAGGGCAGTGCTGGAAGGTCTCATTCGCAGCCACTTTGGCCACCAGATCATCGACGACTTGTTTGATCGCTATGCTCTCAAACTTGCTCATTCCTCTTTCATCCTCCATCCTCAAAACCACAAATCCATCATGATCTTTGCCATTCTCACTCGCTCTCATGACATCTGATATATGTTCTCCATTTTGCAATCTATAAGCAATGATTTACCTTATCTATATATGAATAATGTGCTTTACACAGATCCTATGCATCACATAGTCTCTACTTTGAAATAAAAGATTCAAAGAATTGATTCACTATTAAACAAGATTTCAATTTCATTCAAGAAACATGACAATGAGATAGTTACCCATCACGTACTCACAGGAACACATGACATAGTAATAGTATACACAACAGTTTATTACTCTCAATGTAACTCACTGCCTGTAGTATCCACCGCCTTGGGGAGGAGGAGGGTATGGGCTTTGAGCATTATAAGGAGGCCGAGGCTGCTGTCCCTGGGGATCATAGTACGACCCTTGTTGCCATGATGAATAAGGCTGTTGCTGGGGCTGAGGAGGGTATGGTTGTGGCGCCTGGCCATGAGGAGTGTGGTACGGGGGAGGTGGACCGTAGGGCGGAATAGTATAGCCAGGCCTTGACAGCTGCTCAGGCGGCCTATAGTATGGTGCATGTGGGTGAGGATGAGATAGATTCTGAGTTTCTGGTGGAGAAGGTGAACTTGAAACCGTTGGTTGATGCACAGATGGGTATGGACCGGAGCTTCTATGATCCTGAAAACTCAAACCAGACATCTGTCGTTGCACATCTTCAATCATTTCTCGGCATTGGATACTCCTTGTCATCACAAAATCACTGCACTGCTGCTTCACATTCGTGATTGCATCCTGTTGAGACCAACAACAATGTCTCAGATTGCAGGAAAGTGATTTTCATCAATGGCGTGTGAAAATCAGAAATGAAGAGCCATCCCAGACAAGTGGCATAATGAAGTCAAGCTTAGACAATGAAGAGCTTGCGACTAAACACAGAAAGGAACTCACTTGGAGAGTAACATAGAACTTCAAACCCTCATTGATGTTCTCCTTGATCTCTCGAAACTTGATTATAGCAGCTTGAATCTGCTTGTAGCACTTCTCCTTGGATGCTGAAGAACGAGTAAACACAGAAAACAAATAAGTATGAGCAAAATAACTAAAATACAGGAGCATAACAAAACCCATTACATCAAAGTCGAATGTGCAACTCTAATCATAGATTACTTCAACCAACATATAGAATGCTAAACACAAAGAACTTTGATCCATCATATTTCTTAGAATATCTAGAGAGTTCAAGCAAGACAGAGCAGCTTGATCACCTTTATAATCTTCAAGATTGAAAAGAGTTGAGAACTCTTCATTTTGAGCCTATATCCAAGGAAAGAAACCCATTGAAGAGTAGTTAGTTTCTACTAGCAGTGAAACATAATAATTTCAGTCTTAGTAGAAGCTACCACACTAAATTTGTTTGGATATTGATTACAATCATCATACGTCTCCATGTTATCAGAAAAGGATGAAAACCATAATGAAATATAAAGTGGCACTATAAGGATGGACAAACTAGGTAGACCTGAATTTGCATCAACAACTGTTCTTGAACTTCAATGTTTTGGGAAATATCTTCACATATGTGATCATACTTTGATATCTCTTTTCTAAACATGTCTTCATAGGAGCCTGTGGATGTCATCAGCTTTGGCAGTATGTCATCCTAAAACCATTATCAAGTAAAAGCCTAATGAGTCTTTGACTCCAATACCAGACAATAATCAGGAAAGAGAATGATGACCAATCAATAGAAAATTTTCACCTTTCTTTTCATCTCTTTGAGCATATCTTCAAGACCTGCCCGCTGAGCACCAAGATTTTCAAGTTGCCTCTGTGGAAAAGGGAAGTAAGAATATGAGAATAGTGATTCACAAAAGAACTGTCCAAATCCCTCCTAAAACCAAAACTACACAATTGCAGATTTCAAAAGAGATAGGAATACCAGACTCTGCTTCAGAGTTCCCACAACAGCATCCTCTGTTGCGTCCAGAGACATTATTGGCTTCGCAAGAGTAGGGACAGCAGACTCTATCTGATGATATAAAAACAGCAATTCACAACCTCTATGAATTAGTATAAAAGAGTTGAGTGTGCTATAGCTGATCCTAGGGTGTAACTTAAATAACATGTACCCGAAGATTTCAGGTACTAGGATAACTGAAATGAAGACCACTAAGAGACAGCTTCAGACAGCAGTTTGAGTCTCAAAAGAAAATATTTACTAGCATATATTAAAAATAGGAAGTGCATACCGGCCGTCGATCAAGAATTGACATGAGGGCAGAATTCTCTCTGACAGATCGTTCGATCTTCACGTCACTTTCTCCAGCTTGTTTCAAATTAGCTGCAAACCGATTTAACCTATCCTGCAAGTTCTTTGTCAGTGTGCTAGATTGAGGCCTAGTCCACCGAGTCCCAAATTGACTTCTGAACTGAGCGTCTTCAGTTGCTTCTTTCTGCAAGAGCTCTTCAGTGTGGACCAACAGTTCCTGATTGACCCTCTTCAAATCTATAAGTTGCTGGACTTCAGCTTCCAAGCCCGCTGGACCACCACTAATTTGAACAGCTTCTACATCTTCTTTAAGATCAGCAGGAAGAGTAGAATTACCATCCACAGCAAGAATAGAGTCTGGAAGATCCATCTCTTTGAGCCTTACTCTAGTTAGTTCACTTGCTTGCTGTAATCTCTCTGCTTGAGTCCTAATTACATCATCGACCATCTCAGTGTATCTAGAGAGAGCCTTTGCACTACTGTCTGGAACTAGGACCGCAAACATTTTCTCCTTGCTGGCATCCAATATCTCAGTCATGTTCATTGGCTTAACCATTGAGAAGGTGGGAAGTGGAGACAAAGAAGCAGGAGAAGGAACTCTCATGAGGTAGACTCTGTCGTTTTCCTTGATAGCCCTATCCAAATTGGTATTAATGCTCACCTCTAATGAGTTCATCGATTCTAGAAGCTGAGGAGGAGCCCCCTTTGAAAATTTCTTTGCTTCTGCCAAACGGCTAGCTCCATTCCTCAGCCGTGCGATTTCTTCTGCAATTTCCTCTTTCTCATGCAACTCTATTCCATACCTAAAACAAGCTTCACTATAGAAAAGTGCTGCTTTCAGTTGCACATGAGAAATCCAGCCTTTATCAAAATGATCCTTCAATGATGGAGAGACAAGCGCAGCCAAAGCTTCTTCATAAAATATGCCAACCTGATAACAAGCAAATAATAAGTCCAAGTTCAATCGACAGATACTCTACCAAAAACGAAGCAAGATTTTAGCATATATGCTCAATAACCAATCCGGGTCTGAAGAATCTATTAAATCAATTCTAAGATCTTTGAATCCAAAAATGTGCACAAGATTGAAGGCTTTTAACGAAAGAGATGGAAGATTTTAGCATAGACGCTCATAATTTGATGCTACACTAACCTGCCTAGAAATTTTAGCGGAAACACCAGGAGTGCTTCCTTTAGCAATAGTATTTTCAAAGACACATTCCTGAGCCTGAGCCACCATCAAGCGTTCCAACATGCCCACACACTCCACCGAAACGTCCACGGTGGTGCTGCTATGTCCAATCGACGCTTTCGGGGACTCGTTATCCCTCAAGTACGCAAACGCCCCTGCTGCAGCAATGAAGGCATGTGAAGCCTGACGACGCCCATCTACGGTGGTGCGATCGTGACTGAGTCCAATTTGGCTGTAGGTAGCACCGAGATTGAAGAGCACAGCGGCTTTCTCAAGATGAATATTCTGCTGAGATGCCTTTTGCTTATGCTTGAAGGCATCGAACCATACGAAAGCGATGGCGTTGACGTGATCCTTATCAGGGGAGATAGGAAATCGCGTCTCCACAAGACAAAGGGCTTTGTAATACGAGATGAGAAGGTCTCGCCGTGCGGGCGGAGATGGCTCGGTGACGCGTTCCAGACTGGATCGGAGTTGCTTCAGGGTCTCTAGATCGTCATCTATTAGCTGAGCCTCGCGCTCAGAGTAGGTGAAAGTAACGTAGTTGCGGAGAGGACGGTAGAGGTCTAAGGAGTTTGTCTTTTTCTCATTAATGGCGAGCATCACATTAGAGAGCGCCGAAGAAGCCATGGCGGATCAAAAATCCCCTTTGATTGCTCTTCCGATTTTCTCGTTTCTTAGATTCGATTCTTGGTTTCCTTGATCCTTATTGACTAAGGGAAGAGGATCATGACGGATCCAAGAGACGGCACCAAGTCCTCTGATCTTGTGCCAAAACGGCGTGCAGTCTAGCTTTGAGTCGACAGTGCTAATTAAACAAGGTACAACGATGCTAGGAAAAGTCTATAAGATGGGAAATCAGTTAGACTTTTTTTTTTTTAGAAATACATCGTTTGTTGACATTTTCCTGTAAAAAGTATGCTACTCGTTTTCCCATATATACTAACGCAATCTCAATATTTTTATACTAATCTCAGTATGCGTTGGGAATTTTCTACTGAAATTACGAAAATATGCAATAAATATCGAATTGGTGGGTGTGGACTGTGGTGGAGCATGGACATTAACAGGATCAATCATCAATATGAATGATGGGTGGGGGGGGGGGGGGGGGGGTCTCAAAGAGACGTTGGTACCAAAAAAAATAATGATATGATTAAACAGTATAGGTCTACGATCATATAAGATATATATCCGTCAAAAGTTTTTGAGCATCTTGTCGTTTGAGACTCCATCAGCTACAAGCATTGAGGTTATCTCCTGCAACAACACAAACCGATAAAGATACTCATTCATCTTCTAAAGCATTTAGGTTCCCAGCAACAAAAACAGTGCATACCTCAGCCATTTGTTTCTGTCCGCACAGCACCGCTCCTGTGGCCTCCGGATTTGAAAGTTGTTTGGCCCTTGCAAAAGCAGCCTACACAACACAATATATATATATATATGTTAGTTTGATCCACCTTGAGTTACAGAAGACTTGAATAAGGAGCACATTTCTCAATCTCACCTGCACATATCCGGTTTCCCCTTTCCACCCATCATCTGGCTGTGATAATACTGGCACAATTTTGACACCCGATGATTCCCACTCTTTAAACTTCTCCTACAAAATTGAGAGCGGTTTTTTAGGTAACCCTTCTATAGATCAAATCAAGAGTGAGAGGTAGGCTTTGCTCAAAAGATGTTTCCAACTCAAACGCACACATTTGTATCTACTGACTATAAAAATTGCAAAATAACAGAGAGAAAGAAGCAAACCTGGTAAGCCATCCTTTTCAGGTTCCTAGCCCCATAATAGAGTCTTACGTCGGATCTTCTATCAGCACCAAATCCTGACTCAATTAGTGAGCGGATGGGACTGCAGAGACAAGAATAAGAGAATTTAGATTAGATAACAAAAAAACAAAAAAAACAAAAAAGCCACATTAAAGGTCCACGGCACCTTTGTATAGGTTGTAATTTATACTCTTGCAAGATGCAACTCAAAAATAGTTTCAGCGTATCAACAACAGGCGATCTCTAATTTCAAAGCCAGAAAATGAACTAAGCATCATACTTAGTTAATGGAGAATATGAGCAACGAAGGAGCAATCAAACTTGAAGTAAAGAAGACAACTGTAGCAATCCCCCAACAAGGTAGGATATGAAATGGAAAAAGCCCCAACCTAATACCAGATCCAGTAGCGAATATCAAAACTGTAGGATATTCCTCAGGAGGATCAATCAGATCCATGTCGAAACCATTTCCCATCACAGGACTAAGCTCCACAGTTTCCCCTTTCTTCAACCCGCAGAGAATCTCTGCAGTGGATCCAGCGATGCTCTTGACCAAGAATTCGAAAGCACCGCGAGAAGCAGCAAAGGATGGAGGAGAAGCGATTGCCAGAAATGAAGGTTTCTCGACATCAGGAACACGGAGCTGGAGATACTGACCGGCTCGCGTGTGTGACGCTACGAGATCCGGGGAGTTAGAAATATCGATTGAGATGTGGAAAAGCGATTCTGCGGCTGATTCGATAAGAGAGAGAGGAGCTGGGGTCCAGAGAGCGGCGTCCTGGCGAACGGCGGCGGCGGATACGACGGAGGCGACGCGGCTATTGCGGGAGAAGTGGAGATGGCGAGTAAGGGGAAGTCGGCGCAAGATAAACATGGGAGAGGGAGAGTGGCTAAATTGCGCATGGGTGACAGAAGGCGCGAAAGACAAAGTGGACATGGTAGAGAGTGGAGAGTTTGGGCTATTTGATCGTCAATTTTAGCCGGCGGTAGAAAAGGACGGCCCGATTGGTTCGGTGGCACGAGGAGTTTTTCTATGCACACCTAATTTGCAACCTGGTCCTATCTTTCGCCACGTGGACGCTCAAGAAATCATTATCTTCTCCCCCGACCATTTGTCTAGTATCAAACAATAATGAACATTGGACCAACAACAGGTGAACAGCATTTAGTTATATTATGGGGAAATTTCCAAAAAATATTACCAGCTTCGTAACCATTTTCAATATTGTACGCAAACTTTTTTGTTTTTTTGTTTTCTGTAAAAATTGATGATATAATATATATACTTGAAAGATCACAAAATCATGGAATTATTAGGTACGAAACGTTTTCGAGTAATAAACCGATACAAATTGTTGGTGTCCAAAAGTTTGTGGATGGTGATGGAAAGGTAAGAAACGATGGTGAAAAGGAGGAACATGAATTTAAAATCAGACTAACCTTTCGATATTTGCTGAAATATATTATGATTTTATCATAACGTACATATTTTACCTTATCAAGATAAAAAAATATATTAATATCAATAGAAAAATATTAACCACCCAAATAATTGCCAAATGTTTTCAAGATCTCCTATATGATGATTACAATTGACAAACAATTGAATAACAACATGCATATATTTTTATTGTTTTCGTGATTGGGATATGTAATTTCTTTAACGGGGTTGGGAAACTTCGTCGAACGGAGACATGCAGGCATATCGCAAAATCCCACACCGCTTTGTTTGACCTTTTCCACACAAATTACCCAAATTTGCAGTTTTTTTACATTCTTTCTTTCTCCATCTCCGCCTAGGCTGTTACTGTTCGCCATGGAAGACGCTGAGAACACCACCAAGGATAGCTTGCTGCTATCCCCGGTAGACATAGTTGAGAACGTGACATGGAGAGATCTGCGAGACGGATCATTCACCACAGAATTCAAGAGGCTTATCTGCTTTGCCGCTCCTATGGCAGCTGTTGTTATCGCTCAGTTTATGTTGCAGATAATCTCAATGGTGATGGTTGGTCACCTCGGCAATCTTGCTCTCGCTAGCGCTTCCCTCGCCTCCTCCTTCTGCAACGTCACTGGCTTCAGCTTCATTGTCTGTTTTCTCTTCCTTGTTTTTTTCTTCTTTTCTGAATTGATACACTTATCTCTGTTAACAATTACCATAAACCATTGAATTTGCGCTCCCTCATCACTTGATTATTACTTTTTGATGCTAGATAGGATTGTCATGTGCCTTAGATACTTTGTGCGGTCAAGCTTATGGAGCTAAGCTATATCAGAAAGTAGGTGTTCAGACATACACAGCTATGTTCTGTCTTGCATTAGTTTGTCTCCCTCTATCTCTCATTTGGTTGAACATGGAAAAGCTTCTTGTCTTCCTTGGCCAAGAGCCTTCAATTGCACAAGAAGGTGGCAGATATGCTGCCTGGCTCATCCCAGGACTCTTTTCTTACCCCGTTCTTCAGCCACTCACTCGCTACTTCCAAAACCAGAGCTTGATCACACCTCTCATCATCACCTCTTGTGTTGTGTTCTGTCTCCACGTTCCTCTCTGTTGGCTTTTGGTTTACAAGTCAGGGCTTGGAAATGTTGGAGGTGCCTTGGCCCTCAGTTTGTCAAACTGGCTCTATGCTATTTTCCTTGGATCTTTCATGTATAACTCCTCTGCCTGTTCTGCGACGAGAGCGCCACTCTCCATGGAGATATTCGATGGGATTGGTCAGTTCTTCAAATATGCACTTCCTTCTGCGGCTATGGTTTGGTACTTCACTTTTCTCTGGGCCTATTCACTTCTCAATGTCTCCACAATTTTTTAAAAGATTCTTTTGTAGGTTGCAGCCTAGAATGGTGGTCATATGAACTCATAGTATTACTCTCTGGTCTCTTACCCAACCCACAACTGGAGACTTCTGTGCTCTCTGTCTGGTATTCATACTTGCATCCACATTTCAATTTCTTGCCATAATCTTGAATTTTCCAAAACATGATATTATTCAAACTATGTACAGTCTCCAAACAATTTCGACTTTGTATTCGATACCACTTGCGATCTCGGCTGCAGCAAGGTTAGAGCTTTAGTCACCCATTTGTAGCACATAAAAGCTGAAGCATACTTGCTATTCATTTGAAGGAATCATATGGTTTCTTATATATAAGCGGATGTTTCTTGTGCAGTACAAGAATCTCAAATGAATTAGGTGCTGGGAACTCTCGAGCAGCACATATTGTGGTCTATGCGGCAATGTCTCTTGCAGTAATGGATGGATTGGTAGTGGGTACATCTCTATTAGTCGGGAGGAATGTTTTCGGCTATGTTTTCAATAGTGATAAGGAAACCATTGACTATGTTGCAAAGATGGCTCCATTGGACTCTATTTCTCTCATACTGGACAGTTTGCAAGGGGTTCTCTCAGGTTCAAGACTTTTTCCTAATTTCTTTACTCAAACAAAAGCTATTGTTGGATTTTTTTAAATCTTTTTTTATTTCACATAGTATAACACAGGTCTAAGTCTTTATGTATATTCTGGTCGTGTGCTCTTGTTCTGTGTCAAACTATCCAAAGCTATACTCTTTTCATGGTTGCAGGTATTGCAAGGGGATGCGGATGGCAACATATTGGGGCTTACATCAATTTAGGAGCTTTCTATCTCTGTGGGATACCCATTGCAGCATCTTTGGCCTTCTGGATTCATCTGAAAGGTGTTGGCCTTTGGATCGGAATCCAAGCCGGTGCCGTTCTGCAAACTCTTCTGCTCGCTCTCTTCACGGGTTGCACAAACTGGGAGAACCAGGTCCTTTGCTTTGACTTTTGTTAATCCTTGTTTTGTGAAATAAATATATGCATACTTAACTGGATGCATATTTAAACTCTAGGCCCGTGAAGCTAGGAAGCGAATGGCTTTGGCCTACGGGTAACTTAAGACGCTGCAGTACAGCACTTACCGAGTGAGAACTTAGCATCTAAAGGTTACACAAGGACCATCTGCTCCTTCGGTTTAACCATGTTGGTAGCAGTCAAATCACTGTGTTACGTTGGGACTAGTGGTAGAGCCGCAAAAACATTTTTTGTAATAATAATGAATGATTTTTGAGAGTGACAATAAGCGTCACTCATCAATAGTTGTTTTGATCAACTAAGAACCCTAAGAATCAGATAAAATGCAAAAAAAAAAAACCCTTCTCCGTGTTATCTACAAGTTACAGAAAAGAATAATGATCAAACTCACTGACCTAATATGGAAGATGAATCTTCGAAAGGAGGAAAATGCTAACTGATAAGCAGATATTACAAGACTTAGCTCAAAATAAAATCTAGCTGTTTTAAAAAGCGCGGGGAAACAAAAACCAAACATTCTTGGCCTGTAACAGAATTTAGAATTTCCCAAGATTCGCTTCCCCTACATAAACAAATCATAACCGCTTTTTTTCTTGCTTCTTCCATCTTTCTCTCTATCCTCTACCTCAAAAATCCATAAACAATGGCGAACATCTCGTGCGCTTATTTCAGAGCCATATTTCTCAGTGCTCTTCTCATCCTCTGCCTTGCTCCTCCCTCCTCCGGCGTCCCTTTGGAAGAATTGGAAAGAGCCATCTCAGTTCTCCGCGTCAGAGGCCGTGCTCTCTTTGCCAACGCTATCATCACCTCCGATCTCCTCTTCGATCTACTCTCCGTCGACTCTCTTACTCTCTTCGCCGCCACAGACTCCATGCTCTTCTCTCTCGACATGACTCATTCTCTCCCCTTCTACGTTTCTACTCTCCGCCTCCACTCCGTACCTCTCCGCCTCCCACTCTCCGATCTCCGATCTCTCCCTAATGCCTCCTCTCTCCCAACGCTACTTCCCTCTCACCGTCTCCTTCTCACTAAGCATGCTTCCTCCAATGACTCCTTTTTTCTTGACGGTGTTCAACTTCTTCTCCCTAGTTTGTTCGATGGTCAACATATCGCCGTACACGGTCTCGCCGATCTTCTTCCACTCACTTCCTCTCCGTCTTCCAAACGTCTCGTGGTGGATTCGTCGGCAGAGTCACCGTGGTTTTCAAATCCAAGATTTTCTCCGGCACCAGAGCCATACTTCGCCTATTGGGATCGTACACCAGCAGAATCGCCGAGGTTTGAGGAAGTTTCGCCATCGCCACCGTCGTGGGGAGAAGATTTGATCGTAGGGGATGAAGGAGGTCCGTTAGATTTGGGAAATAACGGCTTCTGATTGACACGTGTCGTAATCTGTAATGGACGCAATTACGTGCGAGGCTTGTACAAAGACCCAAGTCCCTTGATTGTATTTTGAAATAAATAAATCTGCGAAATTTCTTGGTGCGGTTGATCATTGATTCTGAATCCTGGTTTTGTTTGAATTCCCCAGCGCTTGAACCGGAATTTCATCGCTTGTACCAAATGTAATCTCTCAATGAATGTATACGGCTGAGTGAGCTAGCTATGTATACGGGCAATTTAAGGAATACATAAATCAAAGTACAAAGGCAAATCTTTCCTACAAATTTCACCATAGTTCACCTTACACGATAATACCAGTTTCGTGAAGCACATTCATCAAGAACAAACACATTAAGACTTGACAACCTCCTGAACAACCTCATTATTAATGTCTTCCTCCACAGCCTCTGTGGTATTAGTTGCCTCTTCCTTGATGTTTCCATCTCCTCCCTCTTCCAGTAAATCATCCATTATCATTTCATCCTCCCCACCATTGATATCCTCTACTTCATCTTCTTCCTCTTCATCTCCACCTCCTCCGGGTATCTTCCTCTTCTTTGGCCCATGCTCCATCCTATGTGTCTCTAATTCCTTATCCATTGTTTCCTGCAAGTTCATAGCCCCGTTGTTTGCTTTCCTCGCATTCCTTGCGTTTTGCCACCTCTCCAACTCTTTCTCTACGTTACCCAGATATTGCTCTTCTATCTCTTTTTGATACTCACTCACCTCTTGTCTCCTTGCAGCCTTCCATTCTAAGAATGTCTGTGCCCACACCTCAACAATCACATATCAATATCCCATACCATGTATCTTAAAACATTTATTCAAGAACTATAACACCTTACCTGCTCTTTCTCTTGCTCCACCTCAGTTGTATCTTCTTCCAAGGGCTTCACTAGTGCATAGTATATCCGTGGCTCTGCTTTAGTCCTGAGACAGCCGACCACACAAAATCAAATAAAATAAGTTATAGCACAAACCTTTATATCAGCGAGCAATTTCTACCTATGGCAGGCCATATAGCACCAAACATTGCCTTGCCCATCAACATTTGTATGCACGTGAATGGAAACTTATCTTTGTCTCTATAAAATTGTGAATATGCACACTTTTTGGACCGAAATTAAAAATAACCTGCAAACCAAATACATAGCAAGCCCATCATTAAGATTTACCATGCAGAGCAAGTAAGGGTACGCTATAAAATATATTAAAAAATTTACAATAACAGCATCTCACACTACCTTATAAAATTGCTAAGTTGTTTTTGGTGCTCACTCCACTGAAGGAAAAGCAGTTCCAGCTTCTTTTGTTCTGCTTTAGCAGCAACACGGGCTCGAAGAGTCTGATTGACCAAATTAAATTATGTATATCAGATCATTACTACAGAATATGTCCCATCGAAATAGTATGTAAAAAAAATAGACCATAGTTAGTGGCTTACAAGATCTCTTCTCCTCTTTTCAGACAGATTTTCACGCTCTTGCAGCCTCAGTTGTTCACTTTCTTCACGAGCCTTTTGCTCAGCCTGTACCGGTAGAATAGGTAAAGGTGCACACACACTGTTAAGACATTGTGGTACTAAAAATGAAATAAGAGCACCTCAGGACATATAATGATAACTAAACTTAACATCTTCGCAGTATTATTATCTTCTCCAAATTGAAGGGAAAGAAGACTCAATTCCAAAAGATAAATCATATCTAGATAAATTTATGATCTTCTATACCGCTACTCAAGTCAAAGAAGCTGTTGAAAGATGCCGTATTGGACTTGGATAGAAGAAGAAGAAGATGATCAAATCCAAATACAATAAAGTGATGTTTCCCTCAAACAGTAACAGCTTTGTAAAAGCATCTCATATCTGGTTTTTTAGTTCACGAAACAAGAAATGTAACTATAAAGTATGTAATGTACTTACCCTCTGTAGAGCAGCAGACCGTCGGGCATATGCATCTGTTCCAGAAAGTTGCTTGTCTTCTTTTCTGAACTTCTGCAGAAGAGGAAAAGCATCCACAAAAATGAGAACACAATAAGTTGGATAAAAAAGATACATCTAACATGAATCAAGCTAGCCAAGCCATGAGAGAGTAGAGAACATGAGCAAGAGCTATATGTCCATATAATTCTTAACAAAATACCTCCAAAGTCCCAAGAAGATTCCCTAGCATTCTTCTGTTCCTATTAACCAACTTAGGATCCTCATTCTTGGGTAAAACCCTTGGCGAAGGCTCCGGCAATGCAAAAGCTTCAAAACCCTGATAAGCGCACGACAATATTGAGTAAACAGTCACCTCTTATAAAAATAGAATGTGGGATTGATTACCTTCTTGTTCCCTCGTTGATCTGCATCCCTCTGGTACCAACTTCCACGATGCTGACCAGATAGCTTCTTGTCATTTTGATCAGAGCTCTCATTTTCACCAACTAAAACCTGGGTTCCATTGCCATCAACTGGTATATCTTCATCCTTACTAACAACATCTTCACCATCGACCTAAGTTTCCCAAAGAGAGTTACGAAGCCACTTCTTCCGACCCACTAATAAGAATGCATTACTTTTCAAACACAAAAATTACCTTAACAACGGCGGAAGACAATCTCCGTTTAGCAGGAGGCTCATCTTCTACGTCATTCCTCTCCGCCTTCAGAACAAAAAAAATCCGATACTCAATCAACACAATTTCTTCCATCTCAAAAGAAGAGAAGTTGATGAAAAGAGGAGAGAAAATTACAGGTCGAGGAAAGGCTCGGCGGCCTTGGTTGCGAGGAGCGGCGCCTGAGAAGCCTCCTCGGCGGAGTCCACGAGGGTCACGAAGCCTCTCAGTAATCTGAATCAGTATATAGAATAAACAATCGCCTTCAACAGAGCTTTATAAAGTGAGAATGAGACTGAGGCTGAGAAAGTACCTCGCGCTGCTGACGCTGAAGCTCATCGATCTCATGCCGTAGCTCTTGAGCGGTCTTCTCCAATGCGGTGTCCCCCATCGTCGCCGCTGCTAAGAAATTTGCACGAAACCCTTGGAAGAAGAAACTTATTTCTTTATATGGGCTTTAACAGGCTTCCTTCAATATCCCGTCCACTATTACTTCAGAAAGAGAAACAAAAAAAAGAAGGAAAAATCTATTTTTAGATAATAAAATGTGAAAGTATAGTATTAAACTTTAACTAGTTAAGGATCCGATCAATTATATATTTAATTTAAGTAAAAAATGAATTGATTAGAAAACAATTCAATTTGAAAATTGTAGATATACCAAGTTAACACCAAATTTTCACTTGCAACTTTGATTTCTAAAAAAAACTCGTGGTGGACAAATTTTTACATTATAAGGATACAACCCAAAAAAACACATTTAGAAGGAGAAAACCGAGAGAAGCAAAAAGCTATATTGCAATAAATATTTCACAAGGAAACAGAGTAGTTATCTAGTCTGGAAGTTGAGAGTTCTGATGCAAAAGGCAAATATGAAGGCAAAGAAGACAGTGAAGCCAACAAGGACGGCAGCAACAGGTCCCATGAAGTCTGATTCAAAACCGTATTGATCTTTAATGTATTGTTTGACAGTGAGGCCAGGTGCACCACCAAGAAGAGCGATGGGAGTCTCTACGTCACCGTATTGAGAGGTGATCAAGCCATATATAGTCCAAGCAACTGGAAAAATCCAATAATACCAGACCCACCACTTGGGAATTTTGGGTCTAGGGATGAAAAATCCAGAGAATAGGTTAAAAATTCCATAGAAGGCTGATGCAAAGATAGAAGCGACTTGTTGGTTAGGCGTGAGGGATACAGTCATCATGCCATAGTAGGTCCAGTAGAGGAAAGAGAAGTAATTGATGAAGATGAACCACAAGAACTTGGAAGCTTTCCACTCGAATCCAACCATACCGTAGATGATAAGCGAATAGTATGTGGTTTGAACCAAGACATAGGGTAGCTCAGAAGTCACTTGGGAGATAGCATAAGGTATAGCTGAGTACATCCCAGCTGCTTTTTCCCTATAGAACACTGTCCGTTCCACTGCCACCATTGGTTGTACGGTTGAGCAGTTGTTTACTCCAACGAATACAACCGCTGCATAGATTGCACCGATCACCATTGTCAGGTCTTGTACGTTTGATCTATTACCTCCTATTTTCCAGAAGACAGTACCGATCATGAGAGATGTTGCCAAGGTGAAGATGAATCGGACAACATTGTAGTCAGGAGATCTCCAATAGGTCCACCATTGTTTCCATAGACATGATTTGAACTGTCCCCATGTGTTCTGTGAAAACTGTGTCGCAAAGTAGAGATCAGAGGCTCCTACCGGAGGCACGCTCAGTTCTTGCACCAAGGCCTTATTCCGCCTGTGTCAAAATTATATATGTTAGTTAGTTAATTCAGTTATAATCATATCATCAACAAATACATATTGTTGTTATGTTCACTCACTGGCATAAAGCAGAAGACTTGTATAGCTCGGCAAAGTCAACTCCAAGATTCAACTCCGCCGCAAGGGAGATAGCTTCCAGCATCCAAGTGGCCGGGTTGTACTTTTCCGGAATCTTTGGCACTCCAGGAAAGGTTTCAAAGTACTCAACAACCTTGTGGGAGTTTCGTCCTAAGGGACCTGAGTATATCACATGTCCTCCTCTCTTCATCAGTAGTAATTCGTCAAACGCCTCAAAGATATCAATGCTGGGTTGGTGGATGGTACACACAACAGTTCTCCCTGTGTCCACTGTGTTTCTCACCGCTCTCATCATAATCGCAGCAGCTCTAGCATCCAACCCTGAAGTAGGCTCGTCCATGAAGATGATTGAAGGGTTAGCCACAAGCTCAACCGCGATTGTTAATCTCTTTCTCTATTCTGTGGAAAGCCCTGTCACACCTGGTAAACCCACAATTGCATCTCTCAGATCCAGCAACTCCACTAATTCCATCACTTGATCCACAAACATCATCTTATCCTCTTTGCTTACTTCCTTAGGAAGGCGAAGGAAGGCAGAGAAGATAAGTGATTCTCTTACAGTAACTTGTGGAGAGTGAATGTCAGTTTGTTCGCAGTAACCAGAGATTCTAGCAAATGTTTCTTATTTCTTTGGGAATCCAGACACTCTGACGTCTCCTTCTATGTATCCACCTGTTTTTCTTCCGGCCAAAACGTCCATCAAAGTTGTCTTTCCTGCACCACTCACCCCCATCAAAGCCGTCAACACTCCTGGCCTAAATGCGCTTGTCACTCCTTTTAAAAGTTGCAGCCTGGTTTCTTGAACTCCTTGGTTCCTCATTTCCTGAAAAAATCCAGTTTTAGTTTTTTTTTTCATTTATAATACTAAAAATGATAAAAAAAAAATTCAACAGATTCCTAAAGGATTACCGCAGGCATGTCAACAAAGTATTTAACGTCGTCAAATGACATAGCTAGAGGAGTGAAAGGAAGAACCATTCCTTTCTTGGTGCTCACATTCTTCATCTCAGTCTCCTCTGTTTTCCAAAATAAAGTGAGATAAAAGAGTAAATATTTTTTTGTTGGTTTTATATAATTAATGAATTCTTAAAATTAATGGAGACGAAGGAATACTTACTATTGGATCCATGTTTGCCTGTTTGTTAACCCACTTCTTCTTTTGGAATGATAGCTTGAGCCTTTCCAAGGGCTGTTTTGTTATTATGCATATATTGAAGACATGTTAAGATTTTTGAGCTAGTGACAGCAAAAACATGATCGCACACCAAAAAGAAAACACTTACGGTCAAGATAAGTAAGTGCCAATGTAAAAAGACCGTTGAAGACAACAGTAAAACCAAGCAAGCCTCCAGTTCCTATCCAATACCAGTTCTTATCATCAAATACATCCCACATATTAAGTACAAGGCCTTGTTCCCAATCTCGTTGTGTTGTCTGAAGACTGCATTTCGCCACAAAAAGTTAATAGCTAGCTACAACTACAAGTATAGGCTGATGAGGTTCTAGGGGGAAAAGAAAATTGAAGTAGAGTTACCATTTTATCCATCCATCTAGGAGCAAACAATTCATTGACACTGACGGCATTGAAAGCATATGAAAGAGGAGATATCCAATAAGCCCATCTCCACCAAACCGGAATCTCACTTCTAGGAAGAAGGAAACCTCCAGTCAAGAACACTACTAGCAGAACAAGCACACCTCCGGTATTGGCTATGGTCATGGTTCTACATATAGATGCAATGAACCTAAAAATCCCAGCGGCCACTTGTTGGATCAGAAACACGATTAAGAACTGTTTGAAAAACCGGCCTGCATCAAGTGCAAATCCTATAGAGTAATATGTCACAGCCATCCACGCCGTAGACTCGAAAATGGAGATTGGAATCCCTAACAAGAAAGTAGGAAGCGTGTATGTCCATGGTGGAAGAAACAAAAGATCCCTTTGCTTGTAGAACACGGGAAGTCTCTGGATCGTCATGGCCATTTCCGCAAGACCGTTAAACATGTTGATGATCATTGCGAACAGCAGTGCTCCGACGTACACATTGGCGTCAATCTCGTTCCTTGTGTTCATTTCGGTTCTAAGAAAAAGGGTTGACGTGATTGCAGCGATGATGATGATTTGGACGGTTTTGAAGACATAGAAGAAAGAGTTTCGCTTCATGAGCATCCACTCTTTGTCCCAACAGCTTTTGAGAAGCTCTGTTTTCGTGATTGAGTACTTGTCAAAGACTAGAGCGGCTTTTTGGCCTTTAGACTTGTCGAACGGTACTGATAGCTCGTAAGAAAGCTGATTTCCAACTGGAATGTCTTGAACTTGCTAGCGAACTCTGACACTGGAATGTATCTATAGGGTCTGCTCGGTTCAACCCAATACTGTTTTTGATCCTTCTTAGAGGTAACCTGTTCCACACGTAATCATTAGTCATTTTCAGATTCAAATGAGAATGGCAAAGGTAGACAAACCGATAATATTATTCACCTTTTGCAGAAAATCAGCTGTTCCTTTTCTTTCTGGGCATGTGAACCCAAAGCTCTCAAAAAACTCTATAGTGTGGTCTCTAGGTCCCTGGTACACAATCTGACCCTCCGATAATAGTATTATATCATCAAATAGATCAAACGTCTCAGGAGCTGGCTGAAGAAGAGATATGAGCACGGTGGCTTCTGTGAGGTGAACAATCTGTTGCAAACATTTCACGATTTGGAAAGTCGTGGAGCTGTCAAGACCGGTGGATATCTCATCCATGAACAGTCTTAGTAGTCCCAACGATCATTTCACCAGTTGTCACACGCTTCTTCTGACCTCCTGAAATACCTCTCATCATATCATCTCCAACTATAGGGTCCTTGCAAATGTCAAGCCCCAGAATCTATTTTTATCAAAAGCTTCGTAAGTACTATTGTACATTTGTAACATAACAGGACTACTTGAAGACTAAATTGCACACCCAAAAAAAACATTTGGTAAGTTGAATTATCATAAAAAACTATATCCAACACCCTAATATGCACTTTGTAACTAGAAAACATAGTCATTCTAGTAGCATTTTTTTCTTCATTTCTAGATAAATATAACAGTTATAAGGATGAGAGGGACTGACTTTGAGAGTGTAATCAGTGATGAGACTACTCTTGACGCCTTGAGCAGCAGAGGCCTTCATGAACAAATCAACATCGGCTTCCGGAAAAATCCCAGCGTCCTTTTCTCTTCTTGCCAGCTCATTTAAAGATCTACCATAGATTACAAATCAGACTATCCAATCGACCAAATAAAAAACACTGAAAACAAAAAAAATGTAATTGAATAAAAACATACCATAACGTGTACCAACGCCTTGACACTTAGCAGAGAAATCAAGTCTCCTTAACAGTCATGATACCAACATGAAGATCGTTCCTGCTAATGTAAGCAGAGGTTTTTTTTTTTGGTGTAAGTAAGCAGAGGTTTTGATAGGAACAAACTCGTTGAGACGGTAACCATTATAGGTTACATCCCCAGAGATGTCAAGGGACTTGTCAAGCTTACCGGCAAGAGCCAACAAAAGCGTGGTCTTCCCCGACGAAGGAGGGCCCAACAATAGTGTCATCCTTGAAGGTTTGATGATCCCAGAAACATCTTTAAGAATAGTAATCTGCGCTTTCTTGGCAAGCTGTTAATATCCGTTCGTTGTCTTGCTCGGCGACTTTGAAGACCATGTCGACGAACTTCTGGCGCTCTTCGCCGTCAAGCTTTGTGACGTCGACTTCCTTGTTGAGTAGTTGGTTACCGTAGACGTCGTCTTTAACCACTGCAGGCATGAGACTGGTGCGGAGGCGATTGTAGGTAGGGAGTTTCTCGATGGCTGCCCATTTGAGTGCTTCTTCGTCTTCGTTGACTGACGTGGTACGTCTAGAGCTTGCATTGAATATGTCCTCTATGTTTCTGCTGGCTCTGCTCATACTACGACTTATGCTTTGTCGCATACTCCCGCCTCTGCTTATAGCATGAGCTGGGTCGTAATCCATCGTTAGATCTGATGAATCTTGATCCTGATTCTACTAAGGCAAATGCTTCTTCTTGTTGTTTCTTTTGGACTATAGACTGATAGGATCCATATGTGAATAGCAACGGATTATATGTAAATTTGGTTGGAGAAAACAGAGCAAAAATAAGTAAAAATTTGTCGAGTCAAAGACAACGAAGAATGTAATGGGAGAGGGAAGTGATGTGTTTGTCTGTGCCTCAGCAACATTGAGAGAGAGAGAGAGAGAGTAAGTAAGAGAAATGGTGAAGAGACGAGGATAAATAGGAGGGACAACAACTTTTGCAAACTCCCTTCGACTCCTCTGTTGATTCTATTACAAAAAAAAAAAAAAAAAAAAAGAAATCCCCACTTGTTTGAGTTTCTAAATTTTGTGATTATTTTAGTGATCCATGCAATAATGAAACATCTTTGAACAGAATTGGCCATGTGGGAAATGAAGGCCGCTTAATCAATTATACTCTTCTTGATATAATACGTTTTTTGTAAAAGGCTGGTGCCATATGATGTAGCTGGTTATAGTCTTTCCTCTCCACCTTCTCTCGTAAACAACAGAGAGGGTGGATTTGTAAAATTAGTAAAGATTAATGGATTAAAGAAACCTAAGAAGAAGATGATTGGCTATGTACAGAATGACAGCTATGTACAAAGTACAAACCCTAAATCAAATTTTATCTTTTAGCGTGTTTCTGCCTCGGTCAAATCGGTCAGGCCCTTGGCCATCATTTTCAACTTTATATTAACTGTGTGTTTCAATGTTTAAAAGCACGTGTTTGAAACTAACAAACGATTATATTTAATTTTGAAATATGATATTCTAATAAACGAATTTTGTATGGGCAAAATAAGGGCCTGGATTATCGAGGAAAAAGAAAAAGAACACCTGAGTCTTGAAGTGAGAATTAGATGTGATTAAATAAAGTATGGTAAAGTACATACTATTATTTGATGGATCTGTAATCATGAGTATTAATAAACACTCCACCACCAGCTCATGACTCAAGATTCCCTCACCCTCTCTCGATAGTTTCAACTTTCAAGACAAATATAAATGCTCTTATTAGTCTATCAGACCATCCAAAATAATCACTTCTCTAATCATCCGCATCGGTCATTTATCATCGAGTCGGGTTTGGGTCGTTTATCCAAGTTACGCAACAGATATAGAAACGAGGAAGCCCATGTAGAAGATTAGTATTCATTTAGGGCCCATCAATTAAGGACCTCATCGCAGTCTATTAAGACACTGCCAACTGTGAACTGTGAGTGAAAGGTGAAGCAATGGTAGGACCTTCATTTTTGTGAGGTCCCATTAGTTTTTTTTTCTTAAAACATTTTATTGATTAATAAAAGGTTTAAATAAGTATTATAAGTTATGATAAAAATTTAGAATTTAACATTGACAGATTTAATATGTTTTTTTCCTTTCAAATTCTATTAAAATATAAAATTATAAAAAGAATTACAAAGTCGAATATTACCGATATAATAGATTTTATTACCAATTATATATATATATATTTAATATAATTTTTTTTTTTTTTTTTTTTTTTGTCTAGGGCCTCGAATATTCATACCGGACGTTCAGTAGAATAGCAAATCAGCACCTCCACTTCTTCTTATGCTCTCGAGAATGGCTGCTGACGATGATTCCTCTCACTATTTCACCGAGTTCACCTTGGCCGAGGTCTCTTTGCTTTCTGTCTTTGGTTTGATTAGATGATATATTCATGCTGTCTTTCGTTTGATTAGATGATAGATTCATGCGTTGTAACCTTTTTGCTCTTCTTCTGCGAAGATTGTAAACATGGAGAATCTGTATAAAGAACTCGGTGATCAAGCTCTCCAGAAAGATTTCTGTCAAACTGTTGCCTCCTCTTTTAGGTATTTTATTCTGAATTATTTATCCTGTCAATGTGTTTGGTTCAGGATTCATGATAAAGGATTACATTTTATGTTTTCTGTGTATCTGTTTTTATTTCATTTTTCGTGCTGGATTTTCAAAATCTTGTTGTCTTCTTGTCTCTCTGTTTCGATTATTATCAAAGGAGTGTAGTAAATCGGAATGGAAAATCCTCGGTAACCTGGCAACAGGTGCGTCCCTGTTTTCTTAACACAACTGGAAAACTCAACTAAAGTCTCTAAGTGACTTGTTCTTTAACTGATGTTTTTCAGGTACAGAGTTGGTTTCAAGAGAAGCTGAAGCAGCAAATTTTAAAGCAACGAAATCAAGCCAAATTCAAAACTGCGCCATCTCCCCCTTTGCCAATTCTTGACTTATCGAATCTCTGTAATTCCAGAAATGCCGAAAATGCTACCTATGTTCAAAGACGAAAAGGCTTGTGTTCCTTTTCTTGTGTGCCCTTTTATATTTTCTTTTAATTAACGCCTATCCTTACATAGTTCTTAAACATTTTGATATACAGGTAAGCCTTCTGATGCATCTGATCTGGCTTTTGAGGCTAAATCAGCTAGGGACGATGCGTGGTATGAACAATTCCTTGCATTTAATGTTATGTTTCCATATTTGCTTTTAACTCTTGGATTTTGCAAACTTCGTTAAGTGGCCAAAGTAGGAAACATGAAATTTGTGTATTCCCTGTTGATTGTTAACTCAACAAGCATTGCCCCTACCTAAGTTCATGCTCAGTGTGAATTTTAGCAAAGCATTTTATTCTTACGCCTCATTTAGTCTTATACCTTTGTAAAACTGCTTATTTATTGGAGTTCTGGTTTTTCAGGTATGACGTGGCTTCATTCCTTAATTATAGAGTTGTTCGCTCTGGTGAACTGGTAAGGTTCTTCTCTTTAGTTCAGTGCCTGTGTTGTTTGCAACTGAGAGTGTCTGCAACAGGATGTGCGTGTACGATTTTCTGGGTTCGACAACCAACATGATGAGTGGGTGAATGTCAATACATCAGTGCGTGAGCGGTCTATTCCTCTTGAACCATCAGAGTGTGGGAGAGTGAATGTTGGAGACCTGATTCTTTGTTTCCAGGTAAGGCTTACTTTAATCTAATTATGAAGCATGTAACCTATAGCAAAATTTTAAACATAAGAAAGGAAATTTGGGGTGGTTGATGAGTAGGAAAGGGAGGATCAAGCACTGTATTGTGATGCTCATGTTGTGAATATCAAGAGAGGGATTCATGATCACGGTAGTTGTAACTGCGTCTTTCTTGTTCGATATGACCTTGACAATACAGAGGTAACAAACTCGTTCTCAGCCTTTTTATGTTGGGTGGTATGGGAAGTTAGTATTCAAGAAGTTGAGTCTTAATATATGAAACAGGAACCGGTGGGATATGAAAGAATTTGCCGCCGTCCGGATGAGTGAATCTGTTTGGTCTTTCAGTCAATCTTTGGAAGAGAGTAAAATATGACAAGATAAGAGATTATTGACCCAAGGGAAGGACCGAAGGAATAAAATGCTCATCTATACACCCTATTACCCAAGCTCTCTGGAATTGTATGTTAGTTTTTGCTACCAACATGTGAAATAAATTGCAAAAAGAGCTTTAGTAGGATTGTGAAGGGAATGATGATACAATGTAACAAAACCCAAATGCTTAATTAGTTAATTCCCCTTGTGGTGTTCAATATATAAGTCTGCTTCTTCCGAGCAAGACTAGATTTCTTTCCGTTTACCCATTGCTTCCTATATCAAAGATCTTGTATAATAAGCAGGTCAACACGTTTTGAGGGTTTAGGCTTCTTAAGATAAATATGTGCAAAACGAAAATTTGTCACACAATAACTTGGAAAGAAAGATGTCTTTGCACCAGAAAAAAATATAACAACGACCCGCTCTGTTTCAATTCCAAAGCAAAGATCCAACCAGTATCAACTTTGCAATTATATTTTGTTTCATATCCAACCAATCCCACGATATTCTTATGGAATAAACTATTTTCATCTTTATACGGAAGAAAGCTTGTTGATGGATGCAAACCAGTTCTATCTGCTTCTCCTAGACATTCAATTGTGTACTAACTCCTTCCAAGATATTTGTTTATTTGGCAACATGATAAGATTTGGAGAGCTAATGAAAGAGAGGAACTACCGGTTTAGCCATCTCTTCAATCGGGAAGAGACCAATCCTCGAGTAGGAGGAGGAGGCGGAATAAGAACATCAAGAATGGTAGCCCTCTCTTTCGGAGTCAATGAAACACCTCTAATAAGGTTCAACGCCATAATGTGTGTATTTGTCCTTTGCCTATGCTTCTGGTAAGCAATCCCAGCAGCAGTACCTCCAGAAATTAGAACCTGCAACACCACACACCAGAGTTCATTAAGCTAAACGTGCGCATGGAGGTTTCAGTTGTTATCGAGTGCTTAAACTGACCGGTGTCAGCCACAAGGCTGCCGTCTGCAAATCAAATTTTGGGGCATAAAGCACAGTCTCTCCAAACTCATCCTCGAGCTTACTGTAGATCTCTTTGTCAGTTTTTCCAGCTCCAATCTCATCACGAATTAGCTGCAAAACTCAGCTGTGTAAGAGGACTAGTCAGAAAAACTATCTTAACTCATCATTTGGACAAAAACTGAGTAAAAAAGACACCTGTCTAAGGAGAATAGCTATATCTGCCTGAGAGTCTTCAATGGATTGACTTCCACACTCGGTGCACCGAACATTGTGGCTAATGTTTCTGGCCCGAGCGTCCAATATTTGAGCCTTCTTCCTCTCCTCGTCTTTTTTCTCCATTGCACTGAAAATTTCATGATATAAGTATCGTGTGTTTTCATACACGCATTTCGTCGAACACTTTGTGGACAACAGAGCAGGAACTACTCAGAAACCCAAAACGTAAAATTAATTTTGAAAGGAGAACCTGGTTTTAGAGTGATCCGAGAAACCGCTTTGTTCGGAGCTCAAAAGTGTAACCTTTCGTTTGGTAAATTTCTCCGATTACTGTTAAAGGTAAAACACCCTATCGTTTAAAGAAGACGTTGGCGGGTGACTAAACCGGATCTGAAAGTGAGATCGAGAAGGCGCGTCACGGAGCGTGCAACGTGTGTTGGAACTTGGAAGAACAACTTCGCGCGTGTAGTAGTGTTCGAAGAAACTTGGGCCCTTCAAATATAAATAAACATGGGCCTTGTTTAATTGCATAAAACTTACTGATAATTCCAACTGAGCCGAGAAGGAACAAGTGTACCAACGACGAGATTAGTGATACTGTATCTAATAAAACAAAACACACTCGGAGAAAGTG
Source organism: Nasturtium officinale (assembly GCA_963854855.1). Taxonomy (NCBI): domain Eukaryota; kingdom Viridiplantae; phylum Streptophyta; class Magnoliopsida; order Brassicales; family Brassicaceae; genus Nasturtium; species Nasturtium officinale. The sequence continues at coordinate 4,462,539 of OY978500.1, forward strand.
AGATTCAAACAAAAGCACCACACTGATTGCTCCTAAGTTCCTAACTCTAAGCTGAATTGGTGTTTGTGATGGCCCTGTTCTTCTTCTTCTTCTTCTTCTTGCGCACTCGTCTCTTGTACTTGGGTTGTGGAGCCATGAGCAAATGGAGGCAAGAGGTGCGTTATCTCCCTCCCTTATCTCTATTTTGGAACAGACTAATGTCGGTCGGAATCCCGTGGTGCTGTTGATTTGCTGTCTTTATGAATCATTTTGAGATGAAGGCCGAAGGCCTCACTTCTGTTCTAAGGAAGATGATCTTAAGGTGGCCTCAGTTCTGTTCTCAAGGAAGATGATTTTAAGGCAGCGTCAATTCTGATCTGATAGGTGTGGGCGTGAATTTATCAATAAATCATTAATCATGGCATGTTAGACAAGAAGAGATGCAGTGAAGGTATATTCATTCAGCCATATCATAACTTTCATATTGGTTCCAGGAGCAAATTCCACAACAGCGAGAAGCCAATCAATCTCTTTTCTCCTCTCTGCTGGCACTGGCTCCACAAACAGAAGCTACCAACAGCAAAGGTTTAATTTTTCTGTGAGTGCGTTTGACATACCGAGAGCTGATGACTTGATGAGACTTTCTCCTCCACCAGAGAGATCTAAAGCAATCACCAACAACAATCTATACAATTCAATGTTGGATTTGATTCTTCCAGACCGAGTAGTGAAGAGAGTCTCTGCATGGTTATTGAAGTTGAAACTGAATAGCAAAAAGAAGAATCACTGACTCGCGGGATAGATAGACGCAGGAAAAGCAAGCCACAAGGGAAAATCACCAACTTGTTTCCCCCAAAGAGTGTTTACAATTCGGATTTTATCCAGTTTTATGTCTAACAGGCGAGATACATAAGCTTTGCCACCATTGCCAATGGTCGGACTTTTAAGTACCTCGCCATGAACAGAAGCAACGTAAAACGTACTTGTAAGCTGTGAAAGTCTAATACTTTTTATTTATACAGACGAAGAAGTAACACTCATGAGTTATGACAATGTGACAACTCTCAGACAAATCCTTCAACCAAGATCGGTTTCTTCTTCTCATCTTCTTCGTCTCCTTCAGACTCATCCTTCTTCTCCCTGCTGCTCTCCATACCTTCTACGTCTGGATCTTTCAAACCATCACCACAGCTCTTCCCTTCTACTCCTTCGCCTGCCACCACCAACGCATCTCCGCCCTGTATCCCATTCCCCTTTCCGGCTAGACACGGCCCAGTATTCCCTTCATATTCCCCGCCCAGGATGATCGTGTCAGAAGATCCTGAACCTGTAGTCGTCTCCGGTACACAACCTCCTTCCTCCTCGTGTTCGAAAAGCGAGGCCGCACGCGACTTGACGGCGTCGGCAGCTTTGCGAAAGGCTTCCTGTATAGATTCCGGCGGCAGAGCACAATCTTCGAGACCGGCGTCTGCCAGGTTCGGCGGGAGGATCTTGTCGAGCAAGCCGACTCTTTCTTTCGTAGCCTCCATAGATGCAGAGAGAGATTCAGAGCTCTCTTATCTATTTCTGATATTTTACTAATCTTGCCGAGGAGAAGGGGAAAAGGCGGTGACAAGGGTATTTCTGTCTTTATTTATTGAGATTTGATCAGGTATACGAAATAAACCAATGGGTTTTGGACTTTTGGTGAGCCCAAGGTTCGACTTGAATGCCCAGATGAGATGTTAATTAAATGCGAGATCTTCCCGGAGAAACGTACTAAATAAATCAAGGGGAGAGATTCCTTTACCGGCTGATTCCATCAATCCCTCAACCGAATGTAATTTTCGAGGCATCAATTCATCTCAGTCCCCTTCCTTTTCGTCGCTTCTAAATCAGCTCATTTCTCTTCGATCCCGACGTATTTCGAAGATGGAGTCCTAATATCGCGCATTAAGGGGAATTTGGACCTTAGGTTAGGTTGTGGGATTAAAGAGAGGGAAAGGTGATTGATTGATTCAAGTATGAGCAGTGAGAAGCAGGTGGTAACAGTTCGGGACCTGGTAGAGGAAGCCAAGAAACGTATTGTAATCCTTGTGATATGTGTCGTCGGACTTTCCTACCTCATGTCATGTATCTCTACTCTTCTTTATTTCATCCAATCTTAAGACTCTTTGTTATCTCCACTTCAGCTTTCTTATGGCTCATTTGCTTCACTACCGACCTGTACTTAACGTTTTCCACTCTAGGCTTTCCCTTAGCAATCGCTACTGAATTCTCACGTTTGTTTTAAACTTCCGCAGTGACAAGCTCATCGGTTTGGGTCAATCTCCCTGCTGCTGCGTGCTTGATCATCCTCCTTCGTTATTTCTCATTCGATGTTGAAATGAAAAAGAAAGCTGCAGCTTACAACAGCAAAGCTTCTTCTCTCTATCCACCTACATTAAACAAAACACCTCAACTCCCTAAACCAGCTCCACGATCTGACTGGAGAAGCAAAGTGAACTCCCACGTCGTTGAGGATGCAATTGATCACTTCACTCGTCACCTCGTTTCTGAATGGGTGTTGGATCTTTGGTACTCCCGTATTACACCTGATAAGCAAGCTCCTGAAGAACTGGTGTTTATTATTAACGATGTTCTCGGGGAGCTCTCACGACGGTTTAGAAATGTTAATCTTATTGATCTATTGACAAGGTCTGTTCTTCTTCTTGTCTTTTTTTTTCTCTCTCTCTCTCACCTTGAGTTTCTGTTTCGATTGTTTCACCAAAAATGCTGAATTTTCGAGTTGATTCAGGGATCTAATTGATGTTATATGTCGTCGTGTGGAGCTTTTCCGTGAATGTCAAGCAAAGATTGAGAGACAACAAAGGAGAAGCCTCAGTTTTGAAGATCGGGATTCAGAGCTAAGACGTGTGATGGCCACTGAAGATAAATTGCACCCTGCATTATTCTCTCCTGAATCTGAGCATAAGGTTTTTTTGCAGTCTAAGTTGCAACGAGCTGTTATGTTGGATGTTTTACCACTTTTTCGTTATCAGTGGTGATATGATTATGTTCTCTATTTTGTAGGTTCTGCAGCATATAATGAACAGTCTCATTTCACTAACATTTAGGCCAGAGGATCTGCATTGTGCTTTTTTCCATTATACCGTGAGAGAGCTTCTTGCTTGTTGTTTGATGCGACCAGTCCTAAATCTAGCTAATCCTCGGTAAAGTACTACCTCGCCACATTTTGTTGCTCTGATTCTCACCTTAATGGTCCTCAAATTCTCTACCAGATTCATAAACGAGAGGATTGAAGCTGCTGTGATATCAAAGATAAAGAATAAGGACAGATCTGGTGCTGCAGAAGAGAGTTCTGAATCTGAAGATCCCCCAAAAGTTTCTCCTGATCATTTTTCTAGATTTCTGGACCCTTCTGTCAAAGGTGTTGAGCTTGTGCAATTGAAAAATGAACAGCAGAAAAATTCTAAAACCAAAAACGCTACAGATACACAGGATGTCACAGATTTCTCCAAAGATCCGTTGCTTTCAATGGACACTCAATCCTCCCGATCGTGGAACTCCTTCCCCTTAACTTCCAAAATAGGTGATGATAGTAAAGATCCTCAAGGACAACGAGGAGGAGAGGGATGGGGTGACGTATTAGACATGATGTCACAAAGGAAAACTGAAACTCTTGCTCCTGAGCACCTCGAAAGCGTGTGGGCAAAAGGAAGAAATTATAAAAAGAAGGGAGGTGAGAAAGTCGTTGAGCGGGTGCCCCCGAGATGGTCTAGCAAGGAATCTTCCAACCATGGTAACCTCAATGTAATCACTGCGAATGCAAGAGGGTCCAGTCAGCACAAAGTAAAAAACACAGACAGTTACTTATCAAGCTATTCCTCTGATGAAGAGGACGAGGAGCAAACAAAGAGTAGTCATTCTTATACATCCGAGGATGAGGAAACTGTAACAGGTCTAAACAGTCCTGGGACGCGAGTATGGGATGGTCGAACAAAGAAAAATCTTGGTGTTTCACGGATACACCATCCACTTGAAAATACTGGCCGCGCTTTAAAAAAGACTAGTAAAGGACGTGAACGTTATCAGCAAGTACTCATGCATCAATCTGGCAGGAAGAGATCCAGAACTTCTGGACACGTTATAGGCGATGATGATAGTGATGATTCTGGAGATGGTTATTTGGGTAGATCATACAGTGGAATGTCTGCAACGTCATCTGCATCATACGTCTCAGTGACAGAAAGTGATCTTCCCAGTGCCCCTAGAAGTTCTTTGTTGGTTGATTCCTTTTCCAAGTTGAGATGTGAGGTACAATTAAATATCGGCTGTGCATCCAATCCCCCATAAAGCTGCAGATAATGATGTCCATATGCCGTGTGGATAATTTTTCAGGTTCTGGGTGCCAATATTGTCAAGAGTAGTTCTAATATGTTTGCTGTGTATTCAATCGCTGTCACAGATGAAAGTAACCATAGCTGGTCTATCAAAAGAAGGTGAGAGTATATGACTGTTACAGATCAGATATAGGTGTGTTGTTTTTTTACATTTTTTATTTATGTGAACTTTCAGATTTCGACATTTTGAGGAGCTTCACCGGCGTCTTAAAGTGTTTCCCGAATACAATCTATATTTACCGCCGAAGCATTTCCTATCAACAGGCGTGGACATACCTGTTATCCAAGAGCGATGTGTACTACTTGATGATTATATCAAGGTCAAACGTCATTTCTCTTGTTTTATAGTCTCTGTTCATGCGTAATACATGATGCTTTGTATGTGGGTTTAGTTTTTTTTTTCAACTGGATTTGGCTCTTTGATGAATAGATTTACCGTTAGTTAGATTATGTGTTTTCACATTGTGGTAATTACTTTGGATTTCCGAGAAGCTAATCTGAATGTTGACAGAAAAGAACCAAGTTAGTCTGCATGTTCATTCGCATAAAACTTCACCATGGATTTTCTCCTAATCTACTGCTCTCTAATTTTACTCTGAATTAGAGTCAGGCTGCTTTGATCTACTGAAATCATGTACTTTTGTTTTTTGTCTGCTGAAGTAGCTAGTTCTAATGCTAGATGCTTTTTACACAGTTGCTTTTCACACGCCTTCTATACTTCCACGTTAGCTACAATGTGAATGAGAAGCTTTGCATTGAATTGATTCCCCAGTTTTCCTTAATCTGCGAATTATCCTTTGTCTATTTTACGCAGAAGCTTTTGCAACTACAAAGAATTTCAGGATCAATTGAGGTTTGGGACTTCCTCAGTGTGGATTCCCAGGTAGATTCTCTTCCGCCGTCTCAAAGATCAGTAGTGCTGGCAAATTATGAATGTAAAAATTATTGGTGCTGTGCAGACTTATGCGTTCTCAAGTTCTTTTTCAATCATTGAGACGCTGACGGGTGAGAAATCCGCAACACAAATGTATTTTGATTTTACTTAGTTCGCTATAATATATTGTCCATAGTAAATTGTTTCAGTTCAACCTGCCAGTAAGACATCTACTATCGCTACAACTATGGCCAATGTCACTGAGGCAATGCCAGGTCCTCTTCCTTGGAGAGAAAATCTGACTTCAGAAAATGGGAAATCAGGTCAACATGTGCGGAATAATGTTATGGTGGATGATGTGAAGTCAAAAGCGAAAGCTCCCGGAAATGGGCATATGAAGACGCCTGATTCAGATGAGAGAAATAGCAAAGAGAATGGTGGGCTAAAAGTGGGTACTCGACATGCTGATAATGTGCCCTGCGCCGGCCTGCCCACAGAGGTATATTTTAAGATCCTCACATAGCATCAGCCAGTCAATTATTATTTCTGATGATTCTGTATTTTGCACTGTCGGAAACCATCCATGAGGCAAGTGCTTGTAATTCTATCTTGGTGTGATTATTATGTAACCTGCTTTCTTGCAGTGGGTTCCTCCAAAGCTAACATTACCCCTGCTAGACTTGGTAGATGTTGTCTTTCAGCTCCAAGAGGGTGGATGGATCAGGTACATCATTTTAGTACCAAGGGCCAGCAATTTTTATCTTTCCCAGTTAAATATGTGAAGTAACATTAATCATCTATATTTGTGCACATTACAAGGAGGAAAGCTTTTTGGGTTGCCAAACAGATACTACAACTTGGGATGGGCGATGCATTGGACGATTGGGTACTTGAGAAAATCCGTCTTCTGCGGCGGGGAACTGTAGTTGCTTCTGGAATTCAACGGGTTGAACAGGTGAGAACTTCCACTTGAACTCCTTCCCTTTGCGAAGTGAGAGGTAATGGGGAAAGTCAATGAATAATGGATTAAGTATGCTTAACAGCGACATAATATCCCTGTGATGTGTCTGACCTGGTTATATTTTCATTCCATGGTGAGATTTGAAAGAGATATTTGGTCTGACCTCTCAGATACTGTGGCCGGATGGGATATTCATGACAAAGCATCCAAAAAGGCAGCAACAATCCAACAGTTCTGAGCAGCAGCAACAAGAAGCAGAGAAACGAGCAAAGTTTGTTCATGAGCTGATGATTGGTAATGAGCGTCCTGTCATTCTTATACTTTTATATACACCAGTGATATCTAAGCTATGTTGAACTAACATAAGAGTCTCTCAATTAACCCTCGACGCACAGAAAAAGCTCCTGCGACTATAGTGAGTCTAATAGGACTAAAAGAGTATGAACAATGTGCAGAAGATATTTACTTCTTACTTCAGGTAAACATTCCGCATTGTCTAGACTTCAGGTTGTTGCTCAAGCTTAAGTATTGTAGTTTCATTGTTGAAGTATTATTGTTTCAGTCGTCAGTGTGTCTGAAGCAATTGGCATTTGACCTTCTTGAGCTGTTACTACTCTCGGCGTTTCCAGAAATGGAGCAGGCTTTCAAACAGTTGCACAAGGAAAAACACATTTTTGGTCAATATACACCACCAAACTGATACGTATAATGTGCTTGTAATACCTTTGCATACTAAATGGAGTTTTTTTTCTGTTAGATTTCTTAAACCTAAAATCACGAATGCAATGATAAAACCATCCAAGAGAATCTGGAATCGAATTGCAGACGAAAGAAGGAAAGGAGCCAAATAGAAACAAGGTACTTAAATATCCAAAGAATTACAAAAAGGGCTATATCAAAAGAAGAAGAAAGAATAACATAGAAAACCGCAAACTAAGCCATTGCCTAGGCAGAAGCAGCTGCAGTCTTGTTTCTTGGAGTGGCTTGGGTACCTAAACCATAAACCCATCAATCAGATGGTTGCAACTTGCAAGTGTACAAAAATTTAAATACTCAAAGAGAAGAAACGGGTCAGTGCAGCTTTACCTTCTCTGAAGCCAGTCTTGAACCTGCGAGGGACATTGCGGAGATACCTCATCCGACCAGTTCCTGTTGTCTTCCTTCTAATTGCCTTCACGCTCCAGTTATCTGCCCATAAATCATGGTGCTTTCACAAACTTCATGGTGCTTTCACAAACTAATAATCAGACCCTAAATTACAAGATATAGAAAGAGAGAGAGATAGTACATGTCCTCTTTCTGGCGGCGGGGTAAGCACAAGCCGAGCAACGACTCTTCTGGATGTGGAAACTCCGGCGACCACATCTGACACAAAGCGTGTGTGACTTGTTCCTCCTCTTACCGAAACTCCCTGTTCCCTTACCCTGTTATTTCCAAAGCACCGGTTATACATGACTTCATACATAAGCTTACATGTAATACGCATTAGCTTACCATTGTCGCAGATGCAGGGGCTGATCAAAGTCTGCTGTCTAGAAATCTTTGCGGCTCCGAGAAGAAGATGACCATGGACTGTCCTTTTAGGGTTTTTCGTATCCACAATGGATCTTAATTGGTTACCGTCCAAAACATGGGCTTAATTAATGGGCTTGATGGGCCTAGTTCTTATATTAGCTCGAGTCAAGTGGCATGTATGAGGATAGTGGTGGCACTGGCAATGATAAGTAGGGGACCATTTGAACGCTGCTTATCAATGTGATGACGATATCTTACCTATAAAAGTAGACAATACAATCATCAACATGACACCTTCTTAAAGTCTTGACACATCATCTCAGCTTCCTTCTTCAACTACTTCATGCCACTGAATGATTAATGTTAGGTTACGTTTTAGCTCCCTAGTGAAATAAATATGGCTACTCTCTAAAAATAATAGGCGGCAGGCAGGAGAGATGATGAAACCTACAGCAAAATCTATTCAGCGAGTTGGTCGTTTCATAAAGAAGACCTTTGGGAGCATCAAGTCCACTATCTGCTCTGGTGATTACAAATACTTACCTAACAACACTCCTCTCTTGAGCCCCTTCTCCTACAGTCGCCGCTGTCCACAAGATTCCCAGACTGAAGAAACTTACAGTGTCATTTCTTGTGACACGGCTGTAACAGACAGTACCAGACATGAGAAGCGTCTCAAGAGCCAACATAAAAAGAGACAGAAGAAAGTTGCTGAGCCATTCGAGGAGTCCAAAAGAAGAGGTGACTCATTGGCCCAAAAGATGAAAGATCTCAACATGGTGGATCTGAGAGACGTGGAGCATGCATTGGATGTACGGGAAGCGCTTCGCTGCTATTCAAGCATCAGAAGTCCTGTCTATCTTGACATTGTTGACAATTTCTTCACAGACATGTATTATGAGTTCTCTGATCCGCGCACCACTACCAGTGCCAGTATCAATGGTTCAAGAAGGAAAGCAGGCTCCTTCAGGCTCTAAGACCCACTCGATCAGGGTCACTTTCAGGATTGTTACCATGCTATTTCATTTGGAGTTTGAACTTCTTACGAATAGTTTCTTAAGAAGAGCTGTTATATGTTATCTATTATACAGCACATATGTTGCAGTTCACTTCCATCGTTGATACAATTACCTCTCACCCTAAGTAATTACCCCATCTTAGAGAGCCTATGTTATCAACGCAACATATTTTACTCTTTTAAGTTATAACAGATGTAAGTCATTAAAACTGGATCCTTAAAGAGAGAAGTAAGGCTATCTACTACTCAGATTCTTGACTATACTCATTTTAGGGTAGAATCCATTTTCTTTTTCATGAAAAAGAAGGCGAAAGTAAACATATGTAAGGAGAAGAGAAGTTACTCTTCTACAAATATGATTAAAGTTACATCATCCGACGATTATCTGTTTTAACTCGATAAATTTGCACTCTCAAACACACTTCACTGATCAAACAGATCATTTCTTCCCGCTCTTCTTAAGTCCAGAACCTCCAAAGGATCCCTTCTGCGATGCCTTAGCTCTTAGTTCTTTCAGAGCCTGTTTTGATCATTTTCATTCAAATAAAACGGGTCAGGCAATCAATTAAAAGGGATCACTATATATCTATATATCCTTCTCAAGCAAAAGAAACGGTATAGAATATTTGACATCATTGGGTTGAAACAAAGAAAAGTAAGCATCCTAACTATAAGCGGATAATCCATAACATTTCACAACTCTATTGTTTTATAAAGGAATCTGCAATGAATAATTAAACTAATAAACAGTTTATTAATAACCCATCTTATTGTAGTCACCAGGTCTAATATCATAATTAGAGTTCAGTGATTATATCACCAAACTAACAAAATGGCACATATCAAATTACCAACGCATAACCTTCAGATATTTCTAAAGTAGTAAGAGGCTAAGATTCCAATCTTTTATATCTTATAATTTTTACACTTAAAATAGTTCCAAGATGCATTTTTCCAATCACAAAACCTTCATATGAACAAGAGTAGAAACAAAATACAGAGCACCAAAGTATGAACTTACCTTTTCCTCGTCTTTCTTCTTCTGAATGTTAGCTATGTCGTGCTGCATTGATGGCAAATCAAAATCACAGAGATTAGAGAATAAAAACAATGTCCAAAACCATTGATAAAAGAACAGTAGATAAGAAAATCAAGTCAAGGAGTCGAAAGTGTGCACTTAAAACACTGGGTCAAAATTAAAACTTTCGTATGAATCATTGAGCCATGGGCAAGAGAGATAATTCTATATCAAAGGGTAATTATAATTTAAAGAATTCAAGCTAGTTGGAAAATAAAAAAACCAGATCCAGAAAGCAATATGCATCGTTTTTGATTAGAGCTCTAAAGCTACCAATAGACAACAGATATAGCTGAAGGCGTATCTACAGAAATCACAACTCATAAACATAAAAAGGTTTGAAAATAAGTTCAGTAGATCCACCTCGTCGTATTCCTTCTTATCAGCTTTAGGCTGCTTCAAAGGTTTCGCCTTTCCTCCTGTTTAAACGAAGAGATTAGCCGATCATAAACTATGTCTTTAATTCCTTCACATAGATAAGAAATATAAATCTAATTCATGAACAATGCTAAAACCATCTTACCTTGCTTAGAAGACATGACTGGTTTGTGTAGAGATAGGGTTTGATATCAAATCTCAGAATTTGGGGAAAAGGGAGCTGAGCGTTTGAGACGATGAATTTGTTCGATAGAATAGGGTGTATTTATAATGAGTTCGTAGAAACAACGCAACCCATGAAATGGGCTCAGAGGCCCATTATGTATATTCTTTATTTTTTTAGGGTCAACGTAGGTCACTATCGTAATGTTTTATGCGCGAAATTAACAAAGTCGATTAATTTATGAAATGACATAATTGTCCTCTTGAAAATAGAGTTCCGGTTCTCTCGATCACTCGATTTATAGGAAACGCCCAAAATCGAATCGAACGCCTCTGGAGCGGAGCTGATAGGGTTTTAGGTGAGTGAGAGAGCTTTGTACATAGTTTTCCTTGGAATTGTTATATAGCGCTTTCGTTTACTTGTTGAAATTTTCTTCGTCTAGGGTTTTGGATTTACGAGTTCAGCTCTCCTTTTCAGGTTTCCAGAGAGAATTATGGCGCTAGCTGACGACGAAGTAGAATCGGAGTATGAGAGTGATCCCGAGGAGCTGAAGCGCTCCTTAGCGAGGAGGAGGAGAGAAGCGAGTGATGACGATGATGATGGTGATAATGAAGTGGATGGAAATCCAAGGGCTGAGATTGAATCTGACCAATCTGATGAACAGATTAGTACTGTCAAGTATGATAATGACGAAGATGTGGAGGAAGAGGAAGGTGGTGGAGTCGATGATGACAAGAGGGTGAAGGAGGCAGGTGTTATCGATGGAGAGGAAGATAAGGAGAAGCAACAGTCTACAGTACCCACTGGTGGACCTTTTTATATGCATGATGATAGATTCCAGGAGACCTCTTCGGGCGGAAACAGGTCTATTATTTTCTATCAATTATGATGTCTATGAATTGCATTTTTGAGAGATAATTCACTCATATATGCAGTAAGAAGGGGTTTAATAGATGTATTTGGGTTTTCTATGCTACATTCGACCTTGTTCATGCCATTGCTAATTTTGATTGATATAATCCTTAATTTTCTTTTTATAGGAGAATGCGTGGTGGAAGGAAACCATGGGGATCTGGAGAGGAAAGAAAATGGGGACATGACAAATTTGAAGAGATGAATACTCGGGAAAAGCATTATCATGTAGAGCTTCTGTCTATGGTTTTTAGTATATATATTTATATATGACATATGTGCGGGTTTTTTTCAATCTGTTTTCGGTTCTCTTTTTTGAATATACTGTTAACTGATTTTACTCTTGTAAATTCAGCAGAAGACTTCTAGAGGTCGAGGAAGAAGTCATGGTCGGGGTAGGGGACAAGAGCGTGGATACACTAGAGGGAGAGGGAGCAGTTCTAACGCATTAAGCAGTAATGGACAGCAAATTTATCTTCCCAAAGCTATCACACGAGGAAGCAGTTCTAACACATCAAACAGTAATGGACAGCAAGTTTATCTTCCTAAATCTGTCACACGAGGGAATGGCCCTAGAAAACTCGAGACTCCCCAGGGAAATGGCAATAATGCTCATCCCGAGCAAATAAAACAGTGAGTTCTTGAATTTTGCTTTCTCTAATTGAGGAGGGTTTTATCTCTAATATAATGTACTTGCGCACTGAATCTGTAGGCTACAAAATTCTCAAGGGAAAATGCCTCACCTCGACTCACAAAATTCATCAACTGCCCTTTCTAAAACTGGGAATGAAGGTGCGCGTGCCAAAAAGAATGTAGCTGCTTCAAGCTTAAGTTCTGATTCCCCTCCATTTTATCCTTCAGTGCCGTCCAGTAACTTAGGACATGGTATACAAGCTGGTATGGAAAGAATCCACGTGAATGAAAGCTCCATAACTTCGGGAAAGAAGTACAGGAATACAAAATCCACTTTTTCACCAGTTTATATTGCCAAGACTATTCAGTCCACGAGTCAAGGTGGAAGTGCACCTGCTACTACTGGGAATGCGTTTTACCCTCAATCTCATAGTCAAGGTGACAGGTTTTCATCACCAATGCAACTCAATGGAGAATCAAACGGAACTGACCAAACCTGTATTAGACCTTCCGGTCAGGGTTTTGATCAGAATTCTGCTGTTATCAGATCATTGTCTTCATCTCCCCAGAAAGCTAGCTCATCAAAAAATCGATATCCTTCTGGTGAAAAAGAATCTGTATCGGAAACAGGTGTATCAATTACTAAGGGTAAAGGGACTCTCCAGCCTAGTGGAAGTAGCTCTGTTATTTATGGTGGATCTCAAGGGATGGGGCGCACAGAAAGTCTGGCATCTGGTGACTATTCTTGGATGACTCTATTCTTTCTGCAAATAGTTGAAAGAAAAATTTCAGAATCAAATCACGCATGATGTTAAAATTGAAAGCTATTGATGCTGAGCCACTTCTTCTGGTTTTCCATGAATACATGTTTCAGTCCTGTCTTACCAACTTGAAATTATCTGCTTACTATTATTTTCTCCGCATCTGATTTCCTATATTATTGCCTTATTTTTATGATTAAATTCAAATGCAAATACAGTTATGCAATTTGGTGGGGTTCCGACTTTTGGAATGACTTATCCAGGATACGTCCAGCCTGAACATGGTGTTGGAAATCCGGAGATGGCATGGTATGCTTACTCCTTCCCCTTCACGATGACCTTTCTTGATGCTAGTTTTCAGAAATTCTTGGTTGTAAGCATTTCAAAGAATTAGATAGTGGGTGTATTATTAGCTGAATTTCCGTGAGTTTATGATCTCCCATTTAATCGCCTTTGTTTGGGTATACATGCTGGAAAACCTCAACCTGTGTCATTAGAATAGCTACTTTCATTTTGAAAAATGTGCTGTTTGTAGACTCTGGGCTATCTATCCATATCTAGTTCCTGATTTTTTTCTTTCACCTGCGTGCTGCTTAGATTTGTTTATATGATTGGCAGGATGCCAGTTTTGACTGGCCCAGGAGCTTTAGGGGCTACATACAGTCCACCATATGCGGCTAATCAAGCACACAAGCCACACTTACCTTCCTCTGCAGGATCCTCCAGGTTTTGAGAGAATTTTTTTTTGTTCTCTTAGATGTTCTTAGTGCAAAACAACTTAAATAGTGTAATGCTTTAGCTAACGAAACACCATGTGATATTTGTAAAATTTCATTGTGTTTTCTCTTATTTAATCGTGCTGTATAGGCTTGGGACATATTATATATGTATATTTGCAAAGCATGAATTTTGGCTTGCTTAATGCAGTTACCATTTTTGCAGCAAAGAGAATAGTACAAATAACCTTAATGACCTGGAGGACCCCGTGGAGAGACATGGTTAGTCATTTTGCAATACTGGCTCATTTTGCTATAATAATAATGGTTACACATCTGGTCTTTATGCATAGTATTACGTTTATTAGGGGATAGATTTACATTTATTGGATATTAGGAAATGGCAAAGAGATTGGACCTTTCTTGCGTTAAAAGAAATAATTCATTGTAAAAGATTGTGGATGTGATGGATAATTAGTACAGATAAATATATATGATGAATGTTATTACAACAGGCATTTTTTCATAAACAATTTCTAATAGAATTACATAATGGCCAGTGAAGGAGAGGTTTAGCTGCTAAAATGAAGATTGATTGTTGGGATAATTCTTTTTGAAGTTAAGCTAGTTTCCTTCGATGTAGGGGTCACAGAGAGTGGGGATTCACATTGGTCGTTGATATGAGACCATGTAGTGTTAGGGACCATGATGCATTATGTATACGGATTTGAATTGCAGTAACTGCATTCATGGACCTATTGTCTAATATCTATATAGGATTTGATGTTAATCCGATCAGGAAAGTAATAGCTACGTGTGTTGTCATTGGTGTATGTGCAGGTATTCGGAGATGAGCTCTTTAGCAAGTGATTATTACATTTGTTAGAACCTAAGAAGAGGGTCTAGGAGCTTCTTGTGCATCTTCAAGCTTCGTTACACAGCACTTTAGGCTGCTATTGTTCCTGAGTATCTTAGGTAAATGATTCAAAAATCAAAACATTATAAAGGGGGATAGGAATAGATTAATAGGGAGTGGATGTTGAATTGTTCTTGGTGTTTCAGATTTGTAAGGGAGGGAAAGAGTAAAAGACAATACTACAATTACTACTGGCAAAAAGAATGGGGAAGAACGTAATGGCTCATATAAATCTATGGACTATGCGTATGTATGTGTTGTTTGGTATTTTCGGTCATCTGCTTGTTTGGAAGCCTTGTTCAGCATTTTTGGTGTTTTTTCTTTCCATTTTTTGGTATGTAACTTACTTTGGTTTCGTATTATGAGGATGATCTATTTTACGTTTATGTTTATGTGATTTTGGAGGTCGAATCTATTTTTTCAGTGTGGAAAGTTACCAGGTTGATGTTTCTCTGTGGAAATCTAGTGTCCAATTCAATGTTGGTGTTGTTATTAACCAAGTACACTACTATATTAGTGGACATACAATCTTTGACACGAGAATCTAATCTGTAAGATAAAACATAACACTTCAATGGGTTGTTTCTCTTAAAAAGTGTCGGCTACATTGGAGTAGTTGTTGCCGTAACTTTATAAATTGTAATAGCCTAACAGGCCAAGGAAGACAACACTCAAACACAAATTTTTGGACATAGGATGATAAAGCTATTGTAAGAACAAGACGGATTATTCGACTAGAACCAACCACCAAACCCCGAAAAGAAAGCCAATAAACAATTAAGATAAGATGATTCTCTGATTCACAAGAAGCTTTATTGTGTTCACCTAATGAAACTTACTTATCAGATCATGCACAAACCGATGATGGTTGATGGTACAGCCTAACCTCATCGTTTGTAAGTCGTTGCTTGTTCTTCCTCCTCCTCTTCTTCGCCACACTCACAAACCCTTCACCTCCATTTGTCTCATTTGCCTTTGCTTTACTCTCCTCTTCTCTACAGCAAACTATCTCAGTTACTGTACTTTCCTTTGGGGTGATATCTCTTGACTCGGCTTTTGGCTTCGTTTCCTTCCTCGGAGCAGCCTCCTTCTGCGTTGACTTTACCATGAAGCTAAGTAAGATCTGCCTCGTAAGGTCTCGCTTCTTCAAAGCAGCTGCATTTTTCTCAGCCTTTAGGCAACTACTGGAGTCAACGGATACACCAGCATGCTGAGAGCTATTCTGCACTGATCTCCTTGGAACGAACTCTGGTGCATCTGGATTCATGGTTCTTGGCATGCCAACTCCATTCGAGTGAATAGCATTGTAATATGGTGGTGAGTGAATCCCACACGAAACTCCAGCCCAAGAAATAGGCTCTGCAACCATACTCTGGGAGTTATATGTAGTCATTGCTGAGCTAGGTGGATCAATGACCAAGAAACCTCCAGGATTGTAAGGCTCTGCAGCGGCCGACAGCTTTCTCCTACTTATATCAGAAGCCTTTTCTCCACAACAGGGCCCCAGATTTCCTTCAGAATCTGAAGTTAGTTTTTCTACTGACTCAACACCTTCTTCTGATTTTTGTTTTACACAGGGAGGCTCTGTGCCATCGATTGGCAAATCCAACATTAAAGTGTCAGTCTGGCTTTCTGCTCCAGTTGACGCACTTGAAATCCTGTATATCTGAGTTTCAGTTCTCTCCAAATTCTGTTCTAATTTTTCTAAAATTGGCTTCAGAACTGTACCTGGTGGTGCCAAAGCAACCTCTTTATATGAGAGAGACTTTGAAGCCAAAGAAGTATTGGTTGCAGCAGCAGAACCAGAAGCCTTTAACTGTGGCTTAGTGGTATTTGTACTGACATCTATCTCTACATTCTTCAGAGTCCTATGGGATGATGACTTAGAGAGGGAGTCTCTTAGAGTTGTTTTCTGCAAGGGAGAAGATATATACTGTTGCTGAACATCCTGCCTCCCATTGAGATTTCTACTAAGCGACATTCTATTTTTCAGCTCAGGGTGCCTTTGTCTGAATTTCTTTCCAGCACCATTTCCGGATCTCCCCTTTGAGTATGCCTCTTGCCATCCCTCATCTAAACTTGACTCTTCCACAGTTTGGGTATCTACGTTTAGCCTGTGTTCTACAATATCATCCGTCTCTATTTTGACCTCATCAACAACTGCATTAGGATAGTTTACTTCAGTCCTACTCTTAATGACATTTTCTTCTGCAACATCATTCCATGTAGCAGTGCCATGCTGTGAAGCAACTTTATGTGTGGCACCATCAGCTGATGAAATACTATCATTGACCTGTAATACCTGTCAAAATAAATCGAAGTAATGTCAAAAGCCTTTGACAGGAAATCTTAGAGTGATGCATTCATGTTGTTCTTTTCATTTCGATATCTCATATGTTTTTTCCATTTAACTTCTAGCACATGGAATACCTTAAGATCTATACCCCACTTTAGACATACATTCTAGAATACCAAGGAGCGTAGTTTGAGTTCAACCTCTTCAAGCAGAGTTCTAAACAATTGACAGGTATTATTCAGATTATTGTTTGATCATCAAAATCCAAAATAAGTGACCTGAAGAAACCAAAGATCTCAGAAGTTAAGGAATTACCCTGTCACGCCGCTGTTTCCTGTGAACAACACTTCCTTTAGTGTTTGGATCAGAACTTATGTAGTCCAGGAGATCTGATACACTGCAAGAAAGGTCGGACTTTGGAGCCAATGAAATAATAACCATATCCTTTATGTTTTCTGGGAGTTACCATTTTAGTACCTAAGGTGGCCTTTGCTCGCGATGGAAGCATCAGGCTTTGGGATCCCATTTCGGGCTGCTTCTTGCTGCTCTATGGCTCTTGATTCAAAATATTCAAGCCATGCAGCAGCATCCTGTGATAGGCAAATTGAAAATAACAAAACATGTATGTTAGACTTCAAAACATTACTTTGTTACTTTTCTAGCAAGAATATTCAGCTGCGGTTGCATGATTCCTTATCCTCAATGCTACAAAGAAAAACTTGGTAATCAAGAAAAAACAAAATTATGTGAATTAACTACAAAATTGCAGTTGAGGCGCTAAACAAAAAACTACGAGTGAATCAGTTACCTGTGTACGAAGGTCATCTGGTCCAAGTTTTGCTTTAAGTATCTGAAGTGTAGTTTGTTCATGTTGCACACTTAGTGAATGTGCTTCCATGAAAGAGAGAGCCACAGCTATTGCATGATAGCTTGCTGCTGTCTGGCAAAGTAAAACACGAAAGCATGATTAGTTTAAGAATGGGTGCATACTGGGGCAAGATAGATAAGGGAGGAACCTGAATATGGTCAGCTCCTAGTAATCTTTGATTGCACTTTAGAGCTTCATGTAGGTATCTTAGAGCTAGATGATCATTCCCTACTTCTTTTTCCATCATAGCCACATTAATATATGTGGCAGCAGTATTTGGGTGAGATAGCCCACAAGTGAAATGAAGAAGAAACAACGCACGTTTCACATATCTATAAACATATGACAAATAAAAACGGTTAGAAATATGACCGATAACATTTAACAGGAGCCAATCAGAGCCAAGGTTCGACCATAACTCATTCCGAGCAAGGTAAAAGGTTCTCAATTTAGTGACTATATAACTATAAGAGATCATGTATCACTTACTTTAGTGCCAATTCAATGTGCTGGAGACGATAATAAAAAACAGAAAGATCCCCATAGCTTTTCATAGTGTCGGGATGGTCGAGACCAAGTTCTCTCTCATTTATATCTAGAGCCTTCTGCTGATATATAGTTGCCTGATCAAGAGAGGATAAAACATCAGAGATAACAGTGCCTCTCACCAATTTTGTTAATGGAAATGAGTTGGGAAAAAGTTATATAACAGTGCCTAGAAATTAAACATCAAACTCTCTGTTTGTTATTTGGCCTGATGTCTAAATGTGCCATTTGGAAGAAGATGATAAATAATGATACCTGGTTAAAGTCGCCAGTGTGGTACAGTACAACTGCGAGAAGGCTGTAGGCACAAGCAGTATTCCTATGATAAGGCCCACAGACAGCAATCATCTTGAATAATGCCTACGAAATGCAAAAAAGGTCAACATCTCTTGGATACAAATCCAGTTGGTAAAAGCATAAAGATTATGTGGCTATCAAATGAATCGGCACCTTTATTCCAAAGTTCACAGCATCATCTAGTTTTCCTTTGTCAAGAGCAAGTTTTGATGACTCCAAGAGTGTCCTTCCGTCAGATGAAATACACAGTACATGCTGTTCAAACAAACATATATCTTAAATATTATTGTCTGGTATTGAACTATATTTCTATGCACCAAAATCGAAGCAGCCGTAGATAAATAACACCGATCGTGACCTAATCCCATCTAGTCAAACTAATATTGGAGAGACCAACCTTGCACACAGGTACCAAGCCGAAGATGTCAGAGCTTTTAAAGGGAATTGGAGAATCGAAGTCATAATCTCTTGGAACTAGTTCTAATCCAACCTGTAAAAGCATGAATAGAGAACTATAATTCTTATACAAGCAGCAGTACATTAACACAGAGCGAATTTTTACCTTCTGGCAAAGTCCTCGGAGAATGGAAATTTTTTTCAGATGCTTGAACTCATCTTTCTGTATCCAACCAAACTTCCTGGAGATAAATTTCTGTAGCCACTGTAATCTGAGACACCCTTCTAATTCACCGTGGCCAAGCATGAAATTTAATGAAGCAGCTATTGCCACAGGTAGCTCTGCCATATTACTGACAGATGCAATAACCGCCCTTAGAAGATGCTTGAAAGTTCTCGTAATCATCTCATGAATACAGAGGGACTGTATATGAGGAAGGTTCTCAGCAAGTTTAGCCTGATTCAAAGGTAAAGTGGACCAAAAGACGCATTAAGAACTATCTAGCATACGCCCTGACCTCAACAAAATACCTTTAGATCGACGAACTAGCTTTATTCTTTCAAAATCAAAATAACTTGGCAACAGTGAAAGGCACTATTGACAAGGCAATAGACTTTTACCACATGTCCTAGAGATCGCATTTGGAGTCCTCTTATATGCATGAAGTCAGTCATTGTGCGACCATCTACTGGAGAGAGCTCCAGTGACCCGAAATCTGCTACCTAATAAACCATTCCAATGATTCCTAAATAAGTATGATTATAGATATTTCAGAAACTTATATCTGTTATCTCACTAAACTCATACCAGCCTTGGCAAAGCAATTTCATCATAGTATCCATATATCATCTTGGTAAGTTCTTCTTTTGACTGTATGATAAACAAAATTGAGTAAGCAACATCTTGTCCATCAGAGAATTTTTTTTTAAAAAAAAATCATACATAAACAAAACAGAGAAGTGAGAAAACAGACTTCATAAAGACCATGGTTAAATGTGCAAGTTATAAGAAAAGCTAACCTTTAAATGGAGACCAGTTCCAGTTTCTTTTAGGCGATAGAAAGCTTCTTCAGAAATTAGTTCCTTCAGTTCAGTCGCAGAGTGTTTATCAATGCTTTTCTGCCCAACATCTGCCTCCCAATTTACCTCGGGTAGACTGATATCTTCTTCCTTCACGGAACTTATATTGCCTGATTTCTTACTTTTGCTCTTTAGAACTTTAAATTGTTTTCCCAAACCTTTAATCGAAAGTTCAGTCTCATCATTAGTAGCAGGCTTTCCACTGACTTCTATTTCTTTCTTCTGTAGATGCTGAATCCAGCAAGAACCGAGCTCCCATCTGATGGGCCTCATGGAAGGTACCCTCTTTTCTTCCAAATTTGTTAAGTTCATTTTTACTAACTCATGTACAATACATCTAAAAGACTCTACATCATCCGAATCAATCTGTGAGGGCTGGCTCTCTCCAGATGTTATAACACTATGAGACCTCTGAAGCTGAACCCTCAAACTGCAGTAAAGTTATCAACCAAGGTGGAAAACAAGTTAGATGCTGACATATTTAATTGTCTTTTTGCAAGGGATGAGAACAAATTGTGAAAAAGCTTGTTACTTTGTTAACAGCCACTCTATTCCTCATTATACACAAATAACGCAATGTTATAGAAACAGACAAGAATAATTCGTTTCAAAAACAGTGGTGAGAACCTACCTTCATTTTCCAGCAAGTTTCAAAACTAATATTCATAAAGTAATGAAAGCAAGAGAGACCAATGATAAAATAGAATTTATAATATAAACAAGGACAATGTGCAAAATAAGTATATTATTAGAGATCTCAGGGGTTCAGACCTGTTAAGGTTAAGAGCATTAGCTCCTCCATCCGGCAGGTTATCAATCAAAATATCACAGAACTCAGAACTTCCCATCCGAGTTTCACTCTTGACATTTACCACCGCTGTATATCCGCAGTGCCTTACAATAACTGTGCCTAAGGCCGGAGTATCCTGGAAATTTTTTCCTTCATTGGTTATAATCTTTAGTAGAAAGCATACATACATGAAAAGAATCTGCAACTTCACTCTAACTCAGCCATCTAATAAAACTGATATATGATGTGATAGTGATGTTAAAGAGAACCTTATTGTGCGCAAACAGTCATTCTTACATCATAGCTAAATGGTGAGTGACCAAACTAACTCTTAGTGGTGAATATAAGAACAAAGAAACAGATTTTCACTTTAGGCCTCTGAAAATATCAGTACTTTATTTGTAGCAATAGACTAAAAAGACGGACGTGAAACATAGCTGATATCATTTGCATGTAGAGAGCTGAGAAAAGGATGGGAAATCACTTACGTGAACAATCACACTCTCATCAGCTGTAATCCCTTTTAGCAAATTCCTTTCAGCAAGTTCCTTGGATGACAGAGCAAATGCTTCATTTTGAAATGTAGCTTCAGGCTTTGAGTCAAGGCTGGCTATATCACGTTTTACAATAATAGACAAATCTCCCACATGATCCTCATGAAGGATGGAGCCTGCAGGGAAGTCAGTAGTCCCACTTTTGTGTTGATTAGTATCCATCACTTCACAAATGGCTCTAACAGCTCTTTGCACCGAGGTATCGATAAACTGGTTATGAAGCAAAAAAGCTTTCTTATCTCGAATAACCCTCTCCTCCTCAGTCTTGCAAGGAAGCTTAGCTAATAGAGAAAACTCAGCCGCCCAAGGTCGAAGATCATATTGGCCATCTCGTCCCTGACCTCCACCATTCCCACCCCAACGTTCATCCTCAGTTGGTAAAACAGAAAAGATTGAAGGAGACTCAGAAACAGGAGGAGGTACAAGCCATGTATTCGAGCGTAATCCATAAGGAAGGTTTCCAAACTGAAAAAAAAAGAAGCCAAACTTCAAAATTGTTGAGGTTGAAAACAATCCTCGACATACAAAGAAACAGACGCAAAACAGCATTCACCTTATTCCGGTCAGAGAAAGCTTTCATTAGAGATTCATAAGCCTGCATCAAATTCCAATACAATATAACTTAGCTTCGTTACAATGCAATGCCATAAATAAGGTAGTTTGAAACCAAGAGATTGAGGTAACCTTGGAAAAAGCATTGCTGACATTCTGAAGCAAATCAACAATGGAATGGAAATGTGAGAACTGCTTTCCAACTGCAAAGAATCCTTTAACTGAAGCAATCACATGAATCACCTTCCCATTGCATATCTTAACCTTAAGTCCAAAATACTCGCCATCGCGCCTCTCTCCAGCTTCTTCACCATCGACTTTCTTCAAATCTGCGGATCAAAAAACCAAAATGAGTCAGAGAAGGTAATCAGCAGAAGAAGTAGTGAGTGTTGTGGGGGGGGGGGGGAAGGAGTAGCTTACGAAGGATCGGAGGAGATAGCTGAGGAATGGAGAAAAAGTCGTAAAAGTGAGAAAGTTTTGGGATGGGGTGGAGAGCGACCATATCGAGGCCCTCCGGCGGTGGCGCCTGAGTGGCATTGTTGCCGGAGATGACTTTGTTGGGGGATTTGGAAGCGGAGACAAACCTGGTGGTGCATGCTATGATGTCTACGACTCTCCGTACCTGAGTTAACGCCTGGCTTTCCTCTAGGTACTCCTCTGTGGCACAACCGTAAATTATATATACTCTGAGGGTAGCCATCAAAAATTAACTAATAGACACTTTCTGTGCGACTTATAGAAAAGAAATGCGAATGTTATGGTTTTTTTTTTTCCTTTTTGGTTTATGGTTAATGAGAATGTTATGTTAGTAAGCAATAATAAGACTAGACTAATCTAAAGTAGAAAACATGTGGTGGTGGGTGACTCACCTGGAATCATGCGGAGGAAACAAGGCTTGAGAGAAACAACTTGAATAGAGTCACTCAATTTCTGCCTTTTCACCTGCACAAATGACCCACCCAACCAATAATATCAGTCAGTCACAGCTTTTTTGATGTATTGATTATTCATTAACTTGAAAAAAAAAAAAGTACCTGATGAGAAAGAGAATAGTTGGTGAAATGGCAAGTGTCAACGTGAGATGCCAAAAGTCTTCTAACATCAATGATTTTGTCAGTAGAGACTCCCTTGAGTATAACTTGGGTTTCATAAGGAGTTGTGACTGTGATTTCCACCAGACTCGGCGCCAACATTTTTTCTTGTGATCTCTTCTTCTTCTCTCCTTTCCCTTTGTGGTTCGATTTCCCTTTGCTTGACCTCGGTGCCATTGATCCTTCATCCAAACACACACATAGTTAGATCATAGTCTGTCAAGGTAATATAATCCATCTCACAGATTTCATCATAAAAATGTGTCAGAGACGAGGTACCTAGGAGAGGAGATTCTGAACAGAGCTATCGAGAAAGAGCCTTGAGAGAGAGGGAGAGGGAGAGGGAGAGGGGGAGAGTAAGAAGGAAACAGAGGATAGAGAGATGATATATAGAAAAAAAAAGGAGGATAAGGGTTTTGGATGGGTTTACACTTCAGTTTTGAGATTCATAACAAATCCTGACCTCTCCTTCTCGCTAACGCCAAATACCTCTCTCTATCTAATATCTCTTTCTATCTATATAAAACGTTACATGTGATTTTGATGTTCACATTCAATTTTTTAACAAGGCCCCAATCCCACTCCCTCCCATGCAATTCGACCGAGACCTGATGATGATGGTTCAGATTCTGCCACCTGGCACTATTGAGTGGTGTAGACAGTGGCTCTTGTCCGACTCCCTTTTGTCTGTTTTCACTTTTTTAAATATCAACGGTTCAAATCATCTGCCCTCTGCACTGTCTTTAGTGGTTACCCACTCATATCAAGTGTCTTTTTTTTAATAAACCACACCTACTTAGTGTCTACACAAACACCACGAGCAATTAGAGATACAAACAACGTTAAAGCCTTTGGTGCACAAACTTTAAAACACAATTACTCCACCAACCTATAATTGATTCAGTATTTCTATTATTAGGCCCACGCACAGCAACAATTATCTTTACTAATGCCTAGCTAGGAAATGCAACAAAGCAAATTCCTTCATTCGAGTCTCATCAATGTTTAGAAATTGTTTCCCCAAACCTTTAAGTTCTGTCTCATCATTTAGTAGCAGTTTCATCATCATGAATGAGACAAACGTGATAGATTTAGAGGTACAAAAAGGCCTTCTTCAAACTGTCAATGATTCTTAACTAATTTCAGAACTTATCAAATGCTGAGACTACACAAAGCGAAAAACCAAAAAGCAGAAAGAGTTAATATAATCTTTTCAATTTTCATAATGCTCCGCTTTTGAACCAATCTTTGGTGCACATGAGAGCCTCCAAGGTTACATGAGGGAGAGAAGTCTTATAACTGTCCATTTGCTTCGCCTCTGTGTCAAATACGGAATCTGGTGAGACGGTGCACAAGGGAACAGATAGAAGATCGAGAGCCATCTTAGCAAGGGTGGGGTAGGTTGTGCTATTGAGCCTCCACCAGCTCAGCACGTTAAACTCTTGCGACCTTGGAAGCAAAGTTTCTTCCAAGTATTGATCCAGCTCCGTTTTCATCTCTGATATGTACATCTCGAAATCTGACAATGACTCTCCTATTGTGATGAGGGTAGACCCTTCCTCAAGAAGGGCGTCCACCGGATATGACGTGTGGTCTTCCTCTGCCAGTGCATGTGCTTGAGAATCATCACCATGTTGCTGGTCCTCTTCTGTTACCTGACTCTCTTCACTCACTCCCTCTAAAAGCCCTACCACATTAGGCTTCTCTGCCTTAAGCTCTGTCTCATCTTGATGTGACTCTGTGGTTTGCTCAACTTGTGGACTTGTCTCATCTCCTGATGATTGTCCATTCCCTGTATTGGCAACTTCAGGCATGTCTTGATGGAAGTGAGGTTCCTGAGCCACCTCTGTTTCCGAAAATCCATGATCCACATAAGCATCCAACAGGTTCTGTTCACTATAGTTAAGGTACATATCATGGACTGCATCATCTACAGTCTTGATCCATTTACTTGCATCTTCACCATACGACTTATTGAAGGTGAATTCAATAAGATGCATCTTAAACCGTGGATCCAGAACCACCGCCACTGCCAAAACCAGGAAGCATTCTCTCCAGTACTGGTCGAATTTCTCCCTCAACAGGTTTGCCAGGTTTCTGACATCCGGGTCTTCACACATGGCCACATGACTCAGCTCTAGCTGAAGCTTAGTCATCTCATGGTACAAATCGCTTGCCATCAACTGATTTGGCCCAGTCAAGACATCACTCGCAACGAAAAGAACCTTCAAGCACGAGCATAGACTCTCAATCTTTCTCCATTCTTCAGAAGATATTGATATTCTGTACTCAGGATGGCAGGCTTCCAAACAAGAAAACAGTTGTATGTGTTCACAGGCAGCCAACAACATGTTATAACTTGTGTCCCATCTTGTTCGGTTGTCAATGAGAAGATCTTGCTTAGAAGAATGGGTTGGAGACTGTTTCTTCAGTTCATCAAATCTGTCTCCGCAATTCTCGTTAGTCTTAACATACTTGATGCTATCTCGGACTTTCTTTATGGGTTCTTGAAGCTGCTCAGATGTGAGAGCATCTTGTGCCATACTGCTTAGAAGGCGAGCATAACATTTCCCCATCAACAACTGACCATTCAACACATGCTGGTTCCTGACAGACAAGAAACCTCTGAGATTATCAACCGATGCTTGATTTACTAATGATTGACAGACAGCAAGGCTCGAAATCTTCCCCTCCAATTTCCAGTCGGATAAGCAAGCTGCGACAGGTTGGTTTAAGGCAAACTCTGAATCAAGAGAAGTTACAACAGCAACGTGTAGAAGGCGGTGAGTCAAATTCCAGTTTTTATCAACAAAGTGTCCAGTCACAAAAGCATAACCCAACGACTGGTTTGATGACCACAAGTCTAGTGTAAGATTAACACCCCCAGGAATCTCTCCAATAAAGTCCAAAAGTTTTTGCTTTTGCGACAAGAACATGGCAACACAATCACCATGAATGGCATCAAAGCTTGCGACATTGAACTGGGGACGAAGAGCCTTCACGAAGCCAGCAAAACCAGGATGGTCGACCATATGAAGAGGGTAATCATGCATGATGATCATCTTTGCCATCTCATGGTTGCAGCGATCTTGATCTAGAGGGAGAAAAGGAGAAGATATCAGACGTTTCTTAGGAGGACAAGAGGTGGGTTCATCCTTGACTTGGGGTAGCTGCTTGATCTCTGGGCTCATTCGACAAATACCCAATTGAATGTGACGCTTAAGGTGGCTAGTTCCTGACATCTTGGTACCAGTCATGTAGGCAAAGGATTTGTTGCAGTGGTTACAACAAGCTTTGGTAGTTCCAGGACTAGCAGCTTCCGTGGTGAAGTGATCCCAAACCATAGACTTCTTCTTCCTACGCTTAGTGGGTGGTTGTGTATAAGACTCTATCTCAAGAGAAACGGTTTCATTAATTGTATCCATAACCCTGAAACACACACAAGCGAAAACCAAATTTAATTATCCGTTTTATATGACACAAATTTAACAGTCTTCATGAAAGCAAAAAAATTAAACACATTAGACCCAGCAAACAAACAACTTCGATATTAACAACAGACACATCTCGCAGTGACTAAGAAATCGAGAGAGGCGCAACTGTAATAATTAAAGGAGGAGGGTAAACACATATATTCGCAGCGAAGAGAAGA
The DNA here is from genome assembly GCA_963854855.1 of Nasturtium officinale. Taxonomy (NCBI): domain Eukaryota; kingdom Viridiplantae; phylum Streptophyta; class Magnoliopsida; order Brassicales; family Brassicaceae; genus Nasturtium; species Nasturtium officinale. The sequence goes on from OY978500.1 coordinate 4,488,947, forward strand.
GAAGAGAATTTGGAACTCACTGAAACACAGAGAGTAACAGCGGGAAGAATCAGTTGTATTGGGCTCTCAATCGCCGAGGAAACGAGAGCTACTCCAATTGGACTTTCAGTTTTAGGGTTCTGAGCTTTTTTCCGTCGGCCCTTTACTTTTCACTTATATTTATAATCAGAATGAGTTTTCTATTTCGAATCTCCGCCGTACATCTACCGAATCCACTTCAATCTGGTCCCTTTATTCTCCCTCTTTTTTATTATATTATTTTTTATAGACACGAAATCATTCGCTCCCAACCAAAAATACAATAAACAAATACAAGTTTTCCATTAATATCCAAGTATCCAACACATATCTTATTTCGTAAGAATTTATATTTAAATCAAATTTTTTAATGATGTGCCCACGTAAAAAAAAAAAATGTTTCACCAATGGCCTCACGTATAGTTTTCAGTTGTGTCATTTGTACAAGAAAGATCGAAACTACTTGTCTCCGCAAGAAAACATTCCCAGCATGTCCTTGGCCGAACCCATCTGCTTCATGAGATTCTGCAGACCAGCCATTCCACCTATCTGTTTTAGCATCTGAGGCTGTAGGACCTTGCTCATCTGCTGACCGTTCATGTTTCTTGACCGTCCACTCATACCTAAATTCTTCATCCCTTTCATGCTCTTTGCTAACCTCGTGTACTCTTCCAACATCTCCTTCACTTCTCTTACAATCCTCCCTGACCCACGCGCTATCCTCATCATCCTTGACTCACTAAACACCTTTGGGTTTGAGCTGTCCAGTTCTGCATAACCACCCAACACTGTGCTTTAAACTACTAAACTTTATCTGAGAGAAGCTTTCTCCAAATAAGATATTTGTTCTCACCTTCATTTGTCATAGAATCCATCATTGTCATGAATCGCTTCATCTTCGCCCGGCTTTCTGCCTCGTGTCCTTTCGGCATCAATTCAGCACTAGCTCCAGGCAGCATCGAGTAAAGCTACAAACCAATTCATTAGTTTGATTAGTCACAAGCATATGGTGCTGTTCAGATTACTATTTGGACAAAGAGATTCTGACCTCCTTAAGTGGGATCTTCAGCAGGTACTGGAACTGGTCGTACATAGCTCTCAATGTAAAGTTACCCTGAGAGAGGTTTTCTAGATGTTCAGACTGTAGATCTTTAGGTACTACTTCTTTTAGTTTATCCACAAATCCAGACCAATCAGCCGTTCCTGTTGTACATAAACATTACAAAGATTCTCAGTAACCAACCCATGAAAAGGAGCATTTGATTACTCTTCATAGTACTCCTAATCTCAATCAATGCCATGAAAGTTACCTAAGAGACGGCTGACAAATGGTTTGACGTCAAACACTTCAAACTCCTCCATATGCTCTCCTGTTCCAATGAATATCACAGGACTCTTAGTAGCTGCAACACTAAAAGATGAAAATAGCTCAGATTCACTTGTTAAACAAAAAAAAAGCCAGCAGGATTTCTGTAATGACCATTTCGAGTACACATGAAACATAGTAGCTACAATAAACTTACGCGCTAAGGGCACCACCACCCTTGGCATGGCCGTCCATCTTAGTAATAATTACAGCTCCAACAGCAACGCTTTGTTTAAATGCTTGAGCTTGATCGAATACAGCTTGACCAATACTACTATCCATAACAAAATAACAAGATCTGGTTTCTGTAAATAGAAAGCACAATGATCAGCTCATGTAAGATAAACCGGGAACAAACAGAAGACTTGAAAAGAAAAGAAAAGAGCATACTGTTGCTTCTGCAACTTGACACATTTCTTCAAAGAGAGAAGCTTCTTGTTTATGGCGACCACTGGTGTCAACTATAATAAGATCACAGTTTTCTTTTTTGAACCTATCAACTCCCTCAACAGCATTTCTCACTGGATCTGATTCAGTGTAGCTGCAAAGAATCACAACTTAGCATTACCAAATTCTGCACTCACAGTACGCCATAGAGAATCGTTTTAATTCAGATCATCTTTCTTTTTCTTTCATTGCCTCTGTTACTGTCATTGAAGTAAACCCAAAACAACCGATAGCACAGTGGCAGTAATTGCAAATAGAAACAGGAGGCAACATAAGACCTAAACTATCCATTTATGCAAACAGTTGAGCGCTTTGAAAAAGATGTGAAATCCTTTGATCCGTGTAATGAATTCCGGAACATTGCTCAAGAGAAAACAAGCAAAAGGGCATAAAGCAAAGTGGAACACAGAGAACTGGAGAAGTATAACAAAAACCTACTGGATGATTGAAAAAGAAACATGTTAAGTAAGCATAGTCCTTTTCAGTGCAGATTTTTGCAACTACAGATTTCTGATCTAAACCAAGGTAAGCACCATAAAGGTATTACAAGCACGCAAAAGATATCATAACACCGCAAAGGGGTTGATTTGAGTACCTTCCATAAAAGGGAATGTTAGCCTTAGTGGCATTCTGTTTCAGCTGATCGAAAGCCCCCGCCCTGAAAGTATCTGCACAAACTAGAGCCGGTCTATACCCTTTCTTCTGATGATGAAAAGCATATTTGGTACAGGTTGTAGTTTTTCCAGCACCTTAACATATTCAGAAGAAGTTGGAACAATTTTAGCAATCTATCTACACATTAGGAACAAACTCAATCAACCACGGATAAAAAGAGAAGAGTATCTTACAGAGACATCACCTTGTAATCCAACGAACAAAATTACACAAGTTTTGGCCTTTTTGGGAGCATATGCAACCTTTCCTGGATCCAGCATTTTACAGAGTTCATTGAAGATAGCCTGAAAGAAACAAAACGAGAGAATCGTGAGCACTTAAATCACAGAAACAGAACAACATAAAGAAACAACCAAATTTCATGGAGTTGTTAAACTCGATTAGGAATTAGACTTGGAGAATCTGCGGTAAAAGTGAACCTGCTCAATGATCCGCCGCTTGTTGTGGCCGGCTGCTAGATCCTCGAGTTTGACGATCTTTTTAATATTGGCCTGCATCTCCTTCACAAGGGGAAACGAAACATCGGACTGGAGCAGAGCGCGAGTGATCTCGTTCAAGCATTCACTCAGAGCCTTTTCATCCATGACTGTCACATTGTTCATCTGCTGTATGGCGCGAGTAATCCGCCCACCGAGCTCCGCTAGCACCATTTTAGCTGCTGTATATCTCCCGCAACTCAAAAAAAAAATGAAGCAATCAAAAACTTTGTCGAGGGATTAGGGCTGAGGTTTTGATCAATGCGGGCGATTGAGGCGGGAGACGATGAGGCTTGTTCCGGAGAATCTTGTTTTTTAATTCCTAAAACGGTTAGGATTCATTTCATATCATATCAAACTTGATGGACCTAAATATGCTCCAGTGACCCAATAAGTTACATCACTCAAACAATTCCGATGCCACCTCTCCCCCTCCCCTCCAAAAAATCCCACTTTTGGTGTAAACACCCTTCAGTTAGTGAGACAAATTGGCCAGTTAATAAGGAAAAAACAAAAAAAATTAGAACAAGAGCCTGAAATTTTTCACAAGAATCGGTTTCATTCATTTTCAATATCGTTGTTACTACTTACTACTGACGTACGAACGATACCAAGTACTCCAACGAACATAATAGTCAGCGTAACATGTTAGTTTCGGATATCATACTAAAGTAACTGACATATTATGAGTTGATAAAAAGACACAAGCCCCACGCAGGCAGATCCAAGATTCTGATTTGGGACTTGCTGTGTTTCTACATAGCTCTCAACCGGATGATCCTGATCCTTTTAGCGGTGAAGGAACTGCCGGGTAAAGCTTTTTTAGCTTCTTCTGCTCTCCAAACTGGTGGATGGCGTCTTGAATCCCTGCAAATGCGACCACAAACTCGGCTGTATCTGTTTGATTCAGCAGTTTCTTCATCACCAGCTCCAACACTTTATACCTGCCAATCATCTCAACATCCTCTCAAATCTGCTGATCAAAGCTTTCACTTAACTCAACAAGACTAAGACATTCACCACTATCTACTGGTGTCAGCTATTTTTTTCCGTTCATCTGTATAACTAAGCAAACCTGAGTCGGTGTGCCTTTGAGACGACTTTATGGATATTCTCAAACAGCTTCTGCACAGAATGCAGAGCTTCTTCATGCGACCGAGTATTGCAGAGCGGTGAAAACGGGAGGTGCAGAATACAGGTGGCCTGAATTTCTGCATACTCCTCATCAATCACGACCTCCTCAATGCGTATCTCACGGAGAAACTGAGAGAACACACGTTCACTTGACTCAGACAGAGAGAAGGAGGGGTTGTGAGCGGCCAGAATGCGGACAAGGTCAAGAATGGAGGTAGGGCGCCAGTCTCCAAGCCAGGCCACTGCAGCCAGCTCATGAGGCGGTAGCCACACGGGCATGACGAGGTTAGAGACATCCTTTAAGGAAGTTGAAACCAAGGCGTTGAAGTAATGGGACTGGTATCTACTCAGCTGTTCTTCAATCAGTTCATCCACTTCCCACCTGGATTTAAGCTCTTTGTCTAGTCTCGCAGCTATACTGTTCTGTTCTTGCCTCCACAGTTCATACAAGTCTCCAGAAAGTTCGTCACCTTACAATCAGAGATAGTATGCTTATAACATCACCAATTTTAGCATGATGATATAAAAAAAAAAATAATAATAAAAAAATAACATTTTCCAAGCCTTTTCACCATCTAAACAAATCAAAACATAGTTTAAGAAAGAAACCTTTTGCAGATAGATACCTTTTCTAGAAGAGTCTTGGTGGTGTGGTCTACCGGACTGAGATCTTTTAGACGATACATTACTAGCAGCTTCTCTCTCCAGAAGATCCCATGAAACTTCTTCCCCCATTTTGGGTTCTTCAAATCTATTATCTTCACTAAATTTCACGAAGACATAGCAATTATCAATAAGCGAATAAGCTGATTTGCACAAGCACATTCATAGTCTCATTGAACATTCAAATATCCTAAAATTAATCAATATTCATTATGAAATTGACCAAAAAGAGGCAATTTTTGAGTCAATTCGCATCCGTGCTTACATAGATAGAAAAAAAACCTACATCCAAGCGATCGAACCGTAGAAACACAGAATCTCCAAACATAAGTCGACCAAATTTCGAACGATCACACTAATTTAGTAATGCAGCGAAGAAAATGAAAAGACGGAAGAGAATTACAAAGATAATATACTCACAAGCGCGCCACTTCCATGGTTCTTGTCATCTTCTATGTTTCTTCAGCACTGATTTCTTTCCAACGTTCTTGGATTGTGGAGTCGTTTCATCTGCGGAAGGAAGCGAGGGAGAGATCGAATTTAAGAAATAAAAACAAAACATAGAGGGAAGGGCTATTTTGGTCACTTAACATTCTAGTACTGGGCCGTTTGCTAAAGCCCAACTCATAGCAAACCGTCCGTCTATGTGAATTTTCTACATTGAAAATTTGATGAAATGCCACGTGTTGCATGTCTCGAACAAGTATTGGCGGCCACGTCGATTTGGATCATCACAAAGGAGTCCTCATCCATTAACATCAAAAGTAGCGCCAATGTAGACTAATACTTGAAAAGGTTCGCGAAGCAACACGTTCAAGACGATCACGCTAGTCACAATGCAACAAGAGAAGAGCAAAGAAGATCACAGCCGCCTGATCAATGTCACGGCCAAAGATCTAACGGCCAGGAACCGACGGCTAGTGGAAGTTCCTTACACAGCAACACTCTCCCACGCAATGAACACACTGGTGGCTAACTCCATCTCCGCCCTCCCTGTGGCTGCACCTCCTGGACACTGGATCGGAGCCGGCGGTTCCATGATCATGGAGTCTGATAAACAAACTGGAGCTGTACGAAAACACTACATCGGGATTCTCACGATGCTCGACATACTTGCTCATATCGCCAGTGGAGATCTCTTCGATCTCTCGGATCTTGATCGCAAGATGAGCTCGCAGGTTTCATCCGTCATCGGTCATTGCGTCGAGGGACTTAGTCTCTGGACACTGAACCCTAATACCACCATCCTAGAGTGCATGGAAGTGTTTAGCAAAGGAATCCATCGAGCTTTAGTGCCGGTGGAGAGTAGCATAGAGAGCAATAACACTATTGCAGGAGTTGAGTTGATTGAGTCGGCCTCTGCTTACAAGATGCTCACTCAGATGGACCTCTTGAGGTTCCTCAGAGACCATCACTTTGACGATATCAAGAGCGTTCTCTCACACTCCCTCTCCAATCTTCGAGCTGTTAACGATTCCGTTTACGCCATTTCTCAGAGAACCACTGTTTCCAGTGCCATCAGCGTTATGAAGGCTGCTCTGCTCAACGCCGTCCCCATCGTTCACGCCCCTGATGTAGCACAAGAAGATCATCTACAGCTGATCAATGTAGGCTTTATTGTAGACATATGTGCCTGAATATGTTAAGCGTCTACTTCATTTTTTCTGTTTTGAGATTGCAGGGGAGATATAGGAAAGTCATAGGTACTTTTTCCGCAACAGATTTGAAAGGTTGTCGCTTGCCAGATTTGCAGACATGGCTGCCACTCACAGCTCTGGAGTTCACTGAGAAAGCTTTGGGGAAAGAGAGGGAGGTGGTTAGTTGTGGTGTGGAGACGACAATGGACGAAGCCATAGAGAAAGTGGTGACCAGAGGAGTGCACAGAGTCTGGTTAGTGGACCAGGAGGGTCTGCTTCAAGGTGTCGTCTCCCTCACTGATATCATACGCTCCCTTAGAACCGCTCTTCTGTAATCGATGATCTCACTATTGTTTACCTCTGTAATGTTACCATGTAATCTTCTGCTTTGGCGTTAAGACTTGTTCACTTGGGATCACTCTTCATTCTTGTAAGTGTTAAAAGAGGAAATTTCTAAATGCCTAACATTAATAATAGCACACCAAAAGTACAAAAGGTACAAAAGTCAAATGACAATGAACTGAACTACATTGAGACACATTACTTCTACCAACACATACGACCACTCAATGTTAATGCTACACCTGAAATCATCATACAACAAACTCTTACACGTCCTGTGATCTGTAAAGAACGATAAGGGGTTTTAACAGCTCACAGAGGCTGCAGCACCCTGCTGCTGTTGAACTTGATTCGCCTCTATGCTTCTGTTCGTGTCTTCTCCCTTCATGTCGTTACTGTTCTCCTCTGCCTTCTTCTCATTAGATTCTTGGGTTTCATTTTCCTTATTTGCCCCAGCCAGCTTCTTTTCATTAGATTCTTTGGTTTCACTTTCCCTCTTTGCTTCAGTGTCTGCAGCAAGCTTAGGCTCATCTGGAGTCGCATTCTTTTCTCCGTTAGCTTCTGCTGTCACGCTGTCCTTGTTCTCGGTCTCTTCCTCTGCAGCCTTCTTTTCTCCCTCACCCTCAGCAACAACATCATGTGGCTCTTTCATTTCAACCTCCTTGAGGCCTGCAACTTTGGGTGGTTCTTCAGCTCCACCTTCACTCTCAGTCTTCTTCTCCACCTCTGTAGTATCCACTTCCATGGGCTCAGTCTTGTCCGTTTCAACTTCTCCTTCTTTTTTCTCAGCCTCAGTCTTTTCACCTTCCTCCTCCTCTTTCTCAGCCTCAGCAGTTTCTGTCAAAACGTCCTTCTCTGCCTCAGTCTTTTCACCCTCTTTTTTCTCCTTCTCCGCCTCTGCAATCTCTGTCACTCCATCCTTCTCCTTCTCCTTCTCCTTCTCCTTCTCCTTCTCAGCCTCAGCGTTTTCTGTCTGTCTGTCCTTGTCAGCATCCATGTTCTCCTTCACAGCAGCAGCCTCTTCGTTTTTCTCAGCAGCCTCCTTATTGTCTTTCTTCGTAAGAGAAGATCGTCTTTTCTTCAACAGGGGTTCTTTGTCAGGAGTGGGCGTTGTTGCCTTCACCTTTTGGCTGATCCTTGAAGACCGCCTTGGAGTTTCACCAGTTGTCCACTCAAACTCAGAGATGAGAGGATTGCCAGGATGAGCCTTCAGGTACTGCTCCAACTGCTTGCGTGAGCTTATCTCTTCACCCGTAGGAGCCACAAACACAATCTCTGTCTTTCTCGGAGTACCTGCTTTCTTCGGATAAAACTGAAACAAACAATCTTCTACTTATCACATACCAAAGATGTAGACACATAAATGAAGTAGTAGCAACAAATACCATAAACTATAAGAAAACCCCAAATTTTATCAACAATTTATAGGGTTTAGGGATCAGACAAAGTGTATTTCATCCGAAACCCTAATTTGGTGCCTAAGAAATCTCTGAGCATTAAATTATCCTCTAAATATATCATTTCATATGAATTACACATAGAGAGCCCTAAATTTGACAAGAAACAAAATATATCATAAATCGCCCAAATTGAACATAAACCCTAAAAACGAAAAAAAAAAACCAATTCGAGTAGAAAGCAGAACATACAACATCCCCTAACAGAGACACATCAAATTATGGAAGACAGACAGTAACTACAGCAGAAATTTCAAGGAACAGAGGAGAAGTAAAAAAAACAATCAAAAAGAGAAGAAGATACCAGTTTCTTCCATGAAGCAGGAGCTGGTAGCTCAATGGAGACAAGTTCGTCTGTGCTTTCCATAATCGTCTATCTATTCACCTGATACAGTACCCAAAAACAAGACTCACACTTTAACGTAAACAAAACTCGTCTTCTTTCCTCTCTGGTCGTAGAGCTGCAAGAACCGTTGTGACCCTAATGGATATGTTTGCGTGTCTCTTCTGTTCTGTCTTAACTTTTTTTTTTAATTCTTTTTTTTCCTTTTTTCAAACAAAAATGATTTTTCCTTTTTTCAAACAAAAATGATTTTTCCTTTCTCCACGTAATCCTCGAGAGCTTGGATGATAAATCTTACACTGGGGCGACGTGATAGTTTAGTGACAGACCTCTTCAAACTCAACACGTGTCCAGTCTGCCGACGTTTCACCAGTGGATAAGGACTAAGGAGCATCTGTTTCCCGCTTATGCGATTTCTCAAAGAGCGATTTCTCAAAGAAATAATAAAGTAGAATGGAAAGTGGTGTTGAGGTCCGGTACGTGACAGCTAGAATATGACGAATATGCTTTTTTCTGTTTATTCCCACCACCACCCTCTTAGTTTGTGCAGTCTACATGATAATAAAAGCCCAATGTAACGGGCCCAAATACTACTCTTCAGAAACATTCAGGTATGGAAATCTCTTGTAGACAACCTCTTAATTAATGAAGCTTTATTTAGGGAATGTGATCTAACCCATTATTAATTAAATAATACTAAAAAGATCACCTGGATTCAAGCTCAATGTCTCAAAGTCCGACAAGATCGGAGCACAAAACATGTCCAATATTAAGATACCGGGTCGTTAATCATTTTCACTGAAATATGGTACAAGGGATTTTTCTCATTTACGGCTTAATCGTATGAGCCACATTCCTAATTTCCTCAATCAATTCCAAATGAAAGATGGTACAACAAAGGCTTTCAAAAAAGATAATAAAACCGGAAAGAAAACTCGGAAATGCCCGAACCAGTGTGTGTATGTGTGTGCGCGTCTCTTTTAAGTCTTGTTTATCAATCATATAGACCTTCTTGTTCCCAAATGTCCACTAGAAAATCCACCATTTCCTGTTTTTATCAGTAACACCCAACAATTAGTTAACTAGGATTTCTCTAATTTCATGCACTCAGAGTTTGATTACTCACAGTGAGAGGAATGGGTTGGGGAAATAACTTGTTGCTACCCAGCAAGTTATCATAAGTTGCTACATTCCAACTGCAATTTATGTCATATGATAAGTTAATGTTATCCAACTTAGCCTTGGCTTTTAAGGAAGGAAACAATAGGGTGTAAAGGAGCCACTCACTTTAACTTGGCTCCTTGATTGCGATCAGGCGGGTTATTGGATCTTTCCTTCCCCACCCAACGCTCCCGCGTCTGATTCCAAAGAAGAAGACCTGCAAAAGCACAGACCCACTTCATCTACATAACTATCTTAAAACAATAGACCATAAGGATCCTGCGGTGAATCCACAATCCGAAAAGATAGTACCTTGATTTACACATTCAGGAGGGGCACTTGAATTTCTGGCAGCAGATTGAGAATCAAAAGTCTGGTTTGATGATATACTCCCCTGCGAAGGGAAGGTGATGTTGTCCATATCAACAGTGCTTGTTGACCAGAAATCTTCAGAGATACTCGGTTTCTTATACGTTTGAGCAATGGAATTGGATGGTGGAACCTTCACAGGAGCAGTTGATTTGGGTTCTCTGTAGCAAGCCACGCAGCCACTGCTCTGTTACAAAACCATAACATGTGATCATTTCCCAAAACACATCCTTATTTCCTAGTAGCTAATGGCCTATGCGTTAAAAATCTATTTTTTCTATCTACTTCAGAGACAGCTTATCTACATAAGCAAAACATAACCTTAAGCTCCTCCCTTGTAAATAATAATTATATTCCCCCAGCAAACAAAAATTAGGGTTTAACCCATCAAACGAAATCTCAAATTTGAATCAATGAAACACCAATATAATCAGCATAAAGCGAAGACAAAAATCAAAATAAGAATCGCACCCCATCGATTGCAGTAAGCGATTATAAACCCGGGAGCTCCGATAGATCTGGATAGCTCGAAATTATTTCAGAGGTAAGTAATTAATGAATCCTTCTCAATTAATCAACCCTATAGATAAATCCAAAGAAGAATCAATCAATCATCAGCGAACAAAACATGTTTCATACTTAAAAAAAAAATCAGAATCTACGAATCATATAACTTGCTTTAATACCTGATATAATAAATCTCGTTGGTTAAAATAAAGTCGCTTCCTTTACCAACTGGGCATCAAAAAGAATCGTAGAAAATTCAGAGGCTGCAGCTCCTTCTCAAAGAAGAAGAAGTGCTCTGCCCTCTTTACGTTTTCCCTTTTCCTTTGGCTTTGAAATAATTGTTTTTTCGAAGACCAGAATGAAGTTATTTTTATTTTATTTTTTTCTTCTGACCAGAATGAAGTTATTATTCATCCCTCCAGCCGTTATTGGACCCCCTGGCACGGAGGGTGTTTTTGTAATTTACAAAAAACACTTGTAATTCTAACAAAATTAATAATAAACCAATAAATATCTGCTTGATCTTGTTATATAATGTGTTTGGTATGTGAACTAATCGGGTCAAAATATTTGTCTATCTTCCATGACTTCTCCATTGTTATAGTCGACCCTACTCATCATATTCCCGTACAGCTTTTATTCGTAATATTTTCAATTCTATAATGAACATTATAATTTGGAACCAATCAATAAAAAAAAAAGTTGATAACCATTGTGTAAGAATACATTAAGCATTAAGGATGCGTAGATATCATTGGCTTACATGTCAACACATCTCATTATGACAAAGGCTGCTTCGAGAGGAGGAAGAAAAGTCACAACGTAATAGCTTGTGGGCCTCTGCTACAGCAACCACACTTTCTCCATTTGTAGCAACACAAGTCACATTTTAAAAATCCTGAGCACAACCAAGACCACATGCAACACTTCTTCTTCTTTTCCTCCTCCCTCTTGCTCTTTTTTGTCTTCTTTCTCTTCTTACTCTTTTTCTCACCAACAGGAAGGGACAAAGATTGAACATTTGTGGGCGGCGCTTGATTTAAGCTATAGGATTTGTTGGTGTTAGTACTCGATGAGACATCTTGAGTTGACGAGGACTTGTCTTGATAGCTACGACTCTCCACTCCTGTTTCTCCACTCTTTATCTCTTCCACTTTAGATCTCTTCTCTTCTGCATCCCCAGGCCTAATTAGTAAAGACGGGGTGTATCTCAAGTACTCGCCTGATATCAAAACTTCTTTAGGTTTTTCATAGCTTTGACGAGATGCTTTAGCGTTTGACTTTCTGTAGCCATCAACTTTCAAACTAAACAAAGACTCATTCGAAATTTCACTCCAATTCATATCCCCAGTCTTGACAAACGCCGATGCAGGTATCCTCTGAGGATTGTAACCCTTATTCATCAACTGAGCTGGTTGCATCCTGATATGAGTCACACCAGATATTTCAGAACCTCGAGAAGAAGAAACCTTTGAAATTTCCTCATTCTGCTGACACTTATCCTCAGAAAATGTTTTGAAATCTTTCTTATTTAGCTCTATGGCATCATCCCATGACACAGAGGAAGACATTGAAGAAAAAGACAGAGAAGATGACGTTAGGAAGATTTCCCTCGCAGGTTTGGAATTCATATTTCCCCTGTGACCACTCATAATCTCACGTAAAAGCTCTTAATCAATGCACTTCTCCTTCTTGTTACCCTTTCAACACATTTCCCATTGGTGGCTACAGTTAACGCTTGATTCAAGGATCTAACTCCATGGCTGATCAAATACGAAACCAACTAATTTTCCGACATGAACAGATTATGTTCCGCCCCACGGAATCTACCTATACTAGGGTGAAAGCTGAATCCTTGATGTCATTAGCACAATCAACGTCCACTTTTTTATCTGAACGCTGTGCATAAATAAAAGATTTGAACAATACTAATAAAAAATCAAGCCAATCTTACATAAAATTCATAGAATATAAACATAAGAGATCTATCCATTGCACAATTTTGATGGAGGATAATTAACGTAAGCCAGAAGTATGAATTTCACCGTCATCTAACCTTAATCAGAACAAACTACAATACAATGGAGCAAACCCCACGAAAGTTCGAATGAACACTTATTCTTCGTGGCTCTGATTTAGACCTATGGGAGACGGAAACATGTCATTTTCATCTGAGTCTAGATAACAAGAAAAGGGAAAACAAACGAATTTATGGAGAAAATTGAAAGTGAACAAAGAGAGCACATAACAAACACGTTTGAATTTAGGAATTCGATGACCTGTCAAACTGGCGAATGGCCGTTGACAAGCAGAACATAAAACAAGTTAAACGGTTTTTCTGGTGGTTTTTAAAACTTTACCGTTGACCCCCAAATCACTTCTATTTCTGGGGTTCGTTCATTACCAGATCTGTCCTCCCGCCATTGCTGTAAAACCCAAATTGATGTAGACACTATGGACATCATCATGGCCCAGTTAAGGCCCATGATAATTTAACGGGTCATTTAGTTTACACATGAGAACACGTGCATGCGTAAAGCAAGTGCCTATTGGTTGAAACATCTTTGGCCTCTTGTAAATTAATTTTCTTGTTCTTTGGACATTTCGGAGATTCAATCACGTGATTTTCGTGTTTCAAATGATATATAAATGTTAAAATACGTAGCATTTTAAAAATAAATTAAAATTAGAAACCATCGTACGTAAGATAAATTTTATCCGGATAAAATTGAAAGTGGACAGAGGAATCAATACTTTACTCTGAGATCCAAAATACATGGGTTACATCAATCTATGAGTCGTTACAAACGTCAGCAACAAAAAAAAGAAGATAATAAACTAAAAGGCATACATATATAGAACAGGCGCATGCTAGTTCCAAACACAAGTTATGAACAAGAATTAAATAAAAAAAAAATAACTATGAAATATCCGCCATGGACTAATGGAAGTGGGACCCTATGATAACCAGCCACAACCAAATTAGCAAATCGGGAACAAAATATATACACCATTATACATACTATTATCTATTAAATTGAAGCATACATTAGGTTAAAGATGTTTGCTCAAAATTTTAAGGGAAATGATATGAGATTGACACCTAAAAAGCCTTAATTTGGACCCAACCGGAGAGTTAGGGCTTAGGCATGGTACTTCGACCAACTAAAAATGTCGACAAAACCTTATACTAATTACACAATATACATGGTCATGATGGACCACCCTTTTCTTTATTTTTTGTCCTTCCCTTTACTCTTTAACTTTATACATCGTATGTCTTATATTTGATCGCGAATGAACAACCACTTTTCCCAGCTTTTTTTTTACGTGTTTTCTTTATGTGGCAATCATTTTACGATCGATTAATCCTCCCAAATTTCACTACCTTAAATTTACTCCCAATTAGTTAATCCCCGATCACTAAAGTTTATAGGCCGATATATATAAACGATCGATTTATAAATGGTTATTTAATATTTACATTAAAACGTGGAGATATTCATGTGTATACATGATTTGATTGATGGTGCTGATTTGGCCGATGGTTACTGTTGGTTGTTAACCAACATAATTGTATTTTAGTATAAATAAACCATTCATATGGAATGAAATCGGTCTAGTTAATTCCCACTCCACTTAAGTAGCAAATTTTGCAATTAATGGTGAACGCAAAAGGCTTTTTGTATAAGAATTAGCTGTATACAAATATAAGTGAGCACCAAATTAAACAGAGAGAGAGGCGTAGTACGTACGTAGCTATATGATGTGGACGACTGCTAGGATGTACGTATATATGCTAAAAACAATGTACACGGCCATGTGATACTTGTACCACTTGTTCCTTTCTACTTATATACGATCTAACCTTCGAAATTTAAATAAGTTACTCCTTATAACCATCCAATTCGTATTAGCAATCACTCTATAGTCTATACTAACAACCCTATCTAAATTCCCATTCTCTTTCTCTCTGTAATAGAATAGGCGAAGACGTCAAATGTAATAATCGTAGGAACAAGTACATCCCCTTTTCATCCACCAAAATTTAACCTATCTATATAAATATACAACATTACCATTTACCAAACATCCATCATACATCTATTACTCATCGTCAAGTTCCTATTTTCTCTCTGACAAAAAACACAGAGTTAGTAAGAATGGTACAGACGAAGAAGTTCAGAGGTGTCAGGCAACGCCATTGGGGTTCTTGGGTCGCTGAGATTCGTCATCCTCTCTTGTACCTTTCTTCTTTCTTTCCTTTTCTCTGCGTTTTTCATTTATTTACCCTCTATGATCCTTTCAAGTACATACATATATATATATATATACATGATCGTTTCCCTTGGGTTTTTTCTTCTCGTTAGCTAACACATATGAACCCCATTTTAATACGTACAACTGTAGATACTTAAATATCAATAAGTTAATGCTTAATTCAACTATATTTACCATTCTTATTGCTTATTGGTCATCAATTCTGACATGCATGGTGGTTATATTAAAAAACAAGGAAACGGAGGATTTGGCTGGGAACGTTCGAAACCGCGGAGGAGGCAGCAAGAGCCTACGACGAGGCCGCCGTTTTAATGAGCGGCCGCAACGCCAAGACAAACTTCCCCCTAAACAACAATAACAACACCGGAGACACATCTGAGGGCAAAACCGACATTTCTTCTTCGTCCTCAATATCATCCTCATCACTCTCTTCCATCCTTAGCGCCAAACTGAAGAAATGCTGCAAGTCTCCTTCCCCTTCACTCACTTGCCTCCGTCTCGATACGGCCAACTCCCACATCGGCGTCTGGCAAAAACGCGCTGGTTCCAAGTCCGACTCCAGCTGGGTCATGACTGTGGAGCTCGGCCCCGCCGGCTCCTCCGAGGATACTACTACTAAAGCTTCACAAGACAATCTTGGTCAGAGCACTGAGGTTGGCCGCACTGGAGAAGAAGCGTTGGACGAGGAGGAGAAAGTTGCTCTGCAAATGATAGAGGAGCTTCTCAATACAAACTAAATCTTATTTGCGCATATATTTATATATATATATATATATATATACCTATTTTTATTGCTGATTACAGCCATAATTATTCATTATACCGTATATTTTTATAAATAATGTCTTATATTTCCTCATCTGTATCCAATAAAGTATAAGCATTTGTATACGATCCAAAGATGACCTTTTTTTTTTCTATTCTATGTTAATCTTGCATTCATATACAAATAATAGTAATATTAATAAGAATATGGTGTTTCATAGTACACGATAAGTCTGTTACAAGAGGACATGAATTTAGAGCAAAACTTCTAACGAGGGTGACTTTGTCTCCTGAATAAATTATACTGATCAAAGAGTAAGTGAACAATACACTTTCTAATGCAATGTGATTGTCAATACTTTGCCATTAATTTTTCTAGCATCCAGAAAAGCAATCGTCTTAATTAGAAACGCTGAATCGTTTGACGAATAAAGGAGAGAAATAAATTTTAATTTTCTAATCAAATCATAAACTGCATATATTATATTGTCTAAACGCCGAATTTGTAAAAAAAAAAATTATCTAAATAATAAAACATGATGCATCACTTTTATGTATATATGTATGTGAAATAGACTACATCTACTTCTTGCATGATGCCTTCGATGTTCTTAATAAAAACTAATAAATCAGGGAAATTGAATTGGTGGTGAAATTAGGTTTGTAATATATCATGTATCCCCACAAAACACATGCATTTAGATATTTTGTTCTATTTTATGGGGTTATTTTAAATATATATTGCACGCATGATGAGACTAGAGTCACTAGACTAACAAATATTAGTGAATACATACAGTGTACTCCCACTAAATCTTTGTATTTTGAGCCTAAAAGAAGATAACTTTTAGATTTTTAGTATTAGGCTACTAGCCTAATTAATTGATAATATAATATAAATGCAACTGCAAATGGATTTTCTCTACTTTCAGTTTCATAGTTACATGACGGCCACCATTGAACTTACATTATGGGGGTATGAATATATATGGGAATATATACCTAGTTATACTCAGACTAATACATAGAATTTAAGATCGCTATATACCATCAATTGAGTTCTGAATGCAACACGAGTAATTGTAATTTTACCAACTGTAATAGTTCTGTTATACATAGAAAAACGAATATTCATGAATTGAAAAAATATGCTTAGAGAAACAAAAATGGACTACGCTAGTCGCTACGAAACGTACATTGTCTAACCAAGAGGGGAAGGTGCATTAATGTAAAAAACAAAGGATTTATTGTTGATCATGGACGTATATTTCATTTCTGTTTTTTTATTTGTAAAAATTTCACAACTCTGGCGCGTAATATATTTTATATGTATATAATATATCAACGTATTGTGACGTTTTTGCATCAACGATGATGGTTGAATCCTTAAACCTCCCCAAATCAACCATTTGATTTTGTCCACCAAAAGCTGTATAAGCAAACAAAACTTCCAAAAGTGTTGTAACACAAACGTGACAAAAAAAATATTGATAAAACAAACTAATAAAGCAACCAATAAACTTCATTATGACACATAATTTATATTTTTAAAACAGAGTAGAACTGTTAATAATGAAGAATCGATGAAGTGAGGATTCTTAAAAAGTACAATTGAGGTGAATAAGGCAAAACTAATTAGGTTAAAGAAGAGCTTCAACTTTAACTTTCATAGTAGCTTGTTGGTACTTGTTAGTGGTCATCTCTTTATGACCTGTCCTCTTTCATAGTGACCTGCAGTTAACAATCCACACTAGTTTAATTAAAGCTGTTTTTAACAGAGAAAATGGGTATAACATAAATGTAGTGAAAAAGAGGGAGAAAATGAAATAATGAAGTTAAGAAGAAAGAAAAAGATGGTCTCTACTTTCTCTCGATAGATTTTGAAACAGTGACATATTTCCTTGAACTCTTCATTGATGATGCTGACATTTCCCTTTTTTCTTACTATCACCATCGTCTCTGCAGAATCTAACTTAACTCTCAAGTATCTACTACTGGTCTTTATCAAGTATCTACTTAATATTTTTACTTTCACATTTACCATCATTAAAAAAAAGAAAAAACCTTATTAACAAAAAAAAACTATATACAGTAACTATATTCAAGTATATTCATATAATAGAATGGAATTAGTTGGAGTTAACCAATAATGAAAGCCCGGAGAAAATTTTCAATAAGTGAATCCATATACAGATTGTTCAAATATTCGAAGTGATGTAAGTACGAAAAGACCCCTTCTCGAATTTGAAGGCTGTGTTGAAATGAACAAAAAAAAAAACATTTTACCCAGGGGAAAAAGACAAAAAGGTAAGAGAAGCTAACATAGTAGAATTTGATCGAAAAAAGTAAAAAAAAAAGAAAGAAAGAAATTTGAGAGGAAGATCATGATCCTCGCTGTGTTGTTCGCCAATTCCGTAGGAAACGTTTTGATCGAAAGGTTTTTACTCAGATCCCAAATTTATCATGTTTTCCTCAAATCTTATCATCATCGATTTCGCAACTTGTATCAGTTTCTCCTGCTCCCCTTTTCATTTGATCGCAAACTTCTTTGTCTTGCTTTGATTCATTTCACAAAGACCGAAATCGAACATTTCCGTAGCAGTTGATCTTATTTTGTGGATCTGATGTCGATTTAAGGCTTAGTTGTCGTAGTTAATTCCCAGATTTAAAGGCTTGTTTTTTTTTTAACTCCACAATTGTGTATGTAAACATTGTCGATTTTACAAAGAGTAGAGCTGAAATTGAAATCCATATAGGAAGTGTAATCAACAAGCAATACATGTGAATTGACTAGCCTTAAAGTATCAGAATCATTAATCTGGTAGGTTCAATGGAGTAGCAGCTGAGGAACGGCTTCACTGGCGATCTTTCTTGGTAAAATTGGGAGCAGAGAATCTCAAAGGCGTTAAAAACGAGGAGCTCCTAGTCGCTTGCCACAAGTAAAACTTCCTCTACTCTCCTCTTTGTCGCATTTTGGAGTTAACCAAATAAACATTAGTCGTGGCTATATATATATATATATATACATTAAGTAACAGGGAGTTTTGTTGTGCAGGTCGGTTTATATTGTGTACACAATGCTTGGGGATGTTAGCATCTTCCTTGTTGGTAAAGACGAGTATGATGAGCTTGCTTGTAAGCCTTTTCTCTTCTTTGTAAATCAAGTGATCTCTACTTCATTCAGTGTTTGAATTTGTCTTGTTTCCTTTTTTCTGTTGGGGGCAGTGGCAGAAACCATGTTTATCATAACAGGGGCTGTGAAAGACGTATGTGGAAAGCCTCCAACA
This sequence comes from Nasturtium officinale, assembly GCA_963854855.1. NCBI lineage: Eukaryota > Viridiplantae > Streptophyta > Magnoliopsida > Brassicales > Brassicaceae > Nasturtium > Nasturtium officinale. The sequence goes on from OY978500.1 coordinate 4,507,875, forward strand.
GAGCGAGTGTTTTTGGATAAATATGGAAGGATTTGTTTGTGTCTTGATGAAATTGTTTGGAACGGACTTCTGGAAAACACCGACAAAGACAGGATCAAGCGACTCATCAGATTGAAACCTCCTTCTGAGTTTTGATTTTCTGCTACTCCAACAAACTCTACTCTACTCATTCTTCTTCTTCTTCTTCTTCTTCTGCTCATTTTAGTGACTTTCTTACTCTCCACACATTCTTGTTTGTTGAATCACTTATCTCTATCAAATTCTCGACTTTTTACTACTGCTGTTGTTCGATCACACAAGAATCTATTTCCCTTTAAGAAGCCGCTTTTAATTGTTTGTGGAAGTTCCTCTAAGAAGTCCCTTGTTAGTTAACTTTAGGTTCGTTCATGGGAAGTGAAGCAATAGGGAAAATAGCATATATATTATTTGGTTAAAGTGTTGGGCGAGTGGAGCCCTGAACCATGATATCTTTTCATTTACTGTTGACATGAGGATACCTGGAAATGATACAGATGGAGATATGAGGTGAGAAAACTAGATATTTGTTAGGAAATGAATTTGACGTACGACTAATCTGATCAGCTTCGATGTTAGGAGTACAGTTTTTGCTGATTAAGGGACAAGCGTGGGGAGCAAATGATTTGTTGTTACTGATCCTGAAACCCGAAACTCCAGATAGTACCTGATGGTGATGGTGTAACATATAACATCGTTATCAAGGAGATATTCCTTGCCAGGGTCCCCTAAATGTCCAAAAGGAGTTTTATTCAGCCATGCACAATCACATGCTAAAGTACACACATGCGAAGACCTATCAGACCATAAAATAATACATCATCTTTGTACGAAAGAAGAAGTTGAATTGGCTTAGATATATTTGGTACTTTTCTTGATGACCTTTTGAGACAGGGCTGATACGATCAGGAGAAGTTGATCATGGAGATGGTTCAGAAAGTCCCTCCACTACGCCCAAAGACAGCTACTCTCCGTGCAGGCCATTTTATAGTGTTACATGCTAAAGAACAATTTTGCTTACTTCACTTTTATTTACATCTTCCAAGAATTCTATTCATGTTAAGAAAGCTGATAGATACACGTTGAGTGGGAGATGAGATAGCAACTAGAAGGTGATATAGAAAATAATAAAAAATGTATCAATCTGTCTGAATCTCGAATGTTGGTTGCTTGCTGGTAAAGAACAAGAATAAGAAGAAGAAAAATTGAAACTTCCTCTAACCATACAATAAAAGGAAACATGTGTCTTGGCGATTTCAAGTGGAAACTCTTGCAAAGTGAAATAACAATTTTCAGTTTTTTTTTTTTTTTCATTTTTTAAAGTGGACAAGAAGAGAGTCGAAAGAGCTTTAAATTTTTTTGAGCTGGATTCCATATTTGATTCATCGGCCCTTGGACAAGATAAAAGGTTGTATAGGTTGAAAGTAAAAATATCAATTAAAATAAAAAATGTGTTTATTGAAGTAAGTGACAAATCTACGGTCTACACTCAGTGAAAATATAATAATTAATCACTGCAACGTACAACATGTTTATATAGTAGAATTATTGGGCATTAAACTTAAAATGAAATCACAAGATTCATGCGAGATTAGGTGAACGTAACGGTCATGCTAAAATCCAAAGTGGACTTAGCCGGCTTATATATATATATATATATCTTTTCAACCTTTCTTATTGTTAATATTCATATCCATATCCATGGATTTTTTAAATCAACCTTTTGTAGTTAAACATATATTTTAATTAAAAAGTTGGTAATATGCATATGTTAATTACAAATGGCAACCACACGCGTTTTTTTTATTAGTATCTACCCTTTTTTTAAAACATAACAAGTTGTTTGAAGAAAAAAATACTGTCAACTAAAGAACAAAATATAATCCACTCCTCCAAAAAGTGTTAGTTTTGATATGTATAATTTGATTGGAGATATTATATATGTTAATTTATTTACTAATTCCACATATAACACTATTAAACCAATGAACTTATATAATCTTAAGTGTGGAAATAAAAATTTTAATAGTTCACCTAAGGTAAATTTCTTGTTTTGGGTGTGTCATATATGTAGCAAGTTTAGATTTTTCAACCTCCCATAAATACATCAACCCAAATCATGTGGGATTTGGGACAGGCCAAAATGAACTGGACACGGCAACACATGACCAAAATTTTACACAAAACAACAAAAGTCGAACGTTTGGTAAGCTGACGTGTCCAATGTCATCTTAAACTTATCTTCTTATTAGTAACAAATAGCAATAACATAAAACAAAAAAAACAAATAAGAAATACAATATACGTTATATAACACATGTAAAACTTAGACGACGACGCAGCACTAACTACTAAACAATATGTTTTGTCCATTAAATTTTACTTTTGATTTTTAAAACGTGGAATGTAGTGTGTGTGTGTTTTCCCTTAAACATGAATATTACTTAGTTGAGAAAAAAAACTAGGAGTTGTGATTATCCGAGTCAGCTTGATTGTGGTTCTTACGTGTCGAACTCATCCTGACATTGCCAGGATCAGAACATTTTCGACCTTTCTTTTTACCAATCAAATCATTTATCATTTCTCAATTATTTACCTAGTAGTAGTAGTTTTCTTTTATTTGATAATTTATACAGCGTTGTTCATCCCATTCTTAATTAATAACAAAACTTCTAATCATTTTCTTCCCACGTATAGTAGATAAGAGAATCCTATTCAATTTTGAGCACAGTAATATTATACTACTGTTAATCCTGTTTAGGGTTTAGGTTATATAAAATACGTGTGAGTAGACCTAAAAGTGTTATACTCAACTTATAAAAAATAAAGCAATTAAATAAAAAGGATCTTATAGCCAGGCCGATAGAATCTATTAATTGGCAACATAATGCGATGATCCAAAATTAATTAGTTTAAAAAAAATATCATAAAAACAATAATTTGCCAATAATTTAGCTAGCTTCTATAAATACACCATTAATGGCCATATGTATCTGATCAACAAATAAGTTCCGTGGTAATTCTGTTTACCATGCTCAAACCCTTGTACACCGACAACTAGATATATACCATTTAGTATTCGTCTCCTTCAATATCAATATCAATATCGCTTATACCAACGTAGACGCCATTGTATTTGGATTGTTGGCGTTGCTATATATTTTCTTAGGAAATATCTCAGGGAAAATGAAGGAAAACGCAGGAAACCCTCTCCATCTCACGTCACTGAACCATGTGTCTCTCTTGTGCCGATCCATCGAGGAATCATTGAACTTTTACCACAAGGTCTTAGGGTTCATCCCGATTCGAAGACCTGAATCTCTTAATTTTGATGGCGCTTGGTATACCCCTCTTTTCATTATTATTTTATTCAAAGTTTGGAGGATAACTAACTATACATGTGTTTTGTTTGTTTGTTTTAGGTTGTTTGGTCATGGAATTGGGATACATCTCCTGCGTGCCCCTGAACCTGAGAAACTTCCTAAGAAAACTGTGATTAATCCCAAGGATAATCACATCTCTTTCCAGGTTTTTTTTTTCTTGTTATTCTCTGTTTGGCCCCTTTTTTTATTTTTTTTAAAAACTTTTGTGCATTTTTAAACCCCCAAGCCATAGTTTACGTGCTACAAGCTCTGCTTTTAGATGCAAGAAACTTGTCTTAGATTATGAATATTTTGTGCAAAACATAATTTCATATTTCTAGGAATAAAATCCAAATTAGTTCAATACAAAGTTATTAAGTCTCCCTGGAGGTTGAAGTTTGTAATAGAGTTTGGTGTGACATGATAACTTTGATAAATAAATTAAAAAACTGAATTTATGAGAAAACAGAGATCCAGAGAAAAAGGACAATAAAAAGTTAAAAAAGTAGTATATTGAGAAAAAGAGAGACAAAAGAAGGTGGGGTGGGAATTTCAGATGTGAAGTTTTGTGAGGTTGAAGAATTCATTGTTCCAATTAATAACGACAAACCATTCGTTCGGTTTTAAATATCAAAAATGTTATTTTCCTTATAATTATGTAATAGAAATGTTACCAAGGATTTGACAACAACCCATTCGGTTTTAAGAATCAAAACATGTTTTGTGTTTCATGTGTGTATGGAGATAGAGTGAGACTAAAAAAAGAGTTTGATCTAACATAGTTGCTGCTCTGTTTTGAGCTTATATAATTCATTGTGAAAATGCAGAGCGAAAGTATGGAAGCAGTGGAGAAGAAGCTGGAGGAAATGGAGATTGAGTATGTGAGGGCGTTAGTAGAAGAAGGAGGTATCCAAGTGAACCAGCTCTTCTTCCACGATCCTGATGGCTTCATGATCGAGATTTGCAACTGTGACAGTCTTCCCGTAGTTCCACTCGCAGGAGAAATGGCTCGGTCCTGCTCAAGAGTCAAACTTCACCAGATGGGGCAGCCACAGTCGCAGTCTCAGATCCAACAAGTGGTCCACCTTTAGTCATCTCTGTTTTATTTTTATATATATATATATTGTATGTGTGTATGTATCGGTGTGGTTGAGGGTGTAATCAATAAGAGACCAACGTGAATCATTGAATGTGATTCTCCTCGAGGAAATGACCATTCTTTGCTCCACATATTATTAATAAATAATCAAAAGAATTTATAAGTACTTACATATGTGTATTTCTTTACTTGGTTCGAGTCCTCAAGAAATGCATTCTAGACCCTCAGCGTCGATATGATACAAAAACTAAAGTAATAACATGAATTAATCTATTCTTATTGATTACACCCAAAAACTTGAAACTTTACAAGAATTATTTAAAGAAAGAAATAATAGACACACATGTGACATGAATATTGAATAAATAAATAGTGCTAAAGGCCACGGGAGAGCATTTTTTCGATGGATTCGAGACGCTGAAGAAGAAGCTGATTTCTGAACTTTGCGATGAAAGCTTCAGCGCACTGGTCCACATCCATCGATGCCTTCCTCTCCACCTTCTTATCCCTCGCCGCCTCTGTTATAATAATGTTAGTAGTAGTACCTTTATCACTCTGTTTTGCCGAACTCATCTTTTTCATGGTGTTCTTGTTGTTGTTCATGGTAGATATTTGTGTGTCTGTGTATTAGAGTGCTTGTTTCTTGATTTGATTTTGGAGAGACGGTGAATTGCTTATTCTGGAAATGCTCTGAGACCAATGTATATATAGAGGGATTTGAATACTTTTTTTTTGAAAGAAAAGAAATAATTATAGTTGAAGGAAACCAAAGACTTATTTTTCTCTCTACAGAAACCATATTTGAATGTTGAAGGAATAAGAAAAAGGAATCTTGACCTCAAGTTACATACGTCTCAAAGAAGCACCGCCTCAACTTTATACTTATCTTTATTAATGATTTAGTTCCTTTGAAATACCCTGCAAAAGTTATAATCATACATGTGACTAATATCCATGCTAATAAATTTAGCAACACCTAGATTAACTATTTTTATTTTACAGCTTCAGCTTATTTTTTAAGAGAGATCACACATGTCCCATGTTGTACAGTATAACGAGGTAGTATTTTAATCTTGTTTACAAGAATGATATATACACATTGGCGTGCAGTAATATTGTTTAATTGGTGGAATACAGCATCAAATCTAAGATTCTTCTCGACAGTCAGTAATGTACGAGATGTTGCCTAACCATTGAATTTGACTTTGTTAATTTGGAGAAACAAGGAAGTAAGATTCCAAAAAGCTAAATAATATTGACCATTTTCCATTAGCCAATATTTCTTTCTAATATGCCGTAAGAATTACGTCTTAGGCATTGGAGATTAGCTTTGCTTAACTCACCGCTCACTCTTCCCATTGTCGCCGCTTATGTAACCCTTACTACTCGTTCTAATAACGAATAAGAGATCATGTGGTTTAGGTTACATCAAACCTAATTCTAGACCGAACTATCAAATTTTAGGTAGATATGTTTGAATCATATTTTATAAAAAAATAAAGGCAACTTCAACAGTACTATTTTTTTTTAAAAATTATTTTAAATAATTAAAAAGTTAAACCAATCAGATACGTGATCTTGTAGTCTCTAATATTGATATTGTAGTCTCTAAACTAGAGAATATAATATGTAGTTTTTTAAACTAATCTAACAAATTCAACAAAATGTTGATGCTGTATATGTACACTTATAGTTATAGGCCATTTGTTCAAAATAGTGACAGATTAAAGTGGGCTGTAACTATTAGAATGGGCCAAAAGATAGGCCAAAGAGCCATATTTGAAGAAATAACCGATTCGATCCCGACCGAGACCAAGCGACGGCCATGGAAACCCTTTTCAGATTCTCAGTTCGTCTACTTCCGGTAACCGCCGCCGTGACACGTCGCCCGATACGATTCCTCATTTGGAGACCCGAGTCATCACAGTTGTTGAACCGTAATCTGTATAAGCTGTCTTCTTCTTCATCTTTGTCGACGAAAGCCGGTTGGCTATTGGGTCTAGGGGATAAGAAGAAGAAAATGGAATTACCGGAGATAGTGGCAGCTGGAGACCCGGTACTTCACGAGAAGGCCAGAGAGGTTGACCCGGAAGAAATTGGGTCAGAGCGTATACAGAAGATAATTGATGATATGGTTAAAGTTATGAGATTAGCTCCTGGAGTTGGCCTCGCTGCTCCTCAAATTGGTGTTCCTTTAAGGGTAAGTAAGCTCTCAATTCCCGTTTTTTTTCCAATGCGATTGGTTTAATCAAATTACAATGGTGATGCAGATTATTGTTTTGGAAGATACAAAAGAGTATATAAGTTACGCACCAAAGGAAGAGATTCTTGCTCAACAAAGACGTGCCTTTGATCTCTTGGTAAAGAGTTAGAATTAGAGTGCTTTGAATTTTTGTGGTTGAGATAACAAAAATCTTGAATTTTTGGGTGGTTCTTAGGTGATGGTGAATCCGGTGCTTAAGGAGAGAAGCAACAAGAAAGCTCTCTTCTTTGAAGGATGTCTGAGTGTTGATGGATTCAGAGCTGCGGTGGAGAGATACCTTGAGGTTGTTGTGACAGGCTACGATCGTCAAGGAAAGAAGATTGAAGTGAATGCTTCAGGTTGGCAAGCGAGGATTTTGCAACATGAGTGTGATCATTTAGATGGTAACCTTTATGTTGATAAGATGATACCACGCACTTTTAGGACAGTCGATAATTTGGACTTGCCTCTAGCTGAGGGTTCTCCTAAGCTCGGACCTCAATGATAGATTCTTCAAGACAAGTTGTAATGTTATCAATTCTTTACTGAAATTCTCCTAGATGTTGAGCTTGACGCAAATCTCTTCAAAGATATGTTTTCTCGGTTTGGTTATGGGTTGAAGGATTTTTTTCATTTTAAGAAAATATTATAAATTAAAAACAGGAATACTAGTATAATTGAAGACAAGTAGTCTATAGATGGTAATGTGATGTCTTGCTAGATCTGGACAAGACACGGTGTCGAAGCCGAAGCCGTAAAATGAAACGGCCCTCATCCTCAGCGGGTCCAGTAAGAATATATGATTAGAGCACATAAAATAAAATCATCTAACCAGAGCCGTCCATTTTCTAATCAACGTTGATTGATATATCTGTTCAACGCATCAGACTTTTTTTTTCATGTCTGCGATCCGCCGCCTTTTCTGCCTGAGTCGAAACCCTAGTAGATCATTCAGTGAGTCATCGTAAGGTATTTGGGCTGTCACATGATTTTTCTGACAAAGTTATAAAGTTTATTTCTCGCGAAACAAAACATTAACAGCAGAAGAAGAAGTAATGTTGGAGATGCCCAAATGGAAAAGTAGTAGGTTTGATTTGTACAGAAATGGAAATTATCCGAAAACAAAGATAGCTAATTTATAATAACCCAGAAAAAATCCAAAGTCTGTAATCAAATAGAAAATGAAATTAACGTTTATAGGAGAGAGAGAGTACACACACAGAACCAACAGAAAAAAAAAAAAAAAAAAAAAAGGGATTAAAGACAGTATACTAAATTTCTCTTGAATAGAATCCTGCGCCTACATCGATCTGCGTTTCGGCGGCCTTTTTCTCGGATTAACTTTCTTCCCCGGCGGATTCTTCCCAAAAGCAGAACAGCAACCACATGATGAAATTCTCGGAGACGGCGGGTCCACCGCAGGAGACACTCTTCCGGTTGTTCGGTGATGTCGTTGAGCTCCTCCGCCGTTAGATCGACTCCTTTCAATTCCTCCTGGTGCTCCACCGGTTTTAATCGGCTTGAGCTTGTCTTTCTCCTCGCCAAGCTCTGAACTTTCCGACATGGGCTTAGGCTGTTCTTCGCGTTGACTTTCGTCTTTGTGCTCGTTTCCCGTTTTGTTAAGCTCGGCGATGAGACGATCGTCAAAGACAATACCGGAAGATCCCTGACGACGGAAAGAGATGGTTGATCTTTGAAGACCCTCCATGGATTTTTCTTTCTCGATTTCTGAGCTAAAAGAAGGGGAAAACTAGAATATATGATGATAAGTGATTTATCATTGTGTTTCACACACTTCTTTTATTTCTGTCCTCAATATTTTAATGACTATTATATTACTACTATTTTATCATTTATTATCATTGATGTTTCCGATTTGAAACAAATTGGATCGTAATTCGGAACTGTAAGCGGAATTTGCGATAGCATCTTTAACCGGATGATTCCAAGTTTCAAACTTGAAGTCAACTAAATTCGTCTTACGTTATCGATGGTTTTTTTTTTTTTTTTTTTTTAATTTCTCTTCTTAATTTTATAAAATCCTAAAAAAAAACCACTTAAAGGCTAAAACTTCAATGAAATATAAAATAATTGAAACACACAAATATTGGATAATAATAAATGTATGACGTGTCTTATTTGACCATTAATTTTGTCCTTATCTTTGTCTCTTTAACCGGATTATCAACACCACATATATCATATATCCTCTTAGATCCATACATCTCAGACTTGTTATTTTGATTCCAAATTATCGGTTTGTCTTTTAAACTTAATTAGCGTTGATTTTTAATCGCCATTGTTTTATCAACAAATTGCGTGGATTAGATCATAGATAAATACGTTAGAAACGAACACAAGAATTGACTTAGAAGACTCAAATTATTTTTACATTTTCTTCTTCATTTTGGTAAACAAAGTCATATGGGTGAGTAAGCGAGGATAGTATTCGATACCAAATCAGTCGTTATAAATATGAAAGGAAAAACAATACAGACAGGTGAAAGTGGGTCAAAGTTATTCGGTCACCAATTTGTAAACAAAGTCAACATCATCGTATAATATAGAGTTTTATTCAATAATTCACCCTATTATATCTTCTGTTTCTTCCATTTCTTCTCGGGGTCAAACAAAACAAAACATGTGATAGGATTAGCAAATTCCTTTTCCTAAAGAAAACATTGGATTAATAAATGTGCCTAGATACATATGATATGAGTTGGGACAGCTCAGCAATGTCGAAATTTGCACCTTATTTGTCAAATAATGTGCCTAGATACATATGATACAAAAATGCGTCTGATCGATAAATAAGGTGTAAAAACACAGGCCCATATTCAAAAGCCCATATTTGATGAAAAGTAATTTAAAAAAGTTGGTGGTCCAGCTGGGAACGAGCCGGCAGGCCATGGTGAATCAGAGTGGCGTCGAACTGTGATCCGTCCACTGCTGAGAGCGGGAAGTATTCGCTGCTCTGTGAAACCAGCCTCACGCAATGCTCTCCACTGCAGGAACCATCTAAGCTAAGCCTTCGCTAAACTCACACGGGTCACTCACAGCTTGGACAGGGCAGCTCAGATATATGCCACAACAGATCCTACCCGTGGACCGAGCCAGCGTTCCACCAATTTAAATGTCCCCACACGGATCACAAGCCCTCGCTACTGAGCTCGACATACGAGTGACGATATAATGCCATATATATACTAACAATTAAAGCGTCAAATATCCGATGTGGGACAAAAGAGAAACATTCTTCAAACAAAGGAATCTCTTCGATGATCATCTCCTAGATCCCTCATTTCAGATACAAATATCATTCATTCGTTTTTTATTTTTTTTTGTGATTTTCGCGAATGTAGAAGAGGTTACAATTTGTTTTCGTATGGATAATTGATCAAATTGTGTGTCGCTTCACAAATTCGTTATGAGCAAGCTCTAATGCCATTAGTCATTTCACCAGTCTTCCAATTGAATTTGTGCTTCCCCTGTTCTACGGTTTTCTTCTTGATTACAAAAAAAAAAAAAAAGAATCCCTTTTACTGTGTGTTTTTGTCAACCTGTTCAAAGACCTTAAAGACTAATGCTTTACTGGAATGCTTCTAGTTTTCTGGGGAGATCATTCAGCTCATAATTTGTACAAGTGAGCAAAGAAGCTCCATTGGTATGCTGTTTCTGCATTTTGTGTCCATCACAAGATCAACACCTGTTACGCAAGTTTCTTGAGAAATTTCATTGATTGAGAGATTTAAAAATTCGACTGGACCCTTTGATGGACTGATGGACCATGTGGGATTTTAGTAGCTGACAAGAAACCAAAAAGGAATCCACCTAACAGAGACAAGCCACATGTTGCAACAAAATTTTTAAAATATCAAAAGAAACGGAAAAAAGAACCAGACTGAGACCCCTCTTCTTGGTTCTGTCGCCTTACTGCTTGATGCTCAAATCAAACAGAATTATGATCATTCATGTGGAAATCTGAGGCAAAGATTCCTTTTCTTCTCACTTCAACTTGATGGGACTACTACTGGTCCGGTTTTCATCGGATCGGTTTCTTTGATAGATATGCAGAAAAATTGGGTTGATTTGTGACCGTTGTTTTTCCATTTTGATGCCCCACATGTTCCTTTACTACTATTTCCTTTTTGTTTCTACCATCTGAGAACATAATGGCAATTCATCATTCTCCTCAAAAGCTTACAAAGATTTGTTTTTTTTCCAAGAGATTCTGTTAAAGTTTCTAGATTCAGGTAGAGGTTTACTTCTGTCTTATTAGGAGAAGTACTGGTTTGGGAGCTTAGGCTTATGGGTGGGATTTGAGTGCAAATTTCTTGCACTGGATTTTCAGCTTGGGATTACAAAAAATTAGTTGACTTTAGAGATTCTTACTCCAAAAAGCCAAAAAGAAACCTTAAAGTTGCCACTTCTTGTTCTTTCTCTGAATCTGAGCTGGATTTTAGAAGTTTGATGTCAAGATTTTGGAAACTTCTAATCTGAAGTAAAGTCCAGGTTCGTGGGGAGGGAACAAGTTGGAAACTTTTGCTAGTTCTGACGAAGGTATATCTGGAGTATTATCAGTAACATTTTCAGATAAAAGCGTGGTGATGTATCTTCAGATTTCCACCAACCCGTCGCATGGTTTGGTTCATGTATGCTACTCTAGTCGGATTTCGTGTAGGGTAAGACTGAGTCGTGTTCTTGCCACGCCACCATCTTCAGTTCTATTGCAGATGGATGAAAGCAACGATCTTCCCAAGGCCAAGAAGAGTTTTTGTCTGAATGAAGATTCGAGAAACAGTTTAAACAATCTTTCTGCAGATTCTTTGCTCAGACAGGCCAACACGGTGGGGATTATTGGAGGCGTTTCAACTGATTCCACTCTGAAATTTGTGAAGAAACTCGTGGATTGGAGCTCAAAAGATGGTAAAAGTTCCTTACCCTTTGTGCTTTGCTCGGACCCTGCACTCAACAAGGAGCTTCTCTTATACAAGGAGAACTCTTATCCTTCTCTATACTATAGAGCAGAGAGTACTCCGGTGGATCTAAAGCAGATTGTGGAAAGTCTTAGGAACAAGAGGAGGTCTCTTGAAAGAAGTGGAGCTAAATTAATATTACTGCCCTGTCATATTGCTCATACATGGTATGAGGAGGTTTGTGAAGGGAGTTCGGTTCCTCTGCTTCACATGGGTGAAAGCATTGCTAAAGAGCTGAAAGAGGCGAAAATGAAGCCCCTTGAAGCTGGGAATCCTCTTCGCGTAGGTGTGATGGCCACTAGCGCCACATTATCCGCAGGGTTCTATCAGGAGAGACTCCAAAGCAATGTCAGTATTCTGTTTTATCCCATTGGAACAACATTCATTTATCTAAGAAAGTCTGATTCTTGTCTATAAAGCTAGTATTGTCCATTGTATGAACTGAAGTGACTTTGTGATTATGGAAAAGAGCAGGGATTTGAGGCGGTGCTTCCAGACAAGGCGACAATGGAGCACACGGTGATCCCGGCCATAGAAGCAATGGAGAGAAACGACATGGAAGGAGCAAGAAACCTTCTGAGGATAGCGTTGCAGGTACTTCTGGTGCAGGCAGTAAATGTGGTGCTGCTGGGGTCAGATGAGATGCGTGACCTCTTGCCAGGGGACGATCCACTGCTAAAGAAATGTGTTGATCCAATGGATGCACTGGCAAGGTCTGCCATCAAATGGGCAGAGAATCGATGCTCTTAAGGGAGTTTGTGTGTAGTTGTGTATATATGTGAAAAGAAATATTGCTTTGCTGGGGTGGAAGATAGAAAGAACAAAACGAAAGTCTCAATATGTCTTGGTCAAAATGTTTGCGAACAGATCTAAGGCCCAATAAATCTAAACATGTGTTGGCTTGATTGCAATGTGTAATATCCCTTTTTATTACAGACAGTTATTAGTGGAAATGAAAGGATTAAAGACCAAAAGAGAGATTTATGAAAGGTTAGATATCAGAAGGAGGATGACCAGGCATGCTTGGACAGGTTGTGTTGTTAGGGTTCTTCTTGTCCAAAGGGTTCTTGTTCTTATAATCATTGTTGTTGTCATTGTTCATTCCCAATTTGTTCTTCACTGCTTCTGATGCTCCTTGCGCCATGCTCTTCACTTTTTCCCCTTTCTGATAAATTTTTTTTTTATTTTGTAAAAATAGAAAAAGAATAACCAAAACTACAAACAACATGTTTGACTAGTTGATGTGTTAGTTAACCTGTTGGAGAAAGCCTGAAGCTTGAGAAGAGTCGTTGCAATCATCCTTCTTCACCTGATACCAAACATCATTTTTACAGTTTAGACTTCTTTTTGTAAATAATACGACAAAAGGTACAAGTAACAGAGAAATTGAACTAAACCACTAACTTGAGCTTGGCCCACGATTTGGCCGGCCCTCGCACTGAATTCTTCATTCTGTCCGCTCGCCATTTTTTACTTTTTGTTTCTTCTCAAAAGAATTTTTTCATTTATAATTATATATTTATCTATGTGAATGCGTTGCAAATTTGTCTTATCTTTAATGGTGTTCCATTATTCAAGGAGAGCTTCTCTCTCATATGATCCATCATTTTCTAAACCATGCTTGACTTTTTCATCCTCTTTCCATTTTTACATACATATACATTTTTAGATTTTTTTTTTAATCAAAAAATAGCAAATTCTTTCTCAATTTATCAGTATAACCATTACGTATTACAGAGTTCGTGCTGAGACTTCTTGGCCGGAGATTGTACCTTTTAGCCACTCTTAACATCTAACAATCAATCAGCCTCACACAAATCAAAACTTTAGTCGTTTTAAGGAGCCTTCTTAATCGCTCATGTCATCAAATCCTTCAAAATCATTGACACCATCAGCTGCTTCATCCACCGAGTCGTCTGCCTCTTCATCCGTCTCCATTTCTTCCTCTGACGCTTCTCCTTCTTCTTCATCACTGTCTTTGTCCTCATAGATCACAGGACCTTCATCTTCTTCTTCTTCTTCATCATCCAAGTCTTCCACAAGCTACAATTCACACATTCAATGACAAATCAGTAACATACTATACAGTCCAAAAGTTAGTGTTATCCATGCAAAGCAATCTCAGGACTTCAATTTCGTTTTTTTAAATCCCGGAAGGGTCCTTGAAAGCAAATAACAAATCAAATGCTCAGAAAAACATACCAAGTCCAAGCCGCTTGAAACTTCAACGGCAGTATTAAGAGTAGATACCCGTGATTCAATGAGCTGCACACACAAACCAATAAGAAACAAATTAATGATTCACCTATAATCATAGAGGACAGCCTTACAATAAAACAAGTAATTCCTAACCTGATACATAGAGTTTAATGCGAGCAACGATGACTCTTGGGACATAATTCCACTAGAATGAGTAAGTAAGAGACTCTTTATCCACGGAATTGTACAAGCCAAAATTGCACCCCTGCAATTAAGTATAAAAATCACCACTTGTATATAAAACTTCAGAGACATACACAGTAAAAAAGAAAAATATATGATCACATCTCACCTTGATTGTAGTATTGGAAGAAGGGAATTTAGAAGCTTGAGTACTTGTGCAGAATTCAACTTAGCGACTGAATTAGAAATCACCTGTAATGCATAGAGAAGTGGAAGAATTAATAACAAAACCAGCAGACATACAACAACGTAAAGAAACCAATAGAAAACATCTGAACCTGCTCATCTCGGTTGTACAAACAGTCAAGCAGAAGAGAGCGATCATCAGCATGCAAAGCTTGTCTAAGAAGAACGTTAACAGATGCAGCAGTAGGAGGCTTATCATCTCTCAGAGAAGAATATTTATTACCCTCTTCATTGCTAAGCTTTTCACCGCTTAATAAGTCAAGACTCTCAAGTTTATCACCTATTGTTGGCTCGTCAAGAGCATCATTTACCAACACTCCATCTCTATCTTCATCAACACCTATATATCATCATCATCATCAAATAGAAACCCTAATATAAAATTAATAATGAAAATCTAAAGCTGAGATTAATCCTTAACAATCTAGCCTTAAAAATAAGCTGTAAATTTCTATATTTGATATAACTAACCAAAATCCCGCGTAGAGGGAACATCGGGATCAGGTTGAGCTCGCTTCTTGTTCTTCTTCTTATGCTTCTTTTCTCGGGGAGGAGTATCGGCAATTTCACCTGCTGAATTCATAAAGAAAAGGGTTTCGGGTTTCACTATGAGCTCAAAATTGATCAATCAGCAAAGAAGAGGGAATAGAATGAAGCAAAACCTCCTCCATCAGAGGTGAGAAGTGGCTTCAACTTCTCCTTGGCCATGGTCGGCGATCAACGAGAGAGGCGGAAAGAGAAAGAGAAGCCGACGTGGGGTTTAGGGTTCTTCTGGCTTCAACAAACTTGACAGTTTTCCAACTAAAAGCTGCGGGTCAGGTCAAATTGGGTCACTCCTTTTTACTATTGGGCCGACTTTACTCAATACTTGGGCTTGAGTTTATCGTGTAATCTGTTCAGTATCTTAATGAGATATATTTTTTTTTTTTTCTTAATTTCATAACAAGAAAAATGGTATTATATTCGTCATTTCCTAATATGATAGTTAGATTTCCTCCCACAGATTTTTTGTTTTTTGTTTTAATTTCGATTACTAGTTTGAAGCGTGTCGTTGATATTGACCCGGGGCCACGTGATAATTCCGTGCACCTGGATATTAGTGGCAACTGGAAGATTTGTAAACTGCAATTTGGATTGGGGGTATGTGGTTTTTACTAGAAATGTATTTGCACATTTATCTATTTTACAATGATATCTCTATTTTATACATGCGTGGCAGAGAAAAAAGACTATGTATGTAAATGTATACAACAGCTAAACAGATTACATAGTTTTCTTTCTTTCTTTCATTCCACGTAGTAAGAAAGAAAATATTTACAGTGATAAAAAAAGAAAATTTTTGAACACAAGTGACAAGACAATTATATTAGTAATTTAAAAACTAGAAATAATAAATACTTTAAAAGCCAAAATGTAACCTTACAGTTTTTAAATATATGATATGTTTTTATCTTCTTCTTTTTGGTTTTATTAGCATAAAACATGTGAATTCACAGATAAGTTTACTTATAAAATTAGTTTGGATAGAGAAAATAAAATCTACAGATCTAAAGTTTATATGAACCACATATACAAGTTATATCATCTATCATATTCATAAAGTTAAGTTCATATTTAGTTATTATACATAGAAACAAAAATATGAGTCATTTAAAAGTATTCTTTCTTATATAAGTTGTAAGAATGATTTGAATATAATGATATATTAGTTATAATAGATTTGAAAGAAGGAGAAAAAAATCAGAAAATCCTAAAATTTGAATGAGTTACTTAATTCGTAAAAATGTATGGAAAATCCAAAAAAAAAATTACGTTAAAACGAAAAAAAGAAAGAAAGAAAGAAAGGGAAGAAGTCAAAAAGAGAAATGTGGTAAATGAGAAAGTAGAGAGGGTGGACTTGGAGAAAGGAGGGAAGGGTATTTGTGTCATATTTGAAATGACGTCTCTTCGACGCCTATAAAAACCACACCGGCAATCTCACATTCACGCACCCGCATCCATCTTCACCCTTTCATACGAAACTCTTTACGACGACCTCTCTCTCTCTCTCGCAAAGCCTCTTTAGTTTCTTCTCCTACCAAAGGTTAATTATTTTTCTTCTTTTCCTTTTTTTTTTTTTTTTTTTTTTTTTCTTATAGGCGTGATTTGTTGCTCCTCGGGTCTATTGATCCGATGATGTTCTGTCGTTTTGTGGTTTGTGGTTGTGATCAGAAATTTCTTTGTTTTTTAAAAAAAAAAATTTGGGCGAAAAGCGCATAGAATCGTCGAATTGCAATCGAATTGATCTGTTATTTGGTTTGAAATCTGCGGCTGGATCGAATGTTTATCCGTTCATGATAGGATTGAAAAGTCTATAACTGTTTGCGATAAGTGAATAGTTTTCAATTTTATTGACCAATTATTACATTATTTTCTCTTTATTCTTTTGAGTTGAAATCATCATCTTCTGCTATTTCTCTGTCGGAAATGTTATCTTCACTAGGATTTAGTTCATGCTCTATTACCGTATTATATACATTTTATTTGAGCTCTTTTCTTGTGTTTTTGTTGAAATGGGTAATTAATTATTCAGTATTTGGAATTTTTACAGACAATTAATTATGTTAAAACTACTTTCTCTCTATTGCTGTCAGTGTGTAGGATGCAGAAGGAAAGCCGGAAGATGCCGGTTTCAAGCTACAGGAATAGGGTTTCACCTTATCCGCTTCGCTCTTGTAGGAACAAGAAAGATAAAGAAGTTGAGTCACCTGTTGAGTTAGAGAGTGTGAGTGAATGGGAGGATGTTAGGTGTGTTATCTGTATGGAGCCTCCTCACAATGCTGTTCTCTTGCAATGCTCTTCCTTCTCCAAAGGATGCCGTGCTTACATGTGTGATACCACCGCTCGTCACTCCAACTGCTTCAAGCAATACCGCAGAAGCAACACCTCTACCCGTTGCACTGGCAAGACTCTTAATTGTCCATATTGCAGAGGAGAGGTTCAAGGGACAATGAAGTCCACCTGTGCTCGCAGATTTTTGAATGCCAGACCGAGGTCCTGTTCTATGGACAAGTGCAACTTCTCGGGGACCTATGCTCAGCTCAAAAATCACTTGAAAGCTGAGCATCCGGGTTTTACACCGCCAAAGTTGGACCCTTGGGAGCAACACATGTGGGAGCAATTGGAGAGAGAGGCCGAGTACATTGAAATGCTCAATGCTCGTCAGAGATGGGATGAAGAACAGAGATTGTTGGCGACCTCTCTCCATCAGCTTCCGTATCATCATTCCATCATTGATCTCAACATTGATGCCTTCATGCAGGATCTGTTTATTGGTACGTCATTGGAGAGCCACTCAGAGAGCCAATCAAGCAGTGCCAATTTCCCGGCTCACATAAACCCATTGGAGTTCCATGAGACCATGTATCCCAGTTGGACTCCTTGAAGATTCAAATGCCGAGTTTATGATGAAACCATCCAAAGTTTTGATGTCTCTTGATTAATTTTCTACAGAATGTAATGTTTTATAGCGACATCAGCTCTTGTTCTAGGCAGAAGTTTATTGTTTGTACTTTAGTTTCTGTTAGTGAAATTCATTAGCTTGGGCTCATCTTTTTCCGATTCAAAATTTTTTAGTTAATCAAAAATATGCACATTCTTCAATATTTTTCATGGCTGCAACTTAAATTTCAATTAAGTTGTTCAATTTCTTATCTCCATTTGATTTTCGAATCTGAAACTCACATATTAAAAATGTTTCCCGGGAAAAAAAAAAAGAAAAATGCAGAAAACATTGATCAATGATTGTTTGGAATTGTACAATTTTTTAGCCCCATTTAGTATTAGAGTGTGTAAATCTCATATATCAAAACTGTTCCCCGAAAAATGAAGATGAAAATTCTGGTGACAATAGTACAGAAAACATAATCAATGATTGTTCGTAACAGAACACAAGTAACGAAGCGTGTACTCATTGGAAGAACACATCTCTGCCAGATCTTGGTGGGCTCTGGTGATTCCCTTCTGCAGCGATCTCAGTGCAGGCAATAGATTTCTGTAGTTTCTTTGAATGGAGCTTCCGTGTGCCTTGCAGATTTCCTGCACATAAAAAGAGAACACAAAGTTTGCTCAGGATAAGAAATAACAACAGTTGAGCAGACATTAACCAAAAAAAAAAGTAGCTGAAAAGAGCATTACCTGACACCAATGAAGGATGAACTCCAGATGAGGACAGTTCTCAAGCAGATCCACCAAAGCTTCCATAAGCCTTTCTAAGTATTTCTGGGGGACAGAGATTGCAACAGATTTTATGTCTGCAGGGGCTACAGCAAAGATGCATTTTTTTATGAGGCTGTCTTCGTTCAAACGCATACTCAGAGTAAGTGCTCTGCTAACTTCTTCCTCTTTTAGGGCAGCCTCAACAGTCTACACAAACAACACATTTAGCTTTGCTTTTCAAAACCAATGAGCAGAAGGTATAACCACCACCAGCAGCAGGTTACAAAAGGCTCACCTCTGGGGTAACATCTATGTCAAGATCGGTTGGATCAAAGATGAAGGATTCGTCGATTGAAAAGATGAGAACTCCTTCAGTTGTTGCAGCTGCAAAGCTCCTTCCAGTTGGGGAAATGCTGAGGCTTTTTGTCCGGATAATGGGTCTGCCGCGGTTAGGCCTGGATCCAGGCAGATCGTAGCCTAAATTACCCCGAGACTGTGTATCAATGCCACCTTCTTCATCGCTGTTTTCATCATCAATCAGATCCATTGGTCCTGCTTCTGTCATATTCTTGGAGTTCAAGAAGTCAAGAATCCCATCTAACGAGAGATTACGGGATATCTCAAACCGGCGCAGAAGAACCTGAAGATGTAATATTCCAGACAATTTGACTTAGTTTCCTTTAAAGAAAACCTGAGCTTTCAAAGTAATCATCATTTTTTTAAGCCACGAAAAGCTGAACTATAATAAGAGCTACTGAGCTAACCTGATCCGATATGTCATACATGCAAATATATCTGCTAGTTCCTGCGGCTAGAATATAGCCTCCATCAGCGGAATAGCACAATGTTGTAAAGCACTTTCCAGAACTTGAATTAGCTGCAGACCGACGGTCAGTCATGAGCCGACCTCCAGCAATATCTCTCCGCCCCTCTATGGTGTACATCAACACACCTTCAATGGTATCCCAGAAATGGATCTGCCCATCTAATGTACTTGAGGCTAATTGTTTCCCATCAGGACGGAAAGCAACTGTTAGCACATCATGGTTGTGTTGAAACGTCTCCACGTTGCCTTTGCTAGCAAACACATCCCATAATCGAACCGTATTGTCCCATGAGGATGAAGCTAAAATTTGCTGCAGGAATAAAAAACATATGACCTAGTCAAGGCATGGAAGTTATAACACCATAAGCCAGAAGTATACATACTCTGATAAGTTCTACGTCATTAGCTAGCATTCTCATTTTTGGAGCCAAGAGACAAATATAATTGGACTAAAAGAATATGCGACTATTACAGTTTATTTACCGTTAAGGGAGAAAACATCAACCCGTGAACAGGAGCCTCATGCCCATTCAGAATATCCTTTATTTGCCCAGTCTTCTTGGACCATACAAAAATCTGCATATAGAAAAGTATAAAGCAATTCACTTCACCAAAGGAAACTATGAACTGGTACTTGCGAGTATGTGACCGGAACCAGTAGAGGCCTAAGTTGAGTTACCTCGAATGAATCTAGGGTCCCAGCACAGACAACGTCACCGCTTGAGTCTGCTGTTAAGGAAACAAACTGCCGGGGTGTAGGGGTTGTGTATGTCTTGTAGTTCTTGTATCTTTTAAAATCCCAAGCACGAACAGTGCCATCCAGAGATGCACTTAAGAGGGAGTGGTTGTCAGCCATAAAATGAAGAGCAGTCACTGCGTTGGTATGTTCGGTAAATGTTATGAAACATGATCCTGATGTAACATTCCACACCTGAAAAATGCAACAGTGTAACAACAGATCTGGTTAAAAGTCATAAATAGATGAGAAGCATGGTATTGAACATAATAGTTAAGACTTTGAGATTTCGATACCTTGACTTTGTTATCATCAGCACCAGTTGCCAAGAACTGAGAATCGGGTGAGTAAGTGACACAGTTGACATCAAAATAGTGTCCTTGTTGCTTCAGTATATAGCTTTCAGATCGCCACTCCCAGACTAACAGTTGCCCGAGTTTGGCACAACCAAAGGTCAGCCAATTACCACGCTCATTAAAGACAGCTGTTGTTAGCTTCTCCCTAGAAACAGACAACAGGTGGATACAGATGAAATCTGGCATCTGATAAATCCCGAAAACACCATTTGAGAACCCCACCACAACCATGTCGAGCCCCTGGTGATAGTCACAAGCTGTCACCTTTGCTGATCCCTGATTAAACCCATCCTTCCTCAACAAAACCCATTTCCCTCTGTGCATATACTCTTCATCATCTTCTCCTTCTTCCTTTGAATTATGATCTTTCCCATCATAATCTTTTCGTTTTTTAAGAAAAGTGCCAACACTACCACCATTTTCCACCATCTCCTCATCAGCCCTTTCTGGAGTATCAGGAGACGGAGGCTCAGAGAGACCATTTTCTGATACATCCATTTTGATATCTTTTCTACTGTATCCCCAACTAAATATGTAACCATCCCGTGCAATAGTGAAAGCCCTGTTGACCTTATTAGTCACTTTATCAACACCAAAGAAGCAACCCACAACAGAATCTCTATGACCCAGAAGCAAAAATGGCTTATTTAAAACACCCTTCAACTTTCTAACGCAAAACAACCTAGCTGCTAAATCCTTTGAGCCAACGAGCAAATAATCAGAATCCAAACTCCATTCCAAGGAGACAACTTTATCATCAGAATTAGCAAAAGTCCTAACCAGCTCAAAGGCAAATTCCGCTCGCCTGAAACCAGGTGATCGCCATATCTGTATCAACTTACCAATTCCAACAGCGATAAACTTACCATTAGGGCTGAACTTCAAGGCACTGACTTTATCCTTGAAGCTCATTCTATGAAGAACCACTTGTCGTGGCAAGTTGATAAAGAGGCATCGGTTATTTTCATCGACGGCGACTAGGAAAGTGCCGTCGGGGGAGGCAGCAATGCGACAGATGTTGGTAGAGGTCTCGACGGGAAGAGTAACTGTATGGTGCTTGTTGAGGTCAGTGACGGAAACACGATTACCAACAGGTGAAATTAGCTGAGTATTCCGCGTAACGACGGCGTTACCACCTCTGTAAGGGGCGCCAAGAAGGTTCTGGAATCGGTAGTTCATGTTGTTCGGATCCCAATCAAAGACTGGAGATAAATGAGGAGGCGGAGGATAGATATGCCGGAGGCGAAGATTACGGCGTTAGGGTTTAACAAGGGTTTCAATTCTTTTATAAAATTGGGAAGGCGCAAAACCATGGGCATTATTGGAATTTTGTAAGGGCCGATTAAGTTATTTTGAAAAAATTAAGGATCATGAATCCGACGTAAATCGAACACGCAACCTTCTGAACTGGAGTCAGACGCGCTAACATTGCGTCACGGATTCTTGGTGACAGACTCGTCTGTTAAATAAGTAAGTTCAACGCAAGTTTAGAATGCTAATATTGAAAAGTGCATAACTGCACAAACTATTCTTTTCTTTTCTTCTACATTAATTTAACAAAGAGAAATTCCAACTGCGCAGATTATTAAAAAAATTTGTTTATAATATACAGAAAGTGATTGATGAAAATGTATACGAGAGGCACAATGAAGAAGCTCAAATAGATGGTGAAAATACGTACATTTTCTTTGAAGGTTTTGCCATTTCATTGCTAAAATACTATATTGACAAGTACACATCATCTTGGGTTTAAGAACAAAAAAAAACACATATAATCTAAGTTCTACAATACTATATGATTTTGTATATGATCGTGATCATGATCCTCACTTGAAAGAATAATCTTCAATTCTTCTTGTTGATAAATCGGCCATCATTCTCTCGTCGTACTCATGTCCCCGTCCCCTACCTTTACTATCTCCTTGGGGTAAATCTGCAGGGTTTTTTTACAGCGGTACGTGAGTATATGAAATTCATTTCAAGGATCTATAACAAAACCTGGTTGCCTTTGTCTTCATTAAGACTGAATGAACGGACTTTAAGCTCGCCTCTACTTGTTGTTAACTCATCTAAAATCTCAGCATCACCCTCTTGTACGCCTCTCCTCGAATCAGTCGACTTTTAAACGAAGATTAATAAAACATTAGTTTAACAACTTCAAATATTAAGGCAATTGTAGATATGTTATATACTTATATATATATGAACTCACCCGGAAAGAAAGTTCGAGCGGGTTTCTTGGAGTGCCGGGGGATTTCCTCTTACTCGGCGGCGTCGAGTTCTCGGAGATGAACCGGGTTAAAGAGCTTTGGGAGAAGATATTGTCTGATGGCTATTAAGAGGAATAAAGGAACCGGAAACATGATTCCACCAACCGGAATCCACGTCATTCCATAGCACAGCCCAAAGTAGAACATCTGCAACACTGTTAACGCAGCCATTGACTTGTGCGGAACTTTCTCCACAAAAGAAGCGTGCGCTCCCACCAAGACCCTGACAGCAACAATCATTACATGATCAGTATTGTGCTATGGAATCATTCTGATTTTTCAGAGCACATACTTGAATCTCCGGCTTGTTTGGTACGAAAGCATTGTGCGTTCGAAGAACTAATTTCCCGGATATCCCGTACGTGGCCAGGCCTACCAGCCGTAAATTGAACCTACCTCTTTTTATTCACAAGAAGAGGAAGAAGGAAAAAAAAACAAATTTGTATGTAGCTTTGACTTTGAATTTAGTAGTTTCAAATTCTCTCACACTTACAAAACGTAATCAGACAGAAAGAATTAAACAAAATCAGACAATTTATCAAAAAGAAAAAATAGACAAAGGAATTAACACGCAAAAACTCAGAAATTGGAGTAGTAAGGAGGAGCAGACCACCGGCGACGAGAGAATCATCGGAGCTGAAGAAACTGTATAGCGGTTTATAGGTCAAAAACGAGGCAACGGTCTTCCGCTTTACTACATGAGCGGACATAAATAAAAGACGACAGAAGTCTACTGATATATATATAGTTGTTATGGGGCTATATCATCAATAGTATTAAAATATAATCCTTTACTCGTAAAATACAAAAAATATATTTTCGTTTCTGATCTCAGAGCGTAACTACCATCATCGTCTCTGCGAGTTCTTCTCTGCGTTTAGGCCATAGGAAAATTTAAAAAAAAAAAATTCATTATTCTCTCACTTTTCTCTGAAATAGAATAGGTGTGATCTTCTTCAAGGGGATTTCCCTGGCAGGTTATACATTCTCACCGATCACACACCACTCGGATTGGTTTTCAAATCGCGAATCGAATAAGATTCATAATTTTCTGGTAATTAAATCGATTTGTTTCTCTTCCAATCGAGTAATCCTCTGACTGATTGATTAGATATGCTCATTAGGGTTACTTAGTGAAAAGACAAGAGAAAGATGGGGGTTCCATTAGTTTGCCACGGGCATTCTCGTCCCGTTGTCGATGTTTCTTATAGTCCGGTGACTCCAGATGGGTTCTTCCTCATTAGCGCCAGCAAAGGTATGATTTTTTTTTTCTTGATCTCAATATGATTTATGCGTGATCGATTAGTATATAATATTCATTATCTTTACGTGGAAATGCGCCTATTTTGGATTATGATTTGCATTAGTGGATGATCTACGTTGAAAAATTGATTAGGGAACATTGACTTTTATGAGAGCTTCTTCGTTATTTACATTTGACCCTTGTTGTTGTAAATATTTTGGGCTGCCTTTTGTAATTTATCGTCCGAGATTTTGTTACTTTCTGGTCTAATGAAGAGATTAAGATGATGAGCTGCCTTCATTGTTGTAACTTTAGCTGAGTTGTCTTCGACTTTTGATATTTAGATTCGAATCCGATGTTGAGGAATGGGGAGACTGGTGATTGGATTGGGACTTTTGAAGGACACAAGGGAGCAGTTTGGAGTTGCAGCCTTGATAAGAATGCTGTGCGTGCTGCCTCAGCTTCTGCAGATTTCACTGCGTATGTTGTTCTTCTTGTTGAGCGTTTCAATTCTTTAGTTAACCATTTAGGCTTGTAAGTTTAATAGCCGCTGGTGATGGGCTGTTTGCTTTAAGGGTTAAAGTTATGAGGAAAGTGCTGTTTCCGGAGAAAATGGTAAAGTGAGATTAATGAGTACCAGTTACTTCCCAGGAATTTAAGACTGTTTCTTTTTAATATACACATTTCAGGAAAATATGGAATGCATTGACAGGAGATGAACTGCACTCCTTTGAACACAAGCATATTGTTCGTGCATGTGCATTTTCAGAGGTAAATTGAAGTTTCTATAATCGCTGGTGTAGTTTTGTGTTTCTATCGTGGTCTAATACACACTATTTATATTCTAGGACACTCACCTTTTACTCACTGGTGGAATGGAGAAAATTCTTCGGATATTCGATTTGAATCGGCCAGATGCAGCTCCAAAAGAAGTTGGAAATTCCCCTGGTTCAATCAGAACTGTCGAATGGCTTCATAGTGATAATACTATTTTAAGCTCTTGCACAGATACCAGTGACATTAGGTACGCTACCACATCATTCCGGGGTTAAGACTCAGCTCTTTAGTATACCTGATTTCATCGTCCTTTTTTATATACTCTGTAGGTTATGGGACCTAAGAAGTGACAAGATTGTTCAAACATTAGAAACAAAGTTCCCAGTTACTAGTGCTGAAGTAAGTCAGGATGGGCGATATATAACTACTGCTGATGGATCTAGTGTTAAGTTTTGGGATGCCAATAAGTAAGTTTCAGATATAACGCATCCTCAGTTACAGTTTTATCGTTATACTTTGGCCCATTTATGTTAGAGCTTTTCTCCTGTTCTAGTTTTGGATTGCTGAAGAGCTATGAGATGCCTTGCAATGTTGAATCGGCATCCTTAGAACCAAAACACGGCAGCACTTTCATTGCTGGAGGAGAAGATATGTGGGTGCACAGGTTTGATTTCCAGACTGGGGAGGAGATTGGTAAGTTTCTTGAAGAAAAGAATGATTACTTGGGTTTAATTTTAAAAATGTGTTTGTATCCTTTTAAGCAAATGTGGTGAATGCAGGGTGTAACAAGGGTCACCATGGGCCAGTGCATTGCGTGAGGTATGCGCCAGGAGGGGAGTCATACACGTCAGGTTCAGAGGACGGGACAGTCAGAATATGGGTGGTGGGTTCGGTGAACCATGAGGAGAGCAATCCGAGTGGTCACGTGAAGCTTGTGGCAGAGGAGGTTGTGCGTAAAGCTGAAAGCCTGCGTCTCAGTGAGAAAGCCTCTGAAACCAAATGAAAACATCATTACCTATTGTTAGCTAATGATATCATAGTTACAGAGGAGTATGTTGCCTTCAGTTTTTTTGGCTTACTGCTTACATACCAACAAATTTTGGCCTATTATCTTCTTTTCAATAAATAAAAAGAACATGTTTCTCCTGCGTATCATTCTGGGAGGGGTTGAGAAAACAACTCGTACTTAGTTCCGTGGAACAAGCATAGAAATTTGTGAACTAAAACCAATGTAATTGCAGGCAACATTTATTCAGGGTGGACAAAACCGGTTCTTAGTAGCTTCATCCTCCCATTCAATTTCTCGCAGCCATCTTCCATCTACATCTATTACAAGATGACAACCCTTGGCGCTCTCAGAATTAAGTGGAAGTTTCATCAGGTTTGGACATCTAAATATCTTGAGCTTTTTCAGAGCAGGAAAACGTAAAGGGCTCCAGTAGATGCTCTTCACTGCATCTAAAAATACTAGTGAGAGTGATTTTAGTTTTAGAAAAGGCTTAGTAAACTTGGATTCCTCGTTCTTAGCCATCAGCAATTTCTCTTTACTTATTATATCTTCTATCTGAAATGACATTTCTACGCGCAAACTAGTCAAGCTTGGAGCATAAATCAGCCATTTCAAATCCCTCAGACCTTCGCAGTTCACAATATCTGCACGTGTGAGGCTTCGGAAGCACATAGAATATCCACTTGTCATGTTCTGTTGTTTTCAATCTATCGGTATCTCTGAGATATTAGTGATATTCTGATGGACTTTGGTATACATTTATCGATAGAGTAGTGTCGCGTAAAGTTCACAAAACTGTGGATGTTTAGGAGTCGTTCTATCACAGAGGCATCCTTTAGAGTTAGTTCCATCCGATGCCAAACATTTGACTTGTATCTCTACATCAACCCGAATGTCCGAGCACACTGCCTTAGAACGAGTGTTGAAGACGACTTTACATCTGTTTGTTCTTGTGGGTAAAGGGATTCCTATCTTTTGAATGTCCACTTTACTCCAAATGTCATCCAATAACAACATATATCTCTTAGTCTTTTTCATTTGCTTGATCTCAGACGCTTTCTCGTCTTCTTTTCCATTTATCCACTCCTCACCACCACGACCAAGTCTCCTCAAGATCGTTTCTTGAATACCCTCAGTCTGCGGATCTTTAGACACCACAACCCAAATCACAAGATCAAAATCATCTGCATCAACAAAATTGTTATTGATTTGAGAAAGGAGAGTGGTTTTACCGACACCTCCCATTCCGTAATGACCCAATGTCCCAACTTCATCTTTAATGAGACTGCTACACACATTTTCAACCAATGTCTCCAAACCAACTACAGGTTGGATAAGTCTCTCTTCAACTTTAAGTATAGGAACTCTTTGGGCCATCACTCTGAAATCTCCTCTAGACATGAGAACTTGGATTTCTTTGATCTTCTTGAAGACCCTTTCACCATAATCAAACTTGGATTTGAAATTCCTTGAAATCTCGTTTTGACCTGAAAGAAGCAAGCCGTTAACTTGAGATTAAATTGTCTCAACATTTGAAAGCCATCTCTGAACTGTTGCAAGCCGCCTTTGACCTTGCTCTTCCTCTAAAAATAATCTTGTTAGCAAATCATCCCTAATATCCTTAAGCTCTTGCGTTGCGATCTCCAAAGTCTCCACATTTTCTTTGAGCTTATGAATGTAATTATTTTTCTCAGACAAAAAAACGGCCAACCTAGTTCAGTGTCTGATCACACGACATTGACACAGAGACACAACCTCCCAACGTGGACAAACCTTCTCAGATCCAAAATCAGCTGGAAAACTAGTTAAAAAAAACTTTTTAGAGATTTGGGAGGAATAAAAGACATACATATGTTAAGCACCCATTGTCAAAATTTGACAAGTACTGTTGACAGAATATGCAAGTGCCCCATCGTACATGTCAGTTCTTATCCAATATTAAATGAAAACAGTTGAAAACATATACGTAATTTTGTGACCACAGACAAAAGAGTACATTAGCGATTTTGTTAAAAAGGTAGGCTTGGCGACCAAAAAAAAAACGATGGGCCTTGTTAATTATTGGATGAGGATCCATTAGAGAAACCAATGGAAGCAATATATTCGCCCATCTTCATTGCCAAAATGAGGGAAACATCACCAGAGAAACAAACAAAATGCGCAACAAGTGTAAAACCCTAAACCCTTCCTTTTACCTCTCTGCTCTCTCCTGCTTCTGGCTTTCCTTTCCATTTCGACTTTAATTCCCAGGTACGCTCTGTAATCCCTCATCCCCCAACAACCCTAATCCCTTAAAAGTAATATTCTTGAAATTTTCATCTTTTTCTCACTGGTTTTAGTGAAATGTATTACATTTCGTCCAAATACGACCTTGCAAAAATGGTTCTTTTTCTGATTTTGTTTCCCCTGTGTGTTTAATCTTTGCAGAAGCACATATCAGTAGCGGTGATCTTGTCTGAGGAGAAGACATGTTTGCTCTTTCCAAGGTTTTACGGAGGTTGGTTTACTCAATTATTCTTGTAAAAAGTTCCTTTAGATGCGCCACTAAATTGCTTCTTCTCTGTTTTGAGTGCTATACAGAGTTTAAGCTTCTGTATTTATTATGTTTCAGAAGCCAGAGTCTCCGAGCAGGAGCTTTCAATGCGGTGTACTCCTCTAAGCTAGAGATACCCTTGGGAGAAAGGAACGGTTCTATTGAATCAAACGCTTTGATACATGAAAATTGCCAAGCTTTCCCCACATTTTACGAGCTCTCTTGGTCTTCCTCTACCGGAAGACGTTCACTTTCCTCAGACGCTGGCGCTAAAACTGCCGGAGAGGAAGATGACCTCGAAAACCAGAATTCAGACCTTGAAACTCCAAACCTGGCAAGTGGTGATATTGAAAATGGGCTTCAGTCTGAGGAGGATTTGTCCGGTGATGAAGGTGACATTGAAGGAGCAGTGCTGGAACTACATGTCCCTGCTAGCAAGAGATCATCGAAGCTGTTTAAGGCCATTGTTTCTGTCTCAGGTCTATCTGTAAGGAGTGCACTTGATAAATGGGTTGAACAAGGAAAGGAGATCAATCGCATAGAGATTGCAAATGCGATGCTAGAACTCCGTATACGCCGGATGTATGGGAGAGCTTTGCAGGTTCTTTTAACTTTTTGTTTCGACATGAACTGAGTATTAATGTTGATCAATTCGTAAGAGACTTGCTTGGTTCTCAGTAGTGCTTTCCGTTTGGTCTCTAGATTTTATATTTGTCTGCTTTATATATACTAAATGATTACTTTTGTCTCTACCTTGTCTTGTTGTTTGTATAGATGGCAGAATGGTTGGATGAAAATAAGCAATATGAATTGGAGGAGAGAGATTATGCTTCTCGGCTAGATCTGATTTCCAAGGTTCTGGGGCTGTACAAGGGAGAGGTTTATATCAAACAGATCCCAAAATCGTTCAGAGGGGAATTGGTCTACCGTACCCTCCTGTCGAATTATGTGGCTACAAGCAATGCGAGGAAAGCAGAAGCAGTTTTCAACAAAATGAAGGGCTTGGGATTCCCTCTGTCAACATTTGCTTGTGATCAGATGCTTAAACTTTACAAGAGGATCGACAAGAAGAAAATAGCTGATGTGTTACTACTGATGGAGAATGAAAATGTGAAGCCAACTCTTTCCACATACAAAATTCTGATTGAGACCAAAGGATCATATGACATAAGTGGGATGGAACAAATTGTGGAGGCAATGAAAAGGGAAGGTGTTGAGCTTGACCTTCGTGCACAATATATCATTGCAAGACACTATGCATCAGCTGGGCTTAAAGAGAAGGCTGAGAAAGTCCTGAAAGAGATGGAAGGTGAAAGCTTGGAGGAAAATAGGCATGTGTGCAAGCATCTGCTTGCCATCTATGGCTCTCTCCAGAGGGTGGATGAGGTGACCAGAATTTGGAAGATCTGTGAAGAAAACCCTCGCTTTAAGGAGTCCCTTGCTGCAGTCTTGGCTTTTGGTAAGATCAATAAAGTCAAAGAAGCCGAGGCGATTTTTGAGAAGATGTTGAAGATGGGTCACAGAGCTTCTTCTAATCCTTACTCCGTTCTCTTGAGGGTTTACGTGGATCACAAGATGGTCTCAGAGGGTAAGGATCTTATTAAACAGATGGCTGACAGTGGGTGCAATATTGGGGTCTTAACATGGGATGCAGTAGTCAAGCTCTATGTTGAAGCAGGGGAAGTAGAAAAGGCTGATTCTTCACTGAGCAAGGTAACACAATCGAAACAGATGAAGCTGTTGATGAGCTCCTTCATGTACGTGATGGATGAGTATGTGAGAAGGGGTGATGTTCACAACACAGAGAAAATCTTCCAGAGGATGAGACAAGCTGGCTATCAATCTCGCTTCAGGACATACCAAGCCCTTGTCCAAGTTTATGTCAATGCCAAAGCCCCAGCTTATGGAATGAACGATAGAATGAAAGGTGATAACATCTTCCCCAACAAAGGATTAGCTACTCTGCTCGCTAAAGCCGATCCCTTCAAGAAGACACCTCTCTCCAATCTCCTAGATTGAGTTACGCTGCAGCAACATATTTTCTCTTAGGTGAATCTTTGGTTTGATTGATCAGCCTTTTATCCATGTTAGTAGCAACTTCAGTAGCTTCTTAGTTCAACTCTGTTTGGTTGCTTCTGTGCCAGTTTGTAGGGTTTGTATTTAGCCGGTACTTACCGTTAATTATACCAATGACAGTGGCGAGTGCAAAAGAAAGTATTGTACTTTGTATTCCAACTAGATAAAATTCCAAAGACTTGAGCGATGCTGTGCCACACCCATCTTCAAGTGTTTAATAACGAAAAATACTCTCAAATCTTATAAAAACAGAGAGAAACGAAAGGTTACAACAATCTTGTGATATATGCACCTAGCATTGCCTCAAATTCTTCCTTGTATGATAGATAATGCACGGTCTAAGTTAAGCTGGCCATGAAGCGAGTAATATATATTTCCAATTGTTTAAATGTGTTTTCATTTAGGTGGTAATGCTCCCATCTCGTTGTGATTTCCAGCCGCATATATTTTTCTGAGCAAAAAAAAGTATTTTTGTTACAAGAGAAGTAACTTTCCTAATATTGTGTTGTAGTTAAAAAGGAAAAATTCGGCCAATTTTGGGCCATAAAGAAAACATAGCAAGGGCACAATGATTTTACAGATATATTATATATATTGATAACTACAGCGCACCCAACAAAATAAAGTAGTAATAACATGTTTACACGACCATCGTTCGAAAGTGACAATACTAGAAAATTATAAATATCAAAGACTCTTCTAGTCACAAAATGTTAACTGGACGGATTAAGATTATATTTTATGTGATAAACTTTAAAAGTAACTTGGCATTTACGGTCGGGTCGTGTTTTTAGGGGATCAAACAAGCTGAACCGTTTACAACAAAAAGATCAATCATCTTCTTGGTGAGAGGGAATATTTATGGGCGTAGCAATGAGTTTCTCAGAGAAAGCCCAATTAGTTAAAATTTAAAAAGAGACTGGGCTTCACGTACAATATATTCTGGTTCTGACAATCCCTGAATTTGAGACCACGTGGAACTTTAGAAGACACCAATCCATCAAAGTGGGCCCCATTGTCTTTTGATCTTCACGGTTCACAGCCTTATAATACTGCCCTCAACGATGTAGATGCTTACACTCTTACAGTGCCCTCAACAATACCCATTGGAGCCAATTCCCAAGTTGTTACACGTAAATCAAAGCCCTCGTTTTCGTCGTAACCTATCGAGTTTTGCTTTTCAGATCTCTCTTTGTTTTATCTTGGCTGAATTTACAAGGAATGATCTTTCTTTCTTTTTTTCCTTTATTGATAACTACTAGGACTATTCTTCTACAAAAGGGAATTTGCATAGTATGATTGAGATTGATTTGAAACCTGGCTATCAAATGCGAAACTAATACCATGAATTATATACAACCGGAGGTTTCCAGATAAATTCCCACTAATTTCCAGAATTTGTAAATTACATAGATATCTTTGTCATTTAAAACATTAACATTTGTATGTTAAGATTTTATACCAAAAACTGTAAACGGTTACAAATAAAATAAAGGGTTCCATTGTTAGAACGTGTGTAAACGATTTTTTTGAAAAATTTAGGAAATGAGTACGTGTTGGAAACGTGGTAATATATAATTAATATATATATATTATATAATTAAAAGTAAATTCAATAAAATAATATAAATTTAATAAATAAAATTAAAATTAATTAAAAATAAAAGATCATAACGATATATATATATATGTATCGGAAATGTAAACAAAAAAATTTATCGCTTTTCAAATAAGAGTTTTTAAAAAATAGGTAGAAACGCGTTTCCATCATGTTCCAAATTAGGGTTTTTAGGAAACGTGTGGAAACGTGTTTCCATCGAGTTTCCATCAAGTTTCGTTTCCAAAACGTTTCGGAAACGGGAAACGGACATTCAAATGAATTTCCGTACTACATAGGTGAGAATCCGAAAATTGGAACATCCAAAATTGCCAAATGATAATGATAGAAATCAAATTGATTTAAAGATAGTCTATACATATATTTTTGGTTTTAAAGATAAGTCCATATGTTTATAAAAAAAAATAGTGCATATATATATATATATCTGCTAAACACAAGGGCACTAGTACTAATATATTTAATTTTGGTCTTAAGGTTCAATAATTAAAAGTAGTGAATGATGTACATTCTGGTGGAGCTTATGTTAATTACTTTGTTGTCTCATAGTGGGAAATTACATGCGTTTTCTCAATATTATGGAACAATACGATTATAATGGTCACTGTTTTTTACACAAGTTGCAATTTTTATTTTTATTTTAAAGACGAAATGCACGAATTCTATTCCACTTACGAAATCGTTATGTCCATTTGACGAATATGTGAAATATACAACTCCAAATTTCTGTTTACTTAATTACAAGGATTTGTAATTACAAAGATTAGCTTCGAACATAATTGACGGTAAGATCCCCGTTTAGGGTTTTTTTTGTCGTGAGTCCAAAAAATCAGCCCGATATATTCACTACCGCTGTTTATATAATAAACAACACTTTCTCCTCTACCCAGAGAGGGTCACCTTATCGTCTCTCTATCTCCTCATTCCTCTGTTTCCTTTGTCTCTGAGAGTGTGCGAGAGAGATAGGGAGATGGAAGGTCTGATTCAAACTAGGGGACTTCTCTCTTTACCGGCGAAACCCACCGGAGCAAGAAGCCTTCTCCAACCATCACATGGCTTAAAGCAAAGACTTTTCACCAGAAACTTACCTGCCTTATCAATATCCTCTGATGGGCGTACCAAATTTCTAGCCTTTCAGTCAATTCCACTTGGAATTTCGGTTTCTCACAAGGAGAGAAGCAGAGGGTTCATCTGCAAGGCGGAAGCTTCGGCCGCCGGTGATAGAAATGTTTTCGACGAAGGTGACATGGCGGCGATGACGGTGTCGCCTAAGCTTTTTGGTGTTGAGGTTACTACTCTGAAGAAAATTGTACCTTTAGGACTAATGTTCTTTTGTATTCTCTTCAATTATACAATCCTTAGGGATACTAAGGATGTTTTGGTGGTGACGGCTAAAGGAAGTTCAGCTGAGATTATACCCTTTTTGAAGACATGGGTGAATCTTCCTATGGCTATTGGGTTTATGTTGCTCTATACCAAACTTTCTAATGTTCTCTCCAAAAAGGCTCTCTTTTATACTGTTATTGTCCCTTTCATTGCCTACTTCGGAGCCTTTGGTTTCGTTATGTATCCTCTCAGCAATTTGATTCATCCTGAAGCTCTTGCTGATAAGCTCCTTGCCATTCTCGGCCCCAGATTCATGGGTCCTCTCGCAATCTTGCGGATTTGGAGTTTCTGTTTGTTCTATGTCATGGCTGAGCTTTGGGGTAGTGTTGTGGTCTCAGTTCTCTTCTGGGGATTTGCTAATCAGGTGATTGTGATTACACTCTTCTTTTCTTGCTACTGCTAGTAAAATACTATTGTATTATGTTTGATAGCCCTTGAAGTTTGGAACCCTTCTGCTTACTAATATATTAACATGCAATCTTTGGTGGCAGATAACGACTGTTGACGAAGCCAAAAAGTTCTATCCTTTGTTCGGACTAGGGGCCAATGTTGCACTCATTTTCTCAGGAAGAACTGTGAAATATTTTTCTAATATGAGAAAGAATCTTGGTCCTGGAGTTGATGGCTGGGCTGTTTCATTGAAAGCCATGATGAGTATTGTCGTAGGGATGGGTCTAGCCATCTGTTTCCTCTACTGGTGGGTGAATAGATATGTCCCCCTCCCAACCCGTAGCAAGAAGAAGAAGGTAATAATGTGGCTGTAACATAAAACATACTATTGGTTCTATGTAATTTGCATGCGTAGCTTATTAGGTTTCTTCCGATTTTTTACAGGCAAAACCGCAGATGGGAACAATGGAGAGCTTGAAGTTCTTGGTGTCGTCACCATACATTAGGGATCTTGCAACTTTGGTGGTTGCGTATGGAATTAGTATCAACCTCGTTGAAGTCACATGGAAATCAAAACTTAAAGCGCAGGTTAGGAAAATCCTCATAGGAAAGTTAGAAACTTACTACTACTAGTCTACTACTACTACATTCTCATTGCATCTAAGAACCTAAAGATCCTTTCTTTGAACGCAGTTCCCTAGCCCCAACGAATACTCAGCATTTATGGGAGACTTCTCAACCTGCACTGGTATTGCAACGTTCACTATGATGCTTCTAAGCCAATATGTTTTCAAGAAGTATGGTTGGGGAGTAGCTGCAAAGATCACACCTACCGTTCTGCTGTTGACCGGTGTTGCCTTCTTCTCTTTGATACTGTTTGGTGGCCCATTCGCACCAGTGGTTGCCAAGCTTGGTATGACACCTCTACTCGCAGCTGTTTACGTCGGTGCCCTCCAGAATATCTTCAGCAAGAGTGCCAAATACAGCTTGTTCGATCCTTGCAAAGAAATGGCTTATATCCCATTGGATGAGGACACCAAGGTTTCTCTCTTTTTCTCGTAAAGAAAGTTGCATTCTTTGATCATAGGTTTTTACGGTTTGCGGTGTATGCCATTGGTTTGCAGGTTAAAGGAAAAGCTGCAATCGATGTGGTCTGCAATCCATTGGGGAAATCAGGCGGTGCTCTAATCCAGCAGTTCATGATCCTTACGTTCGGCTCACTAGCCAATTCCACACCTTACCTTGGAATCATTCTGCTCGGTATAGTTACTGCGTGGTTAGGAGCAGCTAAGTCACTGGAGGGACAGTTCAACACTCTCATGTCTGAAGAAGAGCTCGAGAAGGAAATGGAGAGAGCTTCATCCGTCAAGATTCCTGTTGTGTCTCAGGAGGATGCGGCATCAGGAGATTCTACGAGCCAACTGTCAGGGATATCTACTCCGACCAATATTTAGACGATGACGGATAAAAGTTTTTTGGGATTGGTTAGTATGGATTAAAGGTTTTGATAGTGAGAAGACTAAAATCAATCATTTTGTCATATTCTGCTTTTTATGTCTTTGGGTTGTTTCTTCTCTTGGTACCAATACGAAATTAATAAGTTGTCCTAGTTCAGTAATCTTATTAGTGCTTTCTGAATTTCTGTCTTTGATTCAACTCAATTTATAACATAGTACTTAAGTATTATTTAGAAGCACCGTCAAATTTTGACATTATGTCGTATCTCGTTTATACACAACAAAATAAAGGTTATAACTTATAACTAATTGTGGTCAGAGAGTTTTAACTTTAACTAGAGTGGAGAGCAAAGACATTGCGTCATGGACCACTAGATACGATTTCAGGCTACAGAGTATAATTTTCTGCCTGAGAAGGCCATAGACGCTTGCAGAACGATGGCGTACGGGCGTTACTTCGGATTTCTTTTTACGTGCAAGAAAAGAAAATGATTTTATCGGACATGGATTGTTATAGTAATTAGTAACCAAGAAAATATATTTTTTGTAGAAAAAAAAAACTGGTGTAAAATAGACATATTTTAAAAAGAGTATACACTTGGAAATTATAAAATGGTAAGCCTATGGCGTGCGGGCGTTACCAACTATATTATCATTTTCTAAACAATAAAAATGCTTAATAGCTAATAATGGCGTGGCAAATGCGAAGCCGTCGGACGAGTTTTTGTTTCTTTGTTTTTGAAGGGAGACAAAAGAGATAAATATCTTCGGAAGCTGTCAAGGCCACAGGTAAAGGAAGGTGGTGACGTGTCTCCACAAAACACCGTTCTATTGTCACAATATTTTAGTTCTCGGTAAAAGTGCTTCCTTAAGTACATCTCAAGAACAGTTATCTTTTAGCCATGTGGAAGATATCAATACCGTTGGTTGTTAAAAAGATACATCTCGTGAGGTAAATGGGTCCCTCTTCTCATTAGAAAAGAAAAGAAAAGAAAAGAAAAGAAAAGAAAAGAAAAGAAAAGAGAATTAAGGATCGAGAAGATCGGATCTTCCTAAACAATGAAAACAACACGCTCCATGCCTTTCCCCTTGAGATATTTTTTTGGCATTTTGGAACACCGATGATCGGAGCCATCATTTTCATCCCACGCCTCTAAATTATCCTCTAAAGCTAAAAATATCGAGTTGCTTGTGTTATTGTGTTTGATAAAATATTTCAAAATTTATGTGTCGTGTTTAATTTTCTTTGCATTCTTTGGTGGACCCAGAAATTACGGGTTCGATTCAACTCTAATGCACAAGCTAATGATGCCGCCCGAGACCTTTCAAAGTCGAAGCACGACATATCTAGATGCGCCTCTTGAAGTTTTTGAAACCAACTTCGCATCTTATCAACGAGTGGGTCGCATCTATGTTTCATAATTGGTCCTTGGAATAGAAAATTATGCTATGTTAAAGTTGGGGCCCAGGAAAAAAAAAAATATGCTGAAAAGGACAAAATGTTCCTCTAGAGTTTGGTCATCATCTCTTATTTCGTTTGACGTACTAATTTTGGGCCGCCGTCCGAAATCAGCGGTCAACGGAGGAGGATGCACATTCTTTTACGTTTGAAAAAGGGCAGAAATTGACATCAATACAATTGAGTGTAGATGACTAACTGTCCTGATTTTCGATACTGTAATCCCCAAAAAAAAAGCACTATTTGATTTTCGACCAATGAAATAAGATGATAAAACTAAATAATAATTTGTTTTGACCATTGACAGACATATTTTTCGCTGGAAGGTATTTTGAATTTATCCCTAAACAAATTCTCGGAAAATAGATCATATTTGCATCCATCAGACTTTTAAAAGCCTGAAATTTTGATTATAAACATAAATATATATATATATTTATATATTAATGAAATGACACGTGATTTATTTGAGCTAAAGTTATAGCCATTAGCCACCAACTCAGAAAAAAAGTTATAGCCACCAACTACAAAACCTCATAATAAAAAAAAAAAAATTATGTAATAATACCAAAAATGTCAATATGGTCATTTCCATTATGAAATGGAGTGGCAAATCAGGAATTGAAATACAATCCTCAAGACTTTTCTTTATGTTGCTACCATGAAAAAGTTCACATGGTTGAACAACACCACCGCAAATTTATCTTCCTAGACACCAATTTGATTTACATTATAGTGCGAAAGATTAGTCTTTAGAAGAAAAGGTTAAGACAGTGAGCGTTAGGGGGTTTTTCCAGGAACACATTTTCTTCTTTTATTACATTCACAGGTTCAAAATCTTTTTTTTTCTCCCGATATATAGTTTACCACATTTGTTAATATTCAATTGGCAGAGACTAGATTCTTTCATTGCACCACTATCTAGTCACCTTTATTATCTCTCTACCTCATCTTTCTCCATTTCTCTTCAGTCTTCTGTGTCTTTGCTGAAGAGAGAGAGAGAGAGATGGAAGCTGCGATACAAACGAGAGGAATTCTCTCTTTACCCGCGAAACCCACCGGAGCTAGAAGCTATCTCCAGCCGTCTCACGGCTTAAAGCAAAGACTTTTCACCAGAAACTTACCTGCCTTTTCAATATCCTCTAATGGGCATACTAAATTTCAGTCCTTTCAGTCAATTCCACTTGGGATTTCGGTTTCTCACAAGGAGAGAAGCAGAGGGTTCATCTGCAAGGCGGAAGCTTCGGCCGCCGGTGACAGAAATGTGTTCGACGAAGGTGACACAGCGGCGATGACGGTGTCGCCTAGGATTTTCGGTGTTGAGGTTACTACTTTGAAGAAGATTATACCTTTAGGACTAATGTTCTTTTGTATTCTTTTCAATTATACAATCCTTAGGGATACTAAGGATGTTTTGGTGGTGACGGCTAAAGGAAGCTCTGCTGAAATTATACCCTTTTTGAAGACATGGGTGAATCTTCCTATGGCTATTGGGTTTATGTTGCTCTATACAAAACTTTCTAATGTTCTCTCCAAAAAGGCTCTCTTTTACACTGTTATTGTCCCTTTCATTGCCTACTTCGGAGCCTTTGGTTTCATTATGTATCCTCTCAGCAATTTGATTCATCCTGAAGCTCTTGCTGATAAGCTCCTTGCAATTCTCGGCCCCAGATTCATGGGTCCTCTGGCTATCTTGCGGATTTGGAGTTTTTGTCTGTTCTATGTCATGGCTGAGCTTTGGGGTAGTGTTGTAGTTTCAGTTCTCTTCTGGGGCTTTGCCAATCAGGTGATTACACACCTTTTTCTGCTACTATTAGTCATAGACTCATTGTATCAAGTTTGATAGCCCTTGACGATTTGGAACCCTTCTGAGTCAGTATCTATTTTATTTGTGAATGAACTAGTATAGTAAGTTGTAATCTTTTGGTGGCAGATCACGACTGTTGACGAAGCCAAAAAGTTCTATCCTTTGTTTGGACTAGGGGCCAATGTTGCACTTATTTTCTCAGGAAGAACTGTGAAATATTTCTCTAACATGAGGAAGAATCTTGGTCCTGGAGTTGATGGCTGGGCTGTTTCATTGAAAGCCATGATGAGTATTGTCGTGGGAATGGGTCTCGCCATCTGTTTCCTCTACTGGTGGGTGAATAGATATGTTCCCCTCCCAACCCGTAGCAGCAAGAAGAAGGTAATAATATGACTTTAACATACTAAATACTCATGGTTCTATGTAATTAAATGCACAGCTTTTGAGGCTTCTTCCGATTTGTTACAGGCAAAACCGCAAATGGGAACAATGGAGAGCTTGAAGTTCTTGGTGTCATCACCATACATTAGGGATCTTGCTACTCTGGTGGTTGCGTATGGAATTAGTATCAACCTCGTTGAAGTAACATGGAAATCAAAGCTTAAAGCTCAGGTTAGCAAAATCCTCATAAAAAGTTACTAACGTACTACTACTACTACTATTACACTTTCATTTCATCTAAGAACCTAAAGATCCATTCCTTGAATGCAGTTTCCTAGCCCCAACGAATACTCAGCATTTATGGGCGACTTCTCAACATGCACTGGTATTGCAACATTCACAATGATGCTTCTAAGCCAATATGTTTTCAAGAAGTATGGTTGGGGAGTAGCTGCAAAGATCACACCTACCGTTCTGCTATTGACGGGCGCTGCCTTCTTCTCTTTGATACTGTTTGGTGGCCCATTTGCACCAGTAGTTGCCAAGCTTGGTATGACACCTCTACTTGCAGCTGTATACGTTGGTGCCCTCCAGAATATCTTCAGCAAGAGCGCCAAGTACAGCTTGTTCGATCCTTGCAAAGAAATGGCTTATATCCCATTGGATGAGGACACCAAGGTTTCTCTCTTTTTCTCTTAAAGAAAGTTGCATTCTTTGATCAAAGGTTTTTACAGTTTGCGGATTATGCCATTGATTTGCAGGTTAAAGGCAAAGCTGCAATTGATGTGGTCTGCAATCCATTGGGGAAATCAGGCGGTGCTCTAATCCAGCAGTTCATGATCCTTACGTTCGGCTCACTCGCTAATTCCACACCTTACCTTGGAATTATCCTGCTCGGTATAGTCACTGCATGGTTAGCTGCGGCCAAGTCGCTGGAGGGACAGTTCAACACTCTCATGTCTGAAGAAGAGCTTGAGAAGGAAATGGAGAGAGCTTCATCCGTCAAGCTTCCTGTTGTGTCTCAGGAGGATGCGCCACCAGGAGAATCTACGAGCCAACTGTCAGGGAAATCTACTCCGACCAACATTTAGACGATGACGGTTAAAAGGTTTTTGGGATTGGTTATGTGAAGGTTTTTAGGTTTTGGTAAGAGTGAAGTCGATCATTTAGTCAGTCGTATGTTGTTGTTTTTTGGTTTGTTTGTTGTCTTGATACCAATACGAAATTAATAAATTGTTCAAGTTCAATAATCTTGTCAATACTCTGTCTTGATTCAACTTAATGCACAAAGTATCCCTAGGAGGCACTGTCAAAACTCGCCTTTAAATATCGTACGTTTATTCACAACAAAACAGAGATTCTACCCCAAAAACAAACATTGGTGAAAATTTAACCTCAAAACGACGTAGTGTGAGTGGACGATCATCGTTAGTTAGGAAAAAATTTGTCGACTTTATCTTCTCGCCTTAAAACCCCAAATGTAAAACCTCTACGAAAGTGACCATGTTCTTTGCTTTGTCTCTCCTACGATGGCGTCTTCTGCTCAAACTCCTCACTTTTATCTTAATCCTGGCAAGTCTAACTCTTTCCAGAGCAAAGCTTATAAGCATAGAAACGTTCATTTCTACTGGAACTTTGGAATTCGGAAACTTTTATTGAGAAAATCTCAAGGACTCTCTGTTCTTAGCTCGAGTTCAAGTAGTACTTACTTTTCGAATTCTCAATTACATGGGCTTTGTGCGAATGGGAAGCTGGAGGAAGCTATGAAGCTTCTCAATTCTATGCAGGAGTTGCGAGTTGCGGTAGACGAAGATGTATTTGTGGCTTTGGTCAGGCTGTGTGAGTGGAAGAGAGCACACGAGGAAGGTTCTAAAGTTTATTCTATTGCTATGAATTCCATGAGCAGCCTGGGTGTTGAACTCGGTAACGCATTTCTCGCTATGTTTGTGAGGTTTGGTAATTTGGTTGATGCCTGGTATGTTTTCGGTAAAATGTCTGAGAGAAACTTGTTTTCTTGGAATGTGTTGGTCGGTGGTTACGCAAAGCAAGGCTATTTCGACGAGGCGATGTGTTTGTATCATAGAATGTTGTGGGTTGGAGGTGTTAAACCTGATGTCTATACATTCCCCTGTGTATTGAGAACTTGTGGAGGTATACCTGATCTAGCTCGAGGAAAAGAGGTTCATGTTCATGTGGTTCGGTATGGATATGAATTGGATATTGATGTGGTAAACGCTTTGATTACTATGTATGTGAAGTGTGGTGATGTGAAGAGTGCGAGGTTGCTTTTTGATAGAATGTCCAGGAGAGATATTATCTCATGGAACGCAATGATATCCGGGTACTTCGAGAATGGGATGTGTCATGAAGGGCTAGATTTATTCTTTGCTATGCGTGGTCTTTCTGTTGACCCTGATTTGATGACCATGACAAGTGTTATCTCTGCTTGTGATATTTTTGGAGATGGAAGGTTAGGAAGGGATATTCACGCTTATGTGATAAGCACGGGTTTCGCTGTTGACAAATCTGTCTGCAACTCTTTAACTCAGATGTACTTAAATGCTGGGTTATGGCAAGAAGCTGAAAAAGTTTTTACCAGAATGGAGCGCAAAGACATTGTGTCATGGACCACTATGATTTCAGGCTATGAGTATAATTTTCTGCCAGATAAGGCCATAGAAACTTACAGAATGATGGATCAAGATTGTGTGCAGCCAGACGAGATAACAGTAGCTGCTGTTCTATCTGCTTGTGCTACTCTAGGTGATCTTGACACAGGTATTGAGCTCCATAAGCTTGCGATTAAGGCAAGGCTCATATCCTATGTGATTGTTGCAAACAATCTCATTAATATGTACTCAAAGTGCAATTCCATTGATAAGGCCTTGGACATCTTTCATAACATCCCTCGCAAGAATGTAATATCTTGGACATCGATTATTGCGGGGCTTCGACTCAAAAACCGGTGTTTTGAAGCCTTGATATTCTTCCGGCAAATGAAATTGACATTGCAGCCAAATGCAATAACCTTAACAGCTGCATTAGCTGCTTGTGCTAGAATTGGGGCTCTGATGTGCGGAAAAGAGATTCATGCCCTTGTACTGAGAACAGGCGTGGGGCTTGATGATTTTCTTCCAAATGCACTCTTAGACATGTATGTACGGTGCGGGAGAATGAACGTTTCCTGGAATCAGTTTAACTCACAGAAAAAAGATGTTTCATCATGGAACATTCTTCTAACTGGATATTCAGAGCGGGGTCATGGGTCGATGATGGTGGAGTTATTTGACAGAATGGTCAAGTACAGAGTAAGGCCAGACGAGATTACATTCATCTCATTGTTATGTGGTTGTAGCAAATCCCAAATGGTGAGACAAGGTTTGATGTACTTTAGCACAATGGAGAAGTATGGTGTTACCCCAAACTTGAAGCACTACGCTTGCGTGGTTGATTTGCTTGGCCGTGCAGGTGAGTTAGAAGAAGCCCATAAGTTTATTCAGAGAATGCCAGTAACTCCAGATCCAGCTGTATGGGGAGCCTTGCTTAACGCGTGCAGGATTCACCGTGACATTAAACTCGGTGAGCTATCAGCACAGCATATATTTGAGCTGGACAAAGAAAGCGTTGGCTATTACATTCTTTTGTGTAATCTATATGCTGATTGTAGCAAATGGAGAGAAGTTGCAAAAGTGAGAAGAAAGATGAAAGAAAACGGGCTAACCATTGATACAGGATGCAGTTGGGTAGAAGTAAAGGGTAAAGTTCACGCCTTCCTTAGCGATGACAAGTACCATCCTCAAACAAAAGAGATCAACACTGTTTTACATGGTTTCTATGAGAAAATGAGTGAAGCTGGTCTTACTACTACACCATCAGATTCTAGTTCCACAGATGAGACTGAGATTTCGAGAGATGAGATTTTCTGTGGACATAGCGAGAGAAAGGCCATTGCATTTGGTTTGATCAACACGGTCCCAGGAATGCCGATTTGGGTGACAAAGAATCTCAACATGTGCGAGAGTTGTCATGACACAGTAAAGTTCATCTCTAAAACAGTAAGAAGAGAAATCTCTGTTAGAGATGCGGAGCATTTCCACCACTTTAGAGATGGAGAATGTTCTTGTGGAGATTAGAATGAAAGAAAAGAAACAGGATTACACACATCAAGGGATTGTATTTGGCTTTGTTTTATCTGTAACACTTCTTGTAAATTAGGATTTGCTCTGTATGTAACATTGACTAGAGAGATTCATTGTAATCCATTGTTACTGATTACCACTTTATTTATATCAAAACGGCGTTACAAAAAAATAGAAAGAATAGCGTATAAACAACAATATCTTCTACTTTGTTATACAGGAATCTAATGCAAAGAAAAAACTGTCTATCGTTTTTGGAAATTGATAGCAAAGATAACTGCAAAGAGCAAAGGGAAGATTACATTCATGGCAGCGACCACTCCCCAAGAAACCTTCTCTGAATCCATAGAATTCTCTAAGGAATTGCTTCACACTCGTACCATCATCCATAGGCTCAGTAATATCACCGAACTGTGATACGATTAATCCATACAATGTCCGTGCAACTGGGCAAAGCCAATAGTACCATTCCCACTATGCAGGCATACTCTGCTTCATACAAAAGTCTAGGGTCAAAACGTGACGAGGGATGAGGAAGCCGGAGAAGAGATTCCAGATACCGTAGAAAGCGGAAGAGACGACGGAGGCGATGTGGTGATTCGGCGTCATAGCCACAGCCATCATGCCGTAGAAGGTGAAAGTTAATAAGGATCCGTACATAAAGAAGAGATACCAGAAGAACTTCGCCGCCGTCCACTCGAATCCTATCATTGCGTACACTATAAGACCATACACCACCGCTTGCACGAGAACGTATGGTATCTCGATGAAAACCTGAACAATCGAAGGAAGATAATTCGTGAGCAAAAGCATAAGGCATGGCGGAGTACATTCTGGCGGCTTGTTCTCGGTAAAAGACTGTTCTTTCGACGTTGACGGCTGGCTGCATTGAGGCAGCATTTTGTAATCCGAGGAAAAGAACAGGCAGCTGTGTACATTGAACCCATTGCATTGGATAAATCCTGTCTCGTTTTCCTGCAAGTGAAGAAAATTCGAATTACGTCAATCTTG
This sequence comes from Nasturtium officinale, assembly GCA_963854855.1. Lineage (NCBI taxonomy): Eukaryota > Viridiplantae > Streptophyta > Magnoliopsida > Brassicales > Brassicaceae > Nasturtium > Nasturtium officinale. The sequence goes on from OY978500.1 coordinate 4,551,868, forward strand.
AAAACCATAATCAAGGTTTCATTTTGGAGGTTTTTGCTTACCAAGGTCCCAGAACATTGTGCCGAACATGAGAGCGATACCGATTGTGAAGAGGAATCTCACGGCTGTCTAAGGCGGATTTCTCCAGTAGGACAAATGTTGTCTCCATAGGGAAGCCATACATTGTGTCCGGAACGATTGCGAGTATTGTGTCGGGAAGTACAGATCTTTTGATCCTGGAGCTGGTTGGATTAGCTGCTTGATAAGATCCTTGTTTCTCCTACAAAATAGAAAGTTTTTTGGTGAGATCAGATTCTGCTGTAAATTATGTTTCCTGATTCCTCTTGACTGTGAATGTACTTACTTGTAAAGTTTTGAGTTTTTGTAGAGTTGTGCGAAATCGACTCCTAAAGCTGCTTCTTGAGAAGTGGTTGAAACTTCAAGCATCCAGATTGCTGGATTGTACCCTTCTGTGATCTTGCTGATTCCTTGGATACTCTTTTATAGAGTCAACAGATTCAGCCAACGTTTGCTTGTGTTCCAGAAACAATTCAGTTTCTGTGATTATAACAGTCTTGTTTATTACCTCAAAATAGTTGTCAGATGTGTTGATTCGTGGCCTAGAGGTCCAACGTAGATCTCCTCACCTCCACGCTTCAACAAGAACAACTGCATATATACACATTCCCAAACATGTTAACAAATGATTAGAAGTTCTTTTCCCATTTTTTGTTTTGAATGTAACATTTATATACGTCATCAAAGGCTTCAAATATGTCGATGCTAGGCTGGTGATTGGTGCAGACTACGGTTCTGCCCGTGTCGACTGTGTTCCTCACAGACCTCATAACGATGGCAGCAGCTCGTGCGTCCAATCCAGTAGGTTCATCCATGAAAATGATGGAAGGGTTTGCAACAAGCTCCACCGCAATGGTCAGTCTCTTTCTTTGCTCTGTTGACAAAACCGCTCTCACCTGGTACTCCAACCAGTACTTGCCTCAACGGAGTCAACTCCACTAGCTCCATCACTTCCTTTATGAGCATCTTTACCAAGACAACAACAAATCAAACATATGTAACTAAGGAGGTCTCCTTAAACCTGTTTCTCCGGTAATGTCCTTACTCCTTACCACTTGACCAATTTACTAATCAAGCCATTAAACAACTTTTATTTTAGAAAGTTGTTATATATTTATTCATTTATAATTTCCCAATTGTTTCTGATTCTTCTGGATATAGCGGGAAATCTGGAATGAAATCGATAGGCTTTTGAATAATTCGTAGACCAACATGTAAACTTTGAAGTTCGATTAATTCGTAGGTCAGTCATCAATATTAAAAAAAGCAAAAGCAACTCAGGCGTGTGCAGAGGCAGAGTCATTGACCACCGGCGTGAGCCCAGTCAATAAATCCTCTTGTGGCGAGCCAAGCAAGAGTGAAACGATCTCTCTCATATTCGATCGCTTGGCTGGATCAGGGTGACAACAAGCCAGCCCTAACTTGAGCAACAATTCAACTTCTTCCATCGTCTCACATTCACTCCTCACTCTCTCATCCGTCGCATCAACCACCCTTCCTCTGACGTACAATTCCCTGACCCAATCCACAAGCACCATATCTTCCTCCTCTCCGTACTGTATCGGCCTCTTCTCACAAACCACCTCCAGCACCACCACACCGAAACTAAACACATCACTGGCCTCCGTTGGTGCTGACGCAGACGCCAATTCCGGGCCAAATACCCTAACGTGCCCACCACGCGAGTTGTGTTTGGAGCCCCACCGTGTTTGTACAGCTTAGCGAGTCCAAAGTCCCCTAACCTTCCACGCATCTCGGAATCTAAAAGGATGTTACTTGATTTGATATCTCGGTGGATCACCACTTGGTCCCATCCATGGTGGAGATAGTTAAGCCCTTCCGTCACGTCTTTGATCACCTGAAGCCTTCGTCGCCACGGAATTGGCTCTTTAGGTTTGTCAAAAATCCATTGACTAAGACTTCCGTTTGGCATGTAGTCATAGACAAGCGGCGACACCATCCTCTCATTTGAACTAAGTTCTTGTGCTGAAGCCGACCCATGCTTGAGATTTCCGCCATGAATTCTCTCAGACCTTGCTTTGAATCATGGTTTACGCATTTCACAGCGACCTCGTTGTTGTTTGACAAAATTCCTCTGTAAACTTTACCAAATCCGCCGGATCCAAGAAGCCGATCGTTGGAGAAAACCTCCGTAGCTGTGGCAAGTTCTTCGTAGCTGAAACGCTGAGGCCAAAACTCCAACTCCAACTCCCACTCCTCTATCTCTTTTTCTTCTTCTACTTCTCTCAATAGCTTCCACCAAATCAGATAAACACCAACTCCAATTAAACCTAAGAGGACAACACAACCGATAACGATCCCAGCGATTGTCCAGTTGAAAGAGAAGACGACGAATCATTCGCCGAGAAAACAGGTAAATTCGTTGTGTTGATCTCTAGAAGAGCTCCGGTATCACTCAAGCTCCAAGCTAGAATTCAGCGAGCTTCAACCCAATTCGTTTTGGAAGCGGAGAAGCCAACGTACATATCCGCCGACACCTAATTCGCGATAACAGGATCACGGAAGGTAAGAGTAGGCCGGAGAGGTCGAGATACACGGGCAGGTATTATAAACTCAGAAAATATCAACGAAAGAGAGAGAGTTTGTTAAAGATATTCTTTATTTCTCTCTACGAAACTGTACAAAATAGAGTATATATACATGTATTGTATAGTAAGTTAATCGGTTCAAAACTAAACCAACATATACACTCTAATAGTCCCCTTCAAGATGAGCTGTATATGTTGTATATACTCATTTTGGACAGCAAATGAGCAAATTGATGAGGGAACAAGGCCTTAGTTAGTATATCTGCAACTTGATCTTCAGTTCTAACATGAAGCATCTTCATCGGACCTCTATCCAACTTCTTCCTGATTGTATGACAATCAATCTCAATGTGTTTTGTGCGTTCATGGAAAACTGGATTAGTTGCTATATAGATCGCTGCAGTACTGTCAGAAAACAGAATTGGAACTGAGATTGTTATCCGTAGATCTGACATAAGATTGGATAGCCATGCCATTTCACATGATGCCAAAGCCAATGCACGATATTCTGCTTCAGCAGACGATCTGGAGATAGTAGGTTGCTTCTTTAATCTCCAAGAAATGAGAGAAGATCCCAAAAACATAGAAAAACTTGTGGTAGACCTCCTACTATCTGGACATGATCCCCAATCTGAATCAGCAAAACCTTTCAGAGTGAGATCTGATTCTTCAGACGACACACAACATTTTTAGGCAAAACGTCCCCCTTACTATCAGCATAACCTTCTGGTAACTTCATGTATATATCCTCTTTCAAATCTCCATTCAAAAAGGCGGTAGAAATATCAAGCTGATTAAGAAACCATTGCTTAGATGCTGAAACTTTCAATAGCAATTTCACAGTTGCCATCTTTGCAACAGGAGAAAAAGTTTCATTATAATCTAAGCCTTCCTTCTGAGTATAACCTTTGGCAACCAACCGTGCTTTGTATCGCTCAAGACTTCCATCAGCATGAAATTTCACAGTGAACACCCATTTACAACCAACAGCTCTCTTTCCAGATGGTAAACTAGTGATTTCCCAAGTATCTGTTGTTTCCATCGCATCAATCTTCTTATCAATTGCTCCACACCATTCTTTAGAATTCTTTGCCTCAGTATATGATTGAGGGATTGGAATTTGAGAAATGTTATTGATAAAAAGCATATGTGATGGTGAAATTTGTGAATAGGAGATAGAAGATGAAATGGGATGATTGACTTCATTAAGAGAATAACAATGATAGTCTTGTAAATGAGATGGTTGTTTCCTAACTCTATGAGAAGAAATTTGTGTTGGTGGAGAATTTTGTGGTGAAGGAAGAGAAGAAGGAATGGAATTACCTGAAAGCAAAAAATCCAATGGTGTATCATCACTATTCTTCTGTGCTGATGCCAATGGAAATATATCTTCATGAAATTCAACATTCCTGGATATAAACACAGTATTACTCTCCAAATCCAACAATTTATATCCTTTAAAACCTGCTGGATATCCCAGAAAAACACATGCTCTCGATCTTCGTTGAAATTTATGTCTTTGTTTAGGAGATGTAGAACCATAACAAAGACATCCAAAAGTTCTTATCTGAATATAATCCGGTTTCTTTCCTGCAAGTAACTCAAAAGGTGTTTTGTTTGAAAGTAATTGACTTGGTGTTCTGTTAATAAGAAACACTGCTGTCAATATACAATCTTCCCAGTAGGACAAAGGCATGTTAGACTGAAATAACAGAGCCCTAGCCACATTAAGGATATGTTGGTGCTTCCTTTCTACCACTGAGTTCTGCTTTGGTGTCTCTGGGCAAGAATGATAAGAAACAATCCCTTTCTCTTTGTAAAATTCTGTAAACCCCAATTCCTTTGCATTATCTGACCTTACAGATTTTACTTTAACATTGTACTGATTTCAACTTGTTTGATGAAAGCAGGAAACATTGTTATCACTTTATTCTTTGACTTGAGTAAGTAAACCCATGTTGCTCTAGAGTGATCATCAACTATTGTCAGAAAATACTTAAAACCTTCCACTGTTTCCACTGAGAAAGGTCACCAAATATCTATATGTAATAGCTCAAAAGTCGATTTACAAATATTATTTGTAGAGGAGAATGACAACTTCCTCTGTTTGGCTAAATGGCAAACATGACAATAAGCTGCTTTTTTATTCTTATGTCTACTAGTTCCCAAATCTTCAGATATAACATCCAATCTTGAGTAAGAAGGATGGCCAAGTCTCTTGTGCCACATATCAACATCCACCACTGCATTCACTGATACTGATGGCGATTGTTTGTCAAGCACATAGAGATT